>OY728146.1:1463460390-1464710390 GCA_963277665.1 Viscum album | reverse complement strand
AGAGTTTATATGATCCTTACTTTTGAGGTAATTATGGGTTATTATATGTTATGATGGAAAATGAAAGGCATGAGATAAACTTGAGGTTAAAATATGTTATGATCGTTTTTGAAGATTTTATCTCGTTTTGGGGAATGTTTTAAGAATTATATAGTTTTGGAAAAAAGACAACACGCAGACCGTGTGACAACCCATCGCGTCGGACAAAGCTGCGGGAATCAAACCCACAACCAAAGTGCGACTAGTATTTATCGCCTACCACTGGACTACGTGAAGTACCTAGTTAGTTTGACTAATTATTTTTAGTTATATGATTTTATGAATCAAGAGTAAGTTTATTTTGGGTTATCTATGGAAATTATTACCCTATCATCGAGGATATGTGATTAGGTTAATTAGTTTTCAATATGAGAATTTAACGGCAACTGATGTTATTTGGAGATAAAAGTTAATTTGTACCTTGGAAGACTATGTGACTAAATCCTTCAAATATTTGGGTTTCAATCAAAGTTTGCTTTACTTTGAAGAATTTTATGGAAAAATTGTTTATCAAATGGTCCTCGTTGAACTTAGGGTTTTGTTGGACAAATTTTGGAGATTAAGAATATATTTTATTTTTATAAGGGATTATACTTTTGTGGATTCTCTGACCTCATACTAACAATTTTGGTTTTGGATTTTTTCTAAAGACATTCGAAATATATAGTTCTCTTTTTGGATTAAGTGAATCTCAAGAAGTTGATTATAGTACTCTTAATGTGAACAAGTCTTCCTAAATACTCGTCTTTTAGAGAAAATATGAGTTTGATTAAGGAATCTAGTAAAAGATGAAAGTCTACGTGACAAGTAATTATGTTTCATTATGATTTAGTTAAGCTCAAAAATAAATTCCTCAATGAAGAGTAACTTAAAACAAAAATGTTGTCTGTAACTTTTCCTAGTGGGGAATCGAATACCGTTTAACCCACCACCAGTTTGTGATTTTTTTATGGTTAACTTTCTCCTAGACATGTTTACTATCACTCTCCCTCAGAACATGACCCTTTTTTTTCTTCCATGTCAATGTTTTCCTACATGGAATCCTAGTATGGGTTAACTCGGGTGACCTTTTTAATTCTCTTTATTTATCTTAAAGTGATAGTTTTACTGACTCTTGTTCCGATGTGGGATATTCAATGATGTTTCCAAGCCCAAATTTTAAAATTGCTAGGACACAATTCCCAAAAGGGGGGAAGGATGTAACACCCCAGGTAAATAAAGAATATGAAATTTTTATATTTAACCATATTTGTGAATAAAATATTAATATTACTTTAAAGGGAATGCTATGATTGATGGCTTATCCAATACGCAACAATGAGTTCCTTTGAAATCTTACATTGCACTATAATAATAAAATAATATTATTTTAAATGGTAGTTAATGCCTAGACGTTGTAGTGGAGGGAATGAACAGAACTAACAATAAAATGATTATATATTATTGTCAAATATTTTTTAATTTTTACAATAAATTTTAGAGGATTAAAAATGTGAATGAATTCAATTTTAAGCGTAAACATTCTAATATTATTTAGAAGGTCGATTAACCGCCTTTTGATGGAGAACCTCTTTTAAATCCACTTTTTGACAATTTTATGTGTTATATTTGACAAAATGAAAATCTTCTTTTGAATCGAGACATCAAAATTTAATGTGTAAATTTTTGGTATCTTTCCGATAAAGTTCATTTTTTAATGAATAGTGAAAAATGTTGTATTTTAATTCATAACCTCTTTTAAATCTAATTTATTTATATGATTATATCATATTTTGAATTGTTTTTAATGTAAAATTATAATATATTTTTACCATGTAATCCAATAGTGGTCATTAGAATTAATTTCACTTTGAAATTGGACTTAAACTAGTGTCAATCTTTTAATAGATATTGTTTCTTAAAAACACGATATTTGTTTTGACAGCGGGAATTAATTATTAAATTAATTAATGAAACTTATTTGATTTGAATTTTTTAAAATAGACATCATTTTTTAGTTCGGAATATCAAATATAGCTTAGGGTGAATTTTTGGTATTTTTCTGAAAAACATCTATTTTTGATGAATAGTGAAACCACTAAGTGGTAGTTAAAGAAACTGATTTTTCATTTAAATGAAACTTTGCCACCTCGGTGTTTTGAATTTCAATAATCTGACATACATGGTTATCATTAGGATGTAAAATTTGGTTTAATGGGATTAAAATAATGTTTTGGTGAATAGTAACTTTTATGTTCTTAATCGCGATTTGAGGTAATTAGTATAATTTAAGGTAAAAATAATGTTTTAATAATGTGTAATGACTTAGAAACATGTCCTACCCTCATTTTACGTGTCATGGCCGAACAATAAAATCCATGGGTCAACTTGGGGACCCCATGGATCCACTTTGGTTGGAAAATGACATAAATAACTTTTTATTTAATGTTAAAATAAAAATGTCACAAACATGAGATGTTTCACTAAAACAATTTTTAAATGTGGTTATAAAAGTCATATTTTTTACTATAAAAATTATTTAGAAAGATAAAAAGATTTCCTACATCATTATATTATTTTATAATTTTTAGTCATTAAATAAATTAAATTATTTATGACATAATGATGATGTAGTGATTACCTCATTAATAAAGGATTTAAATAAAATGAAAAGATAATGTAAAATCTATGACCTACACATGTCCAAAATCTATTCGATTGGTGGATTTAGAAACGTTATCACCTTATCCTCGAATTATATCAATGTGAGAACTTTTAAATTCGAAACTCATTTTCAAATAAAGTAACATTTCTTTACTTTCCAAGAGTGCCTCTCCTCTCCTCTTATAAAAGGCCCCTAGCTCTACCACCTTACCCACACCTCTCAAGCCTTTTTCCCAGACAACCACTGCTCATTTTTCCTCTCCACATCTCTCTCTTACTCCTAGAAGCCTCACATTGTGAAGAAGCCTTCCCAAGGAAGCCTTTGAGCTCAAATCAAAGAGAGTTACCTGATTTTAAGGTAATGTCATCACTTGTCTTCTTTTGTTTTATTTTGCTTCTCCAACCCCCTAAACTCTTTTTATTCATTTCTTTTGTAAAAACTCCAGTATCTTTAATATACTAGTATGTTGTTATAATAAGCATTCGAGACACACTTACACACACCTACATCAAATTGTTAAAGAACATACTATTTCTGTGGATGGCGAGTTTCTGCCTCACGAAACGATGATTGTTCAACACTCATATAACACCTTAAAAGGTGTCCATTAATATGTCACTATACTTATATATGATATATAATATGTTTATGTTTTTCTTTAGATTCTGTATTATTCTTTTTTGGCATAACTTTATGGTTTCCATTGTGGGTAAACACGATAATTTCATTTTAGGAAGTGCGAACAACCGCCCCCTCAAAGTGATTTGATTCGTTAATGCCATATGTGGGATGTATAAAGGATGTATTTAAAGTTATTATATATAATGTATGTTAAATATAAATGATGAATATATTTCTGGAATTAAAATTACATACCTCTCATTTAGTTTTAATTCCATTAATATGACATAGAATTGAAAGTAGTGTTCATGCGTACGTACGGCTTACCGTCTCCATGAACGGTGCATTTAATTTATTACCTCTAAATGATTATGTAATATTATAAATACATGTATATTCTGGATATATATGATATATATGATATAAAAACCATTATTATCATTCTGGATATAGTGAACCTTTGACCACACGAACAACATGTAATTGTAAGAACTCCACTTTCGACTTCAGAACCAAATATCGACAAAACAAACAGTATTAACTTAAATGATTAAAAAATGTTTATAACATGGAAATAAGTGATATAAAAGGAATAAAGAACTTGATAAAGGATCTTAATAATGTGGATATTAACTCAAGTTTATTATTCAGGACGTTAAAGAACGATCGAGTCAAGTCGGACCCAAGGTAAGGGTTCATACTCCTCTCTTTATTTTTAAGTACACTCTTTTATGTCATTCCTTTTAAGCTCATCTTTCTTGTGATTGGGATGTTATTTTATATTAATCTTACTGTAATTTTTATGTTCATATGATGAGAGACCCTATTCTCTCTCATCAATCCATTTTGGAAGTTTTGAGTGGCGCCGTTAGGCTGCCGAATTTTCATACGAGATCTAACCTCTCTCTTTCTTTTTAAGTACTCTCTTTTATGTCACATATTTTAAGCTCCTATTTGTTATGTTGGGGGATGTTCTTTCATATTAATCTTTCTGTAAACTTTATGGTAATATGATGATAGACCCTATTTGATCTCATCAATCCATTTTTGTATGTATTAGGTGGCTCCATTAGGCTGTCGAGTTTTCGTAAGGGATTTTTCATCTCACTTTTATTCCCGTGAGATTTATGCTACATTTACCACAATTTACTTTGATTGGTGTATGTACTGCCCATTATTTTACTCATTGTGTAACATACTTTCATTTATGAGTATTTACATCAATGATTTATTGTCCTTCTTTCACGGGGTGTATGTTTCGAAAGATACCCATGTCGGTAAGGGAACCTTTCACCCTCCTCTTTTTAAAAGACTTCTTTTGTTATGTATTTTAATTCACATAAAATTATGTTGGGATATGTTCTTCTATATCCTTAGTGATTTAAAGTTTATGTCCAAGTGATGAGATATCCTTTTTATCTCTCATCAACTCATTTTCTGAATTTTGTAGTGATTCCGTTAGGCTATCAAATTTTTGCAAGGTAACTTCTTAACCCAATTTTGATTCATTGGGATAAGTTTGTACTCCTTGAATATGTCGTTCTATGAATATGTGTGAATGAACTCTGATTGTTTTACACTTAATATCCACTTATATTTAGTGTATTAGTTTGTCACACATAATTATGTAATTGATTTATCCTTAATCCAAGGATACCGTCTTTGTAAGGGACTTTATCTCAATCTTCATTCATTGAGGAATATTTTGTTTTATACAAAACCTTATTTTATACGGTGTATAAACCCATTTGACTTTTAAATTTATCCAAAAGGAATCTTTTTTATATGAAGCATTTTACTAAATGACAAAAGGGAATGTTTTTGTCGTACGTATGCGGCGACAACGACTTCTCTCCCGCTGTGACCATTATTTGAGTTTAGGCTTCCTCTACAAGTCACACCTTCTTTTTAAAAGAAAAATAAATACCATGTTTTACATTTCATTTATTTTGGTATTGATAATGGTTTTCATAATGTTTTTATATCAATGTGTTGTATTGATATCTTGTGATTGAAAGGTGGAAATGTTATGTTTCCTTTATGCATATTTTATGTGATACGATTATGTTGTGGTTCATGGGCATTATTATGAAGACGGGTGGATCTGTGATAAACTAAGTGTGGGTCAGCCCGATATAGCTCTCCAATTCATTGTGTAACGTGAATGGGTTAAACTATGAGGTTTCTCCGAAGAGATTTAGGGAATATACTGTGATGGGTATTCCAAACGTAACCAAGAGTGTTACTCCCTACGTAAAAATGTAATGAATTCATCAAGTTACTTTTATGTCTTATGATTTCTATGATTTATTCATGATTTTATGAGGCATGTTAAATTTTTTATGTTTTATGGCTAATGTATGATTTCATTATTATGTATACACGTACTCATGTTTCCTTTCCATATTTTTATATCCCTTACTGAGATTTTTATGCTCATCCCATGTTTTTGAAATGTTTTTCAAAGGTCAAGGGAAGGGTACATGATATGATGATAGTGTCAAGGAAGTTTCAATAAAGAATCCATGTTTTATTTTAAATATGTTTCTGTTGATGGGAAAAATGAATACTATCTTTTATGTAACCACTTTCTTTAAATGTGGAATGTAATGTATGTTTTATGATATAATTCTCTAAAACTCTAAACCTGAAAAGATCATCAATGTGTAATCTTTTAATAACTCATGATTAAGTAAGGTTTAAGGATGGGGCCTTATAATTGGTATCAATGGTCGGTTTAGATAACTTGAGAGGTTAGGGTATTCTCTAAACATAAGTGACATTACAATAATGGTTAGGATTTCAGAAAGAGTCCTAGTTTTAGATAAAGTGAATGAGTAAGTATATCTTAGTGTTTACCTTCCTCATTAGTACCTGATGGTTTTTTTGATATACTCGCACTGACATTTCTGTTTTTAGTGAATGGATGGATCTAGCAGGCACCAAAGAGACATCATGTTTGAAGGAAACTGTGGTGGTTCTATGATTAAGATACTAGATAAAATAGGGGATTCAATGAGGAAACTCATGGTTGTTCTAAACCAACTATCAAAGATTCATGATCAACCACTTGAACCTTGGTATGATCTGCAATGCATCATGTATGAGATGACCAATCGATGTGGAAGTTCAGGTAATAATTATAAAGGTAACCATTAGAGTTTATATGGTCCTTACTTTTGAGGTAATTATGGGTTATTATATGTTATGATGGAAAATGAAAGGCATGAGATAAACTTGAGGTTAAAATATGTTATACTCATTTTTTGAAGATTTTATCTCGTTTTGGGGAATGTTTTAAGAATTATATAGTTTTGGAAAAAGGACAACATGCAGACCGTGTGACAACCCGTCGCGTCGGACAAAGCTGTGGGAATCGAACCCACAACCAAAGTGCGACTGGTATTTATCGCCTACCACTGGACTATGTGAAGTCCCTGGTTAGTTTGACTAATTCTTTTTAGTTATATGATTTTAGGAATAAAGAGTAATTTTATTTTGGGTTATCTATGGAAATTATTAACCTATCATCGAGGATATGTGATTAGGTTAATTACTTTTCAATATTAGAACATAAGGGCAACTGATGTTATTTGGAGATAAAAGTTAATTTGTACCTTGGAAGACTATGTGACTAAATCCTTCAAATATTTGGGTTTCAATCTTAGTTTGGTTTACTTTGAATAATTTTATGGAAAAATTGTTTATCAAATGGTCCTCGTTGAACTTTGGGTTTTGTTGGACAAATTTTGGGGATTAAGAATAGATTTTCTTTTTAAAAGGGATTATACTTTTGTGGATTCTCTGACCTCATAATAACAATTTTGGTTTTGGATTTTGTCTAAAGACATGGGAAATATATAGTTCTTTTTTGTGGATTAGGTGATTCTCAAGAATTTGATTATAGTACTCTTAATGTGAACAAGTCTTCCTAAATACTCGTCTTTTGGAGAAAATATGATTTTGATTAAGGAATCTAATAAAATTTGAAAGTCTGCGTGACATGTAAGTATGTTTCATTATGATTTAGTTAAGCTCAAAAATAAATTCCTCAATGAAGAGTAACTTAAAACAAAAATGTTGTCTGTTAACTTTTCCTACTGGGGAATCGAATACCATTTAACACACCACCAGTTTGTGATTTTTTATGGTTAACTTTCTCCTAGATATGTTTACTATCACTCTCCCTCAAAACATGACCCTTTGTTTTTTCTTCCATGTCCATGTTTTCCTACATGGAATCCTAGTATGGGTTAACTCGGGTGACCATTGTAATTCTCTTTCATTATCTTAAAGTGATAGATTTACTGACTCTTGTTCCGATGTGGGATTTTCAATGAAGTTTCCAAGCCCGAATTTAAAAATTGCGAGGATGCAATTCCCAAAAGGGGGGAAGGATGTTACACCCCAGGTAAATAAATAATATGAAATTTTTATATTTATCCATATTTGTGAATAAAATATTAATATTACTTTAAAGGGAATGCTATGATTGATGGCTTACCCAATACACAACAATGAATTCCTTTGAAATCTTACATTGCACTATAATAATAAAATGATATTATTTTAAATGGTAGTTAATGCCTAGTCGTTGTAATGGAGGGAATGAACAAAACTAACTACAAAATTATTATATATGTTTGTCAAATATTTTTTACTTTTTACAATAAATTTTAGAGGATTAAAAATGATAATGAATTAAATTTTAAGCGTAAACATTCTAATATTCTTTAGAAGGTCAATTAACCACCCTTTGATGGAGAACCTTTTTTAAATACACTTTTTTAAAATTTTATGTGTTATATTTGATAAATTAAAATTCTTATTTAGAATCGAGACATCAAAATTTACTTTGTGTAAATATTTCGTATCTTTCCGATAGAGTTCATTTTTTAATGAATAATGAAAAATGTTGTATTTTAATTCAAAACCTCTTTTTAATCTAATTTATTTATATGATTAGATCATCTTTTGAATTTTTTAAAGTAAAATTATAATATATTTTTACCATTTAATCCATTAGTGGTCATTGGAATTAATTTCACTTTGAATTTGAACTTAAACTAGTGTCAATCTTCTAATAGATATTGTTTCTTAAAAACACAATATTTGTTTTGACAGTGGGAATTAATTATTAAATTAATTAATGAAACTTATATGTTTTAAATTTTTTAAAATAGACATCATTTTTTAGTTCGGAATATCAAATATAACTTAGGGTGAATTTTTGGTATTTTTTAGAAAAACATCTATTTTTGATGAATAGAGAAACCACTAAGTTGTAGTTAAAGAAACTGACTTTTCGTTTAAATGAAACTTTTCCACCTCTGTGTTTTGAATTTCAAAAATCCGACATACATGGTAGTCATTAAGATGTAAAATGTGGTTTAATGGGATTAAAATAATTTTTTGGTGAATAGTATCTTTTATGTTCTTAATCGCGATTAGAGGTAATTAGTGTAATTTAAGGTAAAAATAATGTTTTAATAATTTGAAATGACTTAGATACATGTCCTACCCTAATTTTATGTGCCATGGACTACCAATAAAATCCATGGGTTAACTTGGGGACCCCATTGAGCCACTTTGGTTGGAAAATGACATAAATAACTTTTTATTTAAAGTTAAAATAAAAATGTCACAAGCATGAGATGTTTCACTAAAGAATTTTTTAAATGGGGTTATACAAGTCATATTTTTGACTATAAATATTCATTATAAAGATACAAATATTTTCTACGTCATGAATTTTTTTATAATTTTTAGTCATTAAATAAATTAAATTATTTATGACATCATGATGATGCAGCGATTACCTCATTAATACAATATTGAAATAAAATAAAAATATAATGTAAAATCTATGACCTACACATGTGCAAAACCTATTGGATTGAGGGATTTCGAAACCTTATCACCTTATACTCGAATTATATCATTGTGGGACCTTTTAAATCCGAAACTCATTTTCAAATAAAGTAACATTTCTTTACATTCCAAGAGTGCCCCTCATCTCCTCTTATAAAAGGCCCCCACCTCTACCACCTTACCCACACCTCTCAATTCTTTTACTCGGCCAAACCCTACTCATTCTTCCTCTACACATACCTATATTACTCCTAGAAGCCTCAATTTGGTAAGAAGTCTTCCCAAGGAAGCCTTTGAGCTCAAATCAAAGAGAGTTACCCGATTTTAAGGTAATGTCTTCACTTGTCTTCTTTTGTTTTATTTTGCATCTCCAACCCCCTAAACTCTTTTTATTCATTTATTTTGTAACAAATAAAGTATCTTAAATATACTAGGATGTTGTTATGAAAATAATTATAGCTAAACTTACACACACCTACATCAAATGGTTAAATGACATACTGTTTCTGTTGATGGTGAGTTTCTGCCTCATGAAACGATGATTGTTCAACACTCATATAACACCTTTAAAGGTGGCCATTAAGATGTCACTATACATATATATGATATATAATATGTTTATGTTTTACTTAAGCTTCTGTATTTTTCTTTTTTTGCATACCTTTATGGTTTCCATTGTGGGTAGACACGATAATTTCATTTTAGGAAGTGCGGACTACCGCCCCCTCAAAGTGATTTGATTCGTTAATGCCATATGTGGGATGTATAAAGGATGGATTTACAGTTATTATATATAATGTATGTTACATATAAATGATGAATATAATTCTGGAATTAAAATATACATACCTCTCATTTAGTTTTAATTCTATTAATATGACATAGAAATGAAAGTAGCGTTCATGCATAGGAACGGCTTACCGTCTCCATGAACAGTGTATTTCATTTCTTACCACTAAATGATTTTTTAATATTATAAATACATGTATATTCTGGATATATATGATATATATTATATCAAAATCATGAATATCTTTCTGGATATAATGAAACTTTGACAACTCGAACAACATGTAATTCTAAGAAGTCCACTTTCAACTTAAGAACCAAATATCGACAAAACAAATATTATTAATGAAAATGATTACATAATTTTTATCACATGGAACTAAGTGATATAAAATGAATAATTAACTTGAAAAAGGTTCTTAATAAAGTGGAAATTAACTCAAGTTTATTATTCAGGATGTTAAAAAACGATCGAGTCAAGTCAGACCCAAGGTAAGGGATCCTACTCCTCTCTTTCTTTTTAATTACTCTCTTTTATGTCATTCCTTTTAAGCTCATATTTCTTGTGATTGGGATGTTCTTTTATATTAATATTACTATAATTTTTATATTCATATGATGAGAGACCCTATTCTCTCTCATCAATCCATTTTGGAAGTTTTGAGTGGTGCTGTTAGGCTGCAGAATTTTCGTAAGAGATCTAACCTCTCTCTTTATTTTTAAGTACTCTCCTTTATGTCATTTCTTTTAAGCTCCTATTTGTTATGTTCGGGGATGTTATTTTATATTACTCTTGTTTTAAACTTTATGTTAATATGATAATAGACCCTATTTGAACTCATCAATCCATTTTTGTAAGTTTTAAGTGGCTCTGTTAGGCTGCCGAATATTCGTAAGGGATTTTTCATCTCACTTTTATTCCTGTGAGATTTATGATACATTTGCCACAATTTCTTTTGAGTGGGTTATGTACTGCCCATTATTTTACTCATTGTGTAATATACATTCATTTATGATTATTTACATCAATGTTGTATTGTCCTTCTTTCACGGGGTGTATGTTTCGAAAGATACCCATGTCGGTAAGGGAACCTTTCACCCTCCTCTTTTTAAAAGACTTCTTTTGTTATGTCTTTTAATTCACATAACATTATGTTTGGAAATGTTCTTTTATATCCTTAGTGATTTAAATTTTATGTCCAAGTGATGTGATATCATTTTTATCTCTCATCAACTCATTTTCTAAATTTTGTAGTGACGCCGTTAGGCTGTCAAATTTTTGCAGGGGAACTTCTTAACCCAATTTTGATTCTTTGGGATAAGATTGTACTCCTTGAATATGTCATTCTATGAATATGTGTGAATAACCTCTGATTGTTTTACACTTAATATCCACTTATATTTGGTGTATTAGTTTGTCACACATAATTATGTAATTGATTTATCCTTAATCCAAGGATACCGTCTTTGTAAGGTACTTCGTCTCAATCTCCATTCTTTGAGGCATATTTTGTTTTATAGACAACATTTTTTTATACGGTGTATAAACCCCTTTGAATTTTACGTTTATCCAAAAGAATATTTTTTATATGAAGTGTTTTACTAAACGACAAAAGGGAATGATATTTTCGTACGTATGAGGCGACAACGACTTCTCCGTCGTCGTGACCATTATTTGAGTTTTGGCTTCCTCTATAAGCCATACCTTCTTTTTAAAAGAAAAATAAATACCATGTTTTACTTTTCATTTATTTTGGTATTGAAAATGGTTTTCATAATGATTTTATATCAATGTGTTGTATTGATATCTTGTGATTGAAAGTTGGAAATGTTATGTTTCCTTTATGCATGTTTTATGTGATACGATTATGTTGTGGTTCTTGGGCATTATTATGAAGACGGGTGGCTCCATGATAAACTAAGGGCGGGTGAGCCCGATATAGATCTCCAATGCATTGGGTAACACAAAGAGGTAAAATGATGAGGTTTCTCTGAAGATATTTAGGGAATATACGATGATGGGTATTCCAAACGTAACCAAGAGGGTTACTCCCTATTTAAGAATGTTATGAATGCCTCAAGTTACATTTATGTCTTATGATTTCTATGATTTATTCATGATTTTATGAGGTATGTTAAAGTGATTATGTTTTATGGGTAAAGTATGATTTCATTCTTATGTATACATGTACTCATGCTTCCTTTCCATATTTTTATATCCCTTACTGAGCTTTTTATGCTCATCCCAAGTTTTTGAAATGTTTTTCACAGGTCCAGGGAAGGGTACATGATATGATGATTGTGTCAAGGAAGTGCCAAGAAAGAATCCATGTTTTATTTTAAATATGTTTCCGTTGATTTGAAAAATGAATACTATCTTTTATGTAACCACTTTGTTTAAATGTGGAATGTAATGCAAGTTTTATGATCTAATTCTCTAAAACTCTAAACCTGAAAAGATCCTTAATGTGTAATCTTGTAATAACTCAAGATTAAGTAAGGTTTAAGGCTGGGGCCTTATAATCATTGATTACCTTGATTCATTATACATTAGTTTTTTTGATTCGTCGTTTTTTTTCATAGTATAAGAACTGTATAGTCAGGGTACCTTTATGTCCCTTAGATTCATGAGACAAATTATCCTTTTCGCCGCACATATAACAAATTCCCTTAACATTAAAGCATTTTCTAGTATATTTTTTTCAGTAATTTCGACATGATGGAAATTGATTCACCATAAACATGTTCATTAATTCATTCCATTTTCATGGGTTTTCAGATTAAATCATCATCTATTGCCTTCCATTTAATATATTTTACCTAGAATCTTTCTTGACAATATTGGGGGATTATTAATCAATTTAAAAATTTAATTGAAATGATTGAGAAAGGAGATACCATTAAAGAGATGGAAAATACCTAAAAATAATTGACCAATATTATTTTTAGTATTATTTTATTAATATGAATGATATATTGATATTATTGAGAAAATACCCCATTACCCTATAAAAAATTAAACGTCATCTTTCATTTTACTAATGATCATCCTCGTCTTTTTTATTCATTTATCAAGAGGAAAATAATTTACAAACAATGTCTCCTTAATATATATTCATTCCACGTATTCTATTTCAACTTACTCACATTTATTTTATATTAAGGGCCTATAATAACCAAAGCCTCATTTGAAACAATACAATACTAGTGCAATATTTATTTTTTCATATTATTGAATTATCAGAAATAGTTTCTCAAAGGACATTACCCATTTATCTGTAACAGAATGATTATTAGTCCCAATAAATGATTAAGTATTTCCTCACATAAAGGAATTATTCATTTGAGATTGATTATGAGGAACATTATATAGCTCTATTTGGGTATGGTTATTAGTCATTACCTGATCATGAATCCCTAATATATCGATGATCTATTTAGATCCAATAATAGATTCAATGGATTTATTTTCAATGAAATGTATATAGTGAGTATGAGTATTGATACCATTAATTCTTATCATATCCATTTCTAGAAAACAGAATATAATGAGTCTATTCAAAACATTATTAATTTATAGATAACAATGTAAATTTCAAAATATTTTGTAACACTTAACAATAGTAAAACATTTATGCAATGTTACATAAGGGTTATAAACATGGTGTCGTTAGATATATATTTAAATCATTAAATCATACACCATAATGGATTTTAATGAAAATTTGAATTATCCTTGAAATATCACATGGTATTTTTAGACTAGTTAAATAGT
This sequence comes from Viscum album, assembly GCA_963277665.1. Lineage (NCBI taxonomy): Eukaryota > Viridiplantae > Streptophyta > Magnoliopsida > Santalales > Viscaceae > Viscum > Viscum album. The sequence goes on along the minus strand of OY728146.1, from coordinate 1,464,696,651 downwards.
AAATAATGTTTTCATACACCTTGTGATGTTCGATTCAAAGCCCAATGTGCAATTTTTAGAATTAGTACTCTAATATAATGTTAATATAACCATGTGAACTTTTAGAATAATTATATGGTTGTTATTATTTGAAAACAACACAATCCCTTCAATATAGTTTTTTGGATATTATTATAATTTCACATATCATCAAATTATATCATATGGTTTCATTCCATAAGTGTTATTTTCTCGAATCTAGTTCATATATTTTCTAATAAACATTCTATGATTCTAACTATAATCACCTAAAATATATTATCCATGATATGGTGTTTAATATATTAAATTTTCATAGAACCAATGGGTTAAATTGAAAAGGAATAACCATTTTAATTTTTTTAGATAACATGATACATACATGATACTCAGTTTACAATTATGTAAAAATATAATATAACTAAATAGAACACACTCATCATTATTGATATCATTCAATGAATTATTCATCTTATCATGTGGGAAGGAAACAAAATACATGTGATCTCAAATTCATTCTAAGAGTTACATATTGTTTTAGCCATAATGAATCAATTAGGAATACTCAATAAGGTAATATATGTATATAAAGACATAATATATTTAAATAATAACAATATTATATTGATTATAGAACACATAATCTATATATAGAGGTTAGAAACACATCACACGTTTCATTTTAGAATAAAATTAATATCATGGATATATAAAGAATAATAAAATTTTTAAATTGTAAATAACTTATCAAACATGGGATATAATCAATAAAATAAGAAAACAATCCATCCAATATCAAGGAAATAATCACATGGATAAATACAATTGGATACTCATTGAATTAATTTTTTTATATTAGAGAAAAATTTCTCAGACGTCATGGAATCTATATCATCAATAACATGCCCCATAATAGTGTAAAATTATGTGTATAAACAAATTTTATATAGAAAACTAATGTTTCAAATTGTAAATACACATACATCAAGAAGATTTATAATTTATCCCCAATACATCACTTTATATCCAAATCATTCTACATATATATTATGCTGGATTTAATTAATAATCCAATATCCCATGTCAACAAATACCTGTATTATGAAATGAAAAATTATCAATATTTTCCTAGTTAATATAATATCATTCAAAGTAAAAAACCATAACTAAAAATTTTATATTATTTAATAAATAATTATATCAATGATAAATAATAATATCTTTATCATATATAAATTAATTTACCAATAAAATTCCTGATCGCAATGGATTCAAGGTAATGTAAAATTTCAAATAAAATAAATCTAGAAATGAGTGGTGACCATCAATTCAATAGGAATATATGTTTTTGATATATAAACGTCTCATGTTTGAGAATAAATTGAAGGAAAGTATAATATTAGAATAAAAATTATAAAATTTTTATTTCAAACCATTTATAATGTGTACATGATGCTAAATTTCATACAATTGATATAGCGATGGGAATGTCCATTATCACTATATAAGTAAAAAATATCATTTTGAATTTTTTATGAAAAAACAATTTCATAAAATAGTATAATTATTACATTAAACAACTTTTTAAATGTAATGAATACCATTAAAATGTACTTATTATGGAATTTTAGTAATAAAAATGGAAAGTGTGATCATATTTTGAAAACAAATTACATGTAAGAGAAACAAATATGATTTTAAGAGATATAAAATATGACTTCTTAAAAAAATAAGGTATATTTTCATGAAAAATAAAATTTTGGATAAAATATATAATCCACATTAAAAACCACTGAATATGAATATTATTTTTATTTATTAATTATAAATGATATTATTCCTTCAGTAAGATTACAAGTATTCACAATTAAAAGTATGATTGTAATATAGATTCTTACCACTTGGTTATATTTAAATTGTAAACTCTTGAAATAATTAAAATTAAATGAATCATTATCCTCCTATAATGATTACTTATTCTTGTTAAAAACATCAATGGTGTAGTATATAGTACAATAAAATCTATGTGTGTACATATAAAAGAATATGTCTATGTAGAATGAATATCTAGAACGAATCTCTTCCCAGATAGTTTTCTTTTGTTAAAATTAATTTGACATCATGTATAATTTTTTTAATTTTTATTTTATTTCATATAGAAACATGTTAAAATTTATAATATCATATATCAAACTCTTGAAAAATCATATCACCCTTTTGTTTATATACTTTTTTTATTTACTAAAAAATAGGGGTTAAATTAAAAAATTTCTAGTGCATATATTTTCATGAAATTTATGGTTCTTGTATATAAAATATAGATAAATCAAAAAAATAATTATAATAATGTTTTATATTTAATATTTCTAAATTAAATATCTTTTTAATAACCATTTAAGAACTTTTTTCAGGGAAAATTATTCACATTCTTTCTAGGTCATGCTACGTAATTCGTACTTAGGGGACACTGTATAATTCCCTTAGTGTGTCAAATGACATAGAATTTCATGGTATATTTTTATTTAGAATCATTACTATTCCAAAAATTATTATATATATTTTGTATTTCAATTATTGTGACAATCCATGTGAGTAGGTGATGGGGAAAAACTACATCATTTCTTATGGTGATAGTCCACCGTATACAAGGGTGATTAATTTATTTCCCAATTAATTGAGTTGGATATAAATAAATATTATAAAATAAACATTATATCATCTTATTATATGGGAGAAACAAATTCATAATGAATCTGTTACATCATAGTTTTAGGTAGTAAATGAAAATGTAAATAGAATGATTTTTTGGAAAATAATTACATTTGCTTAGATTAACATATATTGGATCAAATATTCATGACCCAATGGTTGTTTTTTAATTAAAATAATCTCTAGAATGAGTCTATGGATATTTATTAGTGATTTTCTTTGGGCTTTGTGAATACAAATTTCATGAGTTCTCTAATAATATGAGGAGTGGGAGTGTTCTATTATTAATGGTGAATAGTGGTGTCTTTGTAAATTCCAAACTATTAAATAATAGGAAGACAAATTCACCCAATGTGACTAAAACATTTATTGATAATCACGTAAACAACATAAAATGATTATTTTTTTAAAATATTATTTTATGAACTTTTATGTTCCCTAAATTTTACAATTTTGTTTTCCACCCTAAAACTATGTTTTTAACCAATGATATTTATCCAAATAAAATAAAATAAAAAAGAAAATTATTATATAATTATACCAAAAAATTATAAATATTAAATATACTTTATAAAATAAATAATATATATTTTAAAAAAATTGATTTTAACACTACCACATATAATGCTAACAAACCTATTTTCCATTGACTACTTCAATTAATTTATACTTTATTTACTAAAAATTATGAAAAGAAATTATATTGAAAAAATTACCTAATATTAATTATTCATTATCCAAAAATGTAATTAAATTTATTAAATATAATTTATATGTGTTAGAGAAATTATTTCTTAAAAAAATGAAATCATCCCAAAAAACGATTTTTCAAGAATTGAATTTTCATGAATTAGATGATCTTAAGTTAACAATATTATTATTAAAAATAATTAGATGTATATTAATTCAAATAGTTAGATATACAAAAAATTAATTCCATGTAAATTCATCACCATTATAGATTACATTACTTACCGAAAATGAAATGTAATTATGACATTAAGAAATATATTTATGAAAAAAATTATTTCTGATAAATACCCATGTTTTTCTCCAAATGATCTTTTATTTATTTCTATAAAATTGATAGTAAATAAAATTTTGATCATACATAATATTACACATTGTTATAAATAAGAATAAAAGTTGATAACTGTTATATAATCAATTTTTCATAAAAACATATTACAAAGGGAATATTTCGAAAAAAATATTATATGAATATTTTGACCAAGTCTATTAGAAATACATATTCATCCCTAAAAAAAGGATTTTGGTAATCTGAAATTTTAAAATGATATTTCTTTATTATTTAAAAAAATATAATATTTATTTACCATAACTTTTTAACATTTTTTCCCATAGGTGTTAGCCAAAATGATTTTTCATCCATGGACAACAAGATAATTGTGCTCAATCACACACATGTGGGAGAAATCTCCACCATATGGGAGACCTAGAAAGTCTGGAATGTAAATATCAAATATCGTAAAAGTATAAATATATTATCAAAAGAATATATAAATCACCAAAATAATAATATATATGAATGTGACCCACTATAACATTACAATATGTTTTTTGAATAAATTCATGTTTTTAAATAGCTTACATTACACGCAAAATAATGCTTTATCAAATAGAAATATTATATTATGATTTTTTATAAAATGCATTAATTTCATATAAATTAAATTTATGGGTTTCTAAGTGATTAACTACATTATGATATGCATATATATTTTGTAATGAATATGATATTATTTCTAAGAGTTTATCATTTCATTCGTGTATATTAATAAAAGTAGTTTTGTTCATCGAATAAATATTTCAATCCAAAAAATATTTTAATTGGTACGTGTGAGAAAATAATAACACTATTTTATATGAAAACATTAATAAAAAATATCTGAAAAAATGGACATCATTTTTGAAATCCACAGAGTGTGGTTTTCTTATATTGAATGTTCTTATTTATTTTGTAAACTATTAATGATTCAGTGAATTGTGAAAATAGAGAATTTTCTATATTGGAAATGTCTTTTTATAAATTGTGTCCCAATTTTCTGTTAATTTTATGGAAGTTACTATATTCATTATATTACATTAATATTCATTATATAATATTTCATTATAGATTTTTTTTTTCAATAAATCACTTTTCTTGAGAACTTTTTTTAATTGCTTAATGGTTCTTAATTTTATATAATTAAAAGAAATACTATAATGAAATTATATAAATGAAATTTTTATATAAAATTTATCTAAATATTAATTTCAATTATTTTATATATATGTAATTATATTGTTTTGAAGATGATATCATATTTAGATAAAAATTCCTTCAATGAATGAAAAAATCTCAACACATCAACACATTTATTTTAAAATTAAAATTTTATAATTCAATGAATTGAATTTGAAAAATTGTTTTATATATATGTTATAAAGATAAATTATACTATCTTGTTATTTCAACCATATATTTTTACCATTATTACTAGTGAAAATATTAAAAATAAATTTTCAGTAGTCATGGTAAATAGGGGTTTGACGAGTGGATAAAATAAAATCAAAATGATTAAAAATGATCCAAAAAATGTATTATTACCATTTTATTATCATATTTAGAAACATTATTTTATATTTTTAACAAATTTACTATTTTTATTATTATTTTTTAATTAGAAATAAATGGTTGTTATTATTCATTTTCAAATACTCAAAGTGTGTGGTCACCCCCAAATATAAAAGGACACCCCTCTCCAATCCGCTTCACGCATAATTCCCCACTGGATTATACAATTCCAACCCAAATCACATTACTAAATCAATAAAAAAATTTAAATTCGTTGTAATGATCATAAATACAATGTTGGATGGGTTTATTTTTAATCCCAAAGAGGTGGTTTGGAAAAATGGTAATGCTATTAACCGATAATGTTATTTTACATAATCCTACAAATTATTAATATATTATGAAATATTTTGAAGATAATATACTCAAAAAATAAATATACTTACATGTTGTTTTCTAGTTACATAATACTATCTCGTCCTCCTTCAATATGGAAGTGCAATAGTTGAGAGTGTGTATAGAATATTACTTCCTTGTGAACGAGCGAGATTCCTTTTCCATCACTGCTAGTCAAGCCTAGATATAATGGTGTATATATTTTGATTATATATGACATATATTATACAATAATACTTCAAGAGTTATAGTTTTTAATTAAATTTTAACATTCTTTTTTTTGTAATATGATGACATCTCTCACATGTATGGTGGACCACCGCCTCGCAAAATGATGTGATTCGTTTTTATTTATTCATTATATGGATGGAAATATTAATTAATTTGAATATTATGTATGATATTCTGGAAATTTTAGTCATTATAAAAGGAAAAAATATCATATAATTTTTGAAATACCATTAATATAATAAATGATAACTTCTTCCTTCTATACGTAAGATTACCCCTCGCAACGTGATGAGATTCATTTTAATTACCACATAACATGGTTGTATATTATATTTTATATAATGTAAATTTAAGATATTTATGATAAAATTACCATCCTTTAATGATAATTTAATCAATAAATTTTTTCCATATTAATTATCGAACAATAGAAACATTATTCATGAATATGTATGAACTATAGTCTCCTTGATTGTAATATAGTTTATCTTTCATAAAAATATTTTATTATTAGTTTTAAATGTATAATATATGGCTAGAAATAAAATTATTTATTAAAAAATTATTATGGAGAATTTAAAATTAAAGTCATTATGTCATTAGTAAACAAACTAATGTGGTTTGGGACATATGTTCCATTTATCGTTAAAACAGCAGACATCAAACAAATATTTCAATAATTGTACATAAAATGAAGAAAAATAAAATTTAATGCATAATATAATTAATATTGAATATTAATAACGAAATTTTTCATCAGTTTTTTAGGAACATATGGAACACACGTAATGCACAAGGTATTGGAAAGGGGTTTGTCTCAAATCATTTTTCATCAATAAAAATGTTTTTTATGACCCAAATTTTATTTAATGGGGTATATACAATCAATTTATATATTACATTAATATTAATTCATAATTAATGATATTTTACGGTTCAAATCATAGAGATAATCCATTGGAGTTATGATTCAAATTTATCAAATGCAATAATGGTTTATTATAAAATCTCATTTTATTTATTGTTTTTTCCTTTGGATTTTCATTGTAGAAAATTATATTAAATATGTCTAATAAAACTCTTTAATTTTTTAATCATATCATTAATAATGAAATTTTTTTGTTCTTATATAATTTAACTCTTATTATTACATTAAATTAATAATATTTTTTAAAACATATCCGAAGCCATTTCAATGTTATGTCAAAAACTAATTTTCTTCCATATCTATGTTTTATAAAAATTTGTTAAAAATTAATTTTACTATTCATCAATGATGGTTAAAATAACCCTTTTTCAATCATTGACCATGTAATATTGACTATGCTATTGAAAATGACTCACATTTAGGTCTGGAAATATGTTTCTTCCAAGTTTATCTTTTTTACTATGATCATATGATGTCATTCTATTTATTAATTGATACAATGTGATTAATCATTTTCCATCTCTATTAAAATATAATTTTTTAACTATGACTCACAATTTATGCCTATTTATTGTGTTTGTTACTTTAATGATATTCTTTTTCACACTGATTTCTTATATCAATTTCCTAGGTTATACCATGAAGTTTTACGATCACAAATGGACATAATATTTCACTATGTAAGTGTTTATGGAATATGGATTTCATATGTTTGTTATCATAGATGAGTTAATGACCCAGTCTTCTAAAGACACTCCACTTCATGATCTTTGGGAAGAAAATTATTTATATTCATTTTTAAATCATTTAATAATATATTAAAATGTATGGGTATCTATAGTTGGTATCAATGAAAATGATTATTTATTATATGTAATTATTATGCGAAAACATTAGTGAAAACCCAGTTGAAAAGTCAATGGATATGTCCATGCACAAGTCTATGTATAAAAAAATATCCTCAAATCATGGTGATATATAAAGAGAGTGGTTTCTTTTAAATTACATAATATTTTGGATAAAAATTATGGATTTTGGTTTTGGAACCAATTTTCCTAGGAATAATAACACTACAAAAGGTGTGATTGGATTGACATGAGAATTACCATTACATGAAAATGGGCCTTAATATGAAAATAAATTTTTATTATTAATCTATAATGTTTGAAATACTCATTTTCCCATGTTTTAAATTTAAAAATATTACTATTAGTATTCTTTTTTAAAATATTTTAAACAAGGAATATTTAACCATTTAATGATTATGTTAGTGGAATCCTTGTTTTTTGGTGAATTACCTGAATGGTTTTATGTTTTCAAGACCATTATATTCCATGAAGAATCATCTATTAATATCGAATAATATTTATAATAACTATATCCATAATATTTTTTAAAATTTAAATTTTATATAGTAATTATCAAATTGGAATGTGTATTTTCTTCATGACTGTTTTTATCATTTTAATGGTATATATATTTATAAAAAATGAACATTAATGATATAATTTTTTTTAAAATCAATTATATATGTACCACACATGTATATCATGATTACTCCCCCTTCCATTAATATGGTAGTACATTCCTTATTAAAAATTAACAAATGAATTCATTATGAAAATTGCATTGATTATGAAATGAGATAAGATTTTACATATTATTTTCACTAAATGGATAATTCTTGAGGTGTTCCTTATGATTGCCTCACAATTGTGGAATATATAGATCAGTCAAATTTTAAGAAATGTGAACTAAAATTGTGATATAATCCCTTATTTAATGTTATAGTATAATGAGAAATCATTTATTATATCAGGGATTAAACAAAATTCTTTTATTGGACATCATTGACCATGTGATATTGACTAGACTGTTGAAAAAGAATCGCGTTTATGTTTATAAAGATGTTTCAACCAAAATTATCTTTTTACAATGATATTATAATGTAATTATATTTATTTTTTGATCCAATGTGATTAATCACTTTCCTTAAATTTTAAAATATAATTTTTTTTAACTTTGACTCACTTTTTATGCCTCTTTATTGTGATTGTTACTGTAATTATATTTTTTTCACACCACTTATTTGAATTTCTATGGTAATACCATGAAGATTTACGATCACAAATGGACTTAATAGTTTACTATGTAAGTGTTTATGGAATAAGTATGATATATATTTGTTTCTAAGGATTAATTATTGTCTTAGTCTTCTATAGACACTCCTCCTCATGATCATTGGGATGGAAATGATTTATATTCATTTTAAAATAATGTAATAATATATTCAAATATATGGGTATGTTTAGTTGGTATCAGTAAAAATGATTATTTATTATATGGAATTAGGATGATAAAAAATTAGTGAGAACCCAGAGGATAAATTAAAGGACATGTCCATTAACAAGTATATTTCTAGAAAAATATCCTCAAATCATGGTGATATATAACAAGAGTGGTTTATTTTAAATTACATAATATTCTGGAAAAAATATGTAGATTTGGTTTGGAACCAATTTACCTTTGTGTAATAACTCTAAAAAAGGTGTGATGGTATTGACATGTGAATTACCATTACACTACAATGGGACTTACAATGAAAATATATTATCATTCTTGGGGGATATTTTTTTTGTAAATATACAAAATATTAATGATCTATCAGGATGGATTTGAATATATAATGACTATAAATGACCATGGATAAACCTATGGTCAAATATTCTGATCATAAGGAGTCCTAATTTTGAAATCCTATAAATAAATATTCATTGTTGTGTGGTTTTCTACATTCATTATTATTCTCAATAAAATGTTTTTTGTTTTTATTAAATGGTCAAAACTACATTGAACCATATCAATATTAATTGGGATGGACACTTCTATGATTTTGGGAAACCATATTGGATTATTACTGGATGTTAAGAAATAGTGATTACACACAATAATCTATGATTCTATATGAATAAAAATGTTATAATTAGTGATATTTGAAACAAATAATCTATGAGGTAGATAAACATTTATAGATGTTTCTGTTCGAATGCATATATAAGAAAGAAAATTGTATTTCCCACATTACACTAAGGTTTGAAAATATTCTTGCTGAATATCACAAGGGTGGGGTAGATGTTTTCAATGATAAAATAGAGGTCAAGGGAAATTAATTTCCTAGTAATTTGATTTTTTATTTATAGGTAATTGAGGAATTATCTGAGTTAATTACCAAATTAAAAATTAACACCTGGACCAAGGGATAAGCTATGTTATTCCAAATCATTTAATTAAACGAGTTTATATATATATGTGTGTGTGTGTGTGTTTGTCTATGTGTGTGTCAATTTAGATTTATGAATTAAAATGTGGAAGTATATTTAAATTTATCTATTTATACAAATCATGAATCATCTATTGAATGTGTTGAATTTGAAACATAAATGTCTTCACGTAAAATTAAAATTAGTCTTATGGTTACTAGCACGGATTTATAAATTTATGGTTTCTTTGTGTTTTAATTCGGAGCATATCTAGTGTATATTTTTTTGGATCACTATATTCTTTCTCAGTGGAATTCTATGGATGCAAGAGGTACTAGCGAAGAGGATGGGGGTGCAATGGGGTTGTGGCTTGAGCTTGTGTCAAGGTGATTCATTGGTCTCTCCTGGTGGTGATAGTGTTTGTTCCTGGTGAAGGTTGTTGTGGTGGTGGTGGGCCAAGGCTGTGGTCTGTTCATGATATCATGGGTGCATGGTTGTGTTTTGATAGGGTTTCTCATAGATAAGGTTTGTTGACCAGCCTATTGATGGTTGCTACTTTTGGGTGTTTTATTTTGTTGTTTGGGAGTGTCTATTCTTGGATTGGGTTCCTTGGCTGAATCTCCTATAGTACTTCATTGGAGATTCTTGTTGGTTCTCACATTTCCTTAAAAAAGTTATTATAAAATCAATAAAAACGTTATTTGGAATTATAACCCACATTGGGATTTATTAAATTACATTTAAAGGTGGATAATGATATATTATGGGTTTTTTTATTAGGTTGAACGTTATACAACCTTTTAGTTTAATGTAAGGGATTAATTGGGAATAATTCTATAACAATTCTACATATGCAAGAAGGATGTTTTTATGTACATTCACTCATTAAATAGATTCTGTTGAATATTATAAGTTGATATGAAGCTATTATATATTAATGATATATATTGAAAAACACATGTTATCCAATATTATTTTAGTTAATATAGGGGGAATAACTTTTTATTATCTTTTTAATTATGTGATTAGTTAGTAGATAATTTTATCACCTCTAACAAAAACAATCATTATAAATACTCTTCTCAGGGATAAAATGATGATATTAAGGTGGAAATTGATTAAATGATGAAATTAAACATTTCAAATAAGTATATTTAAACAGTCTTAGTCTAGATGGTGAAGAAATTCCTCAAATTTTGTAAAAGGATCATGAAAAAAATATCATCATATTATGTTTATATCAAGAGAATAAAATCTTAGTTTACTCTTGAATAATTTATGATTTTAAGATCATTAGATTTATTTTGATCATTACCTTCCTTGTGATAACTAATTCATATCACTATTTAAAATTATTTATTCCTTTATTCAATATCAATATCTTCGGATTCCATCGATAGTCTCTGATATAGAATCATATTAGGTGTTATTTCATATTAGCTTCATAAATTTCATTATCTCATTTAATGAATTTACATTTTTAACCCACTTTAAAATAAGAATTTGCAGAAAATGTAATTTAATGTGTTAATCAATTGATTACTAATATAAATAATAAATTGCAAGGAATAAATTTATTTATTGTGTATAATATTAAATCATGATACTTTAAAAGATTAAAATTTTGTTCGATAATGTACAAGACATGAATCATAGATCTTAGATGATAATGTAACAACCTAAAACATTATTATATTTAATTAAAATAATATAAATTTCATTAATATCATTCATACAATGAAACAATACATTTGAATGGTCCTTTATGTACTATTATTTTTCAAATTTTCTATATAAATAAATTTAACTTGTTCAACATCATTCATAAAATAAAACACTATGTTTAAAATTATAAACTATTTAAATAAATTATTAAATATTACTATTATATTGTAAAACGTATACTGGGGTGTATGAAATGGAATAACTAAATTATAACATTAGGTAATTTTTTTACTAGTAATAAATTTCTATATAAATTTCTATTATCTAATCTATCAAATTCCGACAATGTCATTTTATTAATAAAAATATGATCGGATCAAAAAGACAAAATCTTCTAATTATTTATAGAAGAAAACACAATTATCTTCTTCAAAATTTAGAAAAAATAAATGATTCAGTGTATTTCATTTTTGAAATTTTAATAACGATATCAACTTATTGTGAATGTTTTTAAATTTTTTTCAAAAATAATAATTATTTTATGAATATTGGAAAATTCTAATTTCTAAAAAAAATCATTTATTTCCACTGAATAACACCCAGTATTTTTATAATGTAAAATAAAATTGACAAAACAGTCACTTAGTAATATTAAATAAAATTATTTTTATTTAATTCATCTTTACACTCATTTTTAGTATACGTTTAATTTTTGGCTTTATATTATTTTATAGATAACTATTTTGAAGTCTGTAATATTTTTCCATATCAAATACTGAAAATAAATACCATTTATGAGTTATTTTAAATATAAATAATATATATAAATATATTCATTTAAATTATTTTTTCTTTCATAAATTGTAATATTTTCTACAAGTGATCATATTTTTTAAAAAAATGAATTTTTTGAAAACCTGATTTTTTGATATGTTTTTTGTTTAAATTATAAATTAAAATATGCCACATATTTGGGTGGAATATTGAAAATTTCATTACACATTTGGAATAATAATAATTTATATAATAACATAATTTCATCTTAAATTTATTCCACAAGTAATAGTAAAATTAGTAACATTAGTTTTCATGGATAAGGTAAAGCAATTTCAGGGGATAACCCAAAATAAATTATATTAATAATGGTAAACAAATATCTAATTCCAATAGGATAGTCATGTTCAATATTTAAATTCTGTAAGGGTAAAAAATAGTACATTTCTGTACCTTTTGGTTTGAGAAAAACATTAGTGTAACTCATCATTTTATGAAATTGCAATTTGTCCTCTCACACGCTTATAAAAGGCCACATCGTCTCCTCTTCTATTCACTCATAAAAACTGATTAGTTAGAAAAATATATACCTGAATCATTATAATTCACTCTAATAATATCATAATCCATAGTTTTAACTGATATCCAATATAGTAATTCATTATGTATAACACCAAAATGGTTTTTCTAAAGAGAAGGTATCATTTTAACAGTTCATTTTATTTTATTTATTCATCATCTTCACTGAAATCATATAAAATCATATAAATATAAAATAATCAATTTATTCTATCTAATAATATGTTTTCATGTTATGTTAATTAAATAAACCCATATCCACCATAATCAAATGTATTATTATACCATTGATAATGTTTACAATATACTACCTCCCCACAAACTAATATAATATGTTTTCCATATCCACTTGTGAAGTGGTGAGATTTATTTTTATTACCACATAACATTGGTAGTATATTAAAATATAAAACATTATTGGACATCATTGACCATGTCATATTGACTAGACTATTAAAAATGACTCACATTTATGTCGGGAAATATGTTTCTCCCAATATTATGTTTTTACCATTATCTTATGATGTAATTCTATTTATTTTTTGATCCAATGTGATCAATCATTTTCCTTCTCTATTAAAATATAATTTTTTATCTTTGAATCACATTTTATGTGTCCTTATTGTGATGGTTACTCGAATGATTTTTTTGCACACTACTTTCTTATATATATTTCCCTGGTTATACAATGAAGTTTTATGCTCACAAATGAATCAATATTTCACTATGTAAGTTTTTATGGAATAAATATTTCATATGTTTTCTTACATGGATGAATTATGGTCCCAGTCTTCTAAAGACACTCCACCTCATGATCATTGGGATGGAAATTATTTATATTCATTTTTAAATAATGTAATGATATATTCAAATGTATGGGTATCTATAGTTGGTATCAGTGAAAATAATTATTTATTATATGTAATTAGGATGAGAAATAATTAGTGAGAACCCTAATGATAAATCAAAAGATATGGCCATGAAAAAGTATATGTATAAAAAATTCTCAAATCATGGTGATATATAAAGAGAGTGGTTTCTTTGAAATTACATAATATTCTGGATAAAAAATGTGGATTTGGTTTTGGAACCAATTTACCTAGGGGTAATAACACTGAAAAAGGTGTGATAGGATTTATATGAGCATTACCATTACATGAAAAAGGGCCTTACTATGAAAATATAATTTTACTTTTCAACTATCATAGTTAAAATAATGTTTTTCCCATGTTTTAATTTAAAAAAATAACTAAAAGTATTCTTTTTTAAAATATTCTAAAAAATTAATATTTAATCATTTAATTATTATGTCAATGGAATCCCTATTTTATGTGAATGACATGAATAGTTATTTTTTGTTTTCCGAACAATTATTTTACATGAAGCATCATATATTAGTTTTGAATGAAATTTAAAAAAAATTAAATTTATAATATTTTGTGAAATTTAATTTTTCTGTAGGTATTGTCAAAATGGGATGTATATTTTCTTCTTGAATGCTTTATATCATTTTAATGGTATTTCTATTTATAAAAAACTAACATTAATGATATATAATTTTTTCTAATAAACTATATATATAACACCGATTTATATCCTGATCATTACCCCTTCCATTCATTGGGTAGTACATTCCTTATTAAAAATTATCAAATAACTTCATTACGGAATTTACTTTGATTATTATATGAGATAATATTGCACAACTTATTTTCACTCAATGGATAATTCTTGTGGGGTGCCTTATGATTGCTTCCCATATATATAATATATAGATTATTAAAATTTTAAGATATGTGACCTATGATAGTGATACAATTCATTGGTTAATGCTATTGTATCATGAGACATCATTTATTATATTAGTTATTAAACAAAATTCTTTATTGGACATCATTAACCATGTGATATTGACTATACTATCGAAAATGACTCATGTTTATGTCTGGAACTATATTTGTACAAAACTATATCTTTACCATGATCTTATGATGTAATTTTATTTAATTTTTGATCCAATGTGATTAATAATCTTTCTTCTCTATTAAAATATCATATTTTAACATTGACTCACATTTTATGCTTCTTTACTGTGTTTGTTACTATATTGATTTTTTTTTCATACCGCTTGCATATATGTACTTCTCGGGTTATACCATGATGGTTTACGATCATAAATAGACTTAATATATCATTTTGTAAGTGTTTATTGAATAAATATTTCATATGTTTGTTTCCATTGATGAATTATGGTCCCAGTATTCTAAAGACACTCCACGTCATGATCTATGGGATGGGAATGATTTATATTCATTTTAAAATTAGATAGTAATATATTCAAATGTATGGGTATCTATAGTTGGTATCAGTGAAAATTATTATTTATTATATAGAATTAGGATGATAAAACATTATTGATAACACAAAGGATAAGTGAAATGATATGTCCATGAACAATTATATGTATAGAAAAATATCCTCAAATCATGGTGATATATAAAGAGAGTGGTTTCCTTTAAAATACATAATATTCTAGATAAAATATGTGGATTTGGTTTTCGAACCAATTTACCTAGGTGTAATAACTCTAAAAAAGGATTGATGATATTGACATGGGCATTACCACTACATGACAATGGGCCTTACTAAGAAAATATATTAACATTCTCGGGGGACATTGTTCGGAAATCACAAAATATTAATGATCTGTCATTAAGGATTTAAATATAAAATGACTATAAATGACCATAGACAAACCTAGGGTGGAATGTTTTGTTCCTAAGGAGTGATGATTTTGAAATCCTATAAATAAAAATTCATTATTGTGTGGTTTTCCACAGTTGTTATTGTTCATTATGAAATGATTTTTTTTATTAAATGGTTGGAAGTACGTTGAATCATATGAACGTTAAATGGGATGGAAATTTTTTTGATTTTGGGAAACCAAATTGGATTTTTACTTGAAATAAATATATAGTGATTAAACATAATAATCTATCATGGTATATGGCATAAAATATGGGAATCAGTGATATTTTTAAAAAATAATCTAAGAGGAAAATAAATATTTATAGATGTTTCTATTCCAATGGACATATATAAACGAGGATTTTGCTTCCCACATTTCAACAAGGTTTTAAAATCATTTTGTTGAATATCACAAGGGTGGGGGTAGATGTTTTTAACGAGGAAGTAGAGGTCATAGAGAAATTAATTTCCTTGTAATTTGACTTTTTATTTTTAGGTTATTTTGGAATTATCTAAGTCAGTTACCAAAATTATTGGTTAACACATTTACAATGGGATAACCTATGTTATTCCAAATAATTTAAGTAAATGAGTTTATGTATATATGTGTGTGTGTGAGAGAGTGTGTGTGTGTGAATTTAGATTTATGAATTAGGAAGTAGACGTATATTTAAAATTTTCTTCTTTATAAAATTCATGAATCATCTATTGATTGTATTGAATTCAAAACATATATTTCTTAATGTTAAATTAAAATTATTTTTATGGATACATTCATGGATGTATGAATTTATGGTTGGTTTTTGATTTCATTCAGTGCTAATTTGGTGTATATTATTCTGGTTCACAAGATTCTATCTCAGAGAAATTGTATGGATGCATGATGTATCAACGATGAGGATGGGGGTACAATGGGTTTGTGGCTCCAGTTGGTGTCAAGGCGATCTAAAGGTCTCTCCTGGTGGTGATAGTGTTGTTTCTTGGTGAAGGTTGTTTTGGTGGTGATGGCCCATGGCGGTGGTCTGTTCATGATGTCATGGGTGCATGGTTGTGTTTTGGGAGGGTCGGACCAAGGCAAGGTTCACTGACTAGCCTATTTATGGTTTCTGCTTTTGGGTGTGTTATTTTGTTGTTTGGGAGGGTCTGGTCTATGGTTGGGTTCCTTGGATGGCTCACTTGTCGATCTTCATGGGAGGTTCTTTCCGGTTCTTACATTTCCTTAAACATGTTTTTATAAAATCAATAAAAATCTTTTTTGGTATTAAAAGTACATTGGGGATTTATTAAATTACATTTAATGGTGGATAATGTTATAGTATGAGAATTCTTATTAGGATAAAGTATATACAACCTTTTAATTTAATGTAAAGGATTAATTGGTAATAATTCTATTATAATTCGATAGATGTAAGAAGTGGTTTTTATGGACATTTACTCATTAAATTGATTCTGTTGAATAATAGAAGATGGTATTAATCTACTCTATATAAATGATATATATTTGGAAACATGTGTTATAATATATTATGTTAGTTAGTAGAGGAATAATAAAAAGATATTATGTTTTTAATTATTTGAATAGTTAGTAGATAATTTTAGTTCCACCAACAACAAAATCATCATAAATACTCTTTTCATAGAGAAGATGATTATATTGAGAATGGAATTTGAATGAATGATGAAATTATACTTTTCAATTAAGTATAATTTTATATTCATGGACTATATGGTGAGGAAACTCCTCAAATTTAGGAAATGGATCATGAAAAAATTATCATATTATATTTATATCTGGGAAATCAATTCTTATTTTACTCTTGAATAATTTATTATTTTAAGATCATTAAATATATTTTGATCATTACATTCCTTGTGATCACTATTTCATATCACTATTCAAAATTATTTATTCCTTTCCTCAATATCCATATCTTTGCATACAATCAATAGTCACCGATATAGAATCAAAATATGTGTTATTTTAGATTAGCTATATAAATTACATTTTCTCATTTAATGAATATACATTTTTAACACAGTTTTAATTTATAATTTAAAAAAAATGAAATTTAATGTGTTAATAAATTGATTAATAATATAAAGAATAAATTTCAAGGTATCAATTTATTTATTTTGTATAATCCTAAATCTTGAGACTTTAAAAGAATAACATTTTGTTTGATAGTGTACATGACATGAATCACCAATCTCAGATGATAATTTATTAACCTAAAACATTATTAAATTTATTTAAAATAAAATAAACTCCATTGATGTTATTAATACCATGAAAAAATACATTTTAATTGTCCTTGATGTACTATGATTTTTCAAATTTTTTATACAAATAAATTAAATTTATTCGATATCTTGTATAAAATAAAACACCATGTTTTAAAAAAATTATATACTATTTAAATTAAATTTTAAATATTACTATTATATTGTAAAAATACTAATGGGGTGTATGAATTGTAATAACTAAATTATGACATTTAAATAATTTTCCAACTCAAAATAAATATATTTATAAATTCTCACTATCTAAACCATCAATTTCCATCAATGTCATTTTATTAATATAAAATATGATATGATCAAATGAATAAATTTTACTAATTATTTTTAGATGAAAACTAAATTATTTTCTTTAAAATTTAGAAAAAATAATTCATTTGGTGTATTTAATTTTTCAAACTGAAATATCGATATTAACTTATGGTAAATGTTTTTATTTAAAATAATTATTATTTGATGAATATTGAAATATTATAATTTAAAAAAAATCATTTATATCCACTGAAGAACACCCAGTATTTTTATACTTTAAAATTTAATTTACATAACAATCATTTAATTATATTAAATCAAATCAGTTTAATGAAATTCATCTTTACAATCATTTTTAGTATACGTTTAATTTTTTACTTTAAATTATTTTATGGAAATATATTTTGAAGTATATAATTTTTTTCTATATCAAATACCAAAAATAAACACTATTTATGAATGATTTAAAATTTAAATAACTTATATAATAATCATTTAAATTATTTTGTCTATGAATAATTGTAATATTTTCAACATGTTATCATATTTTCATTTAAAATTAATTCCTTGAAAACCTATTTTTTGATATGTTTGTGGTTTAAATTATAAATTAAATTACGCCACTTATTTGGGTTGAATATGGAAAAATGCATTACAAATTTGGAATAATTATAATTTATATAATAAGATAACATCATCTTAAATTTATTCCACAATGTATAGTTAAATTAGTAAAATTATTTTCCATGGTTAAGATAAAAAATATCAGTGGGTAACCTAATATAAATGATATTAAGAATGGTAATGAAAATATCTAATTTCAATAGGGTAGTCATATTCCATAATTAGATATTTTAATGCTACGAAATACTAAATTTTTGTACCTTTTGGATTGAGAAGAACATCAGTGTAACTCATCCGTTTAAGAAATTGCAAGTGTGTCCTCTCATACACTTATAAAAGGACACCTCGTCTCCTCTTCTATTCAATCATATAAAACAATTAGTTATCAAAATATCTACTTGAATCACAATAATCCACTCCAATAGTATCATAATCCATAGTTATACCTGATAGCCAATATAGTAATTAATTATTTTTAATACCAAAAGGGGTTGTCTGATGAAAAGGTATCCTTCTTAATAGTTCATTTAATTTTATTTATTCTTGGTCCTCATTGAAATCATATTAATTCATATAAAGATAATATAATCTATATATTATATCTTATAATATGTTTTTATGTTATGTGAATTAACTAAACCCTTCTCTACCACACTCAAATGTATAATGATATCATTTATCATGTGTACAGTGGACTACCTCCTCACAAACTAACATAATATGTTTTCCATAGCCACTAGTCATTGATGTATATAATTTTTTATATTATGATTATATATTATAATTATTAAATAAATATATTATTGGAAATATTATATCACCTATACCTTTTTACGTTCCATTCTTTTGGGAATAAATTAATGTGTCTTTTATGTACGGTGGCCTACTTCTTAATGTAATCATGGGATTATTTTTCAATATATACTTTACATATAATGTAAAAATTATTAATTTTAATTTTATATTTTATATAAAAAACATATTAATCTATTTGGAAAGTAAATACATTATATGATTTATTACAATACCATGAATTGAATAAATGATAACGTTTTTTGTGTGTACAGTGGACAACCACCATGTGATGTTTGGAGATTTATTTTAATTAAAAAATAAAGTGGATAATATATATAGGGTCAATTAAATTAATAATATGTTTTATATAATATAATGAGAATCCTTAAATATTAAATAAAATTGACCTTCATTTAATCATGATCATCATAAACAGTAAACGTTACTCATGAATTTGTATAACCAACCATCATAATGATTTTAATATTGTTCATTGTAGATTAACAAATTTAATGGTTTGTTTTAAAATTTTAATATTTGTATTATATTTATGAATATTTAATTATTATCAATCTAGAGTGAATTAAATATTACACAATTTGTCCCCAGTCAACTTACCAATGTGTTTTTGGGAATCTGAGTTATGTATTATTAAATCACCCAATATAAAATTAATAGTTTATGTATTTTAATAAAACATGTTAAAAAATAAATTATATGGAATAATAAACCTAAAAAACCTTCTTAATAAATTAAATAATTAACAAGTTTTTATTATTTAATTTCTTAAGAAAAGGATTGCATGTGATGATTCAGGATCGAGGTCAAGGTTTCATATCAAAACAACAATCCTTGATATAAAATATATTTCATTATCTGAATATATAATAATGGTGTATATCCATCTGATATTAATATTATATCAAAAAATTAAGTAATGTAATTATATTTTAATATAAAATTAATCTAATTCTTACATTGGAGTTATAATTCCAATGATTCTAAAGAGGTATGTCTTTATGTGGTAATCTATTATTTTAAGATTTTTATGATTGAATTTCAATTGTAGATAATTACATTATCATTGTATAATAAAACACATATATTTTCATATATATATATATATTTATGATTATGATATTTTCTTTTAGTATTACAATTATTCCCAATAATGTTCTAAAAATAATTCTATTTTTTTATAAAATCCTTCTTAATTAATATATTCAAATAAAAATCCATTTTCATCTATTATTATGTTTTCTAAACCATTAAAAATTAATTTATTATTATTAATTGGATGATAAAAGTAATTTTTACCCATATTTTATATTTTATAAAATATATTAAAATTAATCATCCTATAATTTTCTAAATAAGGCACTTTTTATCATTTAATGAAATTGTGAAAGGAGTCATTGTTTCAACATGTATATATAATAAGTATTTATTATATTGTTACCATTATATTTTTGAGTAAAATTATTTCCAAAATAATTTATGAATATAATTTTATCATAAACCATTTTTCAAAAGTCGATGTTTTATTCTCTAAATTAATATTTTCATTCATTTTTAATTACCTTATTTTGATAAATGAATGAAATAGTTAATCTAATGGAGGGATTATAGATTCAGTATATATGTCCTCAAACATGTATTCCATTACTCATCTCACATAATTTGATTTTGTAATACTCTTATTATGTTCATTTCTAATATTCATTCATAATGAAAATCACTTTGATTATGATATGATTCAATTTTATGAAAACCATTTCTATTACATGGGTAGTTTTTTTATCTGATGAATTACTATTGAATTAAATTATCTTTCACATATATTTCTTGAAAATTTTATTATAGGTTTGAAAAAATATTGATCCATGGTATTGAAAATTGTTATAGTCTCATGAGACATCATATATGGGATGAGGGGGTAATCCTAATACATTATGTGACGTTGTCCACTGAATGGTATTTTCTTTGTTGTTAGGCTTAAATCCTATTTATGGAATGATTTATGTTTCTACCACATTTTATATTTTAAAATTATATTTTAATACCATGATAATTATGTTATAACTCATTGTTATTAGTTTTATGCATCCTCGTTTAGGGTTTTAAGTCATACCTATGTCACACATGTTACGAATCCTAATATTTTTTATTTAATTACTATGATTTTTATATCTCCACATTATTTTATGTACTCTCTTTGTTAAGGAAACAATTTTTAGGAGCTTAAATAGATTTCGGATCTTTCTATGGAAATTGATATAATATAAGGATGTAATGCACATTTTTTTCTTATAATATACTATCATTCTATTAATAAAATGACACTAGGCCACACAATATTTGAGATTTAAATAAGAGATGTTTGTTAATAAATATGTTATTGTTTTTTTCAAGTTTATGGTAATCTAGATAAATATTTATAGATTAATATTCTAGTGTTTTCCTCGTTTATGGAAATGGGTAAATGGACATAAATGGGGAGGTACTTTGTTGAATGTGAATTCAGGGAATTTAACAACGATGGGTGTTTATGTGTATGTTTTATATGTAACTAACCCACTATTTGATTAAGAATCACAATTATTTCTAATGTTTGTTAAGATGAGGATGAATGAAGGAAAATACTATATAGGATGAACATATGTAAGAAACGTTTAATCCATTTTAAAATAAATGAATATAATAATTTCTATTCCATAAAATTAATCCTCTTAAACAAATAATTTGACATAAATAATCTTCAACCATGATGCTACCCTATCTCAATGTCGAGGAATATATTAATTAGTTATTTCCATAATGTTATACCATATATTCAACCATTACCAATGTCACAACAACTCTAAAAAACAATGATATAGATCCCCATGCATGAATGAATAAATAATTTTTAAAAATATTTATTTGATGAATGAATTACTATATGAATTTGAAATAATTTTTCAATGTGATAACACCATGTTGGAATCCTAATGAATAACATCTATCAATGATGTATAAGACTTGACATTACCGATATAACATAACCTAGTTGATACTTCCTAAAACCAGATCAGTCAAATGATATAATCTCTCGAAGTAGAATGTAACATCTATTAAATGATGTATCCATCATGAACAACATGTATTATTTTAATAATTTGGTATATTTTCAATTATTTTTCTTCAAGTGGCCTCATAATCATGAGAATGTTGTCATAAAATCACATGGGCATGTTGAAGTCACATAATGAGATTGACCAATTAAATATTTTAAATAATATAATGTGTGATAATATATTTTTTCCCTTGAAGGTGAATTTATCTCATAATAAAAATTAGATCATAAAAGTGGCTACCTCATTAATAAATACACATTCATAGAGTCCAACAATTGGAAAAGAAAAATGGGAATGATCTCTGAAAAAACGAGACTATGCATTTGTCCCACTTGAATCATTTCTTATAAATTTTTGTAATGTTAAAATTTTACATTGAATAGAAGATCCAATGAGGCACCTATCATGCTTGTGAAAAATGTGATCTGAAATCTATTACATTATTGTGAAGATGAAACCTGCTCACATTCTATTCATTATAAATTAGAGGATCCCTTGTGAATTATTCATGTGAATGATATCCTTTTATGTTAGTTGGATTTCTAAAAGAATAATAAAGGAACTAATTGGTTAACCTAATTATATAAGTTGTAAGTATAAGTATACCACATGATCTTCTTAGAAAATGAAGAATAAGACATCATGATATATACATGGATTTCTTGGAGAAATTATGGACATGAGAATCATTTTCCAAAATAATTTGTATTTCACAAAGGACGCATGGAATAACATATATCTGAAAATATTAGGCTAAGATTTTTCATTTAGAGAAAACATATATTGTGTTCTTTTTTTGGACAAAGAGAATAAGATAGTTCTTCCCTTATTACAAATTTCAATAATGGAAGATTCATAGTTTCTGATATATAACATAATATAATAAATTGTAATATCATATATTTTATATGTTTTACATGTTAAAATGAATAATCTATTTTTAGATTATTATCACTTGGGTTGGAAAATAACATTGATATTTCAAATATATTATATGTTCATAATTCTTTTATTGAGGAATGAGAAGATTGTTTCTCATTTTTTTCCAAAATTAGTGAAATGAAAATTATTATTGTCTTTTTGTAATCAATTTAATTTCTTCATATTTAATATGTTCATTAGATTTCATAGAGTAAGAATATTAAATCATGTATTAAGTTTCTAATCAAATACACTATGACCTGCCTATATAAAATAATTTTATGATTTAATGATACAATTTTTATTATACATTTTTGGAGTTTAGTAAATATGTACATGAAAATTAAAGTTTTCCATTTTTTATGATGAAAATATATATGATGAATGGATGTTGGATAATAGCTTTTGTAAACCATGGACACGTTCATCCACACTATAGGTTCACTTCATTAAAATCCTATTGTTTTACGAATTTAATAGTTATATTGTGAAAGTAGTATAATTACATATTAAAATTTTAAAATACCAAACTACTAAATAACTTATCAATTTAATGAAAATAATAAATATATTGAAGTTATAAATTAGCATCCCATAATGATTTAACCACCTCCTATTATGTTCAACATAATGTGATCATAATAGAAACAAATATGGATGTCAATCCTTGTTTATTTACACATTTGTTAGTTATCTCATTAGCATCATCAAATCTATATAATGGAATTTCAACTAAAAAATAAAAATATGTAATCTCCTTTTACAATATTCAATTTGTATATATTTTCATCATAGTATTATATTTGATCGAATCATCCATGCATTACTACATGATCAAATTTCCTCATATTGAAATTATAACTTCAGTATAAATCAATCATAAGGGTGGGTAATATAATTATAATTATCAACAATATTTCACAATTTCAATAAACTCGACATCTATTGACATACATTTCTAGATCCATTTATCTCCATCCTACACAATATTATCATAGAATACTGATATCATGGATTCTTAATATCAAATTCAAAAATAAGTAATCTATCATTGTATTAAAATGATAATATTAGATTGATGTAGATTAATTTAATATGACATCAATGACATGATGGAAATAAATGATATCTTCTTTTAAAGTAGTGAACTATATTTATTTTACAAAAATATCCCTAAAAAATTTAATATTTACCTCTTTAGGATATTCATTTCTAAATAGATTTTTATCATTATAATTATAGTATTACCTTCCATTCAATCATCAAATAAATGGTTGTTCAAGAAAAATCGACCATAAATATCATCAAAATAAATAATTTCTTACTTATCTTGCTCAATTCAACGACACTACACATAATTTATATTATTCAACATTGTAATTTTCAAAAATCCCATGCTTAATGAGAGACTATATTTGAATGTGCATATTAATTTTCAAAATTTGTTTACTAACAATATATTTTATCATCATAATTGGTGGGAACTATCAAAATAATTTATATGGTTGTCTATTTGTACTCTTTCATTTTCTTGAAATTTTATATCATTAAAACTAAGCCTTTATTTGATTTATTTTCCATCAAATCCTATTTTAAGAAAAAAATACACTATATTACATTCACTAAAACCCATAACTATATCTATAAATATATTAATTAGGATTATTAACATAACATTATTATAAGTTTACAAATAAATAAGTCTGATTTGATAAACAATTTTAATAATTTTTTATTTTCATTGAATTTTTAGGTGTAAATATCTTCATGATTTAAACATTATCAAAGGTTCTTAAAATAAAAATGATAACAATCACATGAAACTATAGATAAAACATCAAAATGATCCTTATATTTTTCCTTGTCACATAAAATTATTCATATAACTTGTTACAAAAACCAACTATATTCCAATGAAATTATTGTTATAGGATTATATGAATAGACCATGTTTTGTTTTTCCTAATATGATGAAAACTTACATTAACTAAATTTATCGAGTCATCAGATATAATTTTATATATCAATTTCTTGTTTTCATTTAATAGTGTAAATATATATGAGATGTTCTCATAATGCATTATTGTGTTAGTAAAAATTTTTAATGATCACAATTATTTTATAAACATTGATTTCATTATCAACATAATATAAGATAAATATTATTTCTAATAATGACATAAAAATTTTGATTCATTATATTCCTCACTATAATACCATGATAATTCATACTCTTTGTAAAATATTTTTTACTTTCCATAAAAATATGATTCCTCTAAATCAAATTAAATTTTTTTTGACCATCCTAACTCATCAAAAGAGATTACTTAATTCTATAACTAAAATATAAAAAATATTAAAAAATTCAAAAACATTTATGGATACCATATATATTTGGATGATAAACATGGAAAATTACATCAAAACCTCATTGATTAGAATTTATTGATGATTAATAATTTTTATTTTGATGATCCACGTTGTCAAGACCCATCCTCTGGGGCCTGTGGCGTGACTACCCCAACCCAACCTTCCATAGGCCAGGGGTTGGTGACTAGCACTAGAAAGGAAAATCCCTAAAGCAGGAAGCCATTTCCTTTAAACATGTACTAACACACGGTCCAAGAACACAACAAGAAGAATCTACAAAGTAAACTGCTGCAGTAAAACTGTGCTGAAAGTAAAGGGGGAAGAATACAAGCCCAATTGATATGTACAAGTACAAATAAAAAGTACAAACACAACTAAAAGTGAAAAACAACTCATAGATAGTCCACCAAGTATCCTACTTGAAGGGTAGGTAAAACTCACGATCAGTAGTCCTTACGTCATGTCATGTCAAATAGTCCACCTCTGAGTACCGTCCAGTCCTGGCTCCCTCAGCCTTGATCAATGTTGTACGTCATCTGCTCAAGACACAGTAAGGTGTGGGCGTAGTTTATGCAGGGGTGAGTATAATGATAGTTAGTGGGGACCCCAAGACACCCATCGGTCACCCTGAGTTCTTCAATGGGAAAACCAAAAATAAAGACACCAAGTATACTTAGGTATATGCCCATACATATACCATAGTTATCAAGATACACTCATCTCATACATGAGGGAAGAATACCACAAAGGTGACACCACAAAGGTAGAAGTACCACACAGGTAACACCACGATGATCGAAGTACCACATAAGTATAACCATGATGATTTATGTACCACACAGGTAACACCACAAAGACAACACCACAAAGGTAGAAGTACCATAGAGGTAACACCACGAAGAAGATGTACCACATTAGTAACACCACGAAGATATAAGTAACAAACAAATAACACCACGAAGATAGAAGTACCACACAGGTAAAACCATGAAGATAGTGCCACAATGGAAAAATAATCATTTCACATTAGGTATAACATAAGTACATAAGTTCTGATGATTAGTCAAAAGCTATATCAACTTATTCTATTAAGCAGCACTTTTTTTGACTCACATAGGATCGATATGTAACTAACCCCCACTGAACCATATAGGATCTGACCCACACCAGATCGATATGTGCTGACCCACATTGGAACACAGAGCATTAACCCACACATTATCTGTAGAAGCTGACCCACACAAGATCGATATTTTCTAACCCAAACAATATCGATGTTCATTGTTCACGTTACAAACTGCCAAATAATACCTCGTACTCAGTGTGCTCAGGTTCCATAGAAGTAGGCTATAGAGATATCGTTTGTACCTCTACATTCACTAATATCCACAAGGGAGTAACCCAAAGGACGTCCATGTCTTAAGGGTTCCAACGCGACAGACGATGTGAGAATCAGAAGTATGGTATGTGAGTTATAAGTGATTTAGCTTCGAGGGCCTGGTTGGATTCATGTTCAATCCAACCCTATCATTCTTTAACTATTTCTGTAACTCAAGTGAAGTATACCAAAAGAAATGTATTGACCCATGAATCTCTGCACCACAGACAGTTCATCAAGATGACGTCCTTTTCTCAGGATATCGACCTTCACGATAGAAATAATAACACATTGATATATCTTCAACAGACATGATTCATAATTAAACGAGAGAGAAAACCAATATATTCATAAAAAGATAATGATTTAGTACTTATTGTTTCATGTGTACCTAAAATGAACAAATATTTACAATGAAAGAACTATTGAATTTTATTTTTGAACCATATCCTTATGAGAAGGTGCAAATTGAAATGTGGCATGAAAAGTGAAAAAAACTAGATTTTTAAGAGGTAACTCGGATTAGATCCATAATTTTTGGATATATATTTTAATAGTGGATAGTAAGGTTTCTTGGATCGAAAAACCGTACATAGCCATTGAACTATACACTTCCTCAAACAGCTCTATGTATGGATGGATCACATGGTTACACAATTCATGCACCAATTTCTGTCGTTACCTTTATTTACAATTTACCTGTTTTTTGTTTACTTCAACATGATTTGTTCAAACCATATTCATAACAATAGACTTACCAAGTGCCCACTATTTTATTTACATGTTTTCCTAGAGTTTTCTAAATAGTTTCTTTTAAACATTCTAAAAGACAGAACCTATACAAAAAACTAAAAATGAAATGAAAAAACCTCTCAAACAATAGAATTATAATGATGAAATTTTATATACATAAAATATAAAAATAAAGGGCCATTAGAATGAAACCATGGGTTCTATATTGTCCCCATGATTTGAATTTACTTCCCTATAATGTATAAAATCAATATTAGTCCCACAGATCTTGGGTCATCAATCCTTGATTTCCATCTCGAGCACCCACACTATTCTTGAATATAACAACTCCTCCATTAATCAACCATAAAAATAATGTTTTTCCAATGTAATACCTTTACTTACAAATCAAGAATCCCAAAAAGTACATGATCCATCATTTAATATGACATATGGTAAATTTAAACCCATTGAGTCACATGGTTAGGATTAGGATCGTAATTATTCAATTGAGATACATGAAACACATTATCTACTAAATTGAATCTTTGAGGAAAACCAAACATACATTCCAACTTACAATACATTCTTATATATAATAATTTCATATATTTTATGGAGATAACATTCCATAAATTTTAAAATTACTCTTCCCAATCCATTTATATATTCTACAGAACACATTATCAGACACCTAATACATCAATGGTTGTCGATAAGGATTCTTATACTATTTCTGATGACTTTTATACATCTCTATTCAATTATTTAATCAAATTTATATGCTCTAATAATTCATGAAAAATTATTAGTCTAACCTGTAGAGACCCGTATCTTGACTTACATTGACATTACATTACATTTGCGGAATAATTAGTACATAACAAAAACACACACACAAGGATTGTAACAGTTTAGTGTCTTTGGAAACTCGGAGTATAATCTTCTAATCCTGGTGAAAGATCTTCAACATCTCCCATAAAGATCTTCCTTTTTTTATACCTAAAATATTTCTTTATATCCTGGGGAAAAGAAAACATAAAAGGGTGAGCTCAAATGCTCAGTAAGGGTAAACAAAAGAAATATCAATCACATCATATTCATAAGAACATAACATTTTGGAAATCTTAACCTGCAAAAGAGAGCATAATTTCATAACATGGGATAAATCATGGCAGTGAAATGTAATCACAATAATCATAACATAAAACATGGAACTTTGTGGCATACACACATAATCATAGAGAATCATTTCTTGTTAGTCAAGACTCATTGCCAAGACTATCTTAGTGGACAAAGTCCCTTTCTGAACCGAGTCACCCTCGTTTCAGTCCTGTTTCACTGAACCGGTATAACCTACCATTCCAGCCATGTCTATCTCATGAGATATAAAATCTTTACCCAATGCATTGGAGGGAGATATAGGTCCCACCCATCTCATAATGATACCATTCTTATGTGTGCCACAAAATGATAAACCATACATCATTGTATAACCCATGTAATAAAAATGGGAATCATAAACATCATGACATCATAAAACAATTCATATACGATAAAGGAATTCATAAAAATATTTCCATCACAACATAATCAAATCAATGTAATAATAGGGATATAAACAGAACCATTTATTATCTTATATGGATAATAATTTTGATAAAACACTTGAACTCCATTCTTGAGGAAAATATCCTTTCTACTTCAAAAACATTTTTTCCTTTCATAACATGTCATACGACTTTAAAATAAAAGAAGTTGATTAAAAATAAACATGAAAACTTGTAAAGGAAGTTTCTTAAAAATCCATTCATTCCATAAAAGTTAAAAAAAACATTATTAGTACTTTTTTCGGAAAGTCAAAAAGTACCTCGTACGAAAAACGACAAAAGATTCCTTTCATACATATTACTAAAAACTCATCGAAGGGTAAAAATGGATTTAAACAATTGTATGTGGATGGAAATAATATTACATATTGATGAAACATGGATTTGGATGATAAAATACACCTCAGTAAATACTTACGAATAAACAATCTCAGATAAAAATGAGATTGTGATATTTCCCTTACCTTAGGTCCGACTTGCTTTGTAAGTGTCCGAACCTCCTCTTCATGACGCGCCTTTTCTTAGCCTCCACTTAAAGAACTAAGGATGGTCTTTGAAGAAGACCAGGACCTCTAGGATTATTCTAGGGAAGTGGAGAGGAGAAAATGGAAGGGGTTTTCCGAGATTGAGTGCTCAAATTGGTGTGAGGAGGAGGGGGAGGAGGTGCCCTTTTATAAGGGAGGAGAGGGGCACCTTAGGAATATCTCAAAATATTATTTTATATTAAACTCAAAATCGGTTTATAATGGTTCCAAAGGGTCTTATTTCGAAGCTAATGTGGGGATAGGTCAAAATAATATCAACCAATAGTATTTAGACAAGTTTAGGTTATTATTTTAAACTTATCAATTAGATTTAACTTTAAGATAAATAATTTAACTTTTACCGTGTCTTTTTGTTTTCTTACACTATATGGTTAATAAACTTACTATAACCTGCAAAACGAACCCCAAATTGTTTATTATTAATATATATAACCATATCTAAGTCATTTGGCCGAACCTTAGATTTTTAGGAATAAACTAACAATTAATAATATAATATTTGATTTAAAAACTATTTTGTGTCAGTTTTGACACTATTTGATATATGATTTTTTTGAAAGTCATAACAGAATTATATGTTCGAACCAAGTTGATTAAATCAATACTAATATATCATAGTAGCCTAGAAAATTAGTGGGATTCATAAAAAGTCTTAAATTACATTTATTTTTGTATTTATAATATCAATTATGTCAATATTTCATTAATAAGATAATTACTGCATCATCTTTGTGTCATAAATAAATTAAATTATTTGATGTCTAAAAATTACAAATAAAATACCATTATGTAGGAAATATTTTTATCTTTCTAATGAATATTTACAATCGAATTTATCTTATGTATAACCCTATATTAAAGATTTTTTAGTAAATAAACTTTGATTTTAACTCTTTTAACTCTTCTTTGAATTAAATAATAATAAATGTCCTAATCTAATCCAAGTGGGCCTAAATGATAATATTTTACACTTAAGGTTGTTTTTGGACGAGATACACTTGTCCAATAGGATTAGGACATGTGTTAGTGTAATATTAATATCATTTTTACCCTTAATTACCCTATTTACTTTTAACCGTGGTAAATAAAAGTAAAAAGTTACTATTCACCAAAAAAATATTTTCATCTCATTGAACCACATTTTACTTACTGACATCAACCGTGTTTCTCGGATTTTTGAAATTCCATTCACAGAAGCGGTAAAATTATGTTTTATGAAAAATTCAGTTTTTTAACTACCACTTAGTAGTTCCACTATTCATCAAAAATTGATGTTTTTCAGAACAATGCCAAAATTTCATCCTAAGCTATATTTCATATTCCGAATTCAAAAATGAATTCTATTTTACCAAATTCATAACATAGAAGTTGCATTAATTAATTTTATAATTAAATCCCGTTGTTAAAACAAATAGCGTGTTTTTAAGAAATAATATCTATCAAAAGATTGACACTTGTTTATGTCTGGTTTAAATGTGAAATTACATCCAATGACCAACATTGTATTAAATTGTAAAAATATATTCTAAATATACTTTAAAACCACTCAAATTAATAATTTATCACTGTTAATTATTTTGATTAAAAAAGTTGTTTTTAATTATAATATAGTAATTTTCACTATTCATCAGAATATGAAAGTTATCCGAAAAGTACCAAAATTTCACCTTAGTCTAAATTCGATACTCGAATCCAAAAATGAAGTCCATTTTGAGAGCTAAATTTTTCTAAAATTTAAAAAGTGGTTATTACTATTCATAACGGCTAGTTTTAATAATATTTTAATAGCATATCGTTGTTTCGTGAAACTCAGTATTGCGTACTACACACGCTATCGAGGAAGGTTGTGATTGCGTGTAATGCAAGGCAAGTCAAAGATGCGTGTTGTGCAAGCTCCTTTTGGTGTAGCGTATAACACAAGACATTAATGAAATTAAAAAGAATATTTTTCATAAAATCTCGGGGTGTTACATTCTACCCCCCTTAAAATAAATTTCACCCTCAAAATTCATCAGGGTTATAAATGGTTTACTATTTGAAAGTTTCTTTAATCGAAACCCACATCGTAAAAAGGAATACCAAAACCAATTTTTAAAAACAAAAGTATGAAACGTAACGGTTACCCAAATAAACTAATCACTGGGTTTCCACATAGGTGAAAATATGGATATGAAAGAGAAATCTAACCATCATGTTCTGATGGAGAGTGGTAGAGAACATGGATATGGAAAAGCTAGCAATCAAAAAGCCATAAATTTGTGACGATCTATGGTACCATCTGATTAATCAGATATAAGAGCACTAGGACAACATTTTTGGTTTTCAAGATCGTTTCCCTAAAGTTGAAGAATTTGAATTAGAATAAATACTTACTTTATTTTGGTACAATCTCATTGTTGTTCATGCCTTGAACAATTTCCACTTCATCTCTTAAATAAATGAAGTTGAATTTGTTATTCGTGAAGTGTTAGCAGATCATGTGATAGAATGACGGGTCATTCCATCTGTCTCAAACAATAGGTTAGCAAAAGATATATACATATGTCGATCTATAGTGAGATTAATCAAATATGGTTTCTAAAATGGACTTTATACTTCATATATCATACTGCTTAATATAATAAAACTAGTTTCTACTAAACAGGGACATCCTGTAGGCCAGTGATAGGCGATAAAGGCCAGTCGCACTTCGGTTGTGGGTTCGATTCCCACAGCCTTGTCCGACGCGATGGGCTGTCGTCTGTCCTGCAGGTTGTCCTTTTTCTAAAACTATATTACTATAACATCCCATCAATAATATCAATACTATCTTATGTCCAACATAATCCATTCCAATCCTTAGGCTTATCCATAATGTTGCAGTCCACTCTCATAATATAGTGAAAACAATTACTAGAGATTTAATACAATCGTTGATCCCCATATATCATAAGATATATCTTGTTGGTCACATTCCAAACATTCAAAGGCCTTAATCATGTACTCTCTTGAATACCCATTGAACCTTAGTGAAAACATGAATGCAATTAAAAGTTAACACTTTCCACAAACCAAAATCCCCAAAATTCTTTATAATCAAACCATGATATCACTTAGTCCTTATATCAATCATGAGCTCATGAATACGGTTAAACATTTCATTTTCTCTTTATCACTTCATTATGTGCATATCATCCACTTTCCAAAAAAAAATATCTGAATAACCTTTCATTGTTACTCATACCATTCATCATAAAATTTCAAAACTTAAGGAAAGACAACAGTGTAACAATCCTTATATGTATTTTTATTCTATAGTACAACATTACACTTGATAATCATGTAATCATTCCACTACCTTCTTAAACCATTGACCGAGCTTCAACAATTCTTTCATCTCACATATCATTTGTAGTCTCTTCATCATCATCAACATAAATACTTCCCATATGACCATACTGATTCTCTTCATGAGGCATTCCCTTAGGGCATTGGTTTGTATAATGCCCGTACATTCCACATTTAAAACATTTAACCATTGTTGATGTCGTAGCAATACCATTATCCTCATCCATGGTGTTAACTGAACCTTTTCCGTTGCACTTACTTGCTTTGTGTCCATCTTTTCCACACCCAAAGCATTTTCTAGTTCCTTTGAAACATTCTCCTTGATGCCTCTTCCCACATGATTTACATAGGGGAAATTGAACTTTCTTTCCTCTATGATCATCATGAAACTCCATCTTTCTCTTATTAGCTGAGTCAGGAAACTTACCAAATTTTACTTTATTGATCATATTATGAGATTGCTGATTCGGTATAATAATGATGTTTGGACTTCCAAATCCCATTTCATTTGGTTTCTCATGAAGAATATCATTCCATTGTCCATAATATCCTCCATTATCGTGAATCATCTTGTTTCTAACCATTTTCTAAAACCCAAAAAGAATAGTGTGAGAGGAAAAAATCATGATAGGGGAAAACAACATAATAAAGGGGGAGTACATTCAATATCTAACATCTTAGGTTTAATACTATGATCGTTATCGTAACTCTAGTACTATAACCTATACGTATACTTAACCTTAGGGAAATCCCTTGACATACCTTAGAAATATCTCTAGGGATCTCACTAATGTTTTTGCTTCCTAGTTTCCAAAGGTTGACTAAACCTTTCCTCTGATACCAACTGTAGAGACCCGTATCTTGACGTAAATTGACATTATATTACAATTGCGGAATAATTAGTACATAACAAAAACACACACACAAGGATCGTAATAGTTTAGTGTCTATGGAAACTTGGAGTATAATCTTCTAATCCTGGTGAATGATCATCAACATCTCCCATAAAGATCTTCCTTTTTTTATACCTAAAACCTTTCTTTATATCCTGGGGAAAAGTAAACAAAAAAGGGTGAGCTCAAATTCTTAGTAAGGGTAAACAAAAGAAATATCAATCACATCATATTCATAAGAACATACATTTTGGAAATC
This sequence comes from Viscum album, assembly GCA_963277665.1. Lineage (NCBI taxonomy): Eukaryota > Viridiplantae > Streptophyta > Magnoliopsida > Santalales > Viscaceae > Viscum > Viscum album. The sequence goes on along the minus strand of OY728146.1, from coordinate 1,464,661,645 downwards.
TTATCCTGCAAAAGAGAGCATAATTTCTTAACATGGGATAAATCATGGCAGTGAAATGTAATCACAATAATCATAACTTAAAACATGTAACTTTGTTTCATACACACATAATCATAGAGAATCATTTCCTGTTAGTCAAGACTCATTGCGAAGACTATCTTAGTGGACAAAGTCCCTTTCTGAACCGAGTCACCCTCGTTTCAGTCCTGTTTCACTGAACCGGTATAACCTACCGTTCCAGCCATGTCTATCTCATGAGATATAAAATCTTTACTCAATGCATTGGAGGGAGATATAGGTCCCACCCATATCATAATGATACCATTCTTATGTGTGCCACAAAATCATAAACCATACATCATTGCATAAACCATGTAATAAAAATGGGAATCTTAAACATCATGACATCATAAAACAATTCATATACGATAAAGGAATTCGTAAAAATATTTCCATCACAACATAATCAAATCCATGTAATAATAGGGATATAAACAGAACCATTTATTATCTTAGATGGATAATAATTTTGATAAAACACTTGAACTCCGTTCTTGAGGAAAATATCCTTTCTACTTCAAAAACATTTTTCCTTTCATAACATGTCATACGACTTTAAAATAAAAGAAGTTGATTAAAAATAAACTTGAAAACTTGTAAAGGAAGTTTCTTAAAAATCCATTCATGCCGTATGAATTAAAAAAACATTCTTCTTACTTTTGACGGAAAGTCCAAAAGTACCTCGTACGAAAAACGACAAAAGATTCCTTTCATACATATTACTAAAAACTCACCGAAGGGTAAAAATGGATTTAAACAATTGTAGGTGGATGGAAATAATATTACATATCGATGAAACATGGATTTGGATGATAAAATACACCCCAGTAAATACTTACGAATAAACAATCTCGGATAAAAATGAGATTGTGATATTTAACTTACCTAAGGTCCGACTTGCTTTGTAAGTGTCCGAACCTCCTCTTTTTGACGCGCCTTTTCTTAGCCTCCACTTAAAGAACAAAGGATGGTATTTGAAGAAGACCATGACCTCTAGTATTATTCTAGGGAAGTGGAGAGGAGAAAATGGCAGGGGTTGGCCGAGCTTTAGTGAACAAATTGGTGTGAGGAGGAGGGGGAGGAGGTGCCCTTTTATAAGGGTGGAGAGGGGCACCTTAGGAATATCTCAAAATATTATTTTATATTAAAGTCAAAATCAGTTTATAATTGTTCCAAAGGGTCTTATTTTTAAGCTAAAGTGGGGATGGGTCGAAATCCTATCAACCAATATGATTTATACAAGTTTAGGTTATTATTTTAACCTTATCAATTAGATTTAACTTTAAGTTAAATAATTTAACTTTTACCGTGTCTTTTTGTTTTCTTACACTATATGGTTAATACACTTACTATAACCTGCCAAAAGAACCCCAAATTGTTTATTATTAATATATATATCCTTTTCTAAGTCATTTGGCCGAACCTTAGATTTTTAGGAATAAAATAACAATTAAAGATATAATATTTTATTTAAAAACTATTTTGTGTCAGTTTTGACACTATTTGATATATGATTTTTTTTGAAAGTCATAAAAGAATTATATGTTCGAACCAAGTTGATTAAATCAATACTAATATAGCATAGTAACCTAGAAAATTAGTGGAATTCATAAAAAGTCTTAAATTACATTTATTTTGGTATTTATAATATCAATTATGTCAATATTTCATTAATAAGATAATTACTGCATCATCTTTGTGTCAAAAATAAATTAAATTATTTGATGTCTAAAAATTACAAATAAAATACCATTATGTAGGAAATATTTTTATCTTTCTAATGAATATTTACAATCGAATTTATCTTATGTATAACCCTATATTAAAGATTTTTTAGTAAATAAACTTTGATTTTAACTCTTTTAACTCTTCTTTGAATTAAATAATAATAAATGTCCTAATCTAATCCAAGTGGGCCTAAATGATAATATTTTACACTTAAGGTTGTTTTTGGTCGAGATACACTTGTCCAATAGGATTAGGACATGTGTTAGTGTAATATTAATATCATTTTTACCCTTAATTACCATATTTACTTTTAACCGTGGTAAATAAAAGTAAAAAGTTACTATTCACCAAAAAAATATTTTCATCTCATTGAACCACATTTTACTTACTGACATCAACTGTGTTTCTCGGATTTTTGAAATTCCATTCACAGAAGCGGGAAAATTATGTTTTATGAAAAATTTAGTTTTTTAACTACCACTTAGTAGTTTCACTATTCATAAAAAATTGATGTTTTTCAGAACAATGCCAAAATTTCATCCTAAGCTATATTTCATATTCCGAATTCAAAAATGAAGTACATTTTACCAAATTCATAACATAGAAGTTTCATTAATTAATTTTATAATTAAATCCCGCTGTTAAAAAAAATAGTGTGTTTTTAAGAAACAATATCTGTCAAAAGATTGACACTTGTTTATGTCTGGTTTAAATGTGAAATTACATCCAATGACCAACATTGTATTAAATTGTAAAAATATATTCTAAATATACTTTAAAACCACTCAAATTAATAATTTATAACTGTTAATTATTTTGATTAAAAAAGTTGTTTTTAATTATAATTTATTAATTTTCACTATTCATCAGAATATGAAAGTTATCCGAAAAGTACCAAAATTTCACCTTAGGCTAAATTAGATACTCGAATCCAAAAATGAAGTCCATTTTGAGAGCTAAATTTTCTAAAATTTAAAAAGTGGTTATTACTATTCATAACGGCTAGTTTTAATAATATTTTAATAGCATATCGTTGTTTCGTGAAACTCAGAATTGCGTACTACACACGCTATAGAGGAAGGTTGTGATTACGTGTAATGCAAGGCAAGTGAAAGATGCGTGTTGTGCAAGCTCCTTTTGGTGTAGCGTATAACACAAGACATTAATGAAATTAAAAAGAATATTTTTCATAAAATCTCGGGGTGTTACATTCTACCCCCCTTAAAATAAATTTCACCCTCAAAATTCGTCAGGGTTATAAATGGTTTACTATTTGAAAGTTTCTTTAATCGAAACCCACATCGTAAAAAGGAATACCAAAACCAATTTTTAAAAACAAAAGTATGAAACGTAACGGTTACCCAAATAAACTAATCATTGGGTTTCCACATAGGTGAAAATATGGATATGGAAGAGAAATCTAACCATCATGTTCTGGTGGAGAGTGGTAGAGAACATGGATATGGAAAAGCTAGCTATCACAAAGCCATAAATTTGTGACGATCTATGGTACCATATGATTAATCAGATATAAGAGCACTAGGACAACATTTTTGGTTTTCAAGATCGTTTCCCTAAAGTTGAAGAATTTGAATTAGAATAAATACTTACTTTATTTTGGTACAATCTCATTGTTGTTCATGTCTTGAACAATTTCCACTTCATCTCTTAAATAAATGAAGTTGAATTTGTTATTCGTGAAGTGTTAGCAGATCATGTGATAGAATTATGGGTCATTCCATCTGTCTCAAACAATAGGTTAGCAAAAGTTATATACATAAGTCGATCTATAGTGAGATTAATCATATATGGTTTCTAAAATGGACATTATACTTCATATATCATACTGCTTCATATAATAAAACTAGTTTCTACTAAACAGGGACATCCTGTAGGCCAGTGGTAGGCGATAAAGTCCAGTCACACTTCGGTTGTGGGTTCGATTCCCACAGCCTTGTCCGACGCGATGGGCTGTCTCCTGTCCTGCAGGTTGTCCTTTTTCTAAAACTATATTACTATAACATCCAATCAATAATATCAATACTATCTTATGTCCAACATAATCCATTCCAATCCTTAGGCTTATCCATAATGCTGCAGTCCACTCTCATAATATAGTGAAAAAAATTACTAGAGATTTAATACCATCGTTGATCCCCATATATCATAAGATATATCTTGTTGGTCACATTCCAAACATTCAAAGGCCTTAATCATGTACTCTCTTGAATACCCATTGAACCTTAGTGAAAACATGAATGCAATTTAAAGTTAACACATTCCACAAACCAAAATCCCCAAAATTCTTTATAATCAAACCATGATATCACTTAGTCCTTATATCAATCATGAGCTCATGAATACGGTTAAACATTTCATTTTCTCTTTATCACTTCATTATGTGCATATCATCCACTTTCCAAAAAAATATCTGAATAACCTTTCATTGTTACTCATACCATTCATCATAAAATTTCAAAACTTAAGGAAAGACAACAGTTTAACAATCCTTATATGTATTTTTATTCTATAGTACAACATTACACTTGATAATCATGTAATCATTCCACTACCTTCTTAAACCATTGACCGAGAATCAACAATTCTTTCATCTCACATATCATTTGTAGTCTCTTCATCATCATCAACATAAATACTTCCCATATGACCATACTGATTCTCTTCATGAGACTTTCCCTTAGGGCATTGGTTTGCATAATGATCGTACATTCCACATTTAAAACATTTAACCATTGTTGATGTCATAGCAATACCATTATCCTCATCCATGGTGTTAACTGAACCTTTTCTGTTGCACTTACATGCTTTGTGTCCATCTTTTCCACACCCAAAGCATTTTCCAGTTCCTTTGAAACATTCTCCTTGATGCCTCTTCCCACATGATTTACATAGGGGAAATTGAACTTTCTTTCCTCTATGATCATCATGAAACTCCATCTTTCTCTTATTAGCCGATTCAGGAAACTTACCAAATTTTACTTTATTGATCATATTATGAGATTGCTGATTCGGTATAATAATGATTTTTCGACTTCCAAATCCCATTTCATTTGGTTGCTCATAAAGAATATCATTCCATTGTCCATAATATCCTCCATTATCGTGAATCATCTTGTTTCCAACCATTTTCTAAAACCCAAAAAGAATAGTGTGAGAGGAAAAAATCATGCTAGGGGAAAACAACATAATAAAGGGGGAGTACATTCAATATCTAACATCTTAGGTTTAATAATATGATCGTTATCGAAACTCTAGTACTATAACCTATACGTATACTTAACCTTAGGGACATCCCTTAACATACCTTAGAAATATCTCTAGGGATCTCACTAATGTTTTCGCTTCCTAGTTTCCAAAGGTTGACTAAACCTTTCCTCTGATACCAACTGTAGATACCCGTATCTTGACGTAAATTGACATTACATTACATTTGCGGAATAATTAGTACATAACAAAAACACACACACAAGGATCGTAATAGTTTAGTGTCTATGGAAACTTGGAGTATAATCTTCTAATCCTGGTGAATGATCTTCAACATCTCCCATAAAGATCTTCCTTTTTTTTATACCTAAAACCTTTCTTTATATCCTGGGGAAAAGTAAACATAAAAGGGTGAGCTAAAATGCTCAGTAAGGGTAAACAAAAGAAATATCAATCACATCATATTCATAAGAACATAACATTTTGGAAATCTTATCCTGCAAAAGAGAGCATAATTTCATAACATGTGATAAATCATGGCAGTGAAATGTAATCACAATAATCATAACTTAAAACAAGGAACTTTGTGTCATACACACATAATCATAGAGAATCATTTCTTGTTAGTCAAGACTCATTTCCAAGACTATCTTAGTGGACAAAGTCCCTTTCTGAACCGAGTCACCCTCGTTTCAGTCCTGTTTCACTTAACCGGTATAACCTACCGTTCCAGCCATGTCTATCTCATGAGATATAAAATCTTTACTCAATGCATTGGAGGGAGATATAGGTCCCACCCATCTCATAATGATACCATTCTTATGTGTGCCACAAAATCATAAACCATACATCATTGCATAAACCATGTAATAAAAATGGGAATCTTAAACATCATGACATCATAAAACAATTCATATACGATAAAGGAATTCATAAAAATATTTCCATCACAACATAATAAAATCCATGTAATAATAGGGATAAAAACAGAACCATTTATTATCTTAGATGGATAATAATTTTGATAAAACACTTGAACTCCATTCTTGAGGAAAATATCCTTTCTACTTCAAAAACATTTTTCCTTTCATAACATGTCATACGACTTTAAAATAAAAGAAGTTGATTAAAAATAAACTTGAAAACTTGTAAAGGAAGTTTCTTAAAAATCCATTCATGCCGTATGAATTAAAAAAAACATTCTTCGTACTTTTTTCGGAATGTCCAAAAGTACCTCGTACGAAAAACGACAAAATATTCCTTTCATACATATTACTAAAAACTCACCGAAGGGTAAAAATGGATTTAAACAATTGTAGGTGGATGGAAATAATATTACATATCGATGAAACATGGATGTGGATGATAAAATACACCCTAGTAAATACTTACGAATAAATAATCGCAGATAAAAATGAGATTGTGATATTTCACTTACCTAAGGTCCGACTTGCTTTGTAAGTGTCCGAACCTCCTCTTTTTGACGCGCCTTTTCATAGCCTCCACTTAAAGAACTAAGGATGGTATTTGAAGAAGACCAGGACCTCTAGGATTATTCTAGGGAAGTGGAGAGGAGAAAATGGCAGGGGTTGGCCGAGCTTGAGTGCTCAAATTGGTGTGAGGAGGAGGGGGAGGAGGTGCCCTTTTATAAGGGAGGAGAGGGGCACCTTAGGAATATCTCAAAATATTATTTTATATTAAAGTCAAAATCAGTTTATAATGGTTCCAAAGGGTCTTATTTTGAAGATAAAGTGGGTATGGGTCGAAATCCTATCAACCAATATGATTTAGACAAGTTTAGGTTATTATTTTAACCTTATCAATTAGATTTAACTTTAAGTTAAATAATTTAACTTTTACCGTGTCTTTTTGTTTTATTTCACTATATGGTTAATACACTTACTATAACCTGCCAAAAGAACCCCAAATTGTTTATTATTAATATATATATCCTTTTCTAAGTCATTTGGCCGAACCTTAGATTTTTAGGAATAAAATAACAACTAATAATATAATTTTTTATTTAAAAACTATTTTGTGTCAGTTTTGACAATATTTGATATATGATTTTTTTGAAAGTCATAACAGAATTATATGTTCGAAAAAAGTTGATTAAATCAATACTAATATAGCATAGTAACCTAGAAAATTATTGTAATTCATAAAAAGTCTTAAATTACATTTATTTTGGTATTTATAATATCAATTATGTCAATATTTCATTAATAAGATAATTACTGCATCATCTTTGTGTCATAAATAAATTAAATTATTTGATGTCTAAAAATTACAAATAAAATACCATTATGTAGGAAATATTTTTATCTTTCTAATGAATATTTACAATCGAATTTATCTTATGTATAACCCTATATTAAATATTTTTTAGTAAATAAACTTTGATTTTAACTCTTTTAACTCTTCTTTGAATTAAATAATAATAAATGTCCTAATCTAATCCAAGTGGGCCTAAATGATAATATTTTACACTTAAGGTTGTTTTTGGTCGAGATACACTTGTACAATAGGATTAGGACATGTGTTAGTGTAATATTAATATCATTTTTACCCTTAATTACCCTATTTACTTTTAACCGTGGTAAATAAAAGTAAAAAGTTACTATTCACCAAAAAAATATTTTCATCTCATTGAACCACATTTTACTTACTGACATCAACCGTGTTTCTCGGATTTTTGACACTCCATTCACAGAAGCGGGAAAATTATGTTTTATGAAAAATTCAGTTTTTTAACTACCACTTAGTAGTTTCACTATTCATCAAAAATTGATGTTTTTCAGAACAATGCCAAAATTTCATCCTAAGCTATATTTCATATTCCGAATTCAAAAATAAAGTATATTTTACCAAATTCATAACATAGAAGTTTCATTAATTAATTTTATAATTAAATCCCGCTGTTAAAACAAATAGCGTGTTTTTAAGAAACAATATCTGTCAAAAGATTGACACTTGTTTATGTCTGGTTTAAATGTGAAATTACATCCAATGACCAACATTGTATTAAATTGTAAAAATATATTCTAAATATACTTTAAAACCACTCAAATTAATAATTTATCACTGTTAATTATTTTGATTAAAAAAGTTCTTTTTAATTATAATTTAGTAATTTTCACTATTCATCAGAATATGAAAGTTATCCAAAAAGTACCAAAATTTCACCTTAGGCTAAATTCGATAATCGAATCCAAAAATGAAGTCCATTTTGAGAGCTAAATTTTCTAAAATTTAAAAAGTGGTTATTACTATTCATAACGGCTAGTTTTAATAATATTTTAATAGTATATCGTTGTTTCGTGAAACTCAGTATTGCGTACTACACACGCTATCGAGGAATGTTGTGATTGCGTGTAATGCAAGGCAAGTCAAAGATGCGTGTTGTGCAAGCTCCTTTTGGTGTAGCGTATAACAGAAGACATTAATGAAATTAAAAAGAATATTTTTCATAAAATCTCGGGGTGTTACATTCTACCCCCCTTAAAATAAATTTCACCCTCAAAATTCGTCAGGGTTATAAATGGTTTACTATTTGAAAGTTTCTTTAATCGAAACCCACATCGTAAAAAGGAATACCAAAACCAATTTTTAAAAACAAAAGTATGAAACGTAATGGTTACCCAAATAAACTAATCACTGGGTTTCCACATAGGTGAAAATATGGATATGGAAGAGAAATCTAACCATCATGTTCTGATGGAGAGTGGTAGAGAACATGGATATGGAAAAGCTAGCAATCACAAAGCCATAAATTTGTGACGATCTAAGGTACCATCTGATTAATCAGATATAAGAGCACTAGGACAACATTTTTGGTTTTCAAGATCGTTTCCCTAAAGTTGAAGAATCTGAATTAGAATAAATACTTACTTTAGTTTGGTACAATCTCATTGTTGTTCATGCCTTGAACAATTTCCACTTCATCTCTTAAATAAATGAAGTTGAATTTGTTATTCGTGAAGTGTTAGCAAATCATGTGATAGAATGACGGGTCATTCCATCTGTCTCAAACAATAGGTTAGAAAAAGTTATATATATAAGTCGATCTATAGTGAGATTAATCATATATGGTTTCTAAAATGGACTTTATACTTCATATATCATACTGCTTAATATAATAAAACTAGTTTCTACTAAACAGGGACATCCTGTAGGCCAGTGGTAGGCGATAAAGGCCAGTCACACTTCGGTTGTGGGTTCGATTCCCACAGCCTTGTCCGACGCGATGGGCTGTCGCCTGTCCTGCACGTTGTCCTTTTTCTAAAACTATATTACTATAACATCCCATCAATAATATCAATACTATCTTATGTCCAACATAATCCATTCCAATCCTTAGGCTTATCCATAATGCTGCAGTCCACTCTCATATTATAGTGAAAACAATTACTAGAGATTTAATACCATCGTTGATCCCCATATATCATAAGATATATCTTGTTGGTCACATTCCAAACATTCAAAGGCCTTAATCATGTACTCTCTTGAATACCCATTGAACCTTAGTGAAAACATTAATTCAATTAAAAGTTAACACTTTCCACAAACCAAAATCCCCAAAATTCTTTATAATCAAACCATGATATCACTTAGTCCTTATATCAATCATGAGCTCATGAATACGGTCAAACATTTCATTTTCTCTTTATCACTTCATTATGTGCATATCATCCACTTTCCAAAAAAATATCTGAATAAGCTTTCATTGTTACTCATACCATTCATCATAAAATTTCAAAACTTAAGGAAAGACAACAGTGTAACAATCCTTATATGTATTTTTATTCTATAGTATAACATTACACTTGATAATCATGTAATCATTCCACTACCTTCTTAAACCATTGACCGAGCTTCAACAATTCTTTCATCTCACATATCATTTGTAGTCTCTTCTTCATCATCAACATAAATACATCCCATATGACCATACTGATTCTCTTCATGAGACTTTCCCTTAGGGAATTGGTTTGCATAATGCCCGTACATTCCACATTTAAAACATTTAACCATTTTTGATGTCGTAGAAATACCATTATCCTCATCCATGGTGTTAACTGAACCTTTTCCGTTGCACTTACTTGCTTTGTGTCCTTCTTTTCCACACCCAAAGCATTTTCCAGTTCCTTTGAAACATTCTCCTTGATTCCTCTTCCCACATGATTTACATAGGGGAAATTGAACTTTCTTTCCTCTATGATCATCATGAAACTCCATCTTTCTCCTATTAGCCGAGTCAGGAAACTTACCAAATTTTACTTTATTGATCATATTATGAGATTGATGATTCGGTATAATAATGATTTTTGGACTTCCAAATCCCATTTCATTTGGTTTCTCATGAAGAATATCATTCCATTGTCCATAATATCCTCCATTATCGTGAATCATCTTGTTTCCAACCATTTTCTAAAACCCAAAAAAAATAGTGTGAGAGGAAAAAATCATGCTAGGGGAAAAAAACATAATAAAGGGGGAGTACATTCAATATCTAATGTCTTAGGTTTAATTCTATGATCGTTATCGTAACTCTAGTACTATAACCTATACGTATACTTAACCTTAGGGACATCCCTTGACATACCTTAGAAATATCTCTAGGGATCTCACTAACGTTTTCGCTTCATAGTTTCCAAAGGTTGACTAAACCTTTCCTCTGATACCAACTGTAGAGACCCGTATCTTGACGTAAATTGACATTACATTACATTTGCGGAATAATTAGTACATAACAAAACCACACACACAAGGATCGTAATAGTTTAGTGTCTATGGAAACTTGGAGTATAATCTTCTAATCCTGGTGAATGATCTTCAACATCTCCCATAAAGATCTTCCTTTTTTTATACCTAAAACCTTTCTTTATATCCTGGGGAAAAGTAAACATAAAAGGGTGAGCTCAAATGCTCAGTAAGGGTAAACAAAAGAAATATCAATCACATCATATTCATAAGAACATAACATTTTGGAAATCTTATCCTGCAAAAGAGAGCATAATTTCATAACATGGGATAAATCATGGCAGTGAAATGTAATCACAATAATCATAACTTAAAACATGGAACTTTGTGTCATACACACATAATCATAGAGAATCATTTCTTGTTAGTCAAGACTCATTGCCAAGACTATCTTAGTGGACAAAGTCCCTTTCTGAACCGAGTCACCCTCATATCAGTCCTGTTTCACTGAACCGGTATAACCTACCGTTCCAGCCATGTCTATCTCATGAGATATAAAATCTTTACCCAATGCATTGGAGGGATATATAGGTCCCACCCATCTCATAATGATACCATTCTTATGTGTGCCACAAAATCATAAACCATAAATCATTGCATAACCCATGTAATAAAAATGGGAATCTTAAACATCATGACATCATAAAACAATTCATATACGATAAAAGAATTCATAAAAATATTTCCATCACAACATAATCAAATCCATGTAATAATAGGGCTATAAACAGAACCATTTATTATCTTAGATGGATAATAATTTTGATAAAACACTTGAACTCCATTCTTGAGGAAAATATCCTTTCTACTTGAAAAACATTTTTCCTTTCATAACATGTCATACGACTTTAAAATAAAAAAAGTTGATTAAAAATAAACTTGAAAACTTGTAAAGGAAGTTTCTTAAAAATCCATTCATGCCGTATAAATTTAAAAAAACATTCTTCGTACTTTTGTCGGAAAGTCCAAAAGTACCTCGTACGAAAAACGACAAAAGATTCCTTTCATACATATTACTAAAAACTCACCGAAGGGTAAAAATGGATTTAAACAATTGTAGGTGGATGGAAATAATATTACATATCGATGAAACATGGATGTGGATGATAAAATACACCCCAGTAAATACTTACGAATAAACAATCTCGGATAAAAATGAGATTGTGATATTTCACTTACCTAAGGTCCGACTTGCTTTGTAAGTGTCCGAACCTCCTCTTTTTGACGCGCCTTTTCTTAGCCTCCACTTAAAAAAACTAAGGATGGTATTTGAAGAAGACCAGGACCTCTAGGATTATTCTTTGGAAGTGGAGAGGAGAAAATGGCAGGGGTTGGCCGAGCTTGAGTGCTCAAATTGGTGTGAGGAGGAGGGGGAGGAGGTGCCCTTTTATAAGGGAGGAGAGGGGCACCTTAGGAATATCTCAAAATATTATTTTATATTAAAGTCAAAATCAGTTTATAATGGTTCCAAAGGGTCTTATTTTGAAGCTAAAGTGGGGATGGGTCGAAATCCTATCAACCAATAGGATTTAGACAAGTTTAGATTATTATTTTAACCTTATCAATTAGATTTAACATTAAGTTAAATAATTTAACTTTTACCGTGTCTTTTTGTTTTCTTACACTATATGGTTAATACACTTACTATAACCTGCCAAACGAACCCCAAATTGTTTATTATTAATATATATATCCTTTTCTAAGTCATTTGGCCGAACCTTAGATTTTTAGGAATAAAATAACAATTAATAATATAATATTTGATTTAAAAACTATTTTGATATATGATTTTTGTGAAAGTCATAATAGAATTATATGTTCGAACCAAGTTGATTAAATCAATACTAATATATCATAGTAACCTATAAAATTAGTGTAATTCATAAAAAGTCTTAAATTACATTTATTTTGGTATTTATAATATCAATTATGTCAATATTTCATTAATAAGATAATTACTGCATCATCTTTTTGTCATAAATAAATTAACTTATTTGATGTCTAAAAATTAAAAATAAAATACCATTATGTATGAAATCTCTTTAGCTTTCTAATGAATATTTACAATCGAATTTATCTTATGTATAACCCTATATTAAATTTTTTTTAGTAAATAAACTTTGATTTTAACTCTTTTAACTCTTCTTTGAATTAAATAATAATAAATGTCCTAATCTAATCCAAGTGGGCCTAAATGATAATATTTTACACTGAAGGTTGTTTTTGGTCGAGATACACTTGTCCAATAGGATTAGGACATGTGTTAGGGTAATATTAATATCATTTTTACCATTAATTACCCTATTTACTTTTAACCGTGGTAAATAAAAGTAAAAAGTTACGATTCACCAAAAATTATTTTCATCTCATTGAACCTCATTTAACATACTAACATCAACCGTGTCTCTCGGATTTTTGAAATTTCATTCACAGAAGTGGTAAAATTAAGTTTTATGAAAAATTCTGTTTTTTAACTACCACTTAGTAGTTTCACTATTCATCAAAAATTGATGTTTTTCAGAACAATGCCAAAATTTCATCCTAAGCTATATTTCATATTCCGAATTCAAAAATGAAGTCTATTTTACCAATTTCAAAACATAGAAGTTGCATTAATTAATTTTATAATTAAATCCCACTGTTAAAACAAATAGCGTGTTTTTAAGAAACAATATCTATCAAAAGATTGACACTTGTTTTTGTCTGGTTTAAATGTGAAATTACATCCAATGACCAACATTTTATTAAATTGTAAAAATATATTCTAAATATACTTTAAAACCACTCAAATTAATAATTTATCACTATTAATTATTTTGATTAAAAAAGTTGTTTTTAATTATAATTTAGTAATTTTCACTATTCATCAGAATATGAAAGTTATCTGAAAAGTACCAAAATTTCACCATAGGCTAAATTCGATACTCCGAATCCAAAACTGAAGTCCATTTTGAGAGATAAAATTTCTAAAATTTAAAAATTGGTTATTACTATTCATAACGGCTAGTTTTAATAATATTTTAATAGCATATCGTTGTTTCGTAAAACTCAGTATTGCGTACTACACACGCTATCGAGGAAGGTTGCAATTGCGTGTAATGCAAGGCAAGTCAAAGATGCGTGTTGTGCAAGCTCCTTTTGGTTTAGCGTATAACACAAGAAATTAATGAGAATAAAAAGAATATTTTTCATAAAATCTCGGTGCGTTACATAACCAATGATGTCTCACATGCATCCACAGAACAAATTTTGGAGTAATAAAAACACCATAACAATTATCGAAATGGATCCATATGTACTTTATATTAATTATTGTTGGTGTATGATTACTCCAATAATGTTACATGATTCTCCTATGTTCCACCAAGATATAGTGCACAAAACCTAATTTTCCTAATAACATTTTTTTAATCCTTTCATATTTTCAATCAGTTTGAGGATGATACATAATTCTTAGTCTATTATGCCCCATGGAATCACTCTTGGTATTTCTAAAAATGATAAATAATCCTTGGGTATTATTCAAATACTATCTAAATTGGATCTACATTCCATTTTCCACTTCTCTAATATATATTTGTAAAAACACATCAAATGTATTATATTAAAAAATAAGAATTAAATTATATGAAAATTTTATTCGATCCATTATCACCCATATGCCATTGTGTTTCTGAAATATCCTTGGTAGACATGCTAAACAATCCATAGCTTTGTTCTCCCTTTTCCACTTATGAATCTCTTATGTTTATAGAATAAATACTATATACTGGTAATATACGTTATACTATTGATATAAAATTCATCTCATAACAACCTCATCCACATTTTATTCCTTTAAATCCAAACTAAAATTTTCTTTAAGTGACTTATAAAGATTTTTTATTTTAGGATGAACAGTCCATTTCAATTCGTTGTCTGTTTTAAGAAGTTGATCCTGATAAGTCAAATGTTAAATCATAGGATACCAAACCACAATTCTAATCGTATTTTAAGAATTAATCCTACAATGGTCTCCCCAATATTGAGTTTTAACTATATAGAAACACATTCATAATCGGGTTTTTGTGCCTATTTAACCTTCCCATCCAAATCGAGTTCAAATAAAACATGATTGAAACAACTAAATTATCTCAGTCTTCACAATACATGTGTATTTCCATGATCACTAAAACTATATTCTAGTGATATAAAGCCTCATTCTTCAACTAATGAAATGGTTTTATATATAATGGATCAACCATTAAGTTATAAATAACTGGTGTATAGATTTACTGAATCTAAAAACTATGATGATACCTGCTCCATCATTACTAACTCATATTAAAATATCATTATAATTTTTTTTCAAGAACTTTTGATACATAAACACCATAAATTTCTTACAAATGAGGTAATTACTCTATGTCATTATAGCATGGTCCACAAAAAAATCCAAATTATTTGTTGGGTTTTTATTCCCATGAATCTGTAACTACCCTGATCCATAACCACAACAAGATCTCTTTTTATGAGAGCACAAAAAAAAGATCCTAAA
Source organism: Viscum album (assembly GCA_963277665.1). Taxonomy (NCBI): domain Eukaryota; kingdom Viridiplantae; phylum Streptophyta; class Magnoliopsida; order Santalales; family Viscaceae; genus Viscum; species Viscum album. The sequence goes on along the minus strand of OY728146.1, from coordinate 1,464,646,332 downwards.
GCATCACAATACACCATAATAAATTGTCCTAACATTAGAAATATATATTTCATTTATGATGTAAGGTGAAAATTATTATATTGAATGGACTTCAAAAATTCATCATTTAATTAGATTGGATCATATTTCCTTATCAATGATTCCATTGATGAATGTATTCATGATACGTCAGAATAAAAAATTGGTAATAATAATCCTGGACAAGTAAATGACATATCTCACTGAATTTATTTGGTGGTTTTCAATAGATCATTCCCTGTATATTATATGGATACACGTAGAATTTTTTTCTGAGATAACATGGAAATGAAATCGTACCTCATGTTATAAAATATTCATAAATTTAATGTTTGGAATATATATTTTTCCACAAATGATACCCAGAACTAACTCCATGTGTATCCCATAGATATAAATTGCCCAATAACACAATAGTATGTCATCTACAAACACCACCACAAATGAATCTGAATACTATTGAAATATTAGATCTATAAATTCCAAAAAGATATATGGTTCATTTTTTGATAAAAATTAAAAAACACATACTAATAATGGCTGAATCAACCACTAAAAACTATCATATGAATATCCTCCTTCCAAACCTACAATTTAGTATATAATAAATGCCTTTTAATTTTAGAGGACCTTTTGGACCCCCATAATTGATCTAAAAATCATCAATATTTGGAAGAGGATATGGATTAATTTTTTTAAAATGGTTAAACATGTGATAATATACAAAAATAATATTATTTTTATATGATTTTTTCACAAAAATAATAGTATCTTAACATAGAGTTGTAATATGATGAATGAAACATTTCCTTTTTATTTCTGCTAAGAAGAAATTAAATTCCCCATATTTGATATGTTCTATCTGATACTACAGAAGTGTTATTGGATCAGTACCTAGTAAGAGATCAATCATAAATTCCACTTATATTATGTGTGGATACACTGAGAAATTATTTGGAAATTCATTAAGAAAATTATAAATAATTGATTGAAGATTTGTATTCCTAAAATCGTCCCCCAATTCTATTCTCAACACAACCAACAATTATGGGATCATTATAAAAACTGGTTTAATCGTCTTGTTCAACAAGGTATCACATTTTGATCTCTTATAAAGAGTTTCTAACCACTATCATAAATTGTAAAATGACCCATTTTGGTATAACGGTTGTGTGATCTTTTACTTTGTTCAACCATCACATCCCATGGATTAATTTGTAGTCATCCATATCTAGAACATAGATATCTAAATAAAATTTATCTAGATAAAATTTATTAGAACTTGATTTAAACATAAAATATATACATTATTTTTAACCAGTAGAAGTTTTAAGTATAAAAAATATAAGCCATAATATCAACATGAAAACCCATATTATCAACAAAATGAGAATAAATAGATTTTAGGGATTATTGTGTATCGAAAAAACATTCCAAAATGTATAATTCAAAAGAATAACACCTTTGTACATCAATAGTCCGGATATATCATCAATAACCATTTTATCATAACTATAAAATTTATTAATCAATTTAGTTTGAGATTTATTATCGCATTGATATTTAAATTGTTTTTGATTAATGGTATTCCTAGAATCAACAAGGATCACTAAGTCATTATGGTGAGATTTATTCTTCTATAATAATCCCATGAAGTCATATTATACATGAGAAGCATGATATGATTCCTTAAAACATTATATTAGTGAATTATACAAATATCACTAAAGATGGACCCCATGAATGAAATTGTAACGTGATCCTGGTGGTCTAGTAAAACCTTACTTCATGTACTCAAAATAACCACACATAAAATATCCCATATTATTATTTTGTTTATGTGGTAGATTCCTAATACTTATTATAATTCACACCACCACACTAGATAATTTATTCCCATAAACTTTTAATCATTTCATTAGACTACCCACAAGTTCTAATGGGTATGAACATGCCTTATCAAACAATGATTCTCAAGATATATATTCCTTCAACTATTAACCTATTTAAAATCTATGTATAATTATATATAAAACTTATAGATGAATATTATTAGATATATGTACTAAACCCTAATTAAAAAAAATCCTTAGATGATTCACATGAATCAACTTTGGGATCCAATATTAATAAATTTCTAAAATTTACAAGAAACAGTATCATTGTACGTTTCTCTTGATAAAAACTGAATAAGTATGTTTTTCTTTATTTCCTAATTCATTAAAGATTGAATTATTTTTTAAAAAAATAATAAAAATACCCCTTTTCATGACATTCTATATTTTAAAATGTAACAAAAAATCCAACCATTGGTAGAAAATATCACTGGACATATATGTTTCCAGCATCACCTTCAACTCACCTAGTGTCCCGTTTATATCAATGATTTTATTCATCCTATTTAACAAAAATTATTATTTTTATAGTACAAAATAACCCCTAATTATTGATGAATTATAAAATTTTAACTAAAGTAAATGACCTAGTTTACTTTATTTATTTGTTACATTCCCTTTATCCACAATATTAAAAGATGATAAAATACATTGAACCAACTGCTAGTTTACCAGTTGGTCATGTAAAAAAACATTACCAGGAGACTCTTCTGGTTGGCTGCTATTGTGCCTACTCAGTTCCATTTTTTATAACAAAAATAAAATGAAATTATTTTTCAATCTCTATAAAGTAATGGATTATAGCTTTTAAATTTATCAAATAACATATATCATAATGAGGAATTATAAAATTCGAAAAATCCTTTTATTAGACCATTTTTTGAATTGTATACGTTTCTTTTTGTCAATACATTGTTTTTATCTATTTTTAAAAACAAAACTTTTTCACTAAATAATAAAAAATTACTCAAAATAAAATATAATTACCAAGTGGTGAATAATTACAATCAATCAATTCTATACACTTTTAATTGCTTAACCCCAATATGTTATTTTGATAAATCTCTAGTGTCTCAGAATTGCCATGTACTCAAACTCCCTGGTAACATGATGTAGCACATAAACAATATAGCTACCATTTCTGATATGCATTTCATATATGGATGTCCTGATTCCTTATAAAATTCTCGAAATATATACCAGTTCTAATCCATTATTGAGAATCGAAAAATATGAAACCATTTTTAAATTCCATCACTATCCCATTGGATTTGGAATTAGTGGTTGTGGTACTTGTATTATGGTACATCCACAAGTCATAAAATAAATGAAATATATTACATGGTAATAATAAAAAATTAGGGGATTATTTTCTCTTAGAAAACTATAAAATAAAATCATTATAACCATAAAAATCAAACAACTAGATTTCTCATGAATTAAAAATACAAGGCAATACCTAACAATACCAAAATCAATATCGTAGGATAATTTATTGACAAAAAACACAAAACAATTGTGTTAATAAACTATATATCTCCCAAATAGCTTCAAGATCATAATCAAAAATCAACTCCCAATGTATCATGGTTCATTACCAATGAACAAAAATACCATTTCTTTACCTATGCCTCAATATATAACCACTTAAAATGAATATATTTCTCAAATAGGGGGTGAGTATGAAAATCAATAAATTTTTTTCCAATGATTTCCTAACTCATTAAATTATGATAGAATATTTTATATCAATTATAAAGAAAGTTTCATGCAATTGAATTTAATTCATATCAAATCCAACCCAAATGTTTTTCCCTTGGATAATACCCAAACATGTTCTCCAATCATTTCACATGTCCATGGGGACACACATTACATTGTTATAAATTTACACTAAACCACACAATAATGACTAGGAGATTGTTCTATACTCACAAATATTCTCTCATCTATCTACAAATTCATCACAAGGTAAACAAAAAAAATCCCTAATAGAACTTTCCCCTTGAATATTGTTTTATATAATGAGAATGAACACTTCCAACCATGTATTCCAAAAAAACATGTTAAAAACATCCTTTGGAGACATTAAAAAATGTTTTTTTCTGATATTGAAAAATTTCTAGAAAATTTATTCCTTGCATTGAAACCAACCATAAATTTAAAAATCATAATTTTCTAATCATAAACTAAAAATTCTTTCCCAAAAAATATAAAATTTACATACATGCATGATAACATCACTAGTGTTGTTCTCATAAAATATTTTTTTTTTCAAAATAAATATTAAATAAATTCAATAAATTTGAACCAATTCATTCAGTTTTGAATCAAGGGAATCAATAGATTTTCCCCCTACCTCTCAAACAATGTTGAAAATTATGTATTGGACAACGGCTCAAATACTAGACTTAAACATCCTATATAGGTCATTAAATATTTTTTCCATTCAATAAAAACAATCACATACCATCATGAAAGAAATCAGACATCATGGATCAATATTTAGTGGGCTTACACCATGAATTAATGAGAGAGGATAAGAGGATATCTAAGGAAAATGATGAAGAAAAAGTAATTACCAATGAATCATGGAATCCATATGACACATATTCACATAGGAGTTGCTCTCGAATCGAAGATATTTTCCTAGAAAAAATAGTATAAAGGTTATTTCTTATTAATTTATAACTAGGGTTGTATTTTTGGTTTAGGATGTAAATCATATTAGATCCATAAAATTTGTAAATGAAATTTAACAGTGAAATGTTTGGGTGCATGTTTAGGAAAACATTTCATTAATAAGGATTGTGCCACAAAATCAAATCAAACCACGCATGGTTGGATCACATGATCAGAAAACCCAAATGAAAAACATTCAATTAACATCTGTTTAGTATAGAGTTGGTTTTCTTTGGAAGTATCATGGTTTGGAGAACGAGTACAGTTAGCACCCCCCAACCTAGTACACACAGTTTCTATTACATGATTCCTTAAATGTTTTTCATAGTTTCAAATAGCCCTTCTCAATCCTTTGTTCTCTATAAAAACCTAAAAAAATCCTAAACCCATAAAAAATTATAAAACATAACTAAAAGCTTATATATAAATAAATTGATAAATAAATTATCATATAATTGAAACTTACAATGATACAATCTAAATAAATTTTTCACACCACTTCAATTAATATTATTATTTTTTAAAATTGAAAAAATTAATTTTATTAGATATTTGAAATGTTTTATTATCAGTCGGTAATCACTCCCTATATTTCATATTATATAATGAAAATAAATAAACAATTATCTCTTTAAAAACACTTTTTTAGTTTTATCCTTCTTTTCTTCGATAAAATGTTTTTAACCAGTGAAATTGTCATCATCCACAAATAATGCAAATATAACCATCACAAAACTGTATAATCATTCATATTCAGTATTTTTTCAATCACTTTCTTTGTCTATCCATTTCAAAAATAAATATATTATTCAAAATATATTTTATCATTTTTAATTCAGTTTATGGGAAACTTTATCTTAATATAAAATAAATATTTCAAAATATAAATGTTTCATGTTGAATTATTATTAACTACAAATTATTATTCCTTAATTTCATGGAAATTTGAATAAAACATATATTTGATACATAATTATAAAACATTGATAAAATATTTTCTTATAATATTTTTCATTTATTTTCAGAATACCCCTCAGGATAAATGGTTTTAGCATGTAATATGATATATAAGTATCTTCATCATTGTATAAAATTTTTACTTAGCTCTTCACATTATTCACAAAATATAGTAATACCTAATTAAAATGAATTTATTTTTCATCCATATTCTATTTTTAAGATTATTTTTTTTCTCATTTCCTAGAGTATAATATTCTTGTAGAAATTATCAAATAATAATATATAAATATTTTACTATAAATGTACCTAAAAATAATATCAAATATATATAGAAAGTTATGATGTTTCTTTTTAATAATATTATAAATAATTGGAAGCCCTCCAAAACCATTTGAAGATTATTAAAGATCCAATGACTATTTTTTTGACATTATTATGTATAATAAGATTAAAATTATATACGTATCTATTCATTAAAACAATGAAATAATAATTTCTTACCTTCTGTGTTTCCTTATTCATTATTTTTCTAATTTATATAAATATAATTTATATATTGATCCCGATAACAGTGATAAATAATAAAAAAATTATAAATAAATGAATTTTAAAATTGGAACAACAATCATTATGAGTAATCAATCATTTTTTAAAACCAAAAGAAATATATTATATAGAGGGAATAAATTAACTATTTGTAGCATAATAATCACCCATTCAAATTGATAGTATATGTGGTATATTTTTTTATATATAAATCATATTTCCTTCTATAAAATATTATAATCCAATTTTTAATCAAGCATTAATATATTAATATATATATATAATAATTCAAAACTAAGGGATCTATAAAAAATAGGACGCACATTATTTCCAATATAAAACAACCTTAAATTTCTTTAATATAAACCTAAAACAAAACATTGATAGAAACTGATGATATCTTTTGGAATATTTATATTGTAAAAAGTAAAGAATTTTTAAGAGAGGGTAAATCATTAAACCATCATTTTTATATTATTCAGTAAAATAACATTTTTCAACAGTTATGATGATTGATATAACCAGTTTTTTGATATACAATCTTATTTACTATTGGTTTTTTTGAGTTTAGATACATAACATAGAAATCGAACAAACCATTAAGAGAAATAAAATTTACAATAGTGACATATATAGTTCTCTATTATATATGAATTCTTAAATTCGTTGATAAAATAAAAACCTAGTGATCATTTGATAAACTATAATCATTATCTAATTAAATAACCATTTTTTATTCATGAACATATATTACAATACAAATATCTCTCAACAGATGACACCTAATAATTTTTAATATAATATTATTCTTCAAGATATAAAATAGTTGCATTCTTCAATCTCATAATGACATACTCATTTATCATTTATGAATCCCATCCCTGATCCTCTTTTTATACATATAATAATATAATATAAATATTTAGTGAACACTGAATTTGAAAATAAAAATAACTTCACAAAAAATTATTATGAACAATGATTTAATTGAATATATATCATAAGGAATAATATAATAATATAATTTAAAACACCTTATTTATTATCAGACTCTTCTATGGTATTTGAAATATATCAAGAAAGTACTATAAACTATATGAAATTCATAGATGATGATTAAAAAAATTATTCACATTAATTGATATCTAATTATTCTTTATTAACAGTCATACTCAGTATTTCATGTTGAAAAATTACATCACTATAAAAAATATTCCATAATAGAATATTTAGCATCTAATTAAAACCCCATTAAATAATATAAACTAACATCAAATCATCTTGAATCAATAGAAATCAGAAAACATTTAAAAACATGAGTCATACTTCTAATATGTCAAGGACATAAATGATCCATTCTGAGAGTACCGTGTATTCATTTTTATAATTTGATTAAGAAATATGAATGAATTACTCATGTGAATAAATATATAGTGTTTTATGGAATTGTAGAATATGAGTTTCACTATAACCTAAACATTTGGAATCATATTTAGGGATCTAAGTATTAGGAAAACATTGAGGACTTTTTTAGAGTTCTTGTTTCTATAAATATAATTTCTCTTTTTGTTTCTTTCTTTCTATGTTTGATAGATAATAATGTCTTAGATCATGATATTTATGTATATCGACATAGTGTAACCGTCAGAAAATAATATTTTGTTTGGCATGATATAAATTTGAAAACCAAAAAAGAAACTATTTATATAGCGTCAAATGGTATTATCAAGACCTTTTATTAGACGAGACTGTTGTGTAGTTATGAATAATTCACAACGAAATTTCTTAAATCACAATAGTATTAAATACATACTATGATTTCCATGGCCTAAGAATCCCGAATGATCCTCTTTCCATGCCTCATTCACTAATAGATACACCTTCAGTATTCACCTTATATCTATGATAATTGGATATGTATAATATCATTTAATACCTTAGATCCAACAATAGTTGGTAAACACTACATGCTAATAATATCACATTATGTTCAGTATAACAATCCAAAATTCATGGAATTATTTAAAATTTTATTTTAATTTATCAATTGACTAATTCATATATAGTGTTTCAATTACAATGTCCATACATGCTTAAAATATATATTCATGTTTTTTATAAATTAATTCCTTATAATTGAATTGTTAAAGATATCTTTTATTAAAATGATAACTTATATGAAATTATTATCCTATGATAATGATCGATACATTTCTAAAAAATTTCATTTTATCAAATTTTTGTGTAATGATTATTTATTTTTATTTCAATTTATTCTTAATTTAATAAAACTAGGCAAAATAATTTATAAAATCATTTAATGTTTTTTAATATAAGAAAACAGTGTTATTTTGTTTTTATTTATATATAATATTTTTAAAAGTACTCACCCTCATGATTTTTAATATATGAGAAATTATTTTTCATAAAAAATTATTTCATGATAATCAATGAAATTCATAATTTTTTAGCTGATAAATTTTATTATTAAAATTTTTCATTTTACAGACAGATAATTTTTTGTGTCGCATTCACTAATGATAAAATTCTATTCTAAAAATAATATTTATATTATATAATAAAATTTATTTCATAATGGAATTAACATCCCTAAAATAAGATAATAAAGACATTTTTTGAGTTATTAAAATTAAACTATCTATTAAGATAGTATTTAACATGGTAATAAAAATAGTAAAAGTGAAAATACTTTGAGAAATGGACTAATAAATGTGACTAAAAGATTGTTGAAAATAAATATTTATGGTATCAAAGAGAATATATCAAATGCCAAAATATTATTGTCCACTTTTTGGAAAATTTTTTTGATGGATACGTGAAATATTTAAAACATAAAATTCTCACCACATATAAAAGTAACAAGTAACCACCCTTTATATACAACTAAAAATAGAGTTTCTTATTGAAATAATATAGTTATAGTTTCTAATATAATCCCATATAAAACATTTATTAATATAATCAAAATATATTTTCATAGTGACTCCATTTCTATGGATTCCACAAAGTAAAATCCAATTCCCTCAACCCAAGTACTAATTTTTCCAAAAAATGGTAAAAAGTTATTATATTTTAAAATTTAATTTTACGTACCATTATATATGTGTGACTATTATTTTTATAATTAATGTTATTATGTGAATGTAAAAAGTAATGACCTACTTTACCACTACCCATATGGGAGTAACTAATATTATTGCACTTATAAGGACTTGTGATCTAATGAATTAACATGTTTCTTTTAATAGAACCACCTTTCATGGTTAGTAATAAGGTTAAATTTATGAAATATGATTTATAATTAGAAAATATTTTTGTTTATTAATGGAATAGTCCTATAATAATTGTTTAACATTATATTGAATTGAAATTCATCTAAAACATTTATCCAACAAGGTTCTCTCTCATGTGGAATGAAAGGGTTAGTTACATAACCTCATATGTGCATCCATGTATTCCATATACTATCAAATAGAAGTGGAAGTGTGATCAGAATTATGGGGAGACTATATCCACTGCTTTGGAGTTACATAAAAAAATAAACAATATAAATAACATTTTCAGATTAAAAGACATGGGTAAAAAATAACACATACCGTAATGGAAAAAGGAAGAACATATAAATCAGACATAATACAGTTATAAGGTCACAACATGATTAATTTTAAGAAAATTTCATGATGTAACTAATGAAAATAAAATACTTGATTACTCAAATAATGAAAAAATAATTCGTCAGTCCTGAGACCTATGTTAATATTTTATTCTGTCTCCAGCCTATCTAATAATAATAATATAATCAATCGCATGTTCCCTTGGCCTTGTAATATCCCACATTTTTGTAGTCTCATTATGTTCTATGTGAAGGCCCAATTATTGTTCGAGAATAAAAAATTAGGTCCAATCCACCATGTCTTATAAAAAAATCTGATAATAAATGTATGAAATAAAACAATAAACATGTGTGTTAATTAATTAATCATTGGATTCAATACTAAATCATCTTTTTTATGAAACATTTCAAAATATTAGAGCATATATTACAACCATTCCAAACATAACCATATAACCATTGTAAATCATGAATTTTATCAGCATCATACAAAAATTTATCTAATCATGTCCGACAATCATTCTAACCCTAACAACATATCAATGGTATAAATCACAAAAATCACTGTAAAACCTTCTGTATAATTATTTCATCATTTCATCACATCCAATATTGGGGTATAATAATTATGTCATGTATCATGGATTATAAAATTATATAAACATATATTCATTTAATCTGTGAAAATAATGGTATAATTGAATTTATACATTTAATCATTGTAATTCATGATATATTAGCATTTCAAAATTTAATAATGGTTCAACTCAGTATATAATCATTTCATCATTTAACGTTGTTCTATCCAAGTATAAAATTATTTCATAATTTATTCAGAGTCGATCATGGTATAATTTTTTTTTATAATTTAATAACCAATGAGTTTGGCATATAATATTTTAATCATTTAATTAGAACATGTCACAATGTCACATAATAAATCTAAATTATTATTAGTTAAAATTTCCATTTATCATTCAATTAGACATTTATTGTCATTTTCTACCACACCAATAACAAGAAAGTCATTTCAATGATTTATCCACGTAAACGGTTCTTATATATTAAGATGTCACCATAAAGTCATGTCTTAATAAACCCACATTAAGACATTAGTAAATTCATTTAATTAAATATTTATTTAACCTGAATGGTATCCATATGATAATTTAAAAAATGGATACAAATAGAATCCAATGAATAATCAATTTCTACATTTAGCTATTTTTTGTGCATGTTACTTGGACCAATTGCAATGTCGTAGATACATTAAAACTAAATATACTAGAGGGTTATGAAATAGACCCTTTATATTTAACCTAAAATAAACTAATAGTTATAGTGGGAATTTATAATAAGAAAAAAATCACAAATGCTCTCAATATGGATCCTAGATCATAACAAATTAAGATCATATCCCCCAACGGCCATGTTAAGGAAGTTACAACATAAAAGATGGAGAACAATGGGAGATATTATAAAACTAAACAGAACTACATAACATGCATTGATTAGATAAACAGTTTGTATTGAAGATAATATCTTACCCCAAAATTTCTTAAGTGATTCCCTCAGTTCGATTAGATGAATGATTAAATTTATTTAATGAAAAATAAACCACATGGCACCTTTAAAAACGCCTCTTGGAAAATAAAATATTGTGTAACTCATTAACATGTCAATTGATTCTTTTTATAGGTATACATAGAAAAAACTATGCCTTGGGTTAGTAATTATACTGATGTATTGTTACACAACATGAAGTGAGACCATTTAACGCAATATACTAGTTCCTGACATGCCTAGGAGAATTTACAAATCGTGTAACACCGTTACATGACGTGAAAATCGTGTCAAGGTATATTTCATCCCGTATTCAGGTATATGTATACAAACCACATCCACATAATTTTATGTAAATAAAAAAAATGTAATATTATTTAGTATCTTCATAAGTAGACACTAATAGTTCTAATAAAAATAAATAACTAATCATTTCATCATTCTAGAAAAAAAAACTCTTCATCTTTGAGAAATACACAACCATAATATCTCAAATGAAAAACTCAATATGGGAAACACGTTGAAAGGATTGGATCTTTAAACATCCCCCACCCCAATGTAGCATCTCATCCCCATGATACTTCAAGTGTTAGTATGAAGGCTCATCAAACATGTCTGCATACTATGCATGCATTTCAGACACCATCTGCCTATCGTCCTCCTAGTCACATGCAGTCTTCCACATCACTCGAACGAATTGTATCTTTCTATAGAAGAGATACATCAAACTATGTTTTATAATCTGTATCAAATTCTCCTCAAAGGACCCATGTACCCCATGTTGTATATCTGATACATCTATCACATGAAATGGTTCATGATAAAATCTCCTAAACTATAACACATGAAACATGTTTTTGATGGAACTATAGCACTGCGGAAGGGATAAATGGTACACCATTGGAACGACCCTATCTACTATCACAAAAGGCTTGAGAAACCAGGGTACTTGCTTTCAGTATTTCTAAATATTGAGTTTCTTCGACCTATGTGACACAAGAAAGAAAAAACTATGTCCAAAATCAAAATCTATATGCCATCCCCAATGGGGAGTGTATGATTTCCACCTATTATACATAGTATAAACCCACCTCCTGATCAACTAAACCAATTCAAATGTCTCCTCCATGAGACTAGGACCAATAACCACTAAATCATCTACCTCTAAAAAATGAAGAAAACATCATGTCCATAAATTCAATATAATGTATGGTTCCATTTGTATCGAATCCTAGTAGATTTTATATGAATCATTCATGGGGTCTTATTCTTCTCCCATATTCCACCAAAAACCAAAACAAAGGATCATAACATATCCTAAAAATCATAAATATCCTACCCATACTTACCATCATTTTTAGGATTATAGGCCATACATAAAATAACATTCAACTCCTGAGCCTTATGAAGACCTTGAAAAAAATTCAATGTGAAATTAGGATATATATCAAAAATGAAACTACTCAAAATAATTTTTAGCTAAAATACCTCATCGATATATAGACTACCCAGATCAACATTTTTGATGTTCTCCATGATAGTAATTGAGTGTGAAACCTTCCTCAGTTGACCAATGAACACATATTTCAAAATTATTATTGGTTTTCTTGATAAATTCTAACACAAAATAAAACAAACTAATGTCATCCCATTTCCACTTAGGAATGTGAAATGGATGAAAAAGGATATATCCCCACAAATTTTGGACATTCACATAATGAAAATTGTATCATATTTCCAAAATCATATTCAATCATACTTCATTTTTAACCACATATAATATACATAGATATTAAAATAATTAATTTTCAAACTATCTTGTACATACCTTGTAGATTAATAATGTTCCCTAATTAGTTCCATGTGGAATCCCCTAGGAACCCTTACTCAGTCACAAAAATGATGACGGGTTATACTACTAAGACACCATCCAAATTGAGTCTCCCCACCATATATTATGTCTCCCTAAACTGAACTTTCATGATTGGATAAATTTACATTCTTAATCTATTTGAATAGGATTGACATAACTAATGTTTTTGTAAGAGATACTCATCCATGAGTCTCTTGAACATCTATATTCATGTTTGTAAAGTATATTATAATGCATTTATCACTGAAATACTCATGTACAGCCTATATCATTGCATTCCAGCTAAATAATAGAAAAAAATGATTCATTTTCCAACTATATTATCTAACTTAAATTCAAAAGACTACATATACTCGACACCCCTCCACAACTAATGGTTCATGTCCCTCTGAGAGAAGAGATACCTGATGTTAACTTTTTTGAATTGGCCATTAAACTATGATTCTAAAAGGTATTTATTAGTGATATTGTAGTGCTAATAATGTGGGGTATGTTAAAAGGTTTTCCATAATTGTTCTATTAAAATTTGATATTAAAGCCCCACATTAACATCACAAAAATGTACTGGTAAAGGGGCCTTTAGAAGCTATTATTTTAGCACAGAAAGTGCTCATCTTTATCCGAACATAATATAGAAATGAAAATGGGGGCTTTTATCAACACTTTTATTAGCACTGTTAATTTCCTCCTTGAAGAGTGCTGAAAAAGTTATGTTAAAGGTTTCACTAATATAAGGAATAGTTTTTTAGATCCAGCCCTCCCTTTTTATAAAACCTTAACACCCCACCCCCTTTTTCATTACATTCCCCTTTTTATCTTCACATTATATAATTCCACACCCCCTCGCATGCAACTTATTCCAGGGAGTTTTGATCATGGGAGTTCCAAATCTTACGTTGGCCCCTATTCCACTCACATATATTACATTTACTATTTTATAGTACTTCTAAATATTTATACATTTTTTGATTCATTTTAATCCATATATATATATATATATCATTAAATACATATATAAAATATGTATTTGTGTTTGTGTGTTTATAAATACATACATATATATATATATATTCATGTTAATCTATAAATATAATTATACATGTTTATATTTCATTAATTATTTTACACATTATTATTTATATACATGTAACATAATATATAGATATATATATATATGTCAATATACATACAAATATATACATCTATAAACATTATATTTACATTTATTGTATAAGAATATAAATATTCATCGATTTTTATTTTTAAATTTAATGGATATTATGTTTTATTTCAATATGGGTTTTACATTGTGAAATATATTTTATAAGTAAATATGATAATATAATCATTTGTTAAATTTCATTTTCATTTTTTATCATTTAAAAAATATGTATATATTTTTATTTATTCTAATATGAATAATAGTAAAATGTTAGAAATGATGAAATTTCAAAATCATAATATCATTACGAACCATAGAACAGTGAATAAATTTAGTCCCCATAAAAAATGGGAAATGATCCCCTTAAATGAGGAAAAAATTACGTTGAATGTTAAAAAAATTTCTCTGACAAAAAACTCATTTCTGGAGGACTAACGTGACTTTTTTGGCCATAGATATTGTGATAAGGGGTCCCTAGTCACCATTAAGTAGAGAATCTTGCATATTATTATTTTATATGTGGTAGATCTCAAATGGAGACCTAAATCAAGATTTATTGTCATTATATCTTGTTGTTACTTATTTATGTGTGATCATTTACCACTTTTAGATTTTTTTATATTAAAATTTATATTTATTGTCTATTATTCTATAATAATTATCAAATTATTTGTTAATACTATTATTTTAATTTTTTTATTTTCCATGTTCACTAAATGACTTTTATATTATTTCCAATGGCCTATTTATCCATATCTAAAACAAAATTTAAAAAATATATTATATTTATATCTGTATTTCTATATTATTATATTAATATATTATATTTAATTATTATTTTTTTCAATTATACCATTTATGAGTGCTATTACAAAGGTATAGATAAGGGGGTGGGTTCTTTATCATCACTTTTTTATAATGTAACACCCCAAGATTTTATAGTGTGTTATTTCTTCAAAATAATTCAATAACTTTTACTACACGCAACAACAAGTTCAATCGCACCATGACTTACCAAACAAGCTGTTCAAAAGAGGTTATGAATAGTGTTAACTAAATTTTAAACTTTATATAATCCTTATAATTTTAGAATCCATATTATGAGTTTCTTAGATATAATGCAAGAACAAATTCATTTTCAGTATTGCACTTTTATCAACTTTTAATAGTTAACCCTTTTTAAATACAATATATTAAACTTTTTGACTAAATGGGGACATCAAAAATTTAAAATTAAACATCCCAAGCTTCCACGATACGCTTTCTTTGAATAATACAGTAGCGTGTGTTGTACGCAACCTTGAGTTTTAACACACACCACAACCAATCAAACTAGCCGTTATGAATAGTAATACCTACTTTTTAAAATTATATATATTTTATATTTCAAAATGGACTTCATTTTTGGATTCGGAATATCTAATTTAGCCTAAGGTGAAATTTTGGTACTTTTCGGATAACTTTCATATTTTGATGAATAGTGAAAATTAATAAATTTTAATTAAAAACAAATTTTTTAATCAAAATAATTAATAGTGATAAATTATGAATTTGATTGGTTTGAAAGTATATTTAGAATATATTTTTACCGTTTAATATAATGTTGGTCATTGGACATAATTTTACAATTAAACCGAACATAAACAAGTGTCAATCTTTTGATAGTTATTACCTCTTAAAAACACGCTTTTTGTTTTGACAGCGGGAATTAATTTTAAATTAATTTCTGCCACTTCTGTGTTTTGAATTTAGAAAAATGGATTCCATATTTGGAATCAGGATGTCCAAATTGTGTAAATAGGTAACTTTTATTTTTAGACATTTTGAATAATTACTGTGGTAAATATTTTATTTACCATGGTTAAGGGTAAATCCGGTAAATAAGGGTTAAAAAATAATATTATAATAATACAAAATTACCCTAAAACGTGTCCTAACCATATTGGTGGACACATACCCGACCATGAGCATCCTTGGGTCAATTTGGGGACCCCTTGGAGCCACTTGTATGTGGTAGGTACACTTTATATTAATAAAGTTACAATAAAAATAAAAATGTCATAAGCTTACATCTTTTAGAAGAACAATTTTTACATAGGGTTATACTTGTTGTATTTTCGATTATAAATATTAATTAGAAAGCTAAAAGGATTTCCTACATAATGATATTTTATTTATAATTTTTAGACATCAAATAATTGAAATTATTAATGACACAATAATGATGCAATGTTTACCTCATTAATAAATCATTTAAATAAATAAGATTATAATGATTAAAATATTATCTAAAACCTGTCCAATTCTTATTGGTTGATGTTATTTAGAATACGAGTCATCTTATCTTCGACCTCAATGATTTTTGGACCATTATAAACCGAATATAATTATATTATAAAGTAATACTTTCACTCTTTCCTAAAGAGCCCCTCTTCTCCCTTATAAAAGGAGACCACTTCTACTCATTCCTCACACCTCTCAAGCCACTTGGCTCGTCCAAACTCTGCCCAAATAAGCTCCCCACATCCCTCTTCTCCTCCTTGAGGCTTCCCCATAGGCATAAAGCATTTCAAGAAGTCCTTTGGTTCCAACCAAAGTGAGTTACCTAAATTAAAGGTAACGATTTCTCTTAAATTATTTTCATTTATTTTGCTTCTTCAACCCCCAAACTCTTTTTATTTCCTTTCTTTTGTAACAACACCAGTATCCTCAATATACTAGGATGTTGTTATAAGAAGGATTCAAGCTACACATACACACAAATCCATCTAATGGATGATGAACATAATGTTTCTGTGGATGGAAAACTAACGCCTCACGAAACGATGATTGTTCAAATACATCTTACCGCCTCTCATGGTGGCCATTATGATGGAACTGTAATTAAATATGATATTAATGATATATATTTTATATATAAGCTTCTGTAATTCCATTTTATTTCATACCATTATTCGTTTCATGTTGTATATACATACGATAATTTCATTTGAGGAAGTGCGGACTACCGCCCCCTTAAAATGATATGACTCGTTCATACCACACATGGAACGTATAAAGGATGGTGTTAATGAACTTAAGTAACATGTATAAAATATTATATTATACTGGAATAGTAATATACCTATGTATCATTTGTATTCGATTCTTTTAAAATAAAAATTAAATGGAAGTAGCGTTTGTGCGTACGTACGGACTACCGTCTCCACGAACGCGATGAGATTCATTTTCCATCGTATCCATTCAAGTATAATTATCATTTGATGATTTAAAAATGATGTTTAAGGACTTGATACAATTCTGGAATTGAATAATATACAACTTATCCTTTACAAACATGTCTTACGTAACAAAACATACAAAAGTAAACAAGTAAGTTCACACCTGAAACAGCGATAATACTAAGATATTATTATCAAATCAATATTAAAAGATCATATATGATATCATATTAATGTATATGATTCTTGTATAATTTAATAACAATTATTTCACCATTATAAAGGAGGTTAACCTACCCCAACCAAGGAAAAGTACAAGGTAAGGGTTTATTTCACAATCTCTTCATTATCCGAGGTTGTTTATACATAATAATCTACTGGGATATCTTTATCATCCACATCCATGTTTCTTAAAAATGTATTTCAAAACATTATTACTATTTACAAGAATATGGGTTAAAGTCATTTATACCCTTGTTTGACTTTTTATAAGAGGTTTATAAAGGAATCTTTCCGTCGTTTTCAAAACAAGGTCCTTTTTAACCTTTTCGACAGAATTGAGGTAAGAATGTTTTTAACTTATACGGCAGGTGCGGTTATTTTTCGCCGTTATAAAATATTCAAAGCTTTCCTTACAAGCTTATAAGAATATTTTCAAGAAAATGTTTTATTTTATATGGCTCTTAAATGATTTCAAAAGTAAAAGGAGATATTTCTTTAAAAAGAATTTTGATTTCATCTATGTCAACATCCTTCATTATTCTTGATTGAGGTCAATGTGATACAATACAATCTTCCATATTGTATCGAATGAGTTATGTTTGACTGTGTATGTGCTATTTTTATATCACTCATGGATTATGTTTAAAGTGTTGACATTTCAGAAGTTATTTTTAATCCGAATGTTTATGTGATATTTCAAACCTTTCTTCAGATGAATGTGCTGAACAAGTATGTTCCGGGTTGGGGACCGGTAAAAGTAAGCCCTCCAGGTTGGGGACTGGTTAAAGTAAGCCCTCCAGGTTAGGGACTGGTAAAAGTAAACCCTCCGGTTTGATCTCCGGTTATTAGAGGTACTCCGGGTTGGTGTCCGGTTATTAGAGGCACTCCGGGTTGGTGTCCGGTTATTAGAGGCACTCCGGGTTGGTGTCCGGTTATTAGAGGCACTCCGGGTTGGGTTCCGGTTAGAAGTAACCCCTAGGTCTTGGGATGAGACCTAGACAATGAAATTAACGTTTGACATTATGCATTCCAACATTATGAAAGTGGTTATTGATTTTTTTCATGTGATTATTCGATTAGTAGAATATCCATGTGAATAAGTAAATAGAATTATTTCATTTTTACTTTTGCCATATTATGTTGAAGTTCAAGTTTAAAAGGCTTTTGTTTTAGTAATGCATTTCCTTAAATGTTTATTCTTATTTATGAAAGTTTCCGCTATATTGTTATCCTTACTGGGCATTTGAGCTCACCCCTTTTATATGTTTTATTTTTCCCAGGAAGTGAAGAAGTAAATTATGAATGACCTGCAGGGATATTATGTGGGGATATGAGTGTGGATTATGGAGACTTTATGTTGTTGTAGTAGTTTTTCATTTTATGATGTAATGTAAAACCTATGAATATATCTAGTGTTTCCAAGGCTACTAAACCAATTGGTCTTTCGAGATTTGATTTTTCTTGTGATCATGCCAATGTTACGAAGTAATGCACCGACTCTGGGTAGCTGGGGTCGGGGCGTTACAGTTGGTATCAGAGGAAGTTTAGTACAAACCTTGGAAGCTAGATTTAGATAAACTCTGATTAGAGCACGTAGAACTAAGATGAACTTTGAGGATTAGTATAGAAGAACTTCCTAGGATTTTGGTATTGTAGAAATTTTGTGAGTTTTCCGAGCAATACATCCCTGTCTGGATACGAGCAGGTAGAGGCGGCTCTGGCACAGATGTACCTAGGGGTAAAACCCGAAAACACCGCTTTGAGCTAGACTCGAACGGGAACTGGTGCACGAAAACGGGCCTTGCTGCACTCTTGGTTACGACACTCCCGGGGGATATTCTTAGGATAACTCTCATTTTCTCTACAAATCATTTTGAATGGATTATGAGTATATAATTCCTCCAAGAAAACATTCTTATGGATTATATCCATAAATAGATCAATTTATGTTAAGTGTTTCATAAGTACGGGATTATGTATTTTGATTCATAAACTGATCTAGTGTATGCCATTGTTTAGAAATGGCGCCTGGTAGAAGGAATGAGAACTCCAGAAATGCACATGATCCAAAGAGAATGAAGGATCATATCTTTCATGGTCTTAATCTAGAATTTATAAGAGAAATAGTCTCCCATGTATTATCATCATATAAAGAAATAATATCATGTGTTGATAAGATAAGTAAAGAGTTTACTGAGTCCTATGGCTTTGAAGGGAAGCAAGAGAAGAAAAGGATGGAAGAGAGAAAGATGGATAAAGGGAAGAGGGAAAAGAAGAATTTTCCCATATGTGGTAACTGTGGAAAGAAACACCCTGGAACTTGCCTGAAAGGAATGGGAGTTTGTTATAAGTGTGGAGAAAAAGGGCACAAAGTACGTGACTGCAAGGGTAAGAAAATGGTTTCAAATGTACAATGCTTCATTTTCAAGGAGTTTGGACACTACACGAACCTATGTCCCAGTCATCAGACTATGACGCAAATGATGCTATTGGATAATAATCAAGTTATGATACTGCCACAGATGAAGAGGAATGATTAGAGTTCTTATGTTGATTATGTCAATTGAGTGTTGTATCAACAATGTACTTGTTATAATAATTATGGAGTATATAAGGATTGTACTGCAGTACTATTTCATTAAGGACTTGAGATTGTGTGGAACAAAGAAAAGTGACTCAATAGCAGGATAAATTTTTGGAAAATATATGGTTGAGAGAATGATAAATCATAATATAGTTCTGATACTGAGGTAGTGATTTTGGAATAATATGTGATTATTTTGGATAAATTATATTGGATATTCTTGACTACCTTGGAACTGATTAATGATTTGTATATTCCATCATTGTTGGGGTTTAAAACATTTTTGGATTAATGAAGTATATCCAGTATTCTATATGGAATAAGGGAGCATGAATGTAATCAATAAGGAATATGGTAATACATGATGAAGGTATTCATATGCTATTACAGGGTAAAAAGGATCTATATTATGTTTACCTTCCTTATAAATGTTGGACTGTGAGTTTGGACAGAAGTATTTTGGATAGTTCTAGTTTAGATTATTTTGGATTGCCATAAAAGGACAACCCGGAGGTCGGGCGGCAACCCGTCGCGTCCGGCAAGGCTGCGATACTTGAACCCGCAACCGAAGGGCGACAAGGGTGTATCACCTACCACTAGCCCATGAGATGTCCTGGATTAAATAATGTAGTTTTTATTAAAAGATCTTGTAGATGAATTATAAATTTGTTTATTTTGGAACCCTATACGAATAGTGTAAATAGAATTTTTTTTACATTCTATTATCTTTTAGAGTGAAAGCTGAGTTTGTGGTAGAAATTTATTAATGGATAAAACTCTAATTATAATGTAAGTATATCTCCTTATGATCTTAGCCAATCTCATAAATAAATTCCTCAACATTAAGAAAAGAAACTTAGAATAAAAATGTTTTCCTAGATGGTACCTTAAATCATCACTAATTTATGGCTTTGGGATTGTTGGCATTTTCATAGCCATGTTCTCTACCACTCTCCATCAGAGAATTGATGGTTATATTTTTCTTCCATATCCATATGTTCCTACATGGAACCCTAGTATGTGTTATTTTCGGTAATCTTCATACTTTCGACTCTTTATTTTAAATAGAGGCCTCATTAATTCATTTTTCGATCTGGGATTTCAACTAAGATATTTTGAAACGTCAAAAATGTGTTATCCTAATACCCTATGTTTTGTTGAACCGATGGTATTTCAAATCATCGTAGATTGATGAATTTAAGGACCTCAATTTTAGACTTGTTTGTGATTGATGACTTCAATCACTACCTATAAATATTTACGTTTTTCCTCCAATTATATGTCTCTAATTGCCACCAATGTTCTCCTAATCGAGATCATAATTTGGTGGCGACCCTTTGATTTCTCTTTTCCTCATATTAAGACTAAATTTTAGTAACCCAATTTCCTATGTGGGTTTTCCCACAAATATTTTTTTTATTTTCAACCTTTTATTTTCGAAAAACAATTTCAAATTGCGAGGACGCAATTTATTGAAGGAGGGGAGAGTGTAACACCCCAAGATTTTATAGTGTGTTATTTCTTCAAAATAATTCAATAACTTTTACTACACGCAACAACAAGTTCAATCGCACCATGACTTACCAAACAAGCTGTTCAAAAGAGGTTATGAATAGTGTTAACTAAATTTTAAACTTTATATAATCCTTATAATTTTAGAATCCATATTATGAGTTTCTTAGATATAATGCAAGAACAAATTCATTTTCAGTATTGCACTTTTATCAACTTTTAATAGTTAACCCTTTTTAAATAAAATATATTAAACTTTTTGACTAAATGGGGACATCAAAAATTTAAAATGAAACATCCCAAGCTTCCACGGTACGCTTTCTTTGAATAATATAGTAGCGTGTGTTGTACGCAACCTTGAGTTTTAACACACACCACAACCAATCAAACTAGCCGTTATGAATAGTAATACCTACTTTTTAAAATTATATATATTTTATATTTCAAAATGGACTTCATTTTTGGATTCGGAATATCTAATTTAGCCTAAGGTGAAATTTTGGTACTTTTCGGATAACTTTCATATTTTGATGAATAGTGAAAATTACTAAATTTTAATTAAAAACAACTTTTTTAATCAAAATAATTAATAGTGATAAATTATGAATTTTATTGGTTT
Source organism: Viscum album (assembly GCA_963277665.1). Classification (NCBI taxonomy): domain Eukaryota; kingdom Viridiplantae; phylum Streptophyta; class Magnoliopsida; order Santalales; family Viscaceae; genus Viscum; species Viscum album. The sequence goes on along the minus strand of OY728146.1, from coordinate 1,464,623,841 downwards.
GAAAGTATATTTAGAATATATTTTTACCGTTTAATATAATGTTGGTCATTGGACATAATTTTACAATTAAACCGAACATAAACAAGTGTCAATCTTTTGATAGTTATTACCTCTTAAAAACACGCTTTTTGTTTTGACAGCGGGAATTAATTTTAAATTAATTTCTGCCACTTCTGTGTTTTGAATTTAGAAAAATGGATTCTATATTTGGAATCAGGATGTCCAAATTGTGTAAATAGGTAACTTTTATTTTTAGACATTTTGAATAATTACTGTGGAAAATATTTTATTTACCATGGTTAAGGGTAAATCCGGTAAATAAGGGTTAAAAAATAATATTATAATAATACAAAATTACCCTAAAACGTGTCCTAACCATATTGGTGGACACATACCCGACCATGAGCATCCTTGGGTCAATTTGGGGACCCCTTGGAGCCACTTGTATGTGGTAGGGACACTTTATATTAATAAAGTTAAAATAAAAATAAAAATGTCATAAGCTTACATCTTTTAGAAGAACAATTTTTACATAGGGTTATACATGTTGGATTTTAGATTATAAATATTCATTAGAAAGCTAAAAAGATTTCCTACATAATGATATTTTATTTATAATTTTTAGACATCAAATAATTGAAATTATTAATGACACAATAATGATGCAATGTTTACCTCATTAATAAATCATTTAAATAAATAAGATTATAATGATTAAAATATTATCTAAAACCTGTCCAATTCTTATTGGTTGATGTTATTTAGAATATGAGTCATCTTATCTTCTACCTCAATGATTTTTGGACCATTATAAACCGAATATAATTATATTATAAAGTAATACTTTCACTCTTTCCTAAAGAGCCCCTCTTCTCCCTTATAAAAGGAGACCACTTCTACTCATTCCTCACACATCTCAAGCCACCTGGCTCGTCCAAACTCTGCCCAACTAAGCTCCCCACATCCCTCTCCTCCTCCTTGAAGCTTCCCCGTAGGCATAAAGCATTTCAAGAAGTCCTTTGGTTCCAACCAAAGTGAGTTACCTAAATTAAAGGTAACGATTTCTCTTAAATTATTTTCATTTATTTTGCTTCTTCAACCCCCAAACTCTTTTTATTTCCTTTCTTTTGTAACAACACCAGTATCCTCAATATACTAGGATGTTTTTATAATAAGGATTCAAGCTACACATACACACAACTCCATCTAATGGATGATGAACATAATGTTTCTGTGGATGGCAAACTAACTCCTCACGAAACGATGATTGTTCAAATACATCTTACCGCCTCTCATGGTGGCCATTATGATGGCACTGTAATTAAATATGATATTAATGATATATATTTTATATATAAGCTTCTGTAATTCCATTTTATTTCATACCATTATTCGTTTCATGTTGTATATACATACGATAATTTCATTTGAGGAAGTGCGGACTACCGCCCCCTTAAAATGATATGACTCGTTCATACCACACATGGAACGTATAAAGGATGGTGTTAATGAACTTAAGTAACATGTATAAAATATTATATTATACTGGAATAGTAATATACCTATGTATCATTTGTATTCGATTCTTTTAAAATAAAAATTAAATGGAAGTAGCATTCGTGCGTACGTACGGACTACCGTCTCCACGAACGCGATGAGATTCATTTTCCATCCTATCCATTAAAGTATAATTATCATTTGATGATTTAAAAATGATGTTTAAGGACTTGATACAATTCTGGAATTGAATAATATACAACTTATCCTTTACAAACATGTCTTACGTAACAAAACATACAAAAGCAAACAAGTAAGTTCACACCCGAAACAGCGATAATACTAAGATATTATTATCAAATCAATATTAAAAGATCATATATGATATCATATTAATGTATATGATTCTTGTATAATTTAATAAAAATTATTTCACCATTATACAGGAGGTTAACCTACCCCAACCAAGGAAAAGTACAAGGTAAGGGTTTATTTTACAATCTCTTCATTATCCGAGGTTGTTTATACATAATAATCTACTGGGATATCTTTATCATCCACATCCATGTTTCTTAAAAATGTATTTCAAAACATTATTACTATTTACAAGAATATGGGTTAAAGTCATTTATACCCTTGTTTGACTTTTTATAAGAGGTTTATAAAGGAATCTTTTCGTCGTTTTCAAAACAAGGTCCTTTTTAACCTTTTCGACAGAATTGAGGTAAGAATGTTTTTAACTTATACGGCAGGTGCGGTTATTTTTCGCCGTTATAAAATATTCAAAGCTTTACTTACAAGCTTATAAGAATATTTTCAAGAAAATGTTTTATTTTATATGGCTCTTAAATGATTTCAAAAGTAAAAGGAGATATTTCTTTAAAAAGAATTTTGATTTCATCTATGTCAACATCCTTCATTATTCTTGATTGAGGTCAATGTGATACAATAAAATCTTCCATATTGTATCGAATGAGTTATGTTTGATTGTGTATGTGCTATTTTTATATCACTCATGGTTTATGTTTAAAGTGTTGACATTTCAGAAGTTATTTTTAATCCGAATGTTTATGTGATATTTCAAACCTTTCTTCAGATGAATGTGATGAACAAGTATCTTCCGGGTTGGGGACCGGTAAAAGTAAGCCCTCCAGGTTGGGGACTGGTTAAAGTAAGCCCTCCAGGTTAGGGACTGGTAAAAGTAAGCCCTCCGGTTTGGTCTCCGGTTATTAGAGGTACTCCGGGTTGGTGTCCGGTTATTAGAGGCACTCCGGGTTGGTGTCCGGTTATTAGAGGCACTCCGGGTTGGTGTCCGGTTATTAGAGGCACTCTGGGTTGGGTTCCGGTTAGAAGTAACCCCTAGGTCTTGGGATGAGGCCTAGACAATGAAATTAACGTTTGACATTATGCATTCCAACATTATGAAAGTGGTTATTGATTTTTTTCATGTGATTATTTGATTAGTAGAATATCCATGTGAATAAGTAAATGGCATTTTTCTTTTTTACTTTTGCCATATTATGTTGAAGTTCAAGTTTAAAAGGCTTTTGTTTTAGTAATGCATTGCCTTAAATGTTTATTCTTATTTATGAAAGTTTCCGCTATATTGTTATCCTTACTAGGCATTTGAGCTCACCCCTTTTATATGTTTTATTTTTCCCAGGAAGTGAAGAAGTACATTATGAATGACCTGCAGGGATATTATGTGGGGATATGAGTGTGGATTATGGAGACTTTATGTTGTTGTAGTAGTTTTTCATTTTATGATGTAATGTAAAACCTATGAATATATCTAGTGTTTCCAAGGCTACTAAACCAATCGGTCTTTCGAGATTTGATCTTTCTTGTGATCATGCCAATGTTACGAAGTAATGCACCGACTCTGGGTAGCTGGGGTCGGGGCGTTATATATAAGCACTGATAACGCCCCCCCCCCCCACATCATAGATTCTTTAGAAGTGCTGATAAAGTCTCTCCTATATCAAAAGTTTCTTACTCGTGTTGATAAATGACCCTACCATTATGACGACTTTTTTTATATTGATCATAATTGGATCGTTTATCATTTATTTTTGGAAAGTGTTAATAAATGTCCCTCATTTACATCACATTGTTTTATAGTTTTTAGTTACCTCCTTTAAAAATGGTTAAAATAATAGATGTTAAATACCACCAATAGAAGTTATTTTTCTATCACAAACAGAGGTATTTTTTAACAGTGCTTTAATCTAGTGTTGTTAAAGCCCATTTCATAGGATAAACCTTGATTAGTATTATTAGTTCTTATATTTCATATACACAAAAACCCTATCATCCATGAAATAATTCCAATAAAATCACACGACATGTACCACTACTTATAACACTAAATAATGATTAGGATATTTACAATCATGTTGACATAGCTATCCTGATACATAAGAAACCCCTTGACCCTCAGGAATTAGAACTACTCTATTTCTAACACCATAAAAGACACATTACATAGTATATAATTTATTCAGAAATAATAAAGTGAGGATCAATTCATAGGTCCACCTTCATTTGATCTCATAAAAATATCCATCTAAATAATTTGACCAAAAAATATACCTTTCCATGTTATCCCTAACATTGGTGATTCTAAATTGGACAATTATAAGATAAATCACTAATAATAACTTTACTAACCTCAAAACACCAGATTTAAATGAAGTTCTTGAGTCACTCCAATGATACCATATATGAAACCTTAAATTTCTTTATTGACAATCCTACCTATGAGATTACATTCCATATGAAGTGTAATTTACCAATACAAAAAATATTTGTTTATCTTTTCATAAAGATGATGATGGATCAATGTATATCAGAAAATGCAAGATGATTTCCATGATCTTCTACATACTGGTATTACAATAAGATTTATTAAAAACCCATTATAAACTAGTCTATAAAATGTTGAAATACTAGATTCATCAAGGCCATGAATAACACCAACTCATTAGTCAAACAAATGGAATCACTTTGAACTCATACATGGCTCACCAGATCCTAAATGAAGTCTGATGTATATTTAAGAATTTCACCCTCAACATGTTGTATCCTGATATCAATTATGTCATGGATAATATTTTTTAACCTCATTGATAATCAAATATAACATAATTTCATGTAAGAGTATATCAATTCTTGAATTTCCTCTTTTTTAGTCTTTTATAATCAACACATAGTTGCAAGGTTTCATTAGCCTTCATGAAAAACAATTACTAGAGACACCGTGGAGATCTATTGGGATATATGAAAAAATTATCATCCCCACCATCAAACTGAATGATATAATGGATAAATTTATTTATTATTTATTCTATAATTATTTTTGTAAAATGGATCAGCTTCCTGCAACAACATGAACATAATATCGATCTCTCACTTAGTTTGAGTGTCACAGTACTCCCTAATAAAGACATCCAGAAACTTTTCTAAAACTAGTAGAAAAAATATTGTTTCATTTCACCATTATCCAGTGGAAGAGATGAATTATATTTCATGAGACAATCCAATATATGGTGATTTGGTCCTAGAGTACCAAGCTGAATACCCCATTAACCCTGGTGAGAATATCCACCTCCTTCTAAATATATAAAGGGAACTCGCCTCATGTAATATTTGAAATGTTCCTAGTATAGAACTAGAAAATATACATCATGAATGAAATAAATTTTTTCATTTACATAAATAAATGGGTCATAATGGAAATTATAACCACCAATATATATATAATACATCTAGAAATTTTTTTATCTAGCCGCAAATCTGAATGGTAATTAATAGTAAAAACATTATCCAGGAGTTCTACATCCATGCCCAAACCATTTATAAAATGGTCAATTATGGAATTTTATGATCCTATATAAAAAACAGAAGAAATAATAGATGATAAATGGATCATAAATCATTTTTTAGATGAGAATGCATCCACAATACCCGAGTGGTCTACACAACGTGCATTTGACAAGACAATCTTCTATAGACTTCAGTCTAACTCCCCTGGTCAAATCTAACATTCGTTTACTATTGTTCCTTAACTAGGATACCATGTATCCAAACTTCTTCATAAAATCCTTTAGAGATTTAGTTTCTTAGCTTGTGAATATTATATGTGTCCCTCCAAGTCTATTGAACCTTTCTAAATTACATAACATTGATCTACTAAAAAATGATCCTAAAAAATCTCCAATAATAAAACAAATTCCACAACAATGACACTCTAAATAATTGTATAGAAACTAAGTACTCTAATGTACAATCATTCTACATTGATATATCTACAATGGGACATGATCTTCATATGGATTCCCACTCCTGTGACTGCTCTAACCAATGTTTACTTATCAAAAACTATTATATAAATTCATTATTCCAATAGATTAAGGGTCCCTAGTACACTATTCTCAAATAGCCTAGTCGTTGCTCTGTTCCTCTCTATGATTCCCATCCATGAATATTTCATACTTCATTTCATATGAAAACTACCATAATGGAACATTTTCATATATTACATGTTATCATAATAAAAACCATTCTAAAAATGATTCTCTCGGGTGATCCCAAAGGGAACTAAATATTAAAAAAAATTGTAGGTCGCTGAAATGTTTAGCATTGTTTTAGCACTGACACGTCCTCATGTTTCTGGTCTATGATATCAAGATCCTTCTCATACATCAACACATATTGATATAAATTGATCATGAAAATCCTCGTGATGACCATTCAATATAACTCATCATTTTTGTGATTTCTCTAAAATGTACCACTATATATTTCATGTTGGATTAACTATGTATTAATTATATTTCACCCTCTATATTTTGTGGATATTAGAAAAGATTATGATTCTATTTAAAAAATAAATCTAGAAATCTAATTTATATGTCGCTTCATTTCCATTTTACATAGGCATATTTGAAAGCTGGACCAATTTCGTTGTCCTGTAAAAAAGGGGTACATTGTGAATAATATCTCTTTACATTGGTTTTATTCCCTTTATGTATTTTATTTGAAGATGATATTCTATGTGATCTTCATGAGCAACAATAATATCAATCTCATATTAATTAACATCAGATTTAATTCAATTATTGTGATTCTTAAGTTGAAGATGATGTGGATACATTTTATCTATATTAAATAAACACTCATTCTATAACTGGATAAAGAAACAATGTCAACCTTATAAGGTGATAATAACAAAGATCAATGAACACCTAGTCTCCTAAAAATTTCTTACATGTGATTTAGTATGACATATGGGTTCATTAATTTCATTTTCTCACATATAAAATGTTTCATATATCTGATCTCATAAAATAATATTTCTATGATATGGAATAAACATTTCCTTATCAATAAAATTTTCGTGATGGTTTATCCCTATGATCCTCTCATGATGCAAGCTTACTCATCTCACGCTATACCGGGATATGAGTATAAATCTCTTGAATGAAAATAAACATAGTTAATTACCTCAAACACTATGTGAATCACTCAGTGTTAAGTTATATAAAAACTAATATGAAAAAAGATTAATCACCAATCCCATCCCTGGGCACTATGATATTCCATTTTACATTGGTTAGATACTGCAATAGAAAATCTCATTACCATGTAATGACACATCCGAGTATCTTCTACACCTTCAAATTGTAATGAAATAAAAAAGAAAATCATATTCCATTAATACCACTTTGTATCTCACCCTCATCTAACACTCTCAAATATGTGGAGAGAAATGGTAAGTTACAAGACTGTAATATTTCCTCCCCATATAGTAGGGGAAACAAAAATCTTAGTGGGGGTGTGAACTGTATAGTGTGGGGACTATATCCCCTTTTATGGAGTTATATACCAATGATAATTAAAGACAATAAATTAAATAATTTTTGTAATGAACAAGAAGAAACAATATCTCATGCCATTTGTAATTAAATGGATTATCAAAACACCATTAATAATAAATAAATAATGAAATGAGATGATGAAATGTAAATAAATTTTATATAAGATGTAATGAAAGTAGAAGAAAATAATAGACAAATAAATCATAAAAATTTCACTCTCTTAATCCTTATGTCAGCATTATCTCTTAAAACCATCCCATCGAGCAACCAACTAATAAAAAATGTCTCTTTGACATGTAAAATCATTCATTAGTGTAATCTTCTCAATTACATTGTGGTGGTTTAAGTAGTGTCTGATTATATAATAGCAGGTCAACACCACATTGTCTAAAAATTAGTAGTCTAATAATTAGTGACTGAAATAATTTAATAAATAAGTGTATTAATTAATTTAACTATTTATTTTATATCACATCAACCTACTTTTTCACTATTCAAAAATACCCTAGACCATGTGTCACAATCATGCTAACCATACCATATAACCATGGAAAATCATAACCTACATCGGTACCACACCGAAATTTCATTGTTAATGTCTCATAAAAATTCAAACTAAAACAACATATACATCGTACAATTCACAATAAAATGGGTAAAACCCACTATATAATCATTATAGAATTTAATCAAGTATATGATTTGTGTATAAGAATTATGAAATGTATCAGAGATGAACGTGATATATATTTATTTCATCATTTAATCTAGGAAGATCCTAATATTTAGAAATTTCATCTTTTAATTAGGGTAGATCACATTATATAATCATTTCATCAATTAATCAGTTCGAAACCTAGTATATATTCATTTAAACATTTAATATGTTGTTATCCTTGTAGATTTTAATTTCAACATTTAATCAGTTTCAATTTTGATATATATGAATTATAGAATCTAATTTGGGTAGATCCTAGGGTTTATGATTTTCATAATTTAATCATAGTGTTTCCCAAAATCAAGGATATAACAATATCACATCATAGTTATGAATGGTTAATTAATGAAATTACCATTTATCCTTCAGGTACACAACTCATTTATCATTTGGTCATAAAAGATCATTCTTGTAATTCCCATAATTATTCCAAGACAATAGTGAATATATATCATGAAATTACCATTAAATCGTGGTAATTTAAATACAAATTAATATATTAGAATATTCATTTATAGTATTCATTTCACTCACTAAAAAGGTATCTATATGGGTGGTAAAAACAATTAATCCCAATGGGATTCTATGGAATAATCAAATTCGTCATTTAATTAATTTAAACACATATTATGGTCTCTCAGTTGAAATATGTCAAATATTTTTCTTCAATTAAAAGTTTCATGAGTTTAAGATTTATACCCATACATTTTAATAACAATCATCAAATTACTCCAGTAACTTTCTAAGCATTAATCAATGATCAAATGATTGAATGAAACTGTCTTAGATAACAAACAAATCATGATAAAAATAAAAAACTTACTATGTCAAGAGAGTACAATGTACAACCGATGAACAATGGTGTTGAAGAAAAAAACGTAACGAAGAAAATTGAGGGATTTCTTTCATAGAAAAAGACATCTATAATGTAATATTAAATAGAAAAATCACATAGTATAATAAATAGGGTTTCGTGGACGAATGTTGCAGTTTAAGGAACACATAACAGTCATAGAACTAATTTAAAATTGTGAATATATAAATAACATTCTGTGTAACTAATATACACATAAGGTATTTATTTTATGGGGGATACATTGAAAAACTATTTTATTTAGTTAATATTTAAACTAATAAATAATTAAACTATGTGAATTATTTACCTGAAGTATAAAAATTTCACTCATTGTAATTGTTCATGGTCTTTTCGATAGAATTTAAATGTTATGTAACACCATTAAGAAGTATGAAAATCACATACATACTAAATTCTTCCCATTTTCCAACATATGTATTGGAACCTCCTCCAATTCCATCCAAATCATAGATAACCACCGTAAAGTCATTTTGAAATATTTATAACAATAATCTAAAAATTGAAGAAAAAATATGTCCCTATAAAATATGTCAGTTTCCCCCAAAAATATAATCATATTTGAAAAATAGTCATCCACCCCAGCTCAAATAAAAAAAAGAAAAGATGGACATACTTGAAAAATTAATATATATTACTACATCAACAGACATACTTGTTAAATACATCCTCCATGGAATCATGAATATTTTCCCTATTTTAAAAAATAGTAATCATAGATGATCATTAGAATAAATTTAATGAATTAATATGATGTTTACGAAATAATTATGTTTCATTGAAAATAATTGTAAATCATATTAGTAATATCAAAAATAGAAAACATTTGGATTTTCAGAAATCCAAAAGTGGAATCTAAAAGAAAAAACTGATTTAATCATTCAGTTTAATTACATCATGAAGGTTATCTTCATAATATACTGATTGCCAACAATGAAAGATAATCATAGTAAGAAATATATATGGGAATTATAATGTTTCTATAATTATATAAAATCTATAATAATTTTCATTTATATATTAAATATGATATTTTATTATTTTGGTTTTGTAAACAAGTTATAGGAAAATTCCTCAAATTGTTGTCATGGGTGATTATGGGAATTTAATTTTTTATAATATGAGATATAAATAAAATTAGAGTTATTTAATTTTAGGTTTTTAATTGTAATATTCATATTAATCACAATACTCTTGAATCAAATTACTATTTTTTAAAAATCAATAAAACATTCTCATCACTTCTTTCATCAATAAGGATTATTACGAAACACCCATAAAATAATATCAGTATAATATTAACAAATTTAAAGAATAATTTATAAAAAAATTATGATATGGAAGTTGAAATATTTTGGTGATGAATTAACAACAACACTTATATAGAAATACAGGTTCAAACACATCATGATTAACCATAGATGATATCAAGAATAAAAAATACTCAGTAATATAAAAGAGGAAAATAATTATAAATGATGTTTGTAAATATTAAGATATGGGAATGATTCTTGTAAGTATATGATTAATATATTTAATTTAGTCATATTTGATATTCAAATTGCTAGGAATGATTCATGTATCATCTTAACAGTTTATTATACTAAATTTTATCCCATTTAGACATAGTTTTATATAATACATGATTTTTCAAATTTACTGTCTCTATACATCCCTTTATTGATTTTTTATCATAATATAGTATTTATTATTTTTAACTCACATTCTATTTAAATTTTATCTATTAATGGTGTTTGAGTCAAATATTTATACAATTGTAAGGGACCATTAAATTGTAATTCCTTTTACTGAGACTCATTTTATATTGTGAAAATAATTAAAAATATATGGGAATATATTTCATATTAAATATATTATATGGTGAATTATATTTTGTTAATGATATTTTTTGTAACCCTATTATCTCTATATTTTGGTACGGTTTTGATTGATATAATACCTAATCCATCATAAAGCAAAAAACTACAGAATTTTGAAATGTAATGTGTGTGTGGTTTTAATAATTATTATATTCATCTATTGAAAATGAAAACTAGATATGGCTGTTATATATTTGAACTGTTAGGTATTCAACATGATAAAGAAATTTTCTGTATCAAGCAAATCATCAATCATTTCAAGGTGAGTATTACAACAATGAAACATCTCAATCTATACTATAATGGGATATTCTTTTGATAATTCACACAATCAATACAAAGAAGGATGATGGATTATGATTTGATTTATTTTCTATACAACAACTGTACACTAATTTACTCAATTTTTATATTTTATTAATAGAAACACAGTTTTCTATTTCCCCCTCACCCAAATTATTTTTACATAATTAGTTTAGATACTTCATATTACATATTTAATTGCCGATAATTTCTATGTTTATTTTGATATATTTTCTATGATAGTCAAATTAATCAATTGATTGGTGTAATATTGGATTTCCGTAATTCTTTTATGTGGATAGACATTTTTTTCTTTATTCATCGATAAGTAATTATTTCCAAATTTAATGTTATGACATATCGTGTAACCTAATATTACTAATGCATTGGAAATAATTATTCAATTATGGGGCCCGATATAGATTTCCCCTCGTTGAATCAATAGGTATCATTGAACAAAAAATATTTGTTATTAGTATATAAATTAAAAAATTAAGTATGATATCTTACAATAATGAATTGAAATTATATTTCTTATGTACATGATTATATATTTGATTTTTATGTGATTTTTAATTACTATACATGATTTTATTTTCATTATCATGTTCTTATTATTCTCTAATATTAAAATAATTATGTAATTTTTTTATCATTATTTTTGTTTAATATTATTTATTCCATTATAATGCTTTGATATATTTCATTTTATGATACTACATGCAAATAATTATTTCAAACAGATACTTTTTTTCTCTACATAGGAATCCTATATGGGAACAATGGGTATTTTTGATAATCTATAAGAGTTTGTAATAATTTTCTCATGGGTTTTTTTTGATTTTTTTTGTTCATTTTAATAATGTAAAATTTATACATGTCATTATGTTTTCGGGGCTACTAATGTGATATATCTTTTTAAAAAACATATATTTTATAAAAATAACGTACTTTATCTTTAGGAACTATTTATAAGAACCTGATTTTTCACTTTGGTATGGATCCTTTAATATTCATATTAAATAATTACTTTGGAGCTAATATGGATGCCTAACATGTTACTAATGGTTATAAGGGTTTTTGGGGCTTGTTCGATGCCCAAAACCCATCTATTTGGATAAAACAGTCTATGTGCATGATTTATAGTAAAAACTGAAAATTTCCACATAGTTTTCCTAACAATGTAGATTGTTATTTTCGGATAAAGATACCTCACATGATTGAAACACATCCATGAGTCCTAATTTTGCAAACAACCATTTTTCCTAGGTACCTGTGCATTTCTTGCACATGGTTTGATCAAACCATTTGCCAATCTATTCGGGCTGTGGCGTCTCACACAGTTGGTGTATGGTTTAACAACCATGTAGAAAAAGCATGCACAAGCTAAATTTCTAGGTAAATTTCCAGTTTTCCTATAATAATATATTTATTCTAATCTTTCTCCCTAATCCGAGAACCAACAATATTTTTCCCCATTTTCACCTATTTGAATTTTTTTGAAGATCTAACATTTGAATCAATAGATCTCCTTCATTCGGAAACCAATCAAGCTTTAATTCATTACTTTGGATTCGACATGGCATGTACTCGGGTACTCATTATTCATTCTTCTTCTCTCTTTCTCTTGACATATGTATAACTATGTGAGTGGGTTTCACCTCTTCATATATATACTACAAACTATAAAAATTCAAGTGTCGATAATAGAGGACAAGAGCCATACAACCCTATAGTGGGTGGTCTATAACTTATCCCTAAAGTTCATTGTTTTGGAATGTTTTTGTGGGGCCCAATGATTTCAATGGTATTCATTTCATAAATTTACATTCCAGGATTATACTTTTTAGATTCATATGGATATTCTATTTCTAAATATTTGATTATTTGTTATTAGTTACACCCACCACTCAATCCACCCCATGTCGAAGGTTATTCTATATTTGGGTTTTAGTGTTTTTGATATGTTTGAGCCCCTGTTCAAGTGTTCTTTTTCTTAACCATTCTAAAGGTGATACATTAAAAAATAAAAGACTTGTTATAAATGAGAATTTAATGATGGAATTTACCATGTATGTTCAACACGTGACCCACATAAGAAAAGTGATTTCAAATTATTATTAAACGTGAAATGTGAAATTTGGAATGGAAGGTACACTAAGTATATAACTTGGCCTTATCAAAAGTGTTTGAATAAAGTATAAATGTTCATTGCACCCCTTTCCATATATATGTAAGGAAGTGGAGTGATCCTTAATGATTGAATATAACTTAATGATTAATTAAGACATGAATAATTGGTTATAATGCTACTCTTTTTATCTAAACTAATAGACTACAGGGCTTGGACAAATAAATAAATGGTTGCAACTTCACCAGACCTATCCTCAGTAATGGAAGAAAATAATTAGACCAAAATGAATTACAACATGATTACAATATTAGATAGAAATGGGTTGACCAAAGATCACCTTTGATTCTGAGAGGAGAATACCATGGGTTTCCATAACCCCATTCTAATTCAAGGATTCAGTTCTCTTACGATGATGCCCACCTAGAATTTGGTTCATATGTATTCCTAATATGACAATTACACTACCATAATGTCCTTAAATTATTACAGGATACCTCAGATACACTTCGTGGATCCAGAATTTATTAAGAGGTTCCATGGTGAATGCCCATAGGGCCTTGTCTTTTCTTAGCCTAATTTTTCCTTGGTCAGTAGCCTTGGACTAAATAGGCCCCTTATTATGGAATGCCTTGGATTATGCTTGTTAGATTACACTTTTACCCTTTATCTAGACTCATATACTATTGAGATATTTCCGTGTGTGATTTATGTTACCTTGGTTATTAACCTGGAACTCCCTCATTGGATATCATTTCAGGTTGCCTTATTATATCTTATGACCTTCACTACTTATACTTCCATGAGGTTATTTCACTATTGGCTATGACTCAAGTGACCTATTAATATATAATGGTAATACTTAATTATGTAACTAGTTACATGTTTAGACATCATCCGAGGGATGAAGCTGGTACTGTGATATTTAGTCACATTGACTGCTTTCTTTACTTATATATATTCATGCATGTACACTACTATATTCAATTACATATGGAGGATGTTATAGACAAAAGTGGTGGAGGACCACTGAGAATTATCTTACACCCTCTCTGGGTGCTGTTTGGTACCTAGAATAGATTACATTGTTCCAGGTATTAACAATGGGAATCATACATCTCCCAAAACTTTATTGTGTACTGATAGGATGGAGCATGATAGCAGAAGGATAAGTAGGATATCAAGATACTTGGAGTTGCCTTTGTTCTCTTTAGAATTATTGAACATGTCATGCATGATTTAATGTATCAATGTTATTTAGTTTTCTTGTATCATGATATTACATCATCATTTTCTATGTTGATATAGTTATTGGTATTCATGTTTGTCTATTGCATCAGTTTTCTTCTACTCATTTTTTCTATTGCTTCTGATGTTCATTTTTCATTTAAATTCCTTCCATTGTTCTACACTCTTCTAATAAGGGCATAGTATTCTCATATACACAGCCTAGGATCTCATTTTAGGTCGAAATGCTCTATTATATGGATAGATTTTTTTGAGGCCATGGGACCCACTAGGCTCGTCACACCCGTTAAGTGGAATCTGAGTCTGGTACATCCAAAAGTGGTATCAATGGTTTTTTTTTCTTCTATTACTTTTTGGAGACAATATAATGGAGAATAAAAACACTTGGGACATGGTTATAATCTTTTATTGGGTGTGGTGAACATGTTGATGTCGTAAAAACCATGATGCCTAAATTATAATTGTTGTTCTTTTTTTATTACAGTTGATATTATTTATCCATTGGGTGACACACATGTCCTTTGGTATTATTAATTATTACTCTTTTAGAGGGTCTTATTTCATCCTTATCCTAGTGATTTGAGGTAAAGGAGAATTGTTACATGTATCATTATAGGAACCTAGAGTTCACATGTCATGTATATAGACATGCCATATAAGTGAATTTCACTACTTTTCTGGGCTTGATATGCATTAGATTGTTGAGTGATGTTGTGATAGCTTACATGTACATGTATTACCTTCGTTATTATTGAGTGATTTCCTGTCACAATTCTTGAGGATTATATTCCCTCATGGATTTGGATGTGTAATTAACCAAGACAAGTCATTATACAATTAATAAATGGGTATCGTTAATGGTGATAGGTGTATGGGAAATGATTCAACTGAAATTTCTATCCATTATAATGTGTATTCTAAAATTTAAAGTGATATGTTTTCAAATACTCATCCCACCTAGTCATGTTTATGAACGTTAATGGAGTGAAACAAGAAATTAAATAAAAAATGACATCAAACTTATAATTGAGCACTTACTGATACCTGGCTGTCTAAGCGTGTAGTTATGGTAGAATGAATTAGGTAGTGAGTTCTATTACATTCATTTTATACTAGTGATTTTATGTTATAATCCTAAACATGTTCTATGCTGTGTGCATGGAATTTATAGACTAATTTTTCCCTGATGACGTCATGTCATTCACCATGAAGGTGGTTACCATAATGCTCTAGATTGGGTGGGACCTCAGCTTATTTTCTTACCTCCAGGTGTGTCACATGAGTCTCTTCCTATTGTACCTAATCTAAGAACTAATTATCATGTCTGTGATTTTTTTTACGCCTGATGTAGTCCATGAATGGTGATCCTTGGGTTGCACCTATGAGGGCTAATCTGACCCACATGTTCGAACAGCAGCATCCTCCTAATTTTTTGGGGGATGGCAGTTCTCAAGATGTTGTGTCTTGGATAGAGGCCATGCATTCTATCTTGCAGCATATGGAAACACCACCGGATAAGAGAGTCAATCTTTCTATATACATGATTTCAGATTCATCTAAGAATTGGTGGGATGTGGAAACTAGTCCAGTCATCATCAGGGATTTTTATGGGTTGGTTTTCACTGCCTTCTATGATCCGTTATTTCCTTAGGAACTAAGTGAAAATATATCTAGAGATTTCATGCATCCCAAGCAAGGTTCTATGTCAATTATGAAATATTCCTCAAATTTCACTGATTATTAGTTCTTAGCACCACTTCTAGAATGTGATGAGATTTTGTGTGCTAGATGTTTTGAGAATGGTCTCCAATAAGCCATTTGAACATAGGTGAATTTCATTTTCCTTACTAACTTTTCAGCGATAGTTGATCAAGACCTTATCATTGAATGTAACCTGAGGGATGACACATGTAACAAGTTTTAAGGATCAATGTTGTGTAACGAAAGTAGTTCTTTTGGGGACAGGAAATATTACCTCGATGTTTCATGTTAGGGAAGTGGCAGCCAGAGTATCCAGTTTGATAGCACTGTGGTGTCTCATCAGTGTGGAAGACAAGGGAATAAGAATCCCCAAGGTGACAAAATCCTACGAGAAAGGCTTTAAATATTTGGAATAGAGGCTTGTATCCGTTCTAATTCTGATTCATCTAGAACCAGGTAAAGGTTATATCATCTTCAGTGATGCATATATCTTTGATCTAGGATTATTTTTATGTCATAATTCATAGTTTTTGTGTATGGATCTTGGTAGTTGAGGCCTCACAAGAGAAATTACTGGACATACGACCTCGAGCTTGAAGAAATTTTCCATGCCTTCATTTGTTGGAGACATTATATATTGGGTGAGAACCTTGTGGTGTATATAGATCACAACATCCTCAAGTATATCTTTTCTCAGTGTCACAATATCCTCAGACTGCATATATGGGTCGAATAACTACAATCCTGTGATTTTGAGCTATTTTATATGCCTGGAAGGGGAAATGTGGTCACTGATGCACTGAGTCGCAACTCAAGCATATACTGTATATGAATCCATTTATTAATGGATGTTACTATCCCTCTTTTCTAAACTTTATCTGCAGTTTCATGATAGTCATGAGCAGTCATACATCTCAGCTAGGATAGTAACCTCTTCCCGCCATGAGAAGGTGAAGAGTATGATGTTTTCAAATCATGAAGGTTTGGTTCTCTGTTAGAGTATATCAAGAGATAACCCACACCGGGATTGGTCTGTGTAGATAGAAAACATTCTATTTCTACGTGGACATATATTGCCTCATTCAAATATGATAGAGGAATTGATGAAAGAGTCACACGCGTCTCAGTAGACAGTTCATCCAAAAATCATGATGATGTATCAAGATTTGGGGCACTAGTATTGGTTTCTTGGAATGAAATATCAGATTGTAAGCATCATCACTAGGTGTTCCACCTTTCAGTAAGTGAATGCCGAGCACCAGAGACCTAAAAGATTGTTATAGATGTTTTAAATCCAAAAATGGAAATGGGAAGATGTTAATATGGGTTTTTTAGTCGGCTGCCCTAGGTCACCGAGGGGTAGTGATTCTATATGGGTAGTCATTGACTGACTAATGAAATAATCCCACTTCATTTTTAATGAGAGACATTACTAGTTAATGAGTTGGGAAGAATTTATGTTTATGTGATCATACACGAATATGGGGTTCCATGTACTGTCGGTTTAGATTAGGATGCTCATTTCACTTAACAGTTCTAGCAGGGTTGGCAAAAATCTATGGGGACTCAGGTGTTTCTAATCATATCCTTTAACCCTTAGACTGATGGGAAATCGGAACAAAAAATAAATGTTCTAGTGTATATTCCTTATGCATGGGTCCTTTATTTTGGAGGTTCATGGGAGAATCATATCCCTCTCTTTGGGTTCTCTTATAATATTTGTGTTCTGGTGATGATTCTGATAGATCATTTGAGGACTTAATGGTAGGACATTCCATTCACCCTTGTACTGGCTAGAGGTAGTTGAGGCAACCCCACTAGGTCCTCGTCTTGTTCAAGAAACTTCAGAACAGGTTCAGATGATCAGAAAGTGTATGAATACTGACCAATCAAGACAAAAATCATATACCGTTCTGCATCGATGACCTCTTGAGTTCGAGTTTGAGAAAGGTGTTTTTCATCGTGTATGACCCAGGATATGGTATAGACAAATAATGGATTAGGTAAAGTGGTCGCCTCGTTATGTTGGGCCATTTGAAATTCTAAAGAGATTCGGACCAATAGCCTATCAGTTGCTAATACCTTATAGGTTCTTTTCCAAGCATGACATCTTTCATGTCTCATTGCTTCACCAATATCTTGTTGACCCGCCTCAAACCTTTGAACCTGATGAAGAAGTGTTTTATGCTGACTCTGCCATTACAAGAATATCTAGTAGGCATCGTTGACTGAAGTATAAAGGCTCTTTAAGGCATGACTATTATTCTCATATGGGATCTATTGCACCACAACCTAGTATATGATGATATATGGGAGAGGAATGCCGATGTATGTGCTCAGTGGCTAGAGTTGTAATCAGTTAGTGTTTTTTACCCTTTGAAGGAGAACTAGGGGGGATTCTTTTTAGAGGGTAGACTTCATGAATCTAGTTTTTCACTCAGGTATTTATCCATTAATATTTTGTCTAAATCTTTACTTTGGGCCTCATATGGGTTCTTAATTGGTTAGAAAAGGGTCCTTGGGTGTTCGGGTCTTGTTCGGAGCCATGAAGCTATCTTTTTGGAGAAAACAGGCTCTATGCACGGTTAAGAGGAAACATTGTGGAATTTCACAAAGACTTCTTAACTATGTGGGTATTTTGTAGTAAGATTGATCCACCTCTCACAGTTTACACATGGCCATGTGAATTCCCCTTTTTCCAATGTACACGTGCATGGCTTGCACATGGTTTGACCAAACCATCCAGCCAAACCATTCAGGTATAGCTATCTTGCATGGTTTGCACATGGTTTGACAAACATAATGGAAAAAACATGTGCACGCTAAATTTATGGGTAAATTTCTTGATTTTATCTTAATGATCTATTTACACCCCTCTTCAACCATAATCTGATAAGCAATGGTATTTTCTTCTATTTTAACCCTTTTGGAGGTTTTCGGATATCTAACCTTGGAATCAAGAGATCTCCTTCATCCAAAAAATGACCAAGCTTCTATTTGTCACATTTGATGCACAAGGGTAAATATTCAAGACAAATTCATCCATTATTCTACTCTCTTTATTTTGACCTAGGTATCACCATGTGATCATTTTTCACTTATTACAGACCTACTCAAATCTACGTCAACTCAGGTGCTGATATCGGAGAAGAAGAGTTGTACAACCCTTTGGTGGGTGTTCTATAACATATCCATGTAGTTTGTTGTTTTTAGAATGTTCGTGTGCGGCCATTTGATTTTATCAGAAGTTTTTTCTTTAATTTACATTCCATGATTATAGTTTTTATAATGGTATGGTTATTTGTTCTGAAAATATGGGATTATTTGTTAGTGTTTACACCCATTATTCAGTCTGAACCATGTCAATGATAATTCCATATTTGGGTTTTAGTGTTTTTGATACTTTTGAGCCACCGTTCAGGTGTTCCTATTCTCGACCATTAAAAATTTGAGCCTTTCCATAATAAATGACTTGTTATAAATGATAATATCATAATAGAATGTAACATGTATGCTCACCACTTGACCCACCTAAGAAAATTCCTTTAAAATGGTAATTAGATGTGAAAAATGAAATATAGAATGGAATGTATAGTAAGTATATAAATTGGCATTATCAAAAGTGATTGAATAAAGGATAAATGTCCATAAAGCCACTTTCCATATTTATGGAAGGTAGCTGAGTGGACCCCAATAATTTAATGTACCTTAATGGTTAATTCAGTCATTATTAATTGACAACAATGCTACTTGGCCTATCCACACTAACAGAAGACTAGGCTTGCACCAATACATATAAGGTTGCAACCCTACTTGACCTATCCATGATAATGGAAGGAAAGACCTCAACCAAAACTAATTACAACATGATTACTATATCAAATAAAAATTGAATGACTCAAAGTCACCGTGGATTCTGAGAGGAGAATAACATGGGTCTTGGGAACCCCATTGTATTTCTAGGATGTGGTTTGATTATGTTGATAACCACATAGACTCTGGTTCAAATCTATTAGTTATATTCTTAGTATACAATCATAGGGTTCTTACATTATTACAGGATATCATAGATAAATATTTCATTGATCCAATTTTTAATAGTAGGTTCCATGGAGAAGGCCCAAAGGGACCTGTCTTTGCATAGCCTCATTTTACCTTGGTCGATCACCTTGGACTCAGTAAAAGCCTTATTGTGGAATTCCTTAGATTACACTCCATGTATTACACTCTCACCTCTATACTATACTCAGATACTACTGAGTTAGCATATAGTGAGATTTATATTACCTTGGTTATTACCCTGGAACTCCCTCAATGGATATCAATTCAGGTTTCCTTGTTACGTCATGTGACCTTCACTACATATACTATAATGAGGTGATATTAGTGATGGCTATGTCTCATGTGACCTATTAACATTAAATGGTAAGACTTAATTAATGAACTAGTTACATGTTCTTACACTATATGAGGGCTATAGCTGGTACCTGGGTATTTAGTTACAATGTACTACTTACTTTACTTATATATATTCCTGCCTCCACAATGCTATATTCCATTACACATGCTAGATGTTATAGACACCATTGGTGGTGTCCCACTGAGATTTATCTCACACTCTCCTCGGGTTTTGTTTGTTACATGGAGTAGATTACGTGGTTTTAGGAATTGACCAAGGTAAGCCTATAACTTCCATACAAATCAGATTTTTATTCAGAGGAATAGACCAACAAGGAGACACCAAAGTCATGTGGTCCTAAAATAGTTCAAGCTGAGTTAATCCCCTCTAATCAAATTAAAACCCTCTAGTTGTAAGAGGATATGATTGAGATGAAAAGTGTGGAGGGAGATATGATATTTCAAATAAGAAAGGTAATCTAAAACCATATTTCCTTCTCGCTATGTAAGGGTCACTTAAATGTTATTGTGGAGGAGGGATCTACATTTCTAGAAAAAGTAGGAAATATTCCAAGGGTTAGAGCATTTACCCTACAATGAGTCGTGAAAGATAGAAGAGTAATTCTCCACCTGATAAATGTCAATATTTTTCTCAGTATATAGAGAAATCCTCATTAGCATGGCTTTGGCCTCGTCCAAGAGACATTTACCGTTTCCATAAAATGAAGGGAGGGATAGGACCACATTCCCCACAACAACACGAACCACACCCCCAACTCTCGGGTTTCCAAGGATGTAAGACAAATGAGTGTCCAATTTTTAACCCATATCAGGAGGGCGGCAGCATACTCATCCCCCTAGTGATCTGACCTAGGGGGTTGAGTAGAGGGGTTACTGGCTTGCAGGAAATGCAGGGATGGAGCGTCCCTCCAGTCCTGGATAATCTGAATCATGTCCCCTAGTAGGATATGGGTTATCGAGATTATAGACCATGCTGAGGATGGAGTCTCTTCAAAACATGATTTGTTTCTACATTTCCACAAGCACAAACACCCAGAACTAAGAATATTTGACCTGGTCAACTGTTCCATGGCCGAGTCATGAGTGTCATGGAACCACCTCTCCAAAAAAAGTTGCATCCCTATAATCATGAGAAGAGGAAGCAGTAAATATACTAAATAATATCTACAATTCAAAAACCAATTATCTTTCAACGAACAAGTGAATAATACTCTTCTACCATCTGATATTGAAACCGTGGAACCTCAAGGAAGAACATATTCCCAATTGCAAAACCTTTTAGTCTATAGAAATCGTTGAGATACTGATGTTGAAGGTAAAAAAATTGTATTTTTAGGAATCCTTTTACACCACACCACATCGCTCCAATAACTCGGATGATCTTAAGATTGAAAAAAATACAAAAAATAAACATTGGTATTAAAAAATCCCAACGAAGACGTTGTGAGAACACACCTATCTGGCTCAGAGTTAATCATAATGGACTCGAGGAGATCCTTCTTTTCCTTATCCAGAATAGCCTTAGTAAACCTGGGATAGCATTGAGCCTCCATCAGTGTAATCATTGGATCTAGACATATAGGTAAATCGATCAATGATCCTCCCCAGTTCCAATAGAAGAAAACGACGTTTCCTTCACCTATAATCCAAAAGTAGTTCTTCAAAATGACATGTAAGAGAGGGAAGAACTTCAAAAAAAGGTGATAAAGAGGTGCGAACTGTCTCCCCATTTCCACTAAAGTAGTGAGATATTGATTTACCCCACAAAGTGCAGAATCATATTGCTTCCAACACTTGATTCCATGCTAAATGGTTGGATATTGATAGCAGATGTCTAAGTAGGATATCAATATACTTGGAGTAGAATTTTTTTTCTTTTACGTTGTGGAACATGGTGTTCCTGCTACCTTGTATCCATGTTTTACAGTTTTCTAGTAACATTTCACTACATAATTATTGTATCAGTTGATAGAGTTATTTTTATTCTCATTTATTTATTACATCGGATTTTTTCTTATATTTATTTATATTTTATCAGTTATCCATTAATCATTTATATTCCTTCTACTATGATACATTCTACTAATAAGGGTACATTATCCCCCAAAATGAACCCTATTCCATCACTGCTAGCCAGTAACCTCTGGCCTTTGGGAAGATGAGCTTGAGGCCATCTAGCCCACGGGGCTCGTGACATCTATTAAGTGGCATCTAGTTTCGAGATGTCACACTATTTTAGAATATAATTTATTGATATAATTCCATTGTCCAGGTTATATATTACATTATATTCATTTAAATAGTTAGACATAAAAAATAAATTAAAAAAGTGGGTGTTTACTCTTCCATAAACCATCCTAGAAGGTACATAAATATTATAAAATATCATTATTTTATCGAAATAATTATTTACCAAAAAAACATTATCTTAAAAATTATTACAAGTTATAAAATGGGTTATATATACTATAAAAATTTTTATATTACTAAAACATTATTAAAACTAAGAGTGGTGTATTTTTCAGATAATTTCTTTAAGAAATTGATCTAGTAGTTTTAGTACATTTCAAACATCCAGTAACACCCTAAGATGTTGAGAATTATTTTTTCCAAATTAATTTATCTTGTTGATATTTTTAATTTTATATAACACTGGAAATAGATCTTAATATATATATATATATAAACATTGAACCAAATATTCTATTACATCAAAACTGACTTATCTTATAATAAATGCATTTCCATCATGGATTTCTCTCCATGAAATAGTGACTTGGCATGAACTACCTGCAATACAGACACGGTGTACGTGACACACAACACTGATGTTTCCGAGAGGCATCATTTTATTATTATTATTATTATTATTATTTAAATGAGATAAATATAACCTATCAGTTAAACATAGAAATATGAATATAAATAAAATCTATTCATATATTATATATAGTTGTTTTATATAAATAATACATATTGAAAATGAAATTTATAATTTTTTGTAAAGTCCTTATATGTTTGAAAATACTGTTTTCTCAAATGAACAACACGTCATTGAAAAAAACATAAATTTTTTTTAGAAAAATATAGAAACTGATTTTGATAATAAAAATATAAATTTTTAATTTAGTATAGAGAAATTAACTTTGGATGAAGTTTTTGGATTTTTCTTAAAACAATCCTTTTTTGTTGAAAAGTGGAAAATAATGCTTTATAGATAAAAATTTTCATTTCATTAAAATAGATATTAATGTTAAATTAAATTTAAAGTTTTATTTATTGTCACAGTATATAAATTATAAATATATTAATACAGTTTAGATCATTAAAATAAATTTCACTTTGAAATTTAATATAAAACTTAATTAACTTTTGATAATTGTTCATTAAAACCCCTCTTTCTCACCACGTTAGCATGATTAGAATTAATTTTAATTTTTAATACTGTATCAATTTAATTTTAGGAAACCAACGTAAATAGTTTTAATCAGTATAATTTTTAATTTTAATAACATAAACTAATTTTTGGACAAAAAATATTTGTAAAAGTGATTAAAATTTATCACAACATTTATGGTCAAATTAAGTTTAATTATTCACTAAACAATATAAGTAAGGCCCAAATATACCCAGAAATTTTTTCAAAACCAATGTTCTGTTCATATGTTGTCCAAAAACCTTTAATTAATTATTGGTCAGGGTTTATTATGAATTATTATTTTTAAAATCATGTGTACTCCTTTCATGTTTCTAGAAATACTATGTCAGTCCTTTTCCTTCCCTATAAAAGTCCAACACAACTCCATCTACCTCACACATATAAAGCACCGTAGATAAAAAAAATCTAATATAATAATCTCAAAATAATCCTCCATTCATCCATTAATCCTCAATTTGCGAAGAGAGTTTTCCAAGGAATCCTTTTGGCATAAACCTAAAAATGTTACCCGATTAAGAGGTAACGTATTCTCTCAATATATCTCATTTTATTTCTGTTTTCCACCCCATAAAATATAATATTCTAAATTATTATATAAAAATTGTATCATAAACACACTAGGATGGTTTCACATAATTATTGATATTTAATTCTATAAAACCCTCCATTCAATTTGTAAAAAATATACTATTTCTGTGTACGGTGAACTACTACCTCACGAAATGATGATTTTTCATTTCCCCTTTACCACGTATCATGGAGGAAAATATGATGGAAAATTTGTTTATATATATTATATATGTTATTTATAATTTCTATATTCTTCTTTAGTTTCTTTTACAACACATATATTTTTACTTTCTAGTTGGTCGTAATATGCTAATTCAGTTTGAGGAAGTGTAGACTATCGCCCCCTCAAAGTGATGTGATTCGTTTACACTCCACATTGAGTTTATTAAGGATGGGTTTAGTGAATGTATATGATATAATCATGATATTATAATAATAATATATATATATATATATATTTATATGCATATTTCATTTACAAACATTCTTTCAATACGATAATAAAAATGGAGAAAATGTTCATGCGTACATACGACTTACCGTAACCAATAATGGTGTAATCCATATGATACATATTTATTACATAAATTTTAATAATATAAATATAAAGGATATAAATTATATCTATATCATGAATTAAATTATTAAATTATGACATATGTTTAAATACCACTATATAAAAAATCAAGACACATGCAAAGAACAAAAAGAATATTACCAGAATTAAAATCATAACATAGATCATTGAAAAAAATGTTATATAAGTTCATAATAAAACATTATATGGTTTTATATATTAGAATACTTTTCTGTAAAAATGTTATAATAAACTTTTATTTTTAATACAATAATCTTGACCAAGTACGAATAGAGTCAACACTCAAGGAAAGGGAATTTAATCTCAGTTTTGTTATCTGGAGATACATGCCTTAATAACCACTCACTTATTCTTTGTGGTTCATGTACAACCCCAGAATGTGTTTGATCCAAAATATAAAAAATGTTACGTTTATTAAAATATATATTTTATTAAAATTCTATCATGAGGTTTATCCCTCAATAGTAAGTAAATCAATTTAATAGCTTTGTCTCAATTGGCATTCTTTGATACTTTTGTTTTTTTATGCACCTAAATTCCCTTTTGAGTTTCATATAAGTACATTTTACATGTTAAATCATGAATCACCAAAATTTCCATGTTATATTATAATTCATTTAATTAAACTTTCTTACCTAGAGAGAATGAAAAAAATTACCCTCATATAACAGTTACGGAAAAAATCCAATTTATTTTCAAGATTATTAATGTTTATTCTTTCTTTGAAGAAATATTATGATCTATCTATCAAAACAATTCATTAATTTTCATATCCTATGCATATTAAAATTATAATAATGTATTGGTACCATTTTTCTTCTCATTGGTACATATTTAAGAATATTTCTTCATGAAATCCTTACATTACCCTCCCTTCTGTTGGAAATATGTGTTCTTTAAAAACCTTTTTTTCAAAAAAAAAATATCCACTAAAATTACACTAACCTCATAATATTTTTATAATAAATATTACCCTTTTTTTATTATACCAATTATCAATGGAATATTCTTGTCTCTTTCCAATCAATTAATTTTTATAAACATTTTACCATTAAAATGGAATATTTTTTACCTAATATGACATGTACAGTTTTAGCCAACATCATTTATATAAGGATTGAATAGAATGTTTAAATTGATAATTTTTATAGAAATTTATTTTACAAAAATTTTTCAATAAAAATATTTTCATTAATTTTTTTTTCATTATATATATTATTTCAATGTTTTTCAAATAGAATTAAAAATTATTTGAAGATTATTTTATATGATTTCAATAATATATGTTTTGAAAATAATATTTATTCTTATTTACAAATTTTCTTGGTAATATCTATTAAAATATTTAAATGGATTTATGTTTTAAAAAACCGTTTTCAAAGAAGAAATTATTTCTTTGTCATGAAATTTTTTTGAATTATATTTCAATGTAATTTTCCATATTACATTAAATATTTTGGATGTTAATCTTCCATTATCAGGAATGATCTAAATTTTCTATTTATAACCTTTCAATGAATGTTTTATGATTAATGTCAATGTATTTATTAAACTAGTTTCTCTTTCACAAGTTATATGTTTATTAAATCCATTTCTTTTCCATGAGTTATATGTTGTTAAAACCCACTAATTTTAACAGGTAATTCTATGATATAATGATTTTGAGACCTATCTATTTTAAATTGATTATAATGTGATTAAATATTAATTATACCCCTTTAATTTCATTGGATATGAATTGATGTTTATATAACCCATCTGTTATCATTGGTCATGATATGTTGAATGTTTTTGTGGAACATGGATGTATGATTTCATTTTGTGAGGGGTGGGACCTAAATTTCCATCTTATTAATTGAGAAATGATATCTTTTTTTTGATCTCAAAGGGTACACAAGAGGACATCTGTAGCATTAAAATAGAGGGTACATGAGAGAATATACCAAGACCAAAATAATAGGGTACATAGGAGAACATCCCACACATAAAACAAGAGGGTATATAATAGGAAACCCCATGACAGAAAAATTATGGTACAAGATAGAAAATACCATCCCCAAAACAAGTGGGTATAAGGGGTGATATCCCAATCCAAAAACATGATAGTGTTTTGGAGAACATCCTATGCACAAAAAAATAGGTTATAATGGTAAAAAATCCCAAGATCAAAATAAGAGGGTACATGGGAGGACATCCCAACCCAAAACAATAGGGCACATGGGAGATAATTCAAACACTGAATTAGGATCACATGTAGTTATCCCAAGACTACCATGTTACAAAGGCCTTGGAAGGCTTCCTTGATATAGGGTTTGTATATGCTTCTATTTTTTATATAATTATATCTTATATTCCTAAGTTATTATTTCACATAATAGTTTGTTTAGCTCTTTATGGTCTGTTTCATATAAACATACTATATTTATCATGATGTACAACATACCGGTTGTGATCTTCAAATATTATGCTCATGTTCGAAACCCTTTTATTTGTGTTATGATCTGGCATTTTTTTTATTTATAATTATTGAGCATCTCAGTTCACCCTTTTCTTATGTTTCATGTTACCATGATATGAATAATGGTTTTAAGTAGAAGTATTAAAGGTATTGTTGTTTATGGGATATTTTTAAAATATTTCACCATGATAGAATTATTTTTCTTGTTTTAATAGATAATAAAATTTTAGTGTACCCGAACATGTATTTTCTTAATGTACAAAATATTCATCTAAAATGATGTAATAAAGATGTATTTTATGATTTGGTAACTATATATGGTATCATATAAAAATTTTAGATATCCTTTGAAATCTATGATTCCAAAAATGTTGTGACATCCATAGGAATTTTTATAAGGATATTTATAGGGCTACTTATAAGGATATGTATATGGATGAGTAAACAATTAGGAAAATGTCTTATAATTTTGGAAAGTGATACATTGAGTTGTTTGAAATAAATACATCCTTCTCTAGATATTATAGGTGGATGTAGATCTGTGATAGATGCACCTAGGGGTAAAAAAACTGAAAATAGGTTTCTGGCTTGACTTAGGGTAATCTCATATAGGACAACGATCCTTGCATCACACCTGGTTTGACAATTCCAGGGGAAATGACATGGGAATTCAAAAACACATCATGAAACATCATGAGATATTTATATATAATTTGGACAATAATAAATGATGAAAACTCCAAGGTTCTGTGTATTAAGGATGGTTTCATGGTATAGACATTCCATAAGTAACACTTTTTATGATTATTTCCTTTTCTACTATGATATATACTGCTAAAACTGTGCTTCCCGGATTTAGTTCATAGGGGATACTAGAAAGAACAGGGCCAACATTAACTCTGCTGGACAATCTGGTTATTATGAGAAAATAAATTGAATAATTACTAGGGAGAAATGTATTGTGAATATTCTAAATCAGCTATTGTGATATATGATTAACCATGCGAACATCAGTGATATTCCTAACACGTTTCGTAAGTGGAATATGGAATTTTATAAATGTTCAAATTCTAATGAGCATATAGTAAAAAAGATTTATATTCCTACATGTTGAGAAGATCATTGAAGAAAACCTAAAATGGTGGGGCTGATGTTACCTTTGTGAGAAAATTCAACATTGTGTGACAACTTTTCATGGTGTTTAATGTCTTATTTGTGGAGAACATGGTCATTATCAAACTCAGTGCCCAAACATAATAATATACTTATAAAACAACGAATGTACTATTCTTTTCCAAACAATAATGGGGAAGGATTTAAGTATTTATGTATTTTGATCCATGATTTATGAATGGAGAGTTATATAATCATTTTTCATTTTATGTTTTTAACCATGGATTTCTACTATTATGTTATATAGTTATGATTGATAAGAAAATTTATTTAATGGCCGGGTAATATTCATGGAAAGAAAAACATTAAGTTAATTATACCCTTTAATGTGTTCCTAATGATAAGATAATTATTTTTTGGATAAAAAATGTGGGATATAATATAGTGAATTATACATTGCTAATTTCCTTGGATCTGATTATTGATTGGTAAAAAAGTGGTCTATGTCATCAAGTATGATGTCTACGACTTCTTCGATTTAATTAATATATCTATCAATCATCTGAATTACAAACCATACATGGTTTACAAAGGAATTTATGGTATTTAAGGTTATTACCACGTTTCAAGGGTATAAAAGATAAGGTTATTCACATTTTTGGAATGTTACAAACTAGTGGAATGTTGTGATATATGGTGGATCAATGTTAATATTGTTTAATGAGTATCTTTATAAATAATTGTATCTTCATATTTCATAAGTGTGTTGATTTTATAAATTTATGTAAAATTATTCTAATCTTTAGAGGAAATCAGTATGATTAAAGTGTTTTCTCTTTATATAAGGATTTTGGAACATTGGATGGCCTATTGAAACTACATTGTGTTGATGAAAAATGATGAAAAATCGGATGGATGATCATGGATCTAAGGATCAGTTAGTACTTCTGGTATGACAAATTTACCTTCATTTTTAGATAAAGAGGTGAAGTGGATTAGGGAAGAACAAAGGGAGAGGTTGTCCTAAAAGCAAGAAGTATATATTTTAATTAAAATTCTTAATATTTAAGAAAGTGGATCTTGAAACTAAAATTTTTGGCCAAGTACCTTCATTTATAATCAATAAAAAGGTCCATTGGTCATCGAAGAGTGTTGGATTTTTATTGTTAAATTTGTCTTGAACTTATTCTTTATCACTCTCCATTATAACATGGTAGTTAGATTTATCTTCCTTGTCCATGAGTTCACTTTCAATGTATATTATCCTTTCTGGAAACCTAGTGACATATTACTTTGGGTAACCATTGTGGTCCCATATTTCTCATTTAAGGAATGGTTTAGTATTATTTGTTAAGATGTCGGTTTCTATTAATAAACCATTTGAGTATTAAGCCACTGATAACAAAAGTAAATTTTGAGGTAGAAATTTATTTTAAGGGGGTTATAATGTAATAAACCAATTTTTTTGAATGGGTTTTTTTGAAATTATTTATTATTTTGATATTTTACAATTCACATGACACTGGAAATAGTTATATATATATATATATATATATATATTAAATTACTATGTCAAATATTTCATTCCCAAAACACATAATTCTCTTGAGTTTCCCAAACTACCAACTGGTATTGTGATACAATAAATACTAACTTTTCTTGCACTAGCCATAACATTGACTTGACGTACGTTACACGCAACACCTATATTTCAACGTAACACCAATTTATTATTATAATTATTTTAATGATATAATTATAAAATTTTCATTAAACATGGTAATATGAATATTAATAAAATCTTATCAAATATTTTTAATAATGGTATTATATATTTAAAACATATTGACAATAAATGATATAATAGTTTTTAAAGTCCTTATATGTTTAAAAATAAAAAAAATTCTCAACTGAGCTAGACATCATTTAAAAACAACGAAATTATATTCAAAAATATATATAAATTCAATGAGATACAATAAACATCATTTTTGAATTTATAATTCTGAAATTATCATTGTGAGATTTTTGGGGATTTCTCTAAGAAACAACATTTTTTTAATAGTGAAAAATACAAATTTTTAGTCAAAAGTTGCCGTTTCATTTAAATAATTATTATTGTTAAATTATATTTTTAAATTTTTATGGTCAAATTAGATCAATAATACCTATTTTAAAATAATTTAGGTAATTATAATAAATTTAACTTTGAAATTATATATATATAAACAAAATGAACTATTAATCATTTTACTTTAAAACTACTTTCTCGCCACGTCTATAAGATTATCATTAATCATAATTTTCCTTCGTCTCTGAATTGATTTAAAAAAACTAAAATTAAACATTTTAATCAATATAATATTTAGATTTATATAAAATCAACATAATTTTTTACTAAAAGGATAAGTAAATGTGGTTTAAATTAACCACAATGATTAAGGTCAAATTCTGATTAATTATGGACTAAAACATAATATTAGGGTCCCAAAGGAACTAGAAACTTTTACAAAACAATTTATATGGCTATATTATGTAAATAATACTTTAATTAATGATATTTTTGTGTTTTTATGACTTATTTTTTGTAAAAAGCACATTACACCTGACTTGTTTTAAAAATTCCATGTGAGTCCTTTTCCATCCCAATAAAAGGCCACTAACACTCCCTCTTCCTCACAAATATAACTCCCC
Source organism: Viscum album (assembly GCA_963277665.1). Classification (NCBI taxonomy): domain Eukaryota; kingdom Viridiplantae; phylum Streptophyta; class Magnoliopsida; order Santalales; family Viscaceae; genus Viscum; species Viscum album. The sequence goes on along the minus strand of OY728146.1, from coordinate 1,464,592,319 downwards.
CATTACCTCCCTAAATCTTCTCACATAATACCAAACTATTCATAACATCCTCTGAAAATCCACCCTTTGGGAATAATTTCTTCCATGTGATCTTTTGGAAAATAACGAAAAGGAGTTACCTGATTAAGACGTATCATCTTCTCTCAAGATCTTTTGTTTCAATTGCAATATATACCCCCTAAAATATTTTACATTCTAGGATTATATAAAAACAAAATTATACTCAAAATAATATGTATTTTATGTAAATATTTCAACCAACACTTGCAAGAACCTCCATTTAATTGGTAACAGACATGTTGTTTTTTGCTACGCTGAACTACCACCTCACGAAATGATGATTGTTCATTTATCATTTACCATTGATCACAGTGTACATTAAAAGGAAAACACTATTTAACTATGTTATGTATGTTATTTATTATGTATTTAATATTCTATATTTATTTTTAGAACACATATCATATTACAGAAAATTTTGTTTCATTATGGTAATTTTGATTGAAGAAGTGTGGTCTATGGCCCCCTCAACGCAACAAGATTTTTTCACAAACCACATAGAATTTATTAAGGATGTTTTTAGAGAAAATATATGATATAATAATTATAATATAGTAATTATATATTTATACATAAATATATATAATTTACATACTTTCTATCAATACAAAAATAAAAACAGAAACAACATTCATGCGTACTTGCGACTTATGGTCTCCATGAATTGTGTATTCCATTTAAAACGTTTTCATGCTATAGATTATTATAATATATAGATATATTAGATACGAATGATTTTTATATCATTATTTTTGTTATGGAATCATTATATAAGTATAAGGACCAACGATATAACAAATTAAGAAAAATGTGAAGAACAAATAGAATATTGCCCATAGTGAAACTTTAAAATAAGATAAATAACAAGTGTATTATATAAGTTCATAGTAAAACCATATATGGTATTATATATAATAAAATGATTACTTAAATTATGAATAAAAATCATATACTTATTATACATGAATCTTATATGACTATGAAAAGATTCAAGACACAAGGTTTGAGAATTGCATCTCACTTTTATTTTTGTGAGATACATGACATATCACCACATACATATTCTATGTAGTGTATATACTGAAAAAGAATGTATTAAATTAAAATAATAATTTAATTTATGTTTATTAACATATCCATTCTATGATCTTACATTGAATGGGTTTATGATTCAATAGTTATAAAATAGGTGAGATTGTTTTTCTCTATTTTCTTTCTTTGTTACTCATGTTTTGATATGCACCTAAATTTTACTTTGTGGTGTATATATATCATTTTTACAAGTTATATAATAAATTTAATACTATTAATAATATTTTAAGATTAATTTAATTCAATTTTGTTACATGGAGGCTGTGATCTAAGGATACCATGTTATAAGTGTTTATTGAAACAATCTTCTCGCTTTTCAAGATTGTTTATGATTATGATTTAATTGATGAAATATTATGATCTATATCTAAATAAATATCAATAAATATATTTTTATTTGGGTATTAATAATATAATCACGTATTGGTTCCATTTTTATACTCTTCGTTATATAATATTTCTCAGTATGTGTTTTTAGAAATCATTAACTTTACGCTCTATTTAGTCGAAATTTTATATTTTTGGATGACATGTTCTCAAAAAAAATGATTCCAAGAATACTATAATAATCTTTTATTATAATTAATTTAGATCTTTAAAACTTTTTTCTTATACCAATTATCAAAGGATTCTTGTTGTCACTTTTAAATCAATGATTTTTTTTTACCAATTTTACTATGAAAAAGAAATAGTCGTTTTACCAGATACGTCACGTACAGTTTTACCCGTCGTCATTTATAGGACGCAAAATTTAAATGTTAAATGTGTTAATTTTTAAGAAACTTATATTAAGTTATAATTTAATTCAGATGGGTTTTTAGAACTTTTAAATTATTTCATTATATGTTTTCAATTTTTTTTCAAGGGAAAAGGATTTTGAAATGTTTTGAATCTTATTTTATAATATTATAAGAAAAAACGTTTTCAAAATGATTTCATGTATTATTAATAATTATTCAAGTTATTTTTTAAAAAATTGATGTTAAAGGGTTATATTTATTAAAAAATACATGTTTTATAATGCAAATATATTTTCCTCGTGAAATTTTACAGAAAGTTGTTTCTAAATTATTTCTTATCTATGATTCCTTCAGTTGATGATAATCATGCCCTTATATGAAATGAAATAAAGGATACATTCATAAACTATATATTAATGGGATATGATTAATGTTATAGTATTTTTGAAACCCTTTTCACTTCCATGGGTTACATTTTTATGAAATAGTTTTCTATTCCATGGGTGATATGAATTTGAAACCCAATTCTTTTCACAGGTAAGGATTTGATGAAATTATTATTAAACCTATCTCATTTACATAGTATATGATTTGATAACATGTTAATGATGACTATTTAATAACATTGGTTATGAATTGATTTTAATATAACCCATTAGTATTGATGGGTCCTGATATGATGAGTGTCTTGTTGAACATGCATGTATGATTTCATCATGTGAGGGTGGGATTCATATCTCCCTCCAATTAATTAGGTAATTATAAATTTTTTATGAGATCAAAGGGTACATGTGATGGAATCCCATGCCCAAAACAAGAGGGTACATGGTAGAATATACTAAGACTAAAAAAAGAGAGTGCACAGAAGAACATACCAATCTCGAAACAAGAGGTTATATAAGAAGAAATCACAGGCCTAAAACCAGTGGGTACACCAGAGAACATCCTACACCCAAAACAAGATGGTATTGAGAGGAAATACCAAGCCAGAAATAATAGGGTATATGGGAGAGCACCCCACGCCCGAAACAAGAGGGTATATGCGAGGAAATCCCAAGACCAATATTAGAGGGTACATGGGAAGACATCCCAAGCCTTAAAAAAAGACGGTAAATTGGAGGGCCTTCCCATCCCGAAGTAGGTAAACATGTGATTATCTCAAGCCTAACATTTTACAAAGGCACTGATAGGACAACTTGAAAAATTGTTAAGTTATTTCTTCAAGGCTTGTGTAAATTATTTTTATATGGTTCGTGTCTGATCATCGTCCAATATTTAATATGATCTTCAATATGGACTGTATTATCATCAAATTTTATGGTCATATTCCATACTCTTTAGATCATGTTGTGCTTAAGAATTTTATTTATTTACCCTTACTGAGCATCTGAGATCACACTTTTCTTATGTTTCCTTTCTATATGTTTTGAATAATGCTTGAATATATATGTTATAGAGGTGTAGATTCTTATGTTAAATGTTGAATATCTTTCACCATGATATAATATTTTGTTTCCATGTATTCAATGACATTAAACGAATACAGTCATAAAGCATGTAATTTTGAAATGTACTAAATATTAATCTAAAATGATGTAATATATAATGTATATTAAGCTTCTGTCACTATAAATCAATCTAATTAACTAGTGTATAACTGATTTAATAATCCCAGGAACCATTAAATAATATTTTATCTACTTTATTAATAATTGGATGGTTTAAGAAGATATCATTGGGTAATAATAAATTCAAGTATATGAAAATATACATTCGATAAGATATTCTTTGTGCTAGGAATATTTTTTTTCAATACTTCTTATTTATCTAATATTTGAAATAGATAAATACCTAGACAATAATTTTTTCTATTATAAATATTCAATGGAATTGGATAAATAAATATTATATTATAATATAAAAGAATAATAGTGAACACAAAGTTGTCACTTTTCTCAACAATAAAACAGATGCTAAGAATTTATTTATGGATCATATTATCCATATATTTCATGTAGATTTTGTGGTGACACACTATCCATAATTAAATATTATGGAAGGAAAAATGGGGAACAATAACAAGAATACATCCCATTTGTTAGCCGACATGGATAAATACATTAAGAGGGAGAATTACGGTATAACCTATTAAAACAACTTCCCCTATAGATTTTTTTACTATAAAATAATAACATTTTACTCTACCTTTTCCATATAAATTTTTGAAAATAAATGAAATAATGGATGTGAAATAACTATTTTATATGGATGACCCTAATTAGTCTACAACCATGGACTATACAACAGCAATGATCTGATGTTCCAAATCCATTAAGGTTCACTTCCAAATATAATTTTCAAGCTAGATCACTTAAATAACTAGGATTAAAAAAAAATTAAATGCATATAGAGGTCAAACTATTGCTCATGGTTTACAGTAAATAAAAGTTTGAAAGCTCACTACAATATAAACTGAGGTGTTCTCATTTCTCCTTTAGAACAATCCATAAGGATCTCTTGAATCGGTATATTTTATACCGCATTTAGTGTATCAATAAGTCCCACAGTCATCCACATGATGAATAACCATTTACCAAAGAAATAATGGGAACTTTATATCTTCCTCAAAAACATGGGATGTATTATGCTCATCTTTAAAACTTTGTGGGCAACATTTCAGTTTAGTTGAAAAACTCCCAACTTCTACACAGTATGGAGGAAAAACATCTTACACTAAACATTAATTTTTTATGATCAAATACTCTTTGGTGATTCAGATCCCTACATTTATCTAAATATTTATCTATTTAATGAGGGGGTGTAGCTTCTTAATTATATATATATATATATATATATATATATTTCTGACCTTATTCCCTAGTTTATCACCCATTGACCTCCTAGCGCGCAACATTTTCTCGGGTGCGAAATACTAAATTTGTTATCACAGTTAGCATGTATCTCTCATTGTCAACATACATAGTCAAAAATATCTCTAGAACTCCACAAATGTCCATGAATCATGTGTTCTCAACAAACACTATCAACACAAAAATAATACAATGTTACCCAGAGGAAATTTTTTCCCAACACCATTGTTTTCAATAATTGAGTAACTACACAAATCATGATCTGTTAGGGAGAATGGGATCCTAGAAGCCTATACTAGATGTATAATGTAAGTAAGATAATAATCTAAATATATTATGAGGAATTTTAATATTTATTCCATATGAAACAACATCATTGAGAATAAGTTAAAATAACAACTCATGAGAGTGATTCATTTCTAACATAAATATATTTACCAAAACAAAATATATATTTTTCCTATCTTATATAAGTATTAATTAATTCTTTTAGATTGCATACTGGGATTGACCCACTAATTGTTCATTCAAATATGTGTCTAAAATTATCATTGAAATTATCCTTAAATATGTTTTAAAACTTTTTATATAAAAGCCCAATCTTTATTAAACACATAAACATGACTTATTACATAAACATGCACTTGGGTCAATTCTGATTGTCTAGTGGTCTAGTTTCTCTGGAAATTTGGAACATTACATAACGACATAGAATATAAAACACCACAACTTCATTGAAAACTTCCTTTACATGACCTCAACATTCTTTCGTACATAACATTTCATGAGATAACCTGAGGAAATTAATATGAAAATTGTGTTCTATAAACCCTAGTAAGGGAGTAAACAAAGAATAACATGAAGAATATAGTACCAGTTAGGAAATAGGATGATCAATGGAGCACAAAAAATAAATTAACATAATGTCCTGATATAACATGATTTTCATAACATGGAAATGTGGAAACAACATTAAACATTATATTGTCTTGATCCTAGTATAATTACAAATTGTGAATGAGTAAATCATCATTTAAATTGAATTTGAATGAGTAAACCCTCATTTCACTTTACGTATCATGGTACTAATCCTTACATAGTGCATTGAAGCACTATCGGGGTGCACCCTTCATAATCATTTCATTTCATACATAAGTGTGCCACAAGGATCATACAACAAGGAATAATTAAACATAATCATTTATTCCACGATAAAGGAATGTTGAATACACACATGGAACGATATAATAAATAATTAAAAGTTCATAATTGTAAATACCCATGATAGAGAATTGGGCATGTTATTCACTACACAATGACTTTGGACTGAAAAATCATGGTGCAATTCGTGCAACAAAACGACATGACATAAGAGTTCATAAAAATGATTTATGAGAGATAAAGGGGTATATGATTATATTTAAATGAAATGTATAGTAATGGGGTATTAAAAATACATATAATAACATATTTAATGGAATTTATATGCATAATATAAATAGAAGTTATTGAATCAAAATGCGAGAAGAGAAATCCATTGTTTAATTTTATAATGGCAATGGGTGTATATGGGATGCATTAATGTGACATAAAGGGGTATCTAATAATTCGAACATATGGAGGGCAGTACATGGGAGGTTAAAAATCATATCCCAATAGTTTTAGTTGAAGTAAAAGGGTATAACAACATAAAGATACGTGGAAAAAAATGAGATATGAAGAAATCCCTTACTTAGAAGTGTGATTCCAAAGGCTTGGGTGAGGCCTCAGAGAGGCTTCATAAGAGATTGGGGTGACGTTGGGGGATTATAAGAAGAGGAGGGTAAGGATTGTTCAGGAATCCATGGTTTTGTGTGAGTATTAATGAGAGATTGAGCTGGTTTATATAGGAAATGAGAGGGAATTATTTATTATGTAGGTTTTGGACACTACATATTAATCTAATCAAAACCAAAAACTATACAATGGTTTTCTCCAAATTAGAGTAGAAAATAATATTTTATAAGGACAACTGAAGAACATATTAAAATGTTTTTCTTGCTTCTGTGTAGGTGTGTCACACTCTCAAGAAAATCATTTTAAAATGCTAAAATATATTATAGGATTTGAAGGGTCCACTAAGTCTTTTTAAAATAAAAAAAACCTAAAATTAAATTATTTAAACGATAAAACATATTTTTGGTCTATCATACCATTTATAGTATTTTATTAAACCACTATTGGGTCAATATGATGTCATTAAACACGTTATTATCTAAACGATATTTAATTTTTACCAAAATTTTTGATTGTTTCAGAAAATTATGAAAAATCACCATTGGATAAATTTTAAATCCTAATTAGAAAAATAATATTCAATTTATCTAAATTTGTTTCTAAATATGCGAATTTTTACTTGTAAAATTAAAACCAACATTTATCAAAAATTCATGTGTCTTCAGAAAAGCAGCTTTCATACCATAAAAAATAACTATTATATTCATAAAAATTATACGATCAGTTATATTTAATAAAAATTAATTTACTAATAATATTTTATTAAAATATAATTTTATTCAAAAATATATATATTTATTAAAATATATTTCTTTATTTAATATTATCTAAAAATAATATATTTTTTCTTTAAATAAAATTTACAATTTAAAAATATTAAAATGAATGTAAATTATTTATTAAAAAATAATGCACATAATCATAGAGGTCAGGTCTTTTTACATAACCCTATATAACACATGTATAGGACCTAATGGTAAGGTGTACAATGTTGATAAACTCATGGGGAGGCTTAGATTACATCGCTCGAGTGGTAATCTCTATCAAATTCCACTTCTCCCGTAGGAGGTTTCGTTCATGAATAACATGTTGAAGCTCAGCTTGGTCTTTGTCAAGAGTGAAGCACAGTGATGCCACATCATTTTTGAGCTCTGAGAAATGGGCTTCGTAAGGAGAAATTATAATGGATGAGGCCATCACTTAATTTTTTTGAGTACGTTGGATTTGTTAAAGCCTTATATTTATACCAATAATGTGATCATTGATCAATGATTATATTAGTAATGGTTAAAAATTTAAACGGTACATTAAAATCTGAAAGCAAAAAACCAATGAAATTCATATGTTTTATATAACCATTTTAAATAATAATACATTTAATAAGATCAAGATTAATTTTCATTAGAATTTTTTTTGGATGTTACAATATTCACCACATAAGAAATCTCACCTCCTAAATTTCCTTTTCCTATACTAAAATAGATAAAGGTAAATCTTATTCATTACATCCTCTAATTCCCATATTTCTTCATCATACTTTTGGTTTCACAATAAATCTAAGATGAGGGGCATTGTCTTATTTCAAAGAACTTTTTCGTTATGATCTATGATCTTCATCGACTTGTCTTTATAGGATAGGTCATTATCCAATGGTCCCACCTTTGGATTGAGTACATGCGATGGGTCAGGTATGTACTTCCTCAAGAGTGATACATGAAATACATCATGTACATGAGATAGGATTGCTGGGAATACTGGTTGACAGGCTATTTCTCTAATGCGATCAGGGATCTCAAAAGGTTTGATGTACCTATAACTAATATTTCCCTTATTCCCAAATCCCATAACGATTTTCCATGGTGTTATATGTTTGAATACCATGTATCCAACAGCAAACTATAGGTCTCATCAATGATTATCAGTAGAGATCTTTTTTCAACTTAGAGCAGCATTAATGTGATGATGGATGGTCATATCCTTCCCCACCATTTCTTCGACCATTTACAAACCCAGATGTTTTTATTCCCCAACTTCATCCCAACATGTCGGTGTTCTGCACCACATCCCACAAAGGGATTCATAAATATCCATTAGGATTCATGAGTGGAAACTGTTAGCATAAGAGAACTCAACTATATGTTGATGTTGATCATATCCTTCTTTTATGTCCATTGTGCATGATCTCAATAATTCTTCGAGTGTTTGGAAATTCCGCTCAGATTGAACATTAGTTTGAGGATGATAAGATATACTAAAGTTCATATCAGTAATCTGAGAATATTGAAGACTCTTCTAGAACATAGGGGTGAATCTTAGATCTCAATCGGATACAATAGACAGTGGTACTACACGAATACATACCACTTCTATAACATATATTTGTTCCATATGATATAATTATAAATCCTCATGAATTGAAATGATCTGTACAGTATTTGTAGGATTATCCAAAACAACCAAGATATCATTTTTTTCATTGGATGTCTTCCGATGTCCGGTAAATCCCATGGTGATGTTCCCCCACTTCAATGTTAGTAATAGTAATGGTTACAACAACCCCTTTGACTTCGGCCTCCCAACCTTCACATGCTGAAATACCATGTAATTATATATATTCTCAGTGATATCCTTCTTTATGGTTTACAACTACTAATGCACTTAGAGATATCTATACATATTTGTGTTTCCTGGGTGAATGGAAAAATTCTCACTATGGGCATCATTACAAAGTTCTTTATTTAACTCTAGATTTTATAGAATTCAATGTCATGAACCAAATCTCACAATTATTTCTTCGTTAACCTTGATCTCCAAGGATTTCCATTTTTTGATTGTTTCCACTTTCTTCTTAATTATCAAATCATTCTTTAGAGAATCCATTATCATTTTGAAAAGATATTTTTGAGAAATAATTTTTGAAAGGATTAATGATGTTCCCTTCATTATGATTCTCATGTCAATATTCATCAAATATATGAATATTGGATCCTTTTCAACTATCCTAAATGATAGAATTGTTGGGTCCTTTCTACATAGAGCATCCTCCAACTTGTTCACATTCCCAGGGTGGTAATCGAGTGACCAGCCATAGTATTTGGCCTACACTGACCATATTCATTTTCGCTTGTTCAACCCTTTATGTGGGAATATATACATGAGGCTTTTGGGGTCCGTATATATTTCACATTTCTCCCCAAAAAGATAATGCCTCCCAATTTTACAATTTAATATTTCTGCAGCCAACTCCAGATCATGTGTTGGATATATTTTCTATTGAACATTCAATTAGATTCAATCATAGGCAATTACATTGTCATTTTTCATCAATAAACAGCCCATGACCTTTTTCAAATCATCATTGAATACAACGAATACTTATCCACTTGTGGGTAGTGTGACCACGAGCGTACTGATAAGCCTCCGTTGCATCTCATTGAATATCTCTGCACATTCATCACACGAAGAATACTTTACTCTCTTCCAAGTATGATTTTTAAGATGGTTTTCCAATCATGAGAAATTACTCACAAATCGGTGACAATACACATCTAACCAAAGGAAGCTATGGTTATCCATCACCGATGTTGGCCTCATCTATTTCTCTACTATATATACCATGGAGGGATCCACATATATCTCATGGATTGTGATTATATATCCCATGAATGAGACTTCCTTCTACTAGAACTAAATCTTTATATACTTTTCATAAAGATTATCCTTTCTCCAGGTCTCTAGTACATTGCTTAGATTCTCCTCATGCTCTTCTTTTGTTTTGGAGTATATTTTAATATAAATTATAAATACTACGAAAAATTTGTCGATTTAATATATAAAGACTTTATTCATCAAGTCCATGATGATTGTTGGAGAATTAGTGAGTATGAAAGGGAATTACTTTGAATTCATAGTGCATATACATTGTAAAAAAAGAAATATTGGGGATATCCCCCTTATTCACCCTTACTTGGTAATATTCTGACCATAGATCCACCTTGGAGAAGTATTATGCTCCATTCAACTAATCCAACAAGTTATAAATTCAGGGTAGAGTATAGTTTTTTTATCATGATTTTATTAAGCTCGCGATAATCAATGCAAAGGCACATTGACCCATCCTTTTTCATGATGAAGAGGACTCGTGCACCCTACGGTGAAGCACTTGGTTGTATAAACCATTTTTCCCAATTCTCATGTACTTCATTCATCATATCCTTTAGCTCCACAATAGTCATTCTATATGGACTCTTTGACACAAGAAATTCCCGAGGTAGAAGATCAATTAAAAATTTGATATCTCTTCTAGGAGGAAGAATAGGCAATTCCTTGGGAAACACATCAGCAAATTCCCTAACAATAGGTATGTCTTCAACAATGGTTTCTTCCTTAGACTCAATCATCTGAGCTAGATACAAATTCTTATAGTGCAGTAATATCCTTCCCCAATATGATGGTGCTAAATAAGATTCATCCTCCGCCTAACACTTTTATAGAATCGGGGGTTGTTTTTTCATATAGAGAGTGATTTCCCTCCCACGACAATTTTTGTTGGCTCTATATAAAGAAAGACAATACATTCCATGAATTACATCAAATTGCACTGGAGGGAGTATGATGTGGTTTTATGAGAATTTTAATCCACAAATTATGATAGTAGAGGAGTTATATTCTTGGGTTGGAATAATTTTTCCATTTTCCACTCTCAAATACATCTCAACATCCATGATGTTCGGTGATGTTGGGATTGTTATACTAAACATTCGTTATATAAAAGAATGTCTAGAACCGAAATCAAAAAGAATATTCACTATTATTGAATGGATAGATAGAGTGCCTTTCCCCACTTTATTGTCATGGTTCGCTTTGGTGGTAGTGATTGAAAATATCTATCTTGATACCTTGGAAGTTTTTGGTTTCCTCCTAAAACCCTTACCATAGGGAATTTGTTTGAGAAGTTCCCCGGTTCTTTGAAATTGAATCAATGAACATTGTTTTTGCGTTCAAATGGAGCATTACTCTCCTCTTTAGCAGTTATGGGTTTTTCTATTCGGTAGTTAATAGCTAGGTTCCCATATCTTCCATACCAAAATAATTTTCTCATCCCCTTATGAAAACTTATATGGAGCTTCTTTCTGCATCGTTCGCAAGTGGAGTGTAGTAATTTCTTAGAACAGTTGGATTTATCAATCAGACTTCTTGAATTAAAGTATATTTTATGATTCTTATCCCCATGATACCCTTGACATTCACCAATCTACATTCCTACATTGATGGAACATCGGACAATTTCCTCACAGCTCCCGATGTTAAGGATCACTAGGGATTTCTGTAGGCTAGGTTTTATCCCCCCAAAGAAGCATTCAAATTTGCATTTGAGGCTAACAAAAATGAAAGAGGAATATCGTAAAAGCCTTGTTATGTTTTCCTTGTATTCTCTAATGGATTAGTCATCTTTTTTTAGGAAATAGATGTTCCATTACATCATAAGTCATAGGGAGCATAGAAAATATTTATTGAAACACATATTTTGAAAATCTGTCCATTCCAACTCCAAGATTTCTTCCTCAGGGTTCTTAATTTTGATCAATGTCCACCATTTATCATCTTCACACATTATATGATATGTATCCATAAGAAAAATCTCATCATCAGAGCATTGAATGATGCAGAAGATATTTTCAATGGAGTTGATCCATTGTTATGTGACTGGGGGATTAGATGATCCATTAAAAGTAGAAGGCATTTGTTGGTTGAACCACTCAATTGCGACTTGTTCTTTCTTGGGGGGGGGGGGGGTTGAATGTTCCCCTTGACATGGGTTTCTATAGAAAACTTGAGTTAACTGAGATGGTATCCTTACAATGTTTTTGATTCCCACTCCCATAGGATTGGGCATCGCATTAGAACTACCATCACATTGATCTTAAAATTTTATTTTAGCCAGTGTCCACCTATTATCATCCATTGGATAGAATAAAAGGACTATTAGGGGAAAAAATAAAGGTAAATCCAATTAAAAAGGTATAAACTATAAATTATATTTAGTTCCATAACATATGAAATTATATGCTTAAATCTATGTTCTCTTTGATCTACTTCTGAACATATATTATTAGGGGAGTTTTTTATTCCCTTAATACTGGTTAATACTATGATTATGTATTTTCCAAAGCATATCCCCAGGGAGTATCATAACCATAAGTGAATCACGGACCATTGTCATGCACTAGTTCCCATTTGATTCTAGCACAAATTAGGGTTTTCGGGTTTTCCCCCAGATACATATTTGGCAGTTCCGCCTCTACCTGCTCGTTTCCAAAGAGGGGTGTACCTTATTGATAAACAACTTTATCAATACTCACTAGCATTTAGAGATGTTTTTATTATACCTAGTCTAATCCATAAGTATTTTAATAGAGCTTCTACAGATTTAACAGGATGACATGTCTGTAGCTGAGTATTCATCAAGGCGTACCACTTATTCTAGGCACTCGATGAAAATGATATGATTTGTTCTTTAGGGATCAGACTTCAGTGTGAGGTGTGTTTAAGGACATCTGAGCCAACACCATTATTCTATGCATTCCTACTTATTTTTTTGTGCTATAGGGAAACTTTGTGGTGGAAATTTCTTTGGATTAGAGGAAGCACTCAGAGAATGTTTACGGTGGGAAAGCTGAAAAATAATTCCAGTCATTGAGACATGGGCATGTAAAATGTTTCGGGAAGAGGTGGTTATTGAGATAGATAAATCTGCAGTGTAATAGACATGGATTTAGAGCTTGGAGATTAGCATGAGGTGGTATACATTTCAACATGTTACAACCACCACCTAATTGTGGTCCCCACCAGGCTCAGGGAGTTGAAGGATAGGGGAAGAGAGTAGCTGTATGCGGTCAAGGTGTGTGACCCAAGCAATCCAGTAATGATTCAAGGTATGTTCTGTGTCTACAACAAGCTGTCATATTAAAATACATAGGTACCAATCATTCTTTTCTTCCACGCATCTTGTCCAAGAACTAGAGTTTTCGGTTAAACTTTTGACATAACTCTCACGTCTAGAGATACCTTTGGGAGGAGACTCGATAAACACACTTACACCGATGGGGCAATCTTACCCTTGAGATGAGAGTTTCAGTTCAAGCCTCATTGCCGCAACGTCAAGGACTTACAATGTTCTTTTGGGTATGGACTGGACATCAATAGTCCATTCTCATATAGATTGTATTAGGAAAAGAGGTTGTGGTTTATCTATAATGATGGGATGGTGTTTTCCTTGGTCGGTGAAGAAGGAATCCCAGGAAACATATGAAAAACTCATGAATAGGAAGAAATATATGATAACTCTTGATTCTTCCAAACGTAATCTCATGGTGGTTGGAGTTTTTAATTTTTAGTTCCCAACAGAAATGGATGAGTGTGGGGACACCTTTTCAAAAGTTGTTTCAAACGTTACCTCCCCGGAGGGAGAGGAACATATGCATTTGTTGGGTACTAATAGAGTTTTGAACCAGACTTCACTAGTGTAGAGGCACACTTAGCCGCTTTACCAAGCAAGGGGGAGCCTTTCCTCTGGATAGAGAACTATTAGAAGTGCTTTCAAGAGATGAGATAGAGACTGAGGATAAAAACTATTCTACCCATGACTTGGAGTTAGAAATAGTGGTCTTAGCCTTGATGGTGTTAAAACACTACTTGATGTGACAACATTTTATAGTCTACTCTAATCACAAGAGTCTCAGGTATATCTTCGCTCAAAAAAATCTGAACATGATATGGGGGTGATTGCTAAAGTTCCTCGAGGACTATGAATTTGAGATAGCCTATACCTCTTAGAAGGGGAACATGGTAGCAGATGCACTCAGCAAGAGGTATGGTCTATAGTAGTTGAGTGAGGAATCAGAGCATCTTGTCTCACTGCGGATATCCTTCATGGATAACGATGGAGCAACTTACCTCTAGTATATGACTATCACTCCCAAAATTAATCAAAGATATCAGGAGGCACATCTTGGGACTTTGACTGTGAAGCCTAACATGCTCAAATATACTCTGAATGGTCACCTGAAGGATTTTTGAATGGTGGTAGAACATCATCCTCTTCATTGGATGCACCATGGTACTAGTTATTCTTTGGGAGGATCTATTGAGGGAGATCCATACATAACTTTTAACGGTACATCCTGGAGTGGTGGTGATGTACAAGGATCTATGTCGTGAGTAATAATGGCCAGGGATGATGAAAGTTGTGGATGAATAAGTATCATGATGCCTCACCTGTTAGCATGTGAAGAATTCATAGAGCTAGTAGAAGTCATATGATGATAAGAGGAGGGAAAACATGTCTTCCTACGAGTCTCACCTCGACAATTTTTGTAGAGATTTGTTCGAGGTGAAAAGTTATCTATGAAGTTAATCAGACCTTTATAGATTATCAGAAGAGTGGGAAACTTGGCGTACCAGATATATCCTTCCCCATAGATGCACCGAGTGCATAATTTTTTCCATTTATCACAGCTGAGGAGATGAATTCAGGATCCATCACACGTTATCAACTAGAGATAGTTGAACTTTGATGATGTGGCGACTTCTACGTAGTTTCCGGTGGAGTTTGATAATCGACAAGAGTGGGTCCTTCATGGGCAGTTCATACCTTTGGTGCACATTTGTTGGCAGCACGGGAACCTCCAGGAGAGCACATGGGAGTAGGAGGCTCAGATTCGTGCTAAGTACCTCCATTTGTTTGTTTTTCCATTGTTTTGGATTTCAGGGAAGTATTTCCTAATGTGTGAATAATGTAATGTCCACGAAATTATCTATAATATTTTTAATTATATGGAATTATTTTGAGACAGTGAATCCTAAAAGTGCGTGATTTCGAGGCACGAAGTGCTTGGAATGATGCAATTTTTTTAAAGCATTAATTAGCACGTTTAAGCAGTTTTCTTAAAAAAGTTTAATAACTCTTAAACGGTTCCCCATATTAGAAATATGAGGAGACCATTTCATTATGTATGGAGGGTTTACCATTGGAACAACTTTATTTCAGTCTGTTAGGGTCTCCTAAGTGAAAACCCGATAATGGAATAACTGTAAATAAAATAATTTAATAAAATTAATTTTTTTTCAAATTCTTATAACTCACGAATAGTAACTCAGATTGAAAATATGAGACCACCACTGAACATGTGAGGGTATTCTTTTCTTAGGATGATACGTACATGGGCTGGTGCAAGCCACCAGTGAAAGTTAATTTTTGGCTATAAATAAAATAATTAAGTGGAAATTATTTTATTATAAATTACCAAACATCTAAACAGTAACTCTGATTGAAAAATTGAGAGTATCATTGGGTTCGTTGTAGCATGTTCTCCTTAGTTGGAGTCTAACCTTGACAGTCGCGGGATGAGGGTGAACACTAATAAATTATTGAACTTTTTAAGGTACATCCAATAAACGCATGAGTGGTGATTTCTAACTTTTGAACCGATGCTCGGATTAAAAATAGAAAGGCATTATCGAATTTGAAACACCAGGATTCACTTATGGTGGACATTAATTTGACCACAGTGGGGCCAACAATGTGTTAAGACAATTAATGGCTTGGAATGCCAAACCTATGTAATGACGTTGTTGGGGAATTATGAAGATTTATAATTGATGAGCCCCATTAAATTACAACCTTTTTACTTACACTCCCCCTCCTATATATATGGAGTTTGGGGAAGGGTATCAACATAGATTCTCCATGAAAAGAAGTGCTGAAGAAGTTCCGTGATGATGAACCCTTAGAGGACATAGCGATCCTAGAGGGATGTGACGGGTGACACATAACCATGAACCGAAGGACGACATGCAAGCGTCGTCGTTGAGAACTAGTTACAGAAATGAAGAACATGATCCACCTTCAAGCCGTAGATGCTCTCAAATATGCTACGCGGTAAGTGGTTTATTTGTTTATTTTTCCTTAAAATATTCCCTCTTTCTCATTCCTGAAATTATATGAAGAACATTGGTCAACTGATTAACCGGTTGATCCATGGTTCATTCATTTTATAGGAGGTAGTTTCAGGGTATCCTTGTGGGGTTTGTTTGTTATTTAATACATGTAATTGTTAAATGCTCCTATCTTCCCTTTGATCATGAGATAATGCGGAAGGCACAAGCCTAATGAACTTGGATTGAACCCTCCACAACTTTGTTTCATTTTCACATTTCGTTGAAGACAGCTTGCGCGACGACACCAATCAGATATGAATGAGGTGACAGGCCGAAACACGCAGCTAGAGGATGCCGCGACATGATGCCATGGTAGACATCAGATCGGTCGGAGCCGACCTACTGTAGAGGAGGTCCGACATGCCGTTGCGCAACACAAGTGTGCAAAAGGGCCAGAGCTCGTCAGCCATGGCCGTCAGAGAAGGAAGCTAGCTCATAGGCTGATCCCAGAAGGGAAGGGCAACGCGCTATCACGTGTCTCCAATGAGCTGGATATCGAGGACAAATCCATAGTAGATGAGGTGTAACATGCACCTCCAGTAGGTTCCCTGGTGACTGGGTGACACCCACGTGGAGCCACCTCTTTAAAAGTCGAACGACAATTGGCCGTTCGAGATCTCGGGGGAGCAAATCCCATGAGCTGCCTGAAAGAAGCACCGTGGGCCGCGACCTTCACGACCAGGCCACCTTTTAGAGGGCTGCCACCGGTAGGCTGGGTCGCCGCCCAGCGTGAAGCCACCACGTGGGCCGGGCTGCACCCCCCCCATCAACTGGGCCACCACATTGTGGGCTGGGCCACACACCACCGTGGGATCAAACCGTCCCCTTGCGGGACACCCCTTCTTGTAGGCCAGGCCAGACATCAGCCCAGTGGGCTTAATCTTCCATGTACTAGCATAGACCGAGTCTGGCTGATAGGTCCGACTGGGTCGGATAGGACCCGAGCCCATCCGGGCCTAGAAACACTTAAAGGGGCTTATCTTGAGAAGCAGACGTCTGTTTGACAAACCGTCTATGGAGTTGGGATCCTCGAAGAGAGGCAGTCCTTTATAATTAACCCATTAAATTTTTAGAAAAGCTTAGAGTTTTTCGGGTGGGATCACACCTGAATCCAACCGGGCCCTCGACACTAAAATGCAAATAACACACAAACCAGGAATCCAATTGACACATCGTCTGTTTCATTGGAACCCTTGTGACATGACTGATCATCGGGATACGTTTTTGTGAGACTTAATGCTGGTTTAAAAATGACCGCTGGCTTGGGGAGAAATTCTCCAAAGCGCGCTATGTACAGAACCCTGCGCCTTATTGAGACCTATCAACTGCTGACTTTTCGAATCGGAGATACTCGACATCCACAATACACGATGGGGAGGATTTACTCAATAGGCCACAGTGGGGATCGGCCACAATACACTATGGGGAGAAAGACCTCAACCGGCCATAGTGGGGGAGCATCTTTGTGTGACCCAGCTGACCCACTATATGCGATGGGAGAGGAGTACCTCAACATTACATGGTTAGTGGGAAGCACCTCAGTGTGACACAGATGGCCCACTATACTCGATAGAGGAGGAGTTCTCCAGCGGCTGAGGTGTTCGACGTTGTGACTGGGAATGTAACTTGTTCTTAGTCCTAGAGATTCCATGGCTGGCTATCAACATTCATAGTGATATTGTGTGGGCCAGCATCATAATCCTGTTTCTCGGAGTTTTTATCCTGGTTTGAGCTGGGAATATATTTGAACTAATTCTTTTACCTATGTGGTAATTTTAATTCTGTGGTATTATCTTCATTGTGATACCTATGTGGTATCGTTACCTGTGTTGTACTTCTACCTTCGTGGTGTTACCATTGTGGTGTACTTACCTCATGTACAACATTAGTATATCTAGATGACTTCGGTATATGTATGGTAATATAACTAAGAGGATTTGAGGTCTTGATTTGCGGTTTTTTATTTACATAACCTTAAAAGACCTGCAGGGTCTTAGGGTCCCTACTGAGTATCATTATACTCACCCCTATATGGGTTTAGCCTGCACCTTGTTGTGTCTTGTGCATACGACGTACAACATTGGTCGAGGTTGAGAGAGCTAGTATTAGACAGTGCTAAGAGGTGGACAATTTGGCATGATGTTACACAAGGACTACTAATCATGAGTTGTACCTACCGTTCTGGTAAGATCCACGGTGGACGATCCAAAAGCTTCTTTTCACCTTTTAGTTTTTTTGTAATTTTTAGTTGTACTTGTACTTTTTCGGTTGGGCTTGTATTCTAGCCCCTTTTGTTTCAACACTCCCTTTTCTACAGTAGTTTACTTCACAGTTGCTTCTTCTTGTATTCTTGGACTGTGAGTTTGTACAGGTTTAAAGGAAATGCCTTCTCGTTTTAGGGAATATGCCTTTCGGTGCTAGTTGCTTGCCCCTGGCCTATGGAAGGCGGGATTGGGGTAGTCATGACATGGGCCTCAAGGGATGGGTAATGACAAAAGGGAGGAAGACTACTTGATTAGAGGGTTTCATCTAAAGATTTCACATGCAAAATGTAAGGTGGTTCAGTGACCAGGGTAGGGGTTGTTTCCACTAGAGTAGGTCGAAGTAGGGACCCGGGCGCCGGAGGTAGGCCGGAAAAGGCCTTTCCATGCCAGTGCAAGAAGATCAGACGCCGGAGAGGGCTGCACGTGTAGGATGGTTCAGTGGTGGAGTCGTGTCACCGAGATGGCGTAGGGGGGCAGAGCAGGCCAGCTGTGGGCTTCGCATGGGGAGGAGGGTTGCGCTTGCAGCGCGTTATGCAGGAGGAAAAATGTGGGGGGGTATGCCTCCCCCATTCAGTTTGGATTTCATTTTTTTCCATTATTAATAATAATAATAATAATAAATATCATGATATTAATAATCACATAATTAAAATAATAATAAAATTAAGATAAATGAAAATAATAATCATGTTCATTTTTTAAAACTGTTAACAACATTAATAATAATAATAATATATCATTAATAATTTTGTTAAAAATAATTTAATCGTAAAAATATTTAAAACATTTTTAACAACAAATTAATATTAAAAATATTAATGCAAATAATAAAATTTCCTATAGTAATAATAATATTATTATCTACACAATAATAATATTTTTATTATTATGGCGCAAAATTCTAACCCATTTTATTTTTGTAAAATTTATTTTATTTTAAACATTATATAACAACATGAGTACATGGACTAACAGCATGGATAGAACTGACCGTGTGGTGCCCGCACACTAGTCTAAAACCCCATAAAACACTAAATGTTAAAAAATATTAGACCCATGCTCGCCCCGTACCTTTCCCGGGATAAGAGAAACCAATAAATAATAAAATAAAATAATTTAAGAAGAAGTTGAAGTGTGAAACTATAGAACATAAACTTCTTGATCTACATACGGATTACGAACATGGCCCATCCTAGAAAAGAAAGGATATCATCTTAATCCTTGTCGTCATGATGTTTTTCAAAAAATAATTCCATTAATTCACATAAATATTAAAAAAAACAATGCAGATCTAAACACAATCGATCATATTTCAAGTACCTATCATATTGTTTTACCCTAAAAATAGGTCAACATTATATGGTTATTCAACAAGCTATGATTTAATGCAATTTATAATTTTTTCCATAAATTATCATTCCCCAGCTGGTCTTCATGGAATATGTCATGCACCAAGATCAATTGGATTTGCTACCGTACCAACCCATCAGATCCTCAGAGTGCTTAACTCAAAATTCCAAAATATATCTACACCCAATCCACTGATATAACTCTATCATGACCCCAAATATACAAATATAGTGAAATTAATTAATAGATATAATAACCCCTAAGTCAGGGACATTAATACATCCTATTTAGAAATAAAAGAACAAAGGGAATACATATATAATTATATGGGAGGCATTAACCAAATTAAATAAAATGGGATCGTGAGATTTGATAAGTAAAAATTAATAAATATAAAAAGATAAAATAATGGTAAATAAATTACATGATATAATGTATGAAAAATTATACAGTGATATATATCAATTGTCCAAAATATTCAAAGAATAAATTTCTATCTCAACGATTTAACAAAATCTACAACTGCACTAGTAATATCTACATAGTTCCCCAAGGATATCCTAGAAACATGAAAAGATGATTATAAATACAGGGTGAGAATAATTGGTATACTTAGTAGAGGAATAACCATGATCTAAAGTTCATATTTTAAAACAACATGATAATGCGCATACGAACAAGAAGAACCATCATGATCATAAACAATTAAAGTAACACATCCCATCCACACAATGACTCATAAACCAATTCATGTATCCAATATATAAATACTCCATAGAGATAATAATAATAATTAGAGGCTTAATGATATATCTTCCCAATTTATTTCCGATGTCTATTAGACAATGTTGAATGTATTATTCCCACATCCCTTTCATACACATCACATGACACCCGAAATGGAATATTCTAAATTTGATGTGGCTGAGGTTGCATCCCTACCCCCATTACATTTTCCTACATAATATGAAATCACGATGAATCACCACATAGTGTATTAATCTAAGAAATCTAGTTCATCATATATCAAATAATTATATAAGCACAATATTAGGGTATCATTTAAGTTATATAAATAAAAAATTTCACTGATAACCACACTTTACCCCATCAAAAAAATTCTCATATCATCACAACCTAATAACATCACATTTAACCTATAAATATAAAGACCATAACTTCTTTTATCACAAAAAGAAACCTATGTTATCATTAATGAAGGAATATTGGGGACGAGGGGGTACCCATAATTATATTTCATGACCATCCTAGTATTTAGTGAAAACAAACACAACCATGAACATTAGAGAGTTAGTATGGTTTTCTTACTCGATTGGGTGAATATATAAATAATAAAAATATAGATGATATATTGATTTCAAATAATACCCAACCTATGGGCTGGAAACAACCAGAGTAATTCCCATGACATATAGACTACCATACCATACACCAACCACCACTAACGTTTCCTATTCAATATAATATAAATCATAAAAATATTATATAAGTCACAAAAAATTTCATCTATCAATGATAGGTTTCACAAAATGTATTCACTTATCCATTCCATTTCATAGTTCACATCCCATTATTTAATTAAATTAATTTATAAAATATTTAAAACATCCATTTTTGTGTCATCATGCATATTTAGCATAAAATTTGATTTCATTTAATCACCTCTAATTATTAAATGGATAACTAGGAAACTAACCAAAATGCACAACAGTACAAAATGACAATATGAAACAACTACTACAAAAACACCTTATATCCACCATCATCTCCATGAAAAATGACCCAATCCATCTAACCACAGGAGAACACATCACACATCCCAACCACCTCATTAAACACAACCATTATATAAATGAAAAAAAATAACCACTTTACATCAATACCACACATCGTCACCATTTTTTATAACACCACTGTACAATAAAACCACATCAAAACGTCCCCCAAATCATAAATTTCAACCCACCATCACATCAAAACAACTCACATAAAAAATTTCATTTAGTTTCAATAGTGAGAAAATAATATCCCAAACCACATTGGGAAAATAGCATGTTGATGAATAATATAAAACATATCCCTAATTTTATATCATTCATGTACAATCATCACAATACTTAATTTTTTAGTATGGTTATTATCATAAAAAATATGATTCCATGGAAAACCATTTTATTATAAGAATATAAAATATTTATAATTTTATTAAAAGTGATATCACACAACCACATTATAATAAACTAAAAACACATCAACTATAGAGAAATAATTAATATGGAACCTGTTAATTTCAGAAAGGAAATAAAATAGAATAATAACATATGGAAATTATTTCAATTCATAAAATAATTTTTGATATCCACCATAACAATAATTTTTAGAGATTATAATTTATTATTTCATTACATAGACTTTTTTATCCCAAAAAAAGGTAAGAAAACCCATACAGGTCACACTAAATGATTGTAAACATGAGATAATGAGGTTCCCTTAACCTGAGATAGGTTTCAGATCTTTCAATTCACCAAATGGAAATAAAAAATATTCTAATAAACATTACAAACTAAGGAAACAATATATTAACATAAACCATAATAAAATGATTTAAAAAGGATGCATGACATATGTAAAATGAAACCATAAATAACTCAAAATTACATAGAATAAAAAAAAGAAATAACTAATAAGGGAAAACATGTACTACTCATCTTGGATCCACAAAACTAAAAATATAGAAAAAATGTATTGTGATTGATGATTTAAGACTAATAGATAATTAAAAAACATATAGGTTTGACCTAAAATTGAGAAGAAGATAAGTTTAATGAGGAGAACATCATCCAATGAAATCATATATAGATATTGAATGTTTTTAAGGAATTGATTAAAAAAATAATTTATGTATAATGTTCAATATATATTCATGCCACACATTATAAAATCATCATTTATGGTGTAAAACTCTTGAAACAACATCATTCACAAAAAATAATGAAAAATTGTCCTAGAACTAAATTATTTTATAAATTAAACTATTATGGTGTAAAAATTTTTAACACAGTTACCCCTCACCATACAAAAGACTAAATCTACTATATAAATATTCATAATCCATAATATTCACAATACACTCCTTTTTTATTGTGAAAATGTTATAATGTAGTTATTTTATTTCTATAACTCCACATATCATAATCTCTCATCTTTCATGATCTCTCCATAAATAAAACTACTACTCTTATGGCCCGAGATGAAATGAACCATTATAGATAATGAGTTTAAAAATTATTATATTATACATATAATACTAATGAAATGATATGACAACATGTTAAGGAAGAGTGAATGATGTCTAGGGGGATTTTATTTCAAATATAAATACTAGGATAGAAATCATAAAACCCCACAATTGTTTTTATTGTTAAACTCTACAATACTTAGAAGTCCATATTTATATTCGAGTTGGAGTCAACCACATTACAACATTAACACAAATTACTGCTTGAATTGATGGTTTCTATAATGATGATCTTTCCATAATATTAATTAATGAACTAGTAATGAATCATTTATTACCAAATTAAATTATATATGATTAATATCTAATGATTTTCTTGATGTAATAATCATTTATTCAAAAATTTCTTGATAAAAATTGTATTTTCATAAAAACATATCATACTCAGTAATGTTGTCTGGATGAGAGGACCATTAGAATAAAAATTTTATCTTGAGTGATCTCAATATGTATTTCTATAGTGGATGGGATCAAAATCATCACTAGTGCAATTTTCCTATAATAATAAATTATATTAAATAATTCATATGAATTATTATGAAGACCTCTATGGAAGGAATTGATGAACTCTAATGTCATGGGAAGAGGTTGGGGAATGAATTTTTTTCAGACCAGGTCTAGTTGAGTAAATATAATAAATTGTTTGATCCATTCAACACCACATAAGTGACTCTCAACGTTAATAAATAAATTTGATGACAATCATCGATGAGATCATGAGTTTGAATATAGTGATAGGTAATTACTATGAATATATCCTATAGAGAATATTATTATATTTATAAGGAATGTATACCGGAAGCCTATATATTTTATTACCTTAAACATTATTGATGTTGTAGGGGCAGTATTTTATCACATTTTTCTATGATTTATTCTCAATTATGTTCATGATGAGTTTTATATATCTATAATAAGGATATATATACCTCATCCATAACCTATACTCAAATAAAAACTAGGACCACTGGAGGAAGATCAATCATATGTGGAACAACAAGTGAATTTTATGTATAGTGGAAAAAATTTGTTTCTAAAATGACTACAAAGACATGGGAATTGTGTTTTTGTAAAATCATAAAATTTAAGAAGCTAGGTGGTAATGTGAGGATGTAGTGAGGGAAAATTATCATCATTTTCTAAAATTTTAGTGATTTTATATAGAGGAAACATTTCATATAAGGGTGTTAAATTTAACACCCGATTAATTTATGTTGTATTTCATTTAGATTTATTAATATATGGTGTTATACAATACAATTAGTTAAAACAATCCATGCTATATTATTTAAATGTTATTTAATTGCGATTGTTATAACCTAACAGTTAATATTACATGGTATGAATAAAAATAACAAAAATACTAATGTCTTATAATTTATTCATGTATAAAATGAAATAATTAGTCATAAATTGGTAATGAATTACAATAATTGTTATTTGAAGTTAAAAAATATGTTTCTTATAAAAATCTAATTTTATAAATTCAATTTTTTTAAATAAATTAAATAGATCAATATTGAGGACTTATATTAAAAAATTATAATATATTTTATATTTATTATAATGATACATCAGTCAGATAACATTTTTAAGAGTCATGGAATAAAAATTAAACTGGTATTTCTCTTAAACATTTATATTTTTCTATTAAAATTGTGTGTTGATCCCTTTGGAACATATTATAACATTAATTTGTTACGATTTTATAATTTTTATAATTAAAAACTATTACCATTTTTTGAATCATGAGGAAAAAATTGTGAATATGTCTATTTTAATTTATTCATTATGAATTTTAACTTTTGTAATTTTTTGTCACATCAGTAAGGGTAAAACAAGTAAAATACGGTATATATATATATGGCATTAAAATTTCACTAATAAATGAATTTATCCAATTAGATGAGTGGAGTTTATCCATTGACATAAATTTGAAATGTAAATGTCTTCTTAGGTGAATTTTTCCTTAATTATGGACATTAAATTAATTTAAAGAAAGAATAAATACAAATTAGCACTCTCTTAACCATAAAAGTATTAATTTTATTATAATATTAAAAATAGGATACAATTGTTCCAAATATCAACCTTAAGGATAATTACTTTTTTTATTATTTTCCTTTCATACATAATTTATATTTATTTTATAATTACAAAAAAACTTACAAATCCATGACATTATAATTATTTAATTAATTGTAAAATAAAATTAATTAAATTGGAAATATTGAAAATAACAAAATATATTTTTCTTAAAATATTTCATAAATTTTAATGACAAATATATCATTTATAATATGTGTGAATGTTTTATATTCAACTTTCAAAAATTCAATGTTGTCATTTGAAAAATTTAATAAATAGTTCTAATAAATATTATAATTATAATATGAAAAAGAAACTATTATTTTAAAAAATTAAAAATCATATTATTTTTAAGAGAATATGGTGGACAAGAAATGTAAAAAATATCATTCCTTTTTATATTTTCATAAAAAGTTTACATTGTATGCAAAATTATAAAACATTTTGATGAAAGCATTTGTTGATATGGTTAGGATCAAAATTTGTTAAAAATATTGTTCAACCAAAAGATAAGAAATAAAATGATTGATATACCTACTAAATGATTAAATATTTATTGGTAATTACATATCAAAATCGTAATTTAATATCTATAAATTCAAAAGCATTTTGAATTTGAATCAATTAAATATATTTTATCCCTTTTTGTAATTCACTGTCTTTCCCTTCATTGAATTAAAAAATGATACCCATTCCTTATATTATTTACACAAAATTATGTTATATATCTTGGAAAATACATATACATTTGTCTAATGAACAAAAATTGAAATTTTGTTGAATGTTCTATTATATTCAAAATTACAACCATAGGTTCATTAAGAATAGATATAACGTAGATCAACTGATGAAGATGTAATAATGTTACCTGATATCTTTCAATTTATTTCTTATTGTGACTCATATAAATTTATAGAATTTATACTAAAAAATTAAATTTTTTATAAAAAATACACTTAATTGGTATTTTAATTTTGAAATCACCATTATTCACCCACTTTTATATAAAATTTTTAGGGAATGTATAATTTTTAAACACATTTGAATTTCTATCTCCGTGTAGTGACACATTTTATTTTTTGAAACCATTATTTAGGGAAGGGTATTTTAAAGGGTAAAAATGTTATATATGAAAATTTTGAAATTATTATTTCCCATAAATAAAATATCATATATATGTTTTTACCTTCTAATCCTTTGGAAACTGATAATATCACTTATGTGTACTTAAGGACTACCTGTAAAAACCAAATTTTTCACTTAGGTATGGATCCATTAATTTTCAGTCTAAATAATTATCCACCCACTTTTATCGTGTCCGTGCATCCAAACCATTAAAACACACCTTTTTCCAAGGTCCAGAAAGAACCATACCGCACTGTTTACGCCTGGTTTGAAAAATCGTGGAGACAAACCATGCGCTGGCTAAAAACCTGTGTAAATTCCTAAAATTATCATAATGAAATATTAAGCCAAACCATTCCTCCCTATTTTGAGTTAATGAGGGATTGACATAGATAACTATAATTTTCGATATTTTTGAATTTTAAAACATGGAATCAATATATCTCTTTCGCCCGACATCTGATCGAGCTTTCGTTTATCATGACATGTCCCCCGTTACCCATGCTGTGACTTCCCCAAACCCGCCTTCCATACCCCTAAGGATGGAGAATAGCATAAAAGTCGTATTACCTAAAACGATGAAGGCATTGCCTTTATAACATACAAGCACACGTAACCAAGAACACATCAAGATAAGAACACAAGTAAACTAAACTGTAAACAGAGCGAGTGCAGTAAGTAAAAGGGGCTAGAATACAAGCCCAACTAAAAAGTAAAAGTACAACAGTGATACAAAACGACTGAAGAAAAGAAAAAGTCAGCTCTTGGGTTGTCCTTCGTGGTTCCTACCTAAAGGGTAGGTACAGATCGCCTCATCATCACTCCATGTACTCCCGTATCCTCTGCGTACCGACACACCGTATGGTCTACCTCTAGGTACCATCTAGTCCAGGTACTCTCAGCCTCATTCAGCATTGTTCGTCGTCTGCATCCAACACAACAAGGTGCGGACATAGCCCATGAAAAAGTGAGTATAACGATACTCAGTAGGGACCCTCAGACCCTCTAGGTGTCACAAAATCCATCAAAGATAAATCAAAAAGTATGAAATCAATAGCTAACCTTACTTAGTAATATGCACATACATATACCTTTGTTATCAAATAATCCATCTCAATCATGATGAAAACTCAAAGGTACTGACTCAGCTCACACCAAGATTTATTCTAGGGGTAGTATCAAGTAACATTCCCTGTCAAAATGTCACACACCTCGCCTGCTGGAGAACTCCTGCCCTATAGAGTACAGTGGTCATGCCACATCACACAGAGTCCCATCCCACTAACCATGTAATACTGAGGTACTCCTCCTGTCGAGTACCATGGGTCTGCCGCATCACCAAGGTGCTCCCCACCGTGGGTCTACCGTGTTACCATGGTGCTCCCCCTCATGGAATGCTGAGGTAATCCTTATGTCGAGTACCGTAGGGATGCTGCATCACCAAGGAACTTTCAACCGTTGGTCTACCACATCACTAAGTCACTCCCCACTATGCCTGTCAAGTCAATCCGAGTCGAAATGGTCAGTAGTCGTCAAGTCTCAACCTGCCACTGGGTTCCTGCACTATGCTTGCTCGTCTTCAGGAGGATTCGTCCCACATGATACTGGTCGATACTCTAACTTCCAAGAAGTCACACGAATATTTATCTCAAAGGTCCACCACGTCAAAGGGGTCTCAATGTAACAGAAATCACTTCAAATGGATGTCTGGTATGTGAGTTATTAGCCTTTTTGCCCCGGGGGCCCGGTTGGATTCGTGCTTAATCCAACCTGACCGTACCCCATATCAATCCATAACTCTTGTGGGGATTATCAAAGAGACTGTCCCAACCCAGCCTCGGTCGAATCAGTTCGGGTTGACACGGCTCGCAGTGCGTCCCAGCCAGTTGGGTTCGACTCGACAGGCCGTGAGGGGCCGCGGAGAGTGTCGCGAGGGTGCGAGGCTGCGGGGCAGCTCAACCGAGGATGGCAGTCTGGCCACATGGGGTGGGGGTCCAACCATGGGGTTATGGACTAGGAACGAGGCGGCTCGGAGGGCTGCGATGGAGCGGCTCGGCTGTGGGGTTCGGCTACGGCGGCGGCTCGACCACGGGGTGGTTCAGCCGGAGCAGCACGACGAAGCGTCATGGGGTGGCTCAAAGGGCAGTGAAGGCGTGGCTCAAACGCAGGGTTCAGCTGCAGGTGGTGGCTCGCCCGCGGGGACATTCGGCTGTGGAGCGGTGGCTCGACCACGGGGTGGTGGTTTGGCCACGAGGTGGCATCGTTGCATTGTGGCCTCCGTCGTGGCCGGTAGTGTTGCCGACTGCCGTTCTCATACCTCATCGGTGCCCAAAATCCCACTTTGGTTGCCATCGCAAAGGTCTTCTTCTTACTTCGCTCAGGGTACACCATTCAAGAATAACGGTGGAGGGGTCAGGCTATATATGTTTGGCTCGCGCCCTCCACGTTAGAGTGGTAGCAAGAATATAATCATGAACATGAACACTGAAAGCCAAATCCTATCCTCCCGCAATGATTGTTCTCATCCCACAAAATAAATCATCTGCGTTATTTGTTTCAAAAGGGAAGAACATGGTAATATAATCCCACACAAAATAAACCCCTAACTCGGGTTGTTTGTTGACATTGGCACAAGAAGTATGTATGGACACTTATTCTTCATAGATGAAGACCTCCCATGTCAGAAGAAGTCTCGAGGAAGAAGGTTGAAGTCGAGGATGGTGTTCTTCATCGGCGGAGTGTTATTCGTTGGGAGGTGAAGTTCTTCGTTGGAGAACTTTATTTCTCCCAAAGCTCTCTCCTCTCCGAATTTCACCAAAATGAATAGGTATCCCCAGAATAATATATTATGTTAACTATTATTTATTTTTTTGGATTAAAATTCAAATTGTATAAATTAATGTGGTGTGTTGGCATAATTATGTGGGGAAGAGTTGGCACAACAAATGTTGGAGGAGTTGAAGAGGCTCCCCCATATTTAATAAGAAGTTTGAGGGTTTCAATCCCTGGGTGGTCCCCACAACCATAACCCCTCATGGAAGGTTTCACTTGCTCGGGTGGTTACAAAAGAATAAAATAAAATGTATGTTTATGTTATTTTATTATTTCTATGAAAAAACCCAAAAAAATTACCTTTCACCCTCGACCGACTACCATCGCGATGAATGTATCCCTAAGAGAATACTGGTGTTGCGAGTTCAATGGTTCCCTCGGATTTCAATTCTGAGGACCGGTTCAAAAGATAAAAAAACCCACTCACACGTTTACTTAACGTACCCAAACAAAAGTTCAGAAATTCATTCTGGGCACTTTCGGCACTGGAATCACATGCCGAAAATTTTTTCATACTCGTAAAATTTCCAGTTATGAAAAAAATATTAAAGGGAAATTCCAGGTCTATTCATTCTACCCACCTCTGGGCTCTACATCACAGTAATCCACAACTCAAACTATGTAAACAAGTGGGGGTACTGAGCACGCATCTGAGCCTCCCACTCCCATGTTCTCTCCCAGAGGGTCCCATACTGCAAGAGAATGCGCACCAGAGGTATCGACCATTCATGAAGAACATGATCTTATCGATCCTCAATATCTACTGGAACCTCAGTAAAAGTATCCCCATTGGCAACGTCCATCTCTCCATGGTCGATGGTGTGATAATGGTTGTGAACGTATCTCCTTAGCTGCGACACATGGAAGACGTAATGCACCTCGTGTAACTGAAGTGGAAGAGCTATGTGGTATGCCAACTCACCAACATTGTTGGGAACCTGAAAAGGTCTGATGAATCGTGGATATAAATTTCCACCTCGGCCAAATCTCAGTTGACCTAGTCAAATTTATACCCGTAGAAAGATGTGGTTGACATCCTTTAACTTCTGAGGTCTTCGTCTCCTGTCAGTATACAACATCTGCCTACTCTGTGCAGTCTTCATTAGATCCTGGATGATCTGCAGCTTCTCTTTGGTAGCATGTACCATCTCTAGTCCCACTAGTGCTAATACATAGGGTCAATCAATCACAAAGGTGATCTTCAAGGTCTCCCATACAACGCCACAAAAGGTGAAATCCTAATAGTGCAGTGATATATATTGTTGTGTGTAAACTCTACCAAAGGTAAGTGATCCTCCCAGCTACGACCGCAGTCAAGGAAACAAGCACGCATCATGTCCTTGAGGGTTTGAATGGTCTACTATGTCAGACCATCCGTCTGAGGATGGAAGGCAGTGCTCAAACGAAGCTGCATCCCGAAAGCCTCTGGCAACCCCTTCCATAGCCGGCAAGTAAAACATGCATCACGATCCGAGGAAATCGTTGAGGGTACTCCATGTAACCACACGATCTCATGCACATAGAGGCCTTCCAGGATCTCTACTTAACCATACTCTCTGATCGGTAGAAGGTTGGATGGCTTGGGGAGTCGGTCGACGATCACCCAAATTAAGTCATTTCCCATGGATGTACATGGAAATATTGTCATGAAATATATTGATATCCCATCCCACTACCACTATGGGACCTCTAAAAGATTAACCATGCTTGCTGGTACTTGATTCTCAGCCTTCACATGCTGACAAGTGAGGTGTCGAGAAACAAACTCTGCAACTGCTTTCTTCATTCCCGGCCACCAGTACTATCATCAGAGATCCTGATACATCTTCATCACTCCTAGATGTACAGATAGAGGGGATGTGTGGAACTCCCTCAACACTTCCTCGAGAATTGACACTATTACCATGGTATAACCTCTCATGAAGATGACATTCTCCCCACCTTCAAAAAATCAATCAGGTGCATGTCCTGTGGATATCTGAGCACGTCATGCCTCACAGTTAGCGTCCCCCTGTTGCGCCTCCCCGATTCGCTGAAGAATAGGGGGAGTGACTTTAAGAAACTGTAGAAATGCTGATCCATCTCTATCCACAAAGGATATCTGTAAAGCGGCTAGCTGCTCTATCGCCTCGCCTAGTAGTTGTATACCAGATATCCTACTGAGTGCATCTGCTACAATGTTCCCCATCCCAGGAGTATAGAATCTCTATACATCATAGTCTTAGAGTAACTCAATCCACTATCATTGCCTCAGTTTTAGGCCCCTCTTAGGAAATATATACCTGAGACTCTTGTAATGAGAGTAAACAATAAAACGTTCAACCATCAAATAGTGTCATCGCATCTTTAAGGCGAAGACCAATGCTGCTAACTCCTGGTCATGGGTTGCATAGTTATTCTCATGTTTTCATAGCTATTGAGAACAATATGCGATCACTAATCTCTCCTACATCAGGACACATTTGAGTCCGGCCCCTGATACATCGCAGTAGACTACGTACCCTACGCCCTCCGCTGGAAGCCTCAAGATGGGGGCACTAGTCAGCCTCTACCTCATCTCTTGAATACTCTACTATAATTTCTCCGACCAAAGAAAGGGTTTCCCCTTCTTCATCAATGCTAGTAGTGGTGCTTCAACCTTGGATAATTCTGGCACAAATCATTGGTAGTATCTGGCCAAACTAAAGAAAATATGTACCTTCGTCACACTCCTGGGTGGATCCCAAGAAAGTACCGCCTTAATCATATCTGGATCCACTACAAATCTAGCCTCCGATATGACATGACCTAGAAAGTGAACCTACCAATCCAAATCTAGATCATTGAGAGCTTACAATAATGCGGGTTCTCTCGGAGTGTGTCTAGTACTACCTGTAAATGATCAGCATGCTCCTCCTTAGTAGTCAAGTAGATTGGAATGTCATCGATGAAGAGTACTACAAATCGATCAATGTATTTCTGAAAGATCTTGTTCATTTGTCCCATAAACACTACTGGAGCATTGGTCGCCCCAAATGGCATAACCAGGAACTCGTAATGGCCATACCGACATCTGAATGCCATCTTCTGCACATCTTCGTCCCACACTCTGAGTTGGTGATTTCTTGATCTGAGTTTTATCTTCCAGAACCACCGTGCTCCCTTTAGCGGATCAAAGAGGTCGTCAATTCTCAATATTGGGTACTTATTATTCACAGTCTCCTCGTTCAGGCACCGATAGTCCACACAAATCCTCAAGCTCCCATCATCCTTCTTGGGGAACAGAATTGGGGATTCCCAAGGAGAAACACTAGGATGGATAAATCCCTTCCCCTACAGGTCCTCTAACTATACTCCCATCTCCCGAAGCTCCATGGGGGAAATATGATATCCTCGTGTAGATATTGGTGTCGTCTGGGGGTACAAGTCAATGTAAAAGTCAACATCTCTGCAAGGAGGTGGGCCCGGAACATCATCAAGGAAAACATCCACATTCTGGTCCACCACTACATGATAGCTCGGACTCTCCACATCTACAGCTAAAATGGTATAGCTAGCCAACCGATGATGGATCAGCTACACACTCCTCTGGGTAATTCAATCCTGCGCTGCAAAGACTCCCTTCTTGCTAGGGAAGGTAAACCTGGTCCCATCCGTGAGGACACACCACTACAGTAAATCTAAGCATGGAATGTAGATAACCATTCCATACCCAAGATGATGTCGTAAGGCCTCGACGCTGCTTGTAGGAGATCCCAGCAGAAGCTCCCACCTCCTAGAGTAAGCAAACACTGTCGGCACCCGTGTGTAATCATCAAATATGCTTGTGTATGAGTCTCTATCCATAAGGATTGAGCTAACAGCTCTGTCGGAATCTCTGAGATCTGAATGAGGGTAGTGGCAATAAAATAATGACTGGAACATGTGTCAATATGTACTACATCTATGGAGGAGTAGACACAGATCGTAACTTGTATCATTTGCGAAGCATAGTGATCGTAGGCCTCAGCTACCTAGAGCTGATCTCTCCCTTGTCCACCTTCTCCCTTTGGTCGAGGTGGACCTTCTGGTAGTGGTGGTGGTAACATCTCAAATTGTCGCCCACTACCAACTACACGAATATCTCCTCTGCAACGTCTTCCTATTCCATGTGGAACTCCTCCATCAAACCTCTGTCTCTTTCAAGGAAGTCCTTAGACCATCTTTTGATCATCTGTACGACGGGTTAGACAGTCATAATCCATGTGACCCTGCCCGCCGAATGTGAGACATTGCCCACTCCTGGTATAACTGGCTCGGCCTAGGTTTCCCTGCACAACCAATCACGAGTCATGCGGTCATCCACCTGTAGGTCTGGTCCTCTTGGACCTCTACGTCATATGTCTGCTTCTAGCTGCAGAAGACTCTGCTATGTGATAGCTGGTAGTGGCTCTCACCGCTGGTGACTGCTCAGCAATAAAAATATCTACCAAGAGGGCTCTCTCTATCACCCACACCTGCGTCGGGCTGCTGAGTGAGATAATCGAAGCCCTGGTCTCTCGCCTAAGCCCATGCTCGTTGGTCTGGGCCCTGAAGAATAGTTCTCGTAGTATATCTCTAGATTAGTGTGAGAGGTCAGTGAACCTCTCTACGTACTGAAACACAATCATGTTTCCCTACTGCTGATGAAATAACTCTTGAATGCAAACTACACAAAGAGTCGCAGTAACAAACTCTTCCTGAAACAGGCTCTCGAAGTCCGCCCAGAGAATCATCACCTCATCGTGAACCATGAGCATCAAGATCCACCATCTCCCTGCTACTTCATGTAGAAGGCTGGTGGAAATGATCACCATGACATTGGATGGTGTCCCTACGAGTGAAAAGACTCTCACCACAGACTCCAGCCAATCCTCAGCAGCATGTGGATCCATCTCTCCCCTGAACCTAGGTGGCCTCCAGTACTGGAACTCTTGAAACACGATCAAGCGACATGCACCGTCTTCTGCTGGGGATGGTGGAATCGGTGACCCAATGGGGAATGATACCACTGGTGCCTATACTATAAGTGGCATATGCACCGAGGCCTCATCACTCGTTGAGATTTCAGTGCATACAACACTCAGAACTCTAGATGAATATCTTCATGGTGGAATCTTGAAACGAAACAGCTGCACCATGGATAATAAGTTATACCTAGTGAGTTGACTGAGGAGAAAACAACAAAAACTCTTGGAAACACACATGCAGTCAGTGTTTTCGGGCAGAGTTGGAAGTCTGAAGTCAGGGTCATGGTGTATGGATACATCAGTTTCCACACCAACACTGGACTCCTTGAATTGAGAACTTCCCTCAATCCCCTTAGCATTATTGATGTTAAAAAGAATGATCGGATTCCTAGGTTTTGTGGTAGAACCGACTCCTCTGATACCAGTTTTTCATGGCCCGTTACCCGAGGCACGTGCGGTGACTACCCCAAGCTCTCTATCCAAAGGCCAGGGGCTGTCGACTAGCACTGAAGGCATATTTTCTAAAACTGGGAAGACATTTCCTTTATAACCTACAAGAAAATGTAACAAATAACACAATAAGATAGGGACATAAGTAAACTGAAATCTAAATAGAGTGAGTGTATTAAGTAAAATGGGACATAAAACAAGCCCAAAATGAAAGTAGAAGTACAATTGTGATATAATACAATTGAAGAAAAGGGAAAATCAGATGATGGGTCGTCCTTTGAGGTTCAAACTGGATGGTTAGATACAGATCGCCTCCTCATCCCTCCACATCCACCCATCTTCTCTGTGT
The DNA here is from genome assembly GCA_963277665.1 of Viscum album. Classification (NCBI taxonomy): domain Eukaryota; kingdom Viridiplantae; phylum Streptophyta; class Magnoliopsida; order Santalales; family Viscaceae; genus Viscum; species Viscum album. The sequence continues at coordinate 1,464,557,038 of OY728146.1, read as the reverse complement.
ACAGACACACCATATGATCCACCTCCAGGTACCGTCTAGTCAAGGTACTCTCAGCCTCAATCAGTGATGTATGTTGTCTGCATCCAACACAACAAGGTGCAGGCATAGCCTGTGCAGGGATGAGTATAACGATACTTAGTAGGGACCCCGAGACCCTGAAGGTATCACAAAATCTATCAAGGATAAATCGAAAATTATGAAATCACTAGATAAACATACTTAAGTATATTCCCATATATATACCTATGTTATCATATAATCCATTTCAATCATGAGGAAAACAAAGAGGAACTGACTCAAAAAAAACCGGGATTTATTCTAGGGGTAGTATCAAGTAACATTCCTAGTGACAATGTCGAACACCTCAGCTACTGGAGAACCCCTTCTCTATCGAGTACATCAGGCATGCCGTGTCACACAGAGGCACTTCCCACTAACCTTGGACTGGTGAGGTACTCCTCTTCTCGAGTACCATGGGTCTGCCGCGTCACCTAGGTGCTTCCCACCATGGGTCTGGCACGTCACTAAGGCGCTCCCCCTCGTTTCCTACTGAGGTACTCCTCTTTTCAAGTATCGTGGGTCTACTGCATCACCAAGGCGCTCCCCACTGAGACTGTCAAGTCAATATTAGTTAAAATGGTCAGCAATCATCAAGCCTCAGCATGCCTCTTGGTTACCGAACTATGATCACTCGTCTCCAGGAGGATCCGCTTCACATTCTACTGTACGATACTCCAACTACCACAAAGTCCCACAATAAAGTATCTAAAAGGTCATCCACATCATATGGGTCTCAACGTAATAGACAGCACGTCAATCAGACATCTGGTCTGTGGGTTATTAGCCTTTTTATCCCTGGGGCCCGGTTGGATTCATGGTTGATCCAACCTGACCATACCCCATATCAATCCAAAACTCCACAGGGGTATACTCAAAGAGACCGTATGGCTCTAAGATTTCCAGCGCCTCTGACGGTTCGTCAAACGGACGTCTGTTGCCAAATTTATGGCCAAAAGAAAGTAAATGGGTCATGTTGGGCCTGTGTCCGGTCTGACCTGGTCGGACTGATGTGGCCCAACCCGGCCTGTCCCGCATTACGACGCCGATAGATTAATTCAGCTCGACCTGCTGGGTCTGTTCTGGCAGGCTATGAGGGCATGAGGACACAGGGTAGCTCAGTCGGGGACGGCGGTCCGGCCACGGGGCGGCTCAACCGAAGCGGCGCGATGAAGCACAGTGGGGCGGCTCCGAGGGCCATAGAGATGCGGCTCCGCCACGAGGTTTGGATGGAGACTACAGCTCGCCCACAAGGTGGTTTTTCCAGAGCGACGTGGCGGAGCACCGTGGGGTGGCTCGAAGGGCCGTGGTAGCGTGGCTCGGCCGCGGGGTTCGATTGTGAATGACAGCTCGACCATGGGACAGTTCGACCCTGGAGTGGCAGCTCGGCTGCGGGGCAGTGCCATTGTGTCAGGGCCTTCGTCGCTGCCGGTGGTGTTGTTGGGTGTCGTTCTCATGTCTCCTCGGGGCCCAAAATCCCTCTTTGGTGGCCATCACTAAGGTCATATTCTTCCTTCGCGAAGGGTACACCATTTACAAAAGAACGATGGAGGGTTCATGTCGTGTTTTTTGTGGCCCGTGCCCTCCATGTTAGATTGGTACCAAGCAGCTCATCAAGAACATGAACATTGAACATCAAATCCTATTTGACCACAATGATTGTTCCCATCCCTCAAAAGAAATCAACCACTTTTTTGTTTTAAAAAGGGAAGATCATGGAAATATTATCACACACAAAATTAACCCCTACCTCTAGTTGTTCGTTGAAATTGGCGAGAGAAGGATTTAAAGATGTTGATTCTTCATAGATGAAGATGTCCCACATCAGAAGAAGTCCCGGGGAAGATGGTCAGAGTCAATGTAGGAGTTCTTCATTGGTGGAGTGTTTTATGTTGGGAGGTGAAGTTCTTAGTTGGAGAACTTTATTTCTCCCAAAGCTATCTCCTCTCCCAATACGACCAAAATGAATAGGTAGCCCCAAAATAATAGATTGTGATATCTATTATTTATTTTGTTGGCATAAAATTCAAATTGGCTAAATTAATGTTGTACACTGGAATAATTAAGTGGGGAAGGGTTGACATAATAAATGTTGGAGGAGTTGAAGAGGCTCCCCCATATTTAATAGGAAGTTTGATGGTTTCAAGCCCCGGGTGGTCCCCACCACCATAACCCCTCATGGGAGGTTTTACCACCATGGGTGGTTACAACAAAATAAATTAAAATGTGTGTTTAGTTTATTTTATTATTTCTACAGAAAACCCAAAAAAAAATTATATTTCACCCTCGACCAACTGCCATTGAGGTTGAAGTCTCATTAAGAGAATACAGACGCTGCGAGTTCAATGATGCCCTTAGATTGCAATTCAAACCATTAGTTCAAAATATAGGAAAACCCACTCTCACATTTACTAAATGTACCCGAAAAAAAGTTCAGAAATTCATTCTGGGCACTCTGGGCCTTGGAATCACGTGCCGACAATTTTCGCGGACCTGTAAATTTCCAATTTATTAAAAAAAGTACATGGAAATTTCGGGTCTTTACATCATTCATCATGGTGGATTCGCAATGGTATGTACTCGAGTCCTCTTTAGTCATTCTTATTCTATTTCACTCTCAACCAAGTCACTTCCATGTGATCATTTTTCACCTTTTCATAGATACACTCTGATCCAAGGAAAATCAAGGGCTGATACCAAAGGAGAAGGATCATACAACCATATGGTGGGTGGTCTATAACTAATCCCTATAGTTTTTTATTTTTGGAATGTTTGTATGGGTCCTACCAGTTTCTTTGGAAGCATTTTATTAAATTAACATGTCATGATAATATTAGTTATAATTGTATGGTTCTGAATTTTCAAAATATGTGATTATATGTTAGTGGTTTCACCTACAACTCAATCCACCTCACGTTGAAGGTTATGCTATTATTGGATTTTTAGTGTTTTAACATGTTTGAGCCACCGTTCAGGTGTTCCATTACATAAACATTCTAAAGGATAGTCTATTTTCATAAATGACTTATTATTACTAATAATTTCAAAATGGAATATACCATATATTCTCACCACTTGACACACCATTGGTATGTGCTTCCAAATGGTTATTTAATGTGAAATGTGAAATGTAAAATGGAAAGTATACTATGTATATAACATGGCCTTATTTAATGAAATTGATTTAAGGTAAATTATATATAACACCCCTTCCCATGGTGATGGAAGTTAGTATATTGAACCTCAAAAATTGAATAAGCCTTAATGTCCAAATAGAAATTTCTTAAATGGTTGCAATAGTACTTGGCCTATCTACACTAATGGAATACAAAGCATGGACCAATGGTTTAATCTCTTCTTGACCTATCCACACTAATGGAAAGAAATTGATGATCCAAATGAATTAATACTTGATTCCAATTTCAATTAGGAATGGATTGACTCGAGGTCACCTAGGATTATGAGAGGAGAATACCATGGGACTCGTGAACCCCATTCCGATTAAAGAATACAATTTCCTTAAGTTAATACCCCAATAGACTCTAGTTCTTGTCTTTTCCTTGGATTCCCAGTATACAACTATTGCGTCCCATTCATTGTTATATGATACCTTAGATACGGTCCTTGGATCCATGATTGACTAGTAGGTTCCATGGTGAAAGCCCATAGGGCCCTATTTTTACATAGCCTCGTCTTATCTTGGTTAATCACCTTGGACTCAATAGGTGGATTATTATGAAATTATTTGGATTACACTCCTTGTATTACACTCTTAAACCATAGCTAGAATCATATAATACTAAGTTAGTATTTTGTGAGTTTACATTACATTTGTTTTTACCCTAGAATTCCCATACTGGATATCATTGACTAGTTTCCTTGTTACGTCTTAGGACATTCACTATTATAATATCAAATGGTGATGTCAGAGTTTTCTATGCCTCACGTGACCTATTAACATTAAATGGTAATTGAATAATTCCTGAACTGGGTAAATGTTCAAACACCAGCGGAGGGTTGAAGTTGGTACTTGTTTATTTAGTTATTTTGTATTACTTTCTTTAATTTACATATATGCCTGCACACTACTATATTCCATTACACGGGCTGGATGTTATAGACATAGTTGGTGGCGGCCTTGTGAGATTTATCTCACACCCTCTCTAGGATCCGTTTGGTATCCGGAGTAGATTACATGGTTGCAGGTATTGACAAAGGGAAGCATGAAACATCCAATACTTCACTGTGTGCTTATAGGATGGAGCTTGATAGCAAATAACCGAGTAGGATCTCATGAGGCTTGGAGTAGAATCTTTTATTTTATATTGTGAAACTTGTTATGAATATTTTATTGTACCCATGATTTCTAGTTTTTTAGTGACAAGGGATTACAACATCACTTTTCCAGTTGATACAGTTATTGTTATTCTTGATTATCTATTGCATTAGTTTGCTTCCACAATTTATTTATATTGCTTATACTATTTAATATTCATTTAAATCTTTTCCACTGTTCTACACATGTATAATAAGGTCATAGTCTTCCCACATACACTCCGTAGGCCCTCGCTACTAGTCGGCTACCTCTGGAATTTGGGATGATGTGTTTGAGGCTATGTGTCCCACTGGGCTCGGGGCACATGTTAAGTGGAATCTGGGTCCGGGTCACCACAAATTTCTACCAGAGCTCATTTCATTTCTTGAGTGACTATTTGGAGATAATATATTAGAGAATATAAACTATTGGGACTTGGTCATAAGTCGTTCTTGGGTGTCACGAACCCATGTTCGGGGTAAAATCCATGTTACCCATAATTCAATTTTTGTTCTATTTTGCCTATAATAGTTGATATTATTTCACAATTGGGTGACTCACATTTTGTGTGGTGTTTTTGATTATTACTATTTGGTAATTTATTTCATCCTTGGCTTGATCATACAAGGGCAAGGATTATTTCTACATTAATCATCAAATGCACCTAAAATTCACATGTCATGCATATTGCAATATCAAATAGGTTCATTTCACAACTTTTCATTGCTTGATATGTCTATGATTGTTGAGTGTTGTGTTGATTGTTGCTTGTAAATGTATTAATTTGGCTTATATAGAGTGATTTACTATATCAATTCATGAGATGTATGGGCCCTCATGGGTTCAAATGAGTAATTTACCTTTTCAATCCATTATACAATAAATAATTGGTTGTTGTTTCTGCTGATAGGTGTATCAGCACAGATTCATCGGAAATGACTATCCATTATAAATTGAATCATGAAACCAAAAATAGATTGGTTTCACATCATTATCCCTTATTTCATGTTCTTGAAATGTAAAAGAGTGAACCTAATAATTAACTACAAAATTACATAATAATTATAATTGAGCACTTGTCGATATCTAGCCATGTAAGGCAGGTATTTTGAGTAGTATGACTTGGGTAGTGATTTCTCGTATGTTCATCAACTGTTATAGATTCTATATCCTTGATTATAAGCATGTTTTAAGATGTGTTATTAGAAATTGTAGATCAATTCCGCCACGACGTCCTCGTGACGTTCGAGAGGTGGGTGGTGATGACTATGCTCTAGACATGGAGAGCCCTGAACCACTAGTCTTACTTCCAGGAGTTACACTTGAGGAACCACCTATTATCCCTAATTTGGTAAATAATTCCTAAATCAATGATAATTTTTTATGTATGATGCAGTCCAAGATTTTTGCTCCATGGGTTTCACAAACGATGGAAGATCTGACCCACGAGTTCCAACAGCATCATCCTCTTATTTGTTTCAGGGGATTTCTGTTCTCAGGATGCTGAGTCTTGGATAAAATCCATGTGGTCTATTTTTTATTCTTCTAGAAATTCCTCCACATTGGAGAGTCATACTTTATAAATACATTCATTGGGATTTTTCTAAGAGTTGGTCGGATGTTGTTACCTAGGCTGGATGTAATCAAGGCATGTTATGGGTTGACTTCTAGACTACCCTCTATGATCAGTTTATTCCTCAGTCATTGAGAGCTGATAGATCCAAAGAGTTCATGCATCCTGAGCAGGGTTCTATGTTAGTTATGGAATATTCATCATTTTTCATAGATTTACAGCGCTTTCCACTGCTTTTTTTAGGTGATGTGCTTTCGTGTGCAATACGTTTTGAGGATGGGCTCTGGTATGCCATCCAAACTCAGGTGAATGTCTTTCACCTTCCTACCTTATCTAAAAATATTGATCCGGCCCTTATCACTGAGCATAAACTAAGGGATGGAGTGAGTACTGGGTTTCAAGTATTAGTGCCGCATTAGGCATGTGGTTCTTCCAGTGGTGGGAAACGTTCCATTGAGGTTTATCATCAGGTTAGTAGAAGACCAAGTATCTAGTTTGATAGCTATATATTGTGTCATAGGTGTGGATAAAAGGGAATAAAAAGTACCAGTATGATATAGACCCTATGGATTGATGGAATTATGGCCGTCTGGGTCATCTTCAGCAGATTTGTAGGATATTTCCACCAGCTTTGTGTAGAAAAGGATCTGTTTCAAATAAACCTTTAAGAGTGGGTTCTTTGGGCCACTTCAAGTGGGAATATGGAGTAGCACCGACTGGGCTGGCCAAGAAGGAGGTCATGGCTATGGTAGTCTGATCCTTGATCACCAGCAGCACTAGTAGAGCATCCATGATCATAGTAGTTGATCTGATTCACAGGGTTGTGGATCAGGTTAGTTGCAAAACTTACAAGCAATACCTTAGAATCAGGTTGTGGGACCATCTACAGTATGATGTACTATCCTAGTAGCCTCTACCATTGTATCTTTCTTATTTGATGAAGTTGATTCAAACCCTTTTATCACTATATTTGTCTTAAAATGTCTCAGACTAGAGATAAAGTTTCACTATGGTGAAATGACCAATGATACATCATTGGGAAAACAGATGACGGTCATACACCAGGGAATGGATTGTCCCCTTGTGGTTAGAAGTTACCCTTTCATGTAAAATCTCATTGTTCTTGTGATGCCATGCTTTGATGTCATTATCATGATGGACTAGTTGGACCACTATCATGCCTTTGTAGACGGTTATCATAGTAGGGATTATTTTTCATCACTAGAAGGCAACCGTAATCTTTTAAAAGGTGAGTTGGATGCCTATGCTAGGAGAGCGAGACCGAAGAATCATTTGATAGGTGAAGTGACCACTTAGATTTCAAATATTTTTAAAAGGAATTAGGGCATGCGTCAAACTAATTTCCCTCCAGTGGTTGATCATTTCAAGGAAGTATTTTCAGATGAATTTTTTGATAACCTCTTAAGGGAGAGGTAGAGTTTACATTTGGGTTTTTTCTAGGAGCATCTCCAGTGTCCATTCCTCCATACAACATGACACCAACTGAACTATAGGTGATCAAGTGGGAAATAGCGGACTTAGAGGCCAAAGGATTTATACATCCAATTACATACTCTCAGGGGTCACCCATCCTTTTTTCTATGAAGGAATACTGACCTATCTGTTTATGCATGGATTATAGAAGGATGAAGTAGCCTAAAATAAAGAAACGATATCAACTACCTCAAATAAATGATCGCTTTGACCAGCTCCTAGGATCCACTGTGTTCTCTAAGTTCAACCTGATATCATTTTATCATTATGTGTGAGTTAGTCCATCAGACATACCTCATACAGCTTTCAATATCATGTATGGTCTGTATGAGTATCTTGTTATGCCATTCGGTCTTATTAACACTCCATCCATTTTCATGTCGTTGACGAATAGAGTTTTCAATCGTTATCTTCACTCTTTTTCTTGTTCTTGTTGGATGACATATTTTTGTATTCATGCACTCGTAATGGCCATGATAAAAATCTTGAGATCATTATTAGTATTGTAAAAGAGCATCATTTTTATGCAATGCTTGATAAATGTGACTTATGGATCGAAAAAGTCAACTACTTAGGACATAATATATCAGAATATGGAGTATCCGTTGACCCTAAAAGGGTTAGTGTTTTTGTTTCTTAGGGAATCCAAAGAACATGTTTCATATCAGGAGCACCGTGGGGTTGGTTTGATACTACAGGTGTTTCATACAAGATGTTTCTCATCTGGGAGCACCCCTTACTGGTCTAACTATAAAGGGTGTCAATTTCACATGGTACGAAGAACGCGAGACATCATTTAGGGGTTGAAAGGGAGTCATGTCTCGACACCAATTCTGATTCTTCTAGAACCAGATAAGGGTAATATCATCTTCTGCGATGCATAAGGAATATCCTAGGAGTAGTGTTGATGGTGGAAGACAAATTCATTACATATGGATCTCGGTAGTTAAGGCCTCATGAGAGAAATTATACGACACTTGACTTCGAGCTAGCAGCAGTTGTCCATGACCTACATTTCTAGAGACAACATCTATTGGGAGAGTCCCTTGTAGTGTATACAGATCACAAGATCCTCAAGTATATCTTTTCCCAGTGTGAAATTAACCTCTAACAATGAGATGGGTCGAATATCTACAATACATTGATTTGGAGCGTGCCTATTTTCTATGAAAATTCAATGTGGTTGCAGATGTATTGATTCAGAAATCTCAAATGTAGGCCGTACATGAATCCTGTGATGAAAGGATGTTAATGTCCCTATTTTATGAACTTTATATGGAGTTTCATGATAGTTATGAACTTTCTTACATCTCATACTTATCTGTTACCTCTTCCCTCTATGAGAAGGTGATGCGTAGGCAGTTTTTAGATCCTAAAGTTTTTGTTCTCCATGAGAGGATCATAAGAGATAACCCCCCTCCAGATTGGTCAATGGGTAGATATGACATTTTGTGTCTATGTGGGTGTATCTAGGTTCGTGAATATGTGAGAGAAGAGTTAATGAAAGAGTTCTATGCTCCATAGTGGGAGTTAGTAGAGGAATATCAAAGATGTATCAAGATATGTGACGCCATTATTTATGGCCTAGGATAAAATGTCATTTTGATGGAATCATCATTAGGTGTTCAACCTATCATCAGGTGAAGGCAGAGCATCAGAGACTTCCAGGATTGTTACAAAAAATTCTAGTCCCGGAATAGAAATGATAAAATGTTGCAATGGATTTTGTATTCGGCTTACCTATTTCTTTGAGGGGTAATGATGATATCTGCATAGTCATTGACAGACTAACTAAATCATTCCACTTCATTCATATTCTGAAGAATTTCTCGGTTGATGAATTTAGAAGACTGTATGTCTGTGAGATCATACAACTACACGAAGTTCCACATACTGTCATTTTTTATCAGGATGCTCATTTCACATCACGGTTCATGAAGGGTTTATAGAAAGCTATGGGAACTCAGGTGCTTCTAAGAAAAACTTCCCACCCTTTTACCAATGGGAAATTATAATGGGAAATAAATGTTTTAGAGGATATACTCGGGTTATGAATACAAGATTTCTATGGTTTTTGGGTGAAGAATATCCCTCTCATCGAGTTCGCCAATAATAAAATTTTCCACGAAATGATTCAAATGGATCCTTTTCAGGCCTTATATTTTTTGCTATACCATTCACCTTCGTGCTGCCTAGAGGCAGGTGAGGTAGCCCAACTAGGTCCTCATCATGTTCATGAGACCTAAAAAAGTTCTAGCTGATTAGGATGTGTATGACTACTCCTCGGTATAGATAAAAATTTTATGCTAATCTCCCTCGATGACCTAGAGAGTTCGCGGTTGGGGATCATGTTTTTCTTCAAAAATTTCCCATTATAGGGCATAAGCAATTAAGAATGTAGGGAAAGTTGTCTCCTTGCTATGTTGGGCTGTTCAAGTTTCTAGAGAGAGTTGATCTGGTATCATATCAGTTACTACTACATCAGATGTAACATGCCATACATGGTGTCTTTCATATCTCACTGCTACGCCAATAACATGTTGACCCATCTCATACATTTTATCCCGAGGAAGTTGAGTTAGATGATAATGCTAACCTAACTAAATATTTTGTATGCATCCTTAACCAAAGAACAGAGGCTCTCTGACGCAATTATGTCCCTCTTGTATGGGTGGAATGGCAGCATGGCCAAGTAAATAATGAGACATGGGAGAGGGAAGCCAATGTACGTGCTTAGTGTTTAGATTTTTTCTCATATAGTGTTTTCTAACCCTTGGATGGAGAACTCGGGGGGTGAGTTATTTTAATGGGGGAAGACTGTAAGAACAAGGGTTTTCAATCATGTATAGATCTTTTATGTTTTTGTCTAAATATTTACTCTGAAAATAGTATATATTCTTAATGATCTGGAAACGGTTATGAGGGTTTCTATGGCCTTTTTAGAGCTCAAAAAACATCATTTTGGAAAAATAGGGCAAGTTGCACGGTTTGTACATGGTCAGTGCAATGTTTTCCTAACCTTGAGGTATGTGTTTTTTTGGTCAGATAGTGGAACCTATCACAGTTTCCACATAGTTGTGCATCAAAACTATTCGAAAACACCTTTTTCCTAGGTTTGGGTGAACCATCTCACATGGTTTCTGCACGATTAGACAAACCATGCGAACAAACCATGCACAATCTAAAAATCTATGTAAATGTATAAAATTCCCTTAATGATCTATTAAGACAACCCCTTCCTCCCTAATCCAAGTTTATATGGTATTGACCTTGTTCCCTCTCATTTTAGAGATTTTTGAAGATCCAGACATGGAATCAATAAATATCCTTCATCTTGCATCCAGTCAAGCTTTCGTTAGTCATGCTAGATGTGCAACCGTAAGTACTTGAGTCCACTTTATCTATTCTTCTTCTCTTTCACACATGACCTTGTTATTTTCATGTGAGTATTTTTTACATTTTCTTAGATCAACACCGAAACAAGGAAAATCAAGCGCCGATACCAGAGGATAACGATTGTACAACTCCGAGGTTGGTGGTTTATAACTCATCCTAAAAGTTCTTTGTTTTTGAATTGTTCGAGTGGGCCCCACTAGCTTTATTTGAAACAATTTTTTAAATAAAAATTACATGATTATACTTGTTAGAATAATATGGTAAAGACGGATACAAATATGTGATTAGTTGTTAGTGTTTTGACCCACAACTCAATATGTCTATTGTCAATGTTTATGCCATAATATGGATTTCAGTGTTTTGACACGTTTGAGCCACCATTCAAGTGTTCCTATAGTTGATCTTTCTAAAGGTGATTATTTTATCACAAATGGATTTTTATTTCTGAGAATTTCATAACGGAATGTCCCATATATGATCACCACTTGAACCATTTAAGGTATGTGCATCCAAATGGTTGTTTAAAGTTAAATGTGAAATGTGAAATGGCATGTATACTATGTATATAACATGGGATTATTTAAAGAAATTGATTAAATGATACATGATTGTTTCACCCCATTCCATGTTGATGGATGGTAGAGAAGTGAACCTTAATAATTGAATAATCCTTAATAGATAACTAAGACTTGATTAAATGGTTGAAACGCTACATGGACTATCCACACTAATGGAAGACAAGGCATGGACCAATTTTTTCGACTCTACTAGACGTATACATGCTAATGGAATGAAAAACATGACCCAAATGAATTAATACACGATTAAAATATCCAACAAAAATGGAATGACTCAAGCTCTCCTTTTATTCTGAGAAGAGAATACCTTGGGTCCTGGGAACCCCATTCCGATTCATGGATATGGTTTTCAAAGGATGATATGCACCGAGACTATAGTTCTTTTCAATTACCTAAATTACCAGTATACTACTGTTGGATCCCTTTCATTATTACAACATTTCCCTTATACACTCCATGAATCCATCATTGACTAGTAGGTGCCATAATGGATGCCCATAGAGCTCTATCTTTCATATCTCTGATAAACCTTGGTCAATCACCCTAGACTCGGTAGGAATATTATTGTATAATTCCTTAGATTACGCTCATATGATTACACTCTTAACCCTTTGCTAGACTCATATACTACTTAGTTATTTTTCTTTGAGATTACGTTACCTTCGTTTTTACCATGGAACTCCCTCAACAGATATCATTTTTTGGGTAACTTGTTACCTCTTTGGACCTTCACTACTTATAATATCACAAGGTTATGTAAGTGTTGGATATGCCTCACATGATATATTAACTAAAATTGGTAATTAACTAATTAATGAACTTGTAACATATTCAGACACCTGCCAAGGGTTGAAGCAGGTACATGGTTATTTAGTTATTTGGTACAGCTTGGTTTACTTTACTTATATTCCTACACACTGCTATATTCCATTACACAGACCAGATGTTATAGACACCGTTGGTGGTGGTGGCCCACTAAGATTTATCTTACACCCTACCTTGGTGTCGTTTGGAACCTGAAGTATATTACATGGTTAAAGGTATTGACAATGTGATGAATGGAGATTCCAATATTTGATTTTGTGATGATAGTATAGAGCTCGAAAATAGATGACAGTGTAGGATATCAGGATGCTTGGAGAAGAAATTGTTTTCTTTTACTTTATAGAAAATGTTATGTTTGTTGTCTTGTATCCATGATTTCAAATTTTATAGTGACATAACATTACATCATCACTGTTCAAGCTAACATAATTATTGTTAGTATTTTTTATCTGTTTCTTCAATTTCTTTATTCTATTTATTTATATTTCATCCGCTGTTTTCTATTCATTTATATCTTTAACATTATCCTATACTCTGATAATGAGGAAATAGTCATCCCATGGACAAACCGTAGGCTTTCATTGCTATTCGGTAGCATTTTGTGTTTTGGAAGATCCACATGTGTCCATGTAGACCACTTGTCTTGGGGAACCCATTTTGTGGCATCTGGGTCAGGGTCGTCACACTACCACCTCCCAAAAGTGAGGTTTTTATTTATTCATTTAGCATTAAAATGTATTGTAATAAAGATTAATTTAATCAATAAATCATTTATATCTTATAAAATTGTTTCAATTAGTTTAAATAATTATTTAACACTATTTATTTTTAAATATTTAAAATTTAAAAATCATTAAATCATAATTATGGCCTAACATTTCCATTTATGGAATAATTATATTTCATACATCTATATTTTATGGATATTTTTATAATGACTATATCTAATATTTATATCATTATTATAATTATATATTCTATGGGAATATGATAAATTAATATGAACCATAACTACATGATGCAAAAATACATTCAAAAAATCATTTATCACCCGGAGGAGTGGTTTTAATCAATAATGTTTAATAAAAATGTGATAAAATTTTATAAGTAATATTCTTCTCTATATTTATTAGTATCATTATAAAGTATATTTTTTAAATAATTTATATCTATTATAATTTATTTTGGAACTCATATTATGGAATCCATGGTAATGTTGAGGGTCTATTTCACAATCATATATTTATTTGGGACTGTTTATATTTAATTCTCCATGAGATGAATTATTTGATATTTATATTTTATAACCAATATATGTTATTCTAATAGAGTTATTTATTATAATTACATTTTTCCTTTCTTTATCTCCATATTATTTAATCCTGGTACTAACCTAATTTTCATAAGGAGAACAAGTATTTGATTTCAACTCAATCGGGAATCATATTCTTACATGTCTATATTTTCATAATAATGACGTAAAAAATATTTCAACTATAGATAATTTATTTATTAAATATAATTCCATATATTTTTTTAATTTAAAAACTTAATAATAATGGAATCTCCTTATAATTGTTTGAATGATGTTAATTAGGAATATAGTTAAAAAATTGTGAAATTGGCGTTTTTTACGATATTAATGGAATTTACCAACATCATCACTTCATAAATTTATAATTCATCCACTATATTTTCACATGATTATTCCAAAGAAAATATTCACTAATATTCTTTAAATTGTTAGAGTGCTATTTTAGATGTAAAAAGGGTGTTTTACTGATAAAATTTTCTAATGACATAGTTATTGTAAATTCATCCATACCAATATCTTTTGTTTAATCATACACTTTACTGAGTATATATTCCAAATATTCTATGAAAAAATATATTTTTAGAAAAATTATGGTAATTTTGATTAAGTAAAATATAAAACTTTAATATTATAGTTCATATAATATGAACAATAATTAATTTAACGCATGTTTTCTAGGTTGTATTCTTTACTAATATGATGAATAGATTAGATTTATTATGTGACAGGAGGAAAAGTAATTATAATTCAACTATATGAATTTGTATGTATCATTAAAAAAAATTATAGTATTTGGAGAATCCCATACACAATTAGGATAATTTAATGGTATGAGAACATATCACTTTTTCTAGATGTCTTTGAAAAAGGCCTTGATATTATGTTTGAAAAGTGTAACAATTTTTATATCATTATTCTGAAACAAATAATGGGTGTCTATTTGATTATTTTACATTTTGTTACTTCCATCGATAAGTATAAATCTAATGGGATTATTTATATTCCATTATTTTATCATAATTCATTACGTCCATATTATTCATTGATTTAATGTAAATACATAAAACTAATGGATTTTCATTTATTTACAATTCCATTTTAAATATTCAAAATTTATTTAATTTTTTTTACATTTTTTAACCCTTACTGAGATTCTAAGCTCACTATTTATTTATTTTCTATTCCCCAGAAATCGAATACGTGTACTATGATATATAAGTAGGGCTATACTAGTCGATATAATAGCATCCCTCAAGAGAATACAATTATTAATTTTATGTTATCAAACGTAATGTTAGAATCATGTAATTATCTAGTTTACCAATACAAATAAACTATTCATCCCATTGGGATTGAATCACCAAAAACTAGTTCCAATGTAATGAAGAAACCATTGTCTCTTGAAAATTTGATTTATGGTCCATACATGGAACAATTTATTTTAGGGTTTAACGATGTGATATCCCCAAAATATAATGAATGTTTTCATATAATTTAATTCATAAATTTTATCTATAACTAAAAAATCTAAATTATTTTTTATTTTATTGATCTACACCTGTAACATATATATATTTAGAATTTTATAAATTTTAATTTGCTAATTTTAGTTATCTTAATTTTTTTAAAAATGTATTTGTAAATTTTCATTAACTATAATTACACATGAAATGATATTTATGAAATATAATTTATAAAATTAATTATTTTATATAGGTATATTTAATTATTTCAAAACTACCTTACTATTATTAATTACTTTATTTACATATATTTATTTTAATTATAAAAAATCACCAAAATTGAATTGTAATCGAATTATGATATTTTTTAATAGTAATAAAATGGTATAATTTATTGATATATAATTAAACAATATAATTTTTTGACATTTTATGGAAATATATTAACTAAATAAATAGATCAATAATATATATAAAATAAACTAATATCTACGATCCAAAAAACACATATAAAAATACATCTTATTTTAAATATTTTTTTAATAAATGATTTTTTGAAATTTAAATACTCAAGATATTTTATATTTATATATGTATTGAATAGTTTTAAAAAATATATATTAGTATTAGTGATTTAATATAATTTTCTGGAAACATAATTTTTTATAAATATAGTTTCCTTCGTATAAAAAAATAATTTCTAATGGAATATAGTAAACAATAGACATGTAATATGGTTAACTATTGGCCTTATCAATAATAATGTTTATTAAAAATAAAAACAAAAATCTTCCATTATTATTTATTTAAATTTAAAATTACTCTTAAATAGATGAAAAATTATAAACAATGGATATTATGTTATATATATAATGAAATAACTATAAAAAATATAAATAATGGAATAATAACATGTATAAATGTAATCACTCTGAGAAAAATAATTATTGTATTTAAATTATAATTCTTTTCCATTTATTATATTTTTTATTTCATAATTAAATACATTTAACTTATTAATTTAATTTGACAAAATAATCATCATTTCTACAATAAGGAAATTGTAATTATAAATTGGGGATTCTTGTTATTTTATTCATGATGTTGAATTAGTGTGTAATTGTATTAATATATATTATATGTGTACATGACCATTTATGAAATCTAAATTATATAAAAATGAATTATATATAAATATTAATAAAATGGAATGTATTTTTTTAATTAAATTAACTCAATTTAAAATACAATATATTATTTATTAAAAATAATTTTTATTTAATTGTGTGTTATATTTTATTATAATAAAAAATAATATATTAATCTATTCATTTTTTGAATATTTAACAAAAAAATTAATTTTTTGTTTTCATAAAATTTATAACAATCATAAATTTTTATATTATATAATAATAAATTTTATACAAATGAATAGTTTAATAGTGTTCAGATAAAAATATTATAGTGATAAGTACATTAATGTAAAATTTTCCACTCACTTTTTTATATAAACAGACTTCTACCATCACATTAGCAGATTCTAAAAATAATTCATTTAAATATGATAAACAAAACCTTTCATTAATATATATTTACAACATCCTTATTCTATTTTAGAGTAGTAAAATCATACCTCTAAATGATTTTGCCTCAAAAAAGAGGAGACGAGTCAATGTGAGAGGTTTTAGTTTCAAAATTGAAACGATTCTATGAAAATTTAAGAATTTACATATATTTAACAAAACTAACGAATGTTTTAATTCTATTTTTTTAAATATACCATTTAATTTTTATAAAACTTTAATAATTTATAGTTTGGATATTCATTTTCATGAACTCTGGAATAAATCATTTATCTAATTGAAATTTTATAATAAACTATTAGGGATTGTATTATATTTACAACTAATTGGAAATATGTATATTCATAACTAAAAAATTCATCACTAAATATCATATATTAAAAAAATAATATAAATGCATTTATTCTTTAAATAAAAATTATAATGGGGAAAATCAATGTAAATGATCATATCCACATTTTATAAGGAAAATGAATACTGAGGATGGTGAAACAAATTTTTTACTAGGGTCTAATTTATTGGTTATAAACAATATAAAAATTATATTTAATTAATAAAATAACAATTCATGAGATTTTGTAAACATTTTACAGTATCCTTTGAGATATTTATAGTCATTGATGTAGATTTAAAATGCCAAACAAAATAACAACCAAATGGGATGTGTTTAGAATATTTTTATAATAAAAAATTAAAATCATGATAATAAAATATAAATAGTTAAAAATACAATAAATGTTTTAAAAATAATATAATAAATCAATATTCATTTAATGTTAAAACTTTTAGTGGACCACAAAAAGAAATCTATTAGACATTGTAGTGGGGTTTACCTAATCATCATCATTCCTATTGTCATGTCATCATTCTATCCTTATTTCTATATTAATTTCATTTTTCATCATTTGATTGTAATTCATTTAAATTAATTACTCTTATCATTCTCATCATTTAATAGGGGACATACATTCATTTGTTAATCTGATGGAGTAATTTCTCTATAAATCAAAATCATATAAAGGAATATTTTTCATCTATTATAAATTATCATATTCTGATTTCACAATTACTATTTTATATGTATTAATTTTAAAACAACCCTTTTATTATCCTTATAAATATGTTTTTTTATTGTTTTGTAAAAACACTATGTTATTATCACAATTTATGATTTTTTTATACTTTCACATAAATGTTTAATGAAAGAGTATCATTTCAACACTAAATTATATATCATTATTTATGAATTTCATGATAATTGAAATTTATTTATATATAAATGGTGATATATTATACTTATGGTATGAGATTCCAGAATATTTTTCTTTGATAGGAACATATATGATATGCTAATGACTTTTTGGGAATTTAATTATTATACAATTTTTCATTTCATTTTCATGATCTATGGATGTAAATTTCTACATGTAAAAATATACATGACAAATTAAAATGTGATTGGTGGGAAAATAATATTATGGCCTCTAATCAGTTACTTTTTAATATTGTTATCTATAATGTATATATATATATATTTCCTCTTAATTAATGTCACCATGTTATGTTAGTGATCCTTTACCTCTTTGTATAATGATATACCCTATAACTATGACACATTATATGATTCCCATGTTTTTTGTCACTTATTCCATGTCTCTATTTGATGGATTTTAATATCATTCTTCTAGATATGAATTAAATGATTTTGAAAATGGTTTTTATCTATTACTATGACAAGAATATTTCACAACAATTAAATATTTTTTAACCCCACATTATTTTTTTATCCATGGGATATAAGAGATAGATTTTACAGTTTTGTGGGATTTATTAAAAAAATTCAATTTTAAAATTTTACGATTTTTAATATTATACTATATTTTTCACTAAAACATTGGTGATGTTATAATAACTATCTTACTCACATCAGTTTCAATCCATTGATGATGTACGTCTGACGCATTCTAATCCTCCTGTAATTTAATATAATTGGGTTACTATTAAATTTATATATGTAGAAAATGAGACTAAATAAATATAGTGTTTATTTTTTTAATGAAGACTTAATTTTTTATACTTTATTAGTAAGGACTCCTATATATAATAATATGGCCAATTTAACCTAACATTTGTCCATAAATATTTTTCATAATGTTCTGATTGATCAAATAATGTGTTATTTACCATCTTATTGATTTTTTATATTTATTATGGTTGATAACATCGAAAGGACATATTACAATTTGTTAATAAAGCAAATATTTATCAAAATTATTCAAGATCAAAATAATTATATTCAATTATAGATATTTCATGTAATTTCATTGATATTCATTATAATTTGTTTAGAGGAGGTTGTCATATATGTTTTTATAATTATAATACTATAAGATTTATGAATAAATACATATAAAATATATAACTTTTGTCATGAGCTTGCGTATATTTAATTAATCATAAATGGATGCTAAATATTAATTAATAATTTGTGTTTATCTCTAAAATAGGGTCAATATCCAATATTTTTATTATTTTTTATGAAACATCATCGAGCACATGGATTGAGAATTTACGCATTTTAAAAATAATAAAAACTAATTTATTTTTTAATTTTTGTGAAAATGAATAAGTTGTAACATTCTATTTATTTTATACAGAAACATCCACATAGAGAGATAATTGAATGAAGACTATATAATCTGTCATCTTTTTCATTCCAACGTCACTAAGAAAATGTGATTTTTTAGGATATATAATGGTGTTATCTTTTTAATATGGGTAATTAATTTGTGAAAGTTTTGAAACTAATAGCACATAATTCACTGATTATTCAAGACACTACAATATATAATGGATCTTCATAGTTCCTTTTTTTCAAAATCTATTGATGTTGAATATTAAAACACACACAGACAAACATTATCTCTCTATTTTCGTAGCATATAAAATTCAACATATTCTTTGTCTTAAATTTTGTTTCATTGAAAAATTAATTCCATGAGTAGGATATGATCATCGATAAGTTTGTAAATTAAAATGTTCATAAATTTAAATATAATTATATTTTTAATGTTTACTTTTCTATGTGATCTTCTTATTCTCATGATAAAATCAAATAGAATATATTAATTGAAAAATTATAAAAAATAAGTATATTAAAAAAATATAATTAATTTTATTATATTTTATGTATAACTATTACTTAATATTATGAAAAATATCATGAGGACGTTAAACTTTTTAGAACATATATTTAATGGGTTTCTATCAATAATTATTTTTGGTAAAAATAAATTGAACTTCTTTAATTTATAATTATATATTTCAATAATAATTTTTCTCATAAATAACATCTTTATGTATGGAATAAAATTAAACTAAATTGGGCTATTTAATAATATTATATAAATTATAATATTTCTTTTGAGAGAGAGACAATAAATAATAATTTTTTGTTAGCCTCAATATTCATTTTGTGACTACTATTATTTGTGGATTCCAATATAATATTTTGAAGGAATTTATCAAACATATTATATATGATAATGGAATGAAATTATTTTCTAACTAATTAGGACAATAATATTTTTAATCTGGTTCTCTTTATTTGTACATTATAATTAAATAATTTTTAATGAATAGTTTGTCTACCATGTGAAAAATTGTGTTGGATAATCTATGTTTGACATTCCTTTTTTAAATCATGATTTTAAATGATTATATTTGAAAAAATCATTATCGTAGTTCGTAAAATTATTCTGTATTATTTTTATTGAAATTATAATTTCGAAAATTATTGTTTACACTAATAAGAAATTTTTTTAATAATACAAACCCATTGAAAATTATTTTGACTAAAAAATGAATTATTTAATCCTTTACCATATTTAATTTTATTGATGAGAAATAATTTGAATCACCTTTTAAGATATTTTTTATTTATGTATCTAAAAAACATTAAAATTTTACTATGGTTTTTCTTTCATGAGTTTGTATGTTTCTTCTTGAGACTAAGATTGAATAAAATTGGGAAATTATGAGTTCTGGATTACAGAAGGAATGACATTAGTATTTTGAAAATAGTTTCATAAATTTTTGAAAAAAATATATTGATCATACATTTATGGGTAATAATTTTTTTTGGGAATAATATTTAGGTTCATAAATGATGGGTTATTCATTAGTGGTGTTACAATTGACATTAATTTTGATAACAACAATGAAAACAAACAAAAACAGTTTGGATTAGAAATTCTAGGATTCATGACATCTATTTTTCTTTTAATATGACTGTTAGTATCCATATGTTTTTAAATCAAATTGAATATATAAAAACATAAAATCAATGAAAAAGTCATAATGTTACTTATTGATTGACTCTTGTTAAAAATGTGTGATAGTATGAGAATCATCAAATATGGGACTATTTTTCATACATTCGTTATCAATATATAGAATGCAAGAACATGATATGTAAATCTACAATCTATATAGGAAGTTACACAGATTATTTAAATACTTGTTACATATAATGCGACAAATTCTAGGTAAAATTGCATGATAACACATTTGTGTATGTATGATTATGCAGTGTGAATAAATTTTTTTTGATACACTATATGGTTTCTCATTTATTTAGTCATCTACGTTACATGAAATAATGAATATATTTCTTCAAAAAACATTACAATGATCATATTGGTTTAATGTTTTAGAAGATTTGGACAAATAATTTTCTTAAAAAATAATTTTCAAATAATTATATTTTTTCCACTATAAAATCTAATATATAATAAATAAAAATTCAAAAATATCTCCCTCCATTTATAAACACATGATACAATTCTAGATACATATAATGATTTTGTATTCAAAATAACCTAGATAAATGAAAATAATATAAAGGTTACATATCAAATACTCTGTAATTTAAAAAATAATAATTAAATTGACTTGTCATAAGTGATAATAGTATGGGCATGTCGGTATAATAATATGTGAAAAAAATATACCCAATGATGAACACATCATTAAACATTGGATTATCAAATGAAATGAAAAAACAATATATACAGAACTATATAGAGTTTAAAAATTCCTCAATAAATCTGTAGAGTCCCGAATCCTGACATACATGGACATTACATTACATTTGCGGAATACTTAGTACATAAAAAAAACACACACACAAGGATCGTAATAGTTTAGTGTCTTTGGAAACTCGGAATATAATCTTCTAATCGTGGTGAAAGATCTTCAAAATCTCCCATAAAGATCTTCCTTTTTTACCTAAAACCTTTCTTTATATCCTGGGGAAAAGAATACAAAAAAGGGTGAGCTCAAATGCTTAGTAAGGGTAAACAAAAGAAATATCAATCACATCATATACATAAGCACATAACTTTTGGAAATATTAACCTGCAAGAGAGATCATAATTTCATAACATGGGGTAAATCATGGCAGTGAAATGTAATCACAATAATCATAACTTAAAACATGAAACTTTTTGGCATTCACACATAATCATATAGAATCATTTCTTGTTAGTCAAGACTCATTTCCAAGACTATTTTAGTGGACAAAGTCCCTTTCTGAATCGAGTAACCCTCGTTTCAGTCCTGTTTCACTGAACCGGTATAACCTACCGCTCCAGCCCTGTCTATCTCATGAGATATAAAATCTTTATCCAATGAATTGGACAGAGATATAGGTCTCACCCATCTTATAATGAATCCTTTCTTATGTGTGCCACATAATCATAAACCATACATCATAGCGTAACCCATGTAATAAAAATGGGATTCTTAAACAACATGACATCATAAAACAATTCATATAAGATAAAGGAATTCATAAAAATATTTCCATCACAACATAATCAAATCCATGTAATAATAGGGATATAAATAGAACCCTTTATTATCTTAGATGGAAAATAATTTTGATAAAACACTTGAAATCCATTCTTGAGGAAAATATCCTTTCTACTTCAAAACAATTTTCCTTTCTTAACATGTATTACAATTTAAAACTAAAAGAAGTTGATTAAAAATAATCTTGAAAACTTGTAAAGGAATCTTCTTGGAAATAATGTTTTAAAAATCCATTCATGCTGTATAAGTTAAAAAAAACATTCTTCGTACTTTTGTCGGAAAAGTCAAAAAGTACCTCGTACGAAAAACGAAAAAAGATTCCTTTCATATTCATTACTAAAAACTCACCAAAGGGTAAAATTGGATTTAAAATATTGTAAGTGGATGGAAACAATATTACATATTGAGGAAACATGGATGTGGACGATAAAATACACCCCAATAGATACCAAAGTATAAGCAATCTCGGATAAAAATGAGATTGTGATATTTCCCTTACCTTAGGTCCGATTTGCTTCGTATGTGTCCGAACCTCCTGTATAATGATTTAAATAATGTCATTGACTTATTATAGAATCATATTCATTGTTATGATATCATATATGGTTCACTTATGACATTATATTACCCGTTCTTTTGTAAATTCCATGTTAAAGAAGCGTTTTGGGTAAAATCGTTTCATTTATCGTAGGTGTTTTGACTTGTTGTTCTTGACATTATTATTACTTATATCATGATTTAATTACTTACAGAATATAAAATATGATTTATATATCATATATATTCAGTATATATATATAATAGATAGATAAATGAAATGAAAAACACCGTTCATGGAGACGGTAGTCTGTACGTACGTATGAACGCTGTTTTCCTTTTCTTATTGTCTTGAATGGAAGTAAGTAGATGGCATACATATATATATATATACATAAACCCAGTAGCTTTATAATGTCATATATTTCATTATTATTTCTTATATATACTTTATAATCATTCTTAAATGGTTAACATGGAGAATGAATCTCATCGCATCGTGGAGACGGTAGTCCGTACGTACGCACGAGCGATGATATCATTTCCATAAATATTGAATTGAATTAGAGTGGATTATACAAGATATCAGAATCAATATGATGTTTTAATAACTATGTATAGTTATTCTTTACACTATTATACCCATCCATGTAAGGTGGTGGCGGAAAATAGATTACACCACGGCGTGGAGACGGTATTCCGTACGTACGCACGCGCGGTGATTTCCTTTTTCCGTAGGATGGATAGAAGGTTAATTAGAGTTGTTTCATATTTATAATAAAATATAAATATATAAGAAATACTGATGTTATTACTTTATCATGAAACAACTAAAGAAGAAGAAGTTGAAGAAGAAAGAAGTTGAAAAGATCGGTAATGGATATTACCTCTTCTTTGGAACGCCTCTTTGAATCCTCCACTTAGGGAACTAAGATTCGTCTTTGAAAAAGACCAGTACCTCTAGGATTATTCTATGGAAGTGGAGAGGAGAAAATGGCAGGGGTTGGCCGAGCTTGAGTGCTCAAATTTGTGTGAGGAGGAGGGGGAGGAGGTGTCCTTTTATAAGGGAGGAGAGGGGCACCTTAGGAATACCTCAAAATATTATTTTATATTAATGTCAAAATCGGTTTATAATGGTTCCAAAGGGACTTCTTTCGAAGGTAAAGTGGGTATGGGTCAAAATCCTATCATCCAATAAGATTTAGACAAGTTTAGGGTATTATTTTAACCTTATCAATTAGATTTAACTCTAAGTTAAATAATTCAACTTTTACCGTGTCTTTTTGTTTTCTTTCACTATATGGTTAATACACTTACTATAACATGCCAAAAGAACCCCAAATTGATTATTATTAATATATATATCCTTATATAAGTCATTTGGCAGAACCTTAGATTTTTAGGAATAAAATAACAATTAGTAATATAATATTTGATTTAAAAACTATTTTGTGTCAATTTTGACACTATTTGATATATGATTTTTGTGAAAGTCATAACCGAATTATATGTTCGAACCAAGTTGATTAAATCAACACTAATATATCATAGTAACCTATAAAAGTAGTGTAATTCATAAAAAGTCTCAAATTACATTCATTTGATCATTTATAACATCAATTATGTTAATATTTCCTTAAAAGGGTAATTACTGCATCATCGTTGTGTCATATATAAATTAATTTATTTAATGTCTAAAAATTATAAATAAAATACCATTTTGTATGAAATTATTTTAGCTTTCTAATGAATATTTATAGTCGAATTTATCTTATGTATAACCCCATATTAAAAATGTTTTAGTTATTAAACTTTGATTTTAAGTATTTTAACTATTCATTAAATAAAATAATATTAAATGTCATAATCTAATCCAAGTGGACCTAAATGGTCATCTTATATTCATAAGGTTGTGTTTGGTCGAATTACACTTATCCAATAGAATTAGGACATGTGTTAGGGTAATAGTAATATCATATTTACCCTTAGTTACCCTATTAACTATTAACCGTGGTAAAAAAAAGTAAAAAGTTACTATTCACCAAAAATTATTTTCATCTCATTGAACCACATTTTAGTCCTTGATATTAACTGTGTCTGTTGGATTTTCGAAATTCCATTCACACAAGCGGTAAAATTAAGTTTTATGCAAAATTCAGTTTTTTACCTACCACTTAGTGGTTTCACTATTCATCAAAAATTGAAAGTTTTCAGAAAAATACCAAAATTTCATCCTAAGCTATATTTCATAGTTCGAATTCAAAAAATGAAGTCTATTTTACCAAATTCATAACATAGAAGTTGTATTAATTAATTTTATAATTAAATCCCGCTGTTAAAACAAATAGCGTGTTTTTAAGAAACCGTATCTATCAAAAGATTGACACTTGTTTATGTCTGGTTTAAATGTGAAATTACATCCAATGACCAACATTGTATTAAATTGTAAAAATATATTCTAAATATACTTTAAAACAACTCAAATTAATAATTTATCACTATTAATTATTTTGATTAAAAAAGTTGTTTTTAATTATAATTTAGTAATTTTCACTATTCATCAGAATATGAAAGTTATTCGAAAATTTCCAAAATTTCACCTTAGGCTAAATTCGATACTCCAAATCCATAAATGAAGTCCATTTTGAGAGCTAAAATTTCTAAAATTTAAAAAGTGGTTATTACTATTCATAACGGCTAGTTTTAATAATATTTTAATAGCATATCGTTGTTTCGTGAAACTCAGTATTGCGTACTACACACGCTATCGAGGAAGGATGCGATTGCGTGTAATGCAAGGCAAGTCAAGGATGCGTGTTGTGAAAGCTTCTTTTGGTGTAGCGTACAACACAAGACATTAGTGAAATAAAAAAGAATATTTTTCATAAAATCTTGGGCTGTTACATTCTACCCCCCTTAAAATGAATTTCGCCCTCGAAATTCGTCGGGGTTATAAATGGTTTATTATTCGAAAATTTCTTTAATAGAAACCCACATCGTAAAAAGGAATACCAAAACTTGGCTTTAAAAACTAAAGTATGAAATGTAACGATTACCCAAATAAACTAATCACTGGGTTTCCACATAGGTGAAAATATGGATATGGAAGAGAATTCTAACCATCATGTTCTGATGGAGAGTGGTAGAGAAAATGGATATGGAAAATCCAGTAATCACAAATCCGTAAATTTGTGACGATCTAAGGTACCATCTGATTCATCAGGTATAAGATCACTAGGACAACATTTTTGATTTTCGAGATCATTTCTCTAAAGTTGAAAATTTGAATTAGAATAAATACTTTCTTTATTTTGGTACAATCTCACTGTTGTTCATGCCTTGAACAATTTCCACTTCACCTCTTAAATAAATGAAGTTGAATTTGTTATTCGTGAAGTGTTAGCAGATCATGTGATAGAATGACGGGTCATTCCATCTGTCTCAAACAAAAGGTTAGGAGAAATTATATACATAAGTCGATCTATAGTGAGATTAATCACATATGGTTCCTAAAATGGACTTATACATCATATGTCATACAACTTAATATAATAAAACTAGTTTCTACTAAACAGGGACTTCCTGTAGGCCAGTGGTAGGCGATAAAGGCCAGTCGCACTTCGGTTGTGGGTTCTATTCCCACAGCCTTGTCCGAAGCGATAGGCTGTCGCCCGTCCTGCAGGTTTTCCTTTTTCTAAAACTACATTACTATAACATCCCATCAATAATATGGAAAAAACTTCTATCCTTAAACAATACTCACTTATGTCCAACATAATCCATTTCAATCTTTAGGCTTATCCATAATACTGCAGTCCACTCTCATAACATAGTGAAAACGATTACCAGAGATTTAATACCATTTTTGATCCCCATATATCATAAGATATGTTTTGTTGGTCACATTCCAAACATTCAAAGTCCTTAATCATGTATTCTCTTGAATGCCTTAGTGAAACCATGAATGCAGTTTAAAGTTAACACTTTCCACATACCAAAATCCTCAAAATTCTATATACTCAAACCATGATATCACTTAGTCCTTATATCAATCATGAGCTCATGAATACTATTAAACATTTCATTTTCTCTTTTTCCCTTCATTATGCGCATATCATCTTATTTCCAAAAAATATCTCAATCACTTTGAATACCACATCAATAAATATTGCAATACTCAATGATACAACATTATTTTGGAATCCCATTACATAAACACTTAATCATTCCACCACATCGTTGTCATATTCAACATTACCAATAGTGATCGCATGTGACTTCCCTTTGTCTTTTTCCTTCAGTGGTTGCTCATATTGATCATCACTAACCCTTGGATTAGGGCATTTATTAGCATAATGCCCCATTTCCTTGCGCATGAAGCATTGAAGTGTTGGTGGTGCGTTCTCTGCAGTGTTTGCTTTATTCACATCATTATAAACCCTTTTTCCATTACTTCGACACTCAGCTTCTCGATGACCTTGTTTTCCAGACTTAAAACATTTTCTAGTCCCTTTAAGACAATCTCCACCATGCTTCTTTCCACACTTTGTGCATAAGGAAACATTCATCTTCTTTTCACCATTATTCTGAGATTTCTCCTTGAACTCCATCTTTCGTTTTTTGTCAAAACCATGAGATGGATATGTAACACCAACTTCCATTTCTACCTTGATAGCACAACGCACAATTTCTTCATAGCTACTGAAGTCTCTTATAGCTAATGCCCTTCAAAGACTTGGTATTAAGCCACTGAAAAATTGATCAACTTTACTTTCAGTTTGGATGATAATTCCAGATGCATACCTTGAAAGTCTTGTAAAATTCGCTTCGTATATACCAACAGATTCATCATCCTTTTGCTTTAGTTCCAGAAACTCCTTCTCCATCTTTGTTCGAAGAATACGGGGGAAGTACTTACTGAAAAATAAGTTCTTGAACGCGTCCCATTCCATGGACTCAATTTCATCCCTTTGCCTCGTATTCTTAATAAGATTCCACCATTGATCAGCATCACCTTCCAAACGATACACTGCTAAGATGACTTTATCATGTTGAGAACATTGAAGAAATGAAAATATCTTTTCAGTGGTATTGATCCATTTTTCAGCAACAAGTGGATCAGAAGACCCACTGAAAGAAGGTGGACGTTGCCTCATGAAGGACTCAATAGAATATTGTTCCCTTCTCTGCTCATTTGGAAGTCCAGAATGATTCATAGCTTGTTTAAGTATAGAAATAAGATTTTTCACTCCATCTCCCATAACATTTGTTTGTTCAGGAGGACAATCATTGCATTGTCCATTGCATTGATCAACACAGTTCCTTCGGGTTCCAGCCATCGTCTAAAACCCAAAAAGAATAGTGTGAGAGGCAAAAATCATGCTAGGGAAAACAACATAATAAAGGGGGAGTACCTTCAATATCTAACATCTTAGGTTTAATTCTATGATCGTTAGCGTAGTTCTAGTACTATAACCTATATGTATACTTAACCTTAGAGACATCCCTAGACATACCGTAGAAATATCTCTAGGGATCTCACTAACGTTTTCGCATCCTAGTTTCCAAAGGTTGACTAAACCTTTCCTCTGATACCAACTATAGAGACCCGAATCCTGACGTACATGGAAATTACATTACATTTGTGGAATACTTAGTACATAACAAAAAAACACACACACAAGGATCGTAATAGTTTAGTGTCTTTGGAAACTCGGAATATAATCTTCTAATCGTGGTGAAAGATCTTCAAAATATCCCATAAAGATATTCCTTTTTTTTACCTAAAACCTTTCTTTATATCCTGGGGAAAAGAAAACATAAAAGGGTGAGCTCAAATGCTCAGTAAGGGTAAACAAAAGAAATACCAATCACATCATATACATAAGCACATAACTTTTGGAAATCTTAACCTGCAAAAGAGATCATAATTTCATAACATGGGGTAAATCATGGCAGTGAAATGTAATCACAATAATCATAACATATGACATGAAACTTTGTGGCATTCACACATAATCATAGAGAATAATTTCTTGTTAGTCAAGACTCATTGCCAAGACTATCTTAGTGGACAAAGTCCCTTTCTGAATCGAGTAACCCTCGTTTCAGTCCTGTTTCACTGAACCGGTATAACCTACCATTCCAGCCCTGTCTATCTCATGAGATATAAAATCTTTACCCAATTCATTGGAGGGAGACATAGGTCCCACCCATCTTATAATGAATCCTTTCTTATGTGTGCCACATAATCATAAACAATACATCATAGCGTAACCCATGTAATAAAAATGGGATTCTTAAACAACATGACATCATAAAACAATTCATATAAGATAAAGGAATTCATAAAAATATTTCCATCACAACATAATCAAATCCATGTAATAATAGGGATAGAAACAGAACCCTTTATTATCTTAGATGGAAAATAATTTTGATAAAACACTTGAAATCCATTCTTGAGGAAAATATCCTTTCTACTTCAAAAACATTTTCCTTTCTTAACATGTCTTACAATTTAAAACTAAAAGAAGTTGATTAAAAATAAACTTGAAAACTTGTAAAGGAAGCTTCTTTGAAATAATGTTTTAAAAATCCATTCATGCCGTATAAGTTAAAAAAAACATTCTTCGTACTTTTTTCGGAAAAGTCAAAAAGTACCTCGTACGAAAAACGACAAAAGATTGCTTTCATATTCTTTACTAAAAACTCAGCGAAGGGTACAATTGGATTTAAAATATTGTAAGTGGGTGGAAACAATATTACATATTTAGAAAACATGTATGTGGATGATAAAATACACCCCAGTAGATACCAAAGTATAAGCAATCTCGGATAAAAATGAGATTGTGATATTTCCCTTACCTTAGGTCCGATTTGCTTCGTATGTGTACGAACCTCCTGTATAATGATTTAAATAATGTCATTGACTTATTATAGAATTATATTCATTGTTATGATATCATATATGGTTCACTTATGACATTATATTACCCGTTCTTTTGTAAATTCCATGATAAAGAAGCGTTTTGGGTAAAATCGTTTCATTTATCGTAGGTGTTTTGACTTGTTGTTCTTGACATTATTATTACTTATATCATGATTTACTTACTTCCAGAATATAAAATATGATTTATATATCATATATATTCAGTATATATATAATAGGTAGATAAATGAAATGAAAAACACGGTTCATGGAGACGGTAGTCCGTACGTACGCATGAACGTTGTTTTCCTTTCCTTATTGTCTTGAATGGAAGTAAGTAGATGACATACATATATATATATATACATAAATACAGTAGCTTTATAATGTCATATATTTCATTATTATTTCTTAAACATACTGTATAATCATTCTTAAATGGTTAACATGGAGAATGAATCTCATCGCGTCGTGGAGACGGTAGTCCGTACGTACGCACGAGCGATGATATCATTTCCATAAATATTGAATTGAATTGGAGTGGATTATACCTATGTATAGTTATTCTTTGCACCATTATACCCATCCATGTAAGGTGGTGGCGGAAAATAGATTACACCACGGCGTGGAGACGGTATTCCGTACGTACGCACGCGCGGTGATTTCCTTTTTCCGTAGGATGGATAGAAGGTTAATTAGAGTTGTTTAATATTTATAATAACATATCAATATATAATAAATACCGATTTTATTACTTTATCATGAAACAACTAAATAAGAAGAAGTTGAAGAAGAAAGAAGTTGAAAAGATCGGTAATGGATATTACCTCTTCTTTGGAACACCTCTTTGAATCCTCCACTTAGAGAACTATGATTGGACTTTGAAGAAGACCAGGACCTCTAGGATTATTCTAGGGAAGTGGAGAGGAGAAAATGGCAGGGTTTGTCCGAGCTTGAGTGCTCAAAGTTGTGTGAGGAGGAGGGGGAGGAGGTGTCCTTTTTTAATGGAGGAGAGGGGCACCTTAGGAATATCTCAAAATATTATTTTATATTGATGTCAAAATCGGTTTATAATGGTTCCAAAGGGTCTTATTTCTAAGGTAAAGTGGGGATCGGTCGAAATCCTATCAACCAATAAGATTTAGACAAGTTTAGGGTATTATTTTAACCTTATCAATTAGATTTAACTCTAAGTTAAATAATTTAACTTTTACCATGTATTTTTGTTTTCTTTCACTATATGGTTAATACACTTACTATAACATTCCAAACGAACCCCAAATTGTTTATTATTAATATATATATCCTTATCTAAGTCATTTGGACGAACCTTAGATTTTTATGAATAAAATAACAATTAGTAATATAATATTTGATTTAAAAACTATTTTGTGTCAATTTTGACACTATTTGATATATGATTTTTGTGAAAGTCATAACAGAATTATATGTTCAAATCAAGTTGATTAAATCAACTCTAATATATCATAGTAACCTAGAAAAGTAGTGTAATTCATAAAAAGTCTAAAATTACATTCATTTGAGCATTTATAACATCAATTATGTTAATATTTCCTTAAAAGGGTAATTACTGCATCATCGTTGTGTCATATATAAATTAATTTATTTAAAGTCTAAAAATTATAATTAAAATACCATTATCTAGGAAATATTTTTATCTTTCTAATGAATATTTATAGTCGAATTTATCTTATGTATAACCCCATATTAAAAATGTTTTAGTTATTAAACTTTGATTTTAACTATTTTAACTATTCATTAAATAAAATAATATTAAATGTCATAATCTAATCCAAGTGCACCTAAAGGGTCATATTATATTCATAAGGTTGTTTTTGGTCGAATTACATGTATCCAATAGAATTAGGACATGTGTTAGGGTAATAGTAATATCATATTTACCCTTAGTTACCCTATTTACTATTAACCGTGGTAAAAAAAAGTAAAAAGTTACAATTCACCAAAAATTATTTTCATCTCATTGAACCACATTTTAGTCCTTGATATTAACCGTGTTTATCGGATTTTCGAAATTCCATTCACAAAAGTGGAAAAATTAAGTTTTATGCAAAATTCAGTTTTTAACCTACCACTTAGTGGTTCCACTATTAGTCAAAAATTGAATGTTTTCAGAAAAATACCAAAATTTCATCCTAAGCTATATTTCATATTCCGAATTCAAAAAATGAAGTCTATTTTACCAAATTAATAACATAGAAGTTGCATTAATTAATTTTATAATTAAATCCCGCTATTAAAACAAATAGCGTGTATTTAAGAAACAGTATTTATCAAAAGATTGACACTTGTTTATGTTTGGTTTAAATGTGAAATTACATCCAATGACCAACATTGTATTAAATTGTAAAAATATATTCTAAATATACTTTAAAACAACTCAAATTAATAATTTATCACTATTAATTATTTTTATTAAAAAAGTTGTTTTTAATTATAATTTAGTAATTTTCAATATTAATCAGAATATGAAAGTTATTCGAAAAGATCCAAAATTTCACCTTAGGCTAAATTCGATACACCGAATCCAAAAATGAAGTCCATTTTGAGAGCTAAAATTTCTAAAATTTAAAAAGTGGTTATTACTATTCATAACGGCTAGTTTTAATAATATTTTAATAGCATATCGTTGTTTCGTGAAACTCAGTATTGCGTACTACACACGCTATTGAGGAAGGATGTGATTGCGCGTAATGCAAGGCAATTCAAGGATGCATGTTGTGAAAGCTCCTTTTGGTGTAGCGTATAACACAAGACATTAGTGAAATAAAAAAGAATATTTTTCATAAAATCTCGGGCTGTTACAAAATCAGAACCATTAGAGAATTTCAAAGTCATATGAATAATCATTAGGATTTTAAAAAATTACAATAGGGAATCATAACCATTCATATATACAAATTTTATTCCAAAATTGTGAGACTACATAATTCTGCATGTGTATACATGTATCTCTTGATATAACATTAAAACCAATTATTTATAGGGTGATATAGGCCACCACCCTTCAATCATCCATACATATGTGTTCTAATTGAAAGTAATCAATTATGAAAAAATAATTATTCTATGTGAATAAAATGGGATTCATATCATTTTAAAATATAATGACACAATCAAATCATTTATATTTACATCAATATTCATAATATACAAAACCAAGTGGTAATACATGGGTATACTAATATATTCATTAACATTCTAGTTAATAAACCTAAAATATTGAAAATATAGAATATTGTATTTACACTATATTGTTAAATGAAATGAGTTTTTATAAAAAAATTATCAGTCAAGAAGCATAGAGAAGCATTATGACCACCCTTTGGTAAATGGATTGAAATTAATATTTTTCACTGAGGAATGAAATTTGTAGAAAAATCAAAATCACTCAATGACTATGAAATAAAATGGATATAATGGATATACACTTCTATATTTCCCCTATATACTATAAATTAATTTTGAGGTTAATTAATTCACGTGTTTTTCAGAGAATATATATATTTATATATTAGATAAATATGGTAATTAAGTGTAACCCTGATAAAGTTGTTATATTTCTATTTTATTATCATAAAGTTGTATTTTAATTATAACATTAAAGTATAAAAATCGATTTAATTATCTTATAAAACTAACTATAAATTTATTATATATAGATATGTGTAAATTTTTAACATATAACCTTCATGATGTTTAAATTTTATTAAAATTAAATATGCATTTGAGGATAAAAATATATATTTTTATTGGATTAAAATCAATTTTAATATGTTTGAATAACATTACTAAAATTCGACATCATAAAGAGTTATAAAAAATTAATATTGAAAAGTTTATAATAAATATTATAAGCTCCCATGTGATAAATATTTATTAGGTACCCAAAATATTTAGGTCAGTTTAGGTTGGAAGGAGTCAATTGAAATGGGAAAAATCTGTTATAAGGAAATGTGAATAATTTATTATACTGATATACGTTTAATGTGGAGGAAATTCCTCAAGGGGGAATATTTGAATAAAAAAATAAAATTATTCAAGATTGAAATAAAATATTAAATGAAATTAATATTATGTAAGATAAATCTAATCCAAAAAAGATTGTGTTCTTGAATAATAATTTCATCTCAAAGAAGTGTGTTGAGTTTACAAAAAACAATTATGGATTCATAATTTTTTAATCAATGAGCATGGAAAATTGAAAATTCCACAGAAGTTATATCCACATGAATTAATGAATGTTTTAATATAAATTCATTACGAAATAATGTAACTATAGAAATTATATCATTTTTCACAATAATAAATATGATTCAAAAAAATAAAATAATAAAAAAGATCATATTACCTTTTTTCACCACCATATCAACTATACTCTATCATCTAATTAAAGATACAATATAATTATAATATTATATTTTAAAACTATACTCAAATAAATTAACTTCAAAATATCTTTTTTTATCATTTATTATAAATATATTAGTTTGTTATCCCTTCTTTTTAGAATTATATATTAATAACATTAATTGGCTCGCATTAGATTTATGGTGTTGATTTATATTCACATTCAATTATTCATATTTCATAATACTGGTTCATTTATGTTACTATAGTAGATAATTTATATTTATTTATAAAACACAATTATCATTACAAAATATATACTAATGTAATGTGATAGCGGGATTGATGTTGACTTATTTTCGTATTTTGGTTGATTGAATATCATATTTTAATAACCAGTTAAATAAATAATATAAGAATGAAAAATAATATAAAATTATTATTTAAATGTTAACTAATACAATTTTTTTTACTATCTAATAGTAAACCATGCTTTTGTTTTATATCCTTGATCATATAGGTGGTCGGACCAGCCCACACTTGAACATACCATAATTAATGGACGATTATGGTTACAAAAGATTAATCTTTTGTAATTATATAATTTTTAAAGAAGAAAAATGTTATTTTTATAATTTTTTTTTCTGAATCAGAGTTTAAAAGATATTAAAATATAACAAATAACATGGTCAAAAATGATATACATTACTTTGATGTAGTGGGAATCCAATGTACGCTTATTAATCCATTAAACTTCACAAAAAATGATATGGATATTTTAGGATTAAAATTATAATATCCAAAATTGAAATTATATAAAACCATTTAAATATACCCATAAATTTTGTTATCATATATTTTTATTTGATCTGTTTGGGAAAATGGGAACATGTCATATCATAGAGTCAGTAGTCTAATCAAATGATTGATGGACATTATATTATTTTTTGTAGATGATGGAATTAAATAAATAATTTTCATTCAAGAATTATAATATTAATTCAGTGACATTTTGAAAACCAATTAATCATTTGAATATTTTTATGATAGGTTTGTATGGGAAATAATATGAATGAACCATTATGGATTATGTGTTACTCACATTGGTATATATAACATCCCCTAGATACCTCCCTAAATAAAAAGTGCATAAAAAACATATTTTTAATTAGTATTTAGGATGTTCATGGAACATATATGAGAGGTATATTGGGTAGTGTATTATATATATTTTTATTTCTATGGTTTTCATTGAGATGGTTAATGTGATCACCTATTGCATGTGAATTAAATCATACTTCTGTTTTTTAAAAGGTAGTGGCTGAAGCCTCATTTTATTATTTTAAGCGAAGTCCTCTTTAGACACGGTAGAGGGAGACCCATTACATAGCCTGAAGGCCCAAGGCTAGGTGTCCTGAATAATAGGATTGAATGATCATTTTTTTGGCCTAAAGGGCCCCTCGGTGAAGAGTACTACAAAAGTACCTGAGGTGCTATATTACCTGCTATAGTACCACAAACACTATAGTTCCCGGTATAGTTCCTCTACCACTATTGTGTCACCACCACTATAGTTCCACCACTGCTACAATACTGCTATATTACCATGATACAGTACCGCTATAGTGCCCCTGGAAATTTTTCCCTGCCCGGATTTTATCCTGGGTCTTTTGGTTTCCAAGAAGGAGCCTGTACCACTAGGGTGTAGGTTCATCGGTAATTAGACTTCATCGAACATATATTGTATTTTATAAATGAAATGGCACTACTCATGTACACTTATTAAAAAATTTGATAAAAATTGGAGTTTGGGGTGGTCCTTGGTTGATAAATCCTATTCCAATTTTTTAAACACATGTTTTAGACATCTTTGAAAATAATTAATCATTTATGTTTACTTGTACACTGTTTTAAAATTTTAACAATATATCTAGTTCTCACTCAAGTAACATTTATTTTTCAATAAATATAAAAAATTGAATCATAAAAAATTTTCAATTGATACACCAAAAGATAATATCTATTTAAAATAATTAAAAGTATAAATTGAAAAAAAAATATTTTCAAATTATGAAATTTTATATAAAATAACATGGATTTTGAATAAAAATGATGCCATACATATTATTTTTTATTAATATAATTTTTCTTTGATTATATATTATTTGTTTCATAATATATTTATATATGTGGATTAATAGAAAATTATAGTTCTTATTTACAACATATCTATTTAATTTATTAGTTAATTAATATGAATCACCAATTAAAAGTTCTTTTAAAATAACCCTATCATCATTTTTCTGGTTTCAAAATTTAATCATAGTAACCTAATTTTAATTTTAAAAAGATAAATTTTATTTATAAACTAATATTATATTTTTAATTTCAAATATCAATTCTATATTATTATATTTAATATTTAAAATCAATTCAATCTATTTTTTAATGTAGATGTGTAAATATAATTGTAAGTGTACAATATTACATTAGTATAAACATTTTTAAACACGTGTTTTATAATTTAATTTAGGAACATTTATATTATTTGTATTGATATACATATATATATCATTTGCAAATAATGGTTTCATAATCATTGAAATTATTCTTCAATGATAAATATTTCAGTTCTAAAAAATTCAATATTTATACTATTCATATACAAATCTATTGTTTTAAAAGAAATTAATACTTATAAAAAAAATATTATTTATATCATAAATCAAAAATACAATTTATTAATTATGAATTAATATAATCCAATTTTTAAATTTATATTATCAATAATAAATAAATAGAAATGAATTTCCATATCGGAAAATATGATTTATTTTTCATAAATAAATAAATGTTTAAAATATATGTCAAAAATAAATGTTGATATCCTCATAAATTCTCATTACACAACCCCTAAATATATTCATTTAGTATCTTATCCGTACAAATCTCTAGTGGTAGGTGTTTTTTTCAACCTCTTACATTGATTTCCTGGAAAACTTCTAAATATTTAATTTCTATGTCATATGATCATGATTATTAAATAATTTACGGTTTTTGGCTTGGATTTTTTAAAATAAATATCAATAGTGATGAAACAAACAATCCATGATTAGAAAAATGAAATTCATAAGGGGGACATTAACTATTTGATTCCCTTCATTCAATATTTTTCATAGATTCCATAATGTCAATACCGCATTTTATATCAATTAATTTTATGGAAATATTATAATAATATATTATCCTAATAACATAAATAAGAGTCATTTTACTTTTGTGTTTCCTATTTGTTATTATTTTAATATAATTTTATAATTTAATTAATATACATACTAGAATTAAATTTTGTTATATTCTCCCATATGAGATGAATTATAACCCTTGATTTTAATTATCCCATACATGTAAAATAGTAAAGGGTGTCTATAAGAATAAATTGAACCCATATTAAATTTATAATCAGGTTTCATGTAACAACCCAGGTAAATAAAGAATATGACATCTTTATATTTATCCATACTTGTGAATCAAATATTAATATTACTTTAAAGGGGATGCAATGCTCGATGGCGTACCCAATACCAACAACGAGTTTCTTGGGAATCTTACGTTGCACTCTAATAATAAAATAATATTATTTTAAATGGAAGTTAACATGTAGTCGTTGTATTGGCGGTAATGGATATAAATAACTAAAATATGATTATATATGATTTTTAAATGTTTTTACATTTATCCAAAGTCTTAAAATACGGAAAGAATTCAATTTTAGGCTTTTATACCCTAATTTTCACTAAATGTTCACTTATCGCCTTCTGATGGAGAACTGTCATTAAATATAGTTTTGATCACTCTTATAAATTATTTTGGACCAAATAAAACTCTTCTTTAGAATCGGGACATCAAATTTTACTTTGTGTAAATTTTTGGTTTTTTTCTGATAAAATTCATTTTTTTAATAGTGTAAAATGTTGTATTTTAATTCAAAACCTCTTTTTAATCTAATTTATTTATATGATTAGATTATCATTTGAATTGTTTTTAAAGTGAAATTAGAATATATTTTTACCATTAAATCCAATAGTGGTCGTTGGAATTAATTTCACTCTGAAATCGGAATTAAACTAGTGTCAATCTTTGGATACTTATTGTTTCATAAAAACACGCTATTTGCTCTGACAGCGGGAATTAATTATTAAATTAATTAATGTGACTTATATGTTTTGAATTTTGTAAAATAGACTTCATTTTTGAATTCGTAATATCAAATATTGCTTAGGGTGAATTTTTGGTAAATTTCTGAAAAACATCAATTTTTGATGAATAGTGAAACCACTAAGTGGTACTTATAAAAACTGATTTTCCGTTTAAATGAAATTTTTCCATCATTGTGTTTTGATTTTCAAATACCGGACATACATGGTTGTCATTAAGAAGTAAAATGTGGTTCAATGGGATAAAAATAATTTTTTTGGTGAATAGTAACTTATTAGTTTTTTAATCGCGATTAGTGGTAATTAGTGTAGTTTAAGGTAAAAATAATGCTTTAATAAAAGGATATGAGCTTGACACATGTCCTAACCCTATTTTTTGTGTCATGTCTGACCAAGACAACACATGGGTCGATTTAGGGGACCCCCTGGAGCCACTTGGGTGAGATAATGACTTTAATGCCTTTTTTAAATAAAGGTGAAAATGACACTAACATAAATTGTTTTACTAAATAAATTTTTAGAAGGGGTAATACTAATCATATTTTTTAGTATAAATATTAATTATAAAGATAAAAATATTTTCTAAATTATTGTATTTTTCTTTAATTTGTAGACTTTAAATAAATTAAATTATTTATGACATCATGATGATGCAGCGATGAATTCATTATTTAACGATTTAAATAAAATGTAAAGATAATGTAATATCTAACACCTACCCATGTCCAAATCCTTTTGGATGGGAATATTTCGAAGACTTATCATCTTATCTTCAAAATATATCAATGTGGAATCTTATAAATTCGAAACACTTTTGAAAGTAAAATAATAGTTTCATGATTTCCAAAAGTGCCCCTCTTATCCTCTTATAAAAGGCCCCCACCTCTACCTCATTTCACACACTACTCAAGCCTTTTGCTCGGCCATCCCCTGCCCATCTACTCTCTCCACATCCCTCTCCTCATCCTAGAGGATTCCCTTTGGGCAGAATCCTTTCAAAGGAATCCTTTAGGCTCAAATAAAAATGAGTTACACTTTTAAAGGTAATTCATTCTCTTTTGTTCATTTGTTTATTTTGCTTCTCCAACCCCCTAAACTCTTTTTATTAATTTTTTTTGTACAAACTCTAGTATCATTAATATAATAGGATGTTGTTATAAGAAGGATTTGAGCTACACTTACAGACACCTACATCTAATGGTTAAAGAACATACGGTTTCCGTGGATGGCGAATTTCTGCCTCACGAAACGATGATTGTTCAACACTCATATAAAACCTTCAAAGGTGGCCATTAAGATGTCACTATATTTATATATGATATATAATATGTTTATATTTTACTTAAGCTTCTGTATTTTTCATTTGTGACTTACGTTTGTGGCTTCCATTATGGGTATACGTGATATCTTCATTTAAGGAAGTGTGGACTACCGCCCCCTCAAAGTGATGTAATTCTTTAATGCCATATGTGGGATGTATAAAAGATTGATTTAAAGTTATTATATATGATTTTATACTGGAATTATAATATACCTCTATATCATTATTATTTATTTCCATTAAAGTATGAGATAGAAATGAAAGTAGCGTTCATGCGTACGTACGGCTTACCGTCTCCATGAACGGTGCATTTCATTTCTTATCCCCAAATGTAATGTACTATTAAAAGTATATGTATATAATGGATATATATAATGAATGATACATCTAGATGATGAATATAATTCAGGAATTAAAATATACATACCTCTCATTTAATTTTTATTCCATTAATATGAGAAAGAAATGAAAGTAGCATTCATTCGTACGTACGGCTTACCATCTCCATGAACGGTGCATTTCATTTCTTACCTCTAAATGATTATGTAATATTATAAATACATGTATATTCTGGATATATATGATATATATTCTATCCAAATCAGGAATTTCATTCTGGATGTAAAGAACCTTTGACCACACGAACAACATGTAATTGTAAGAAATCCATTTTCGACTTAAGAACCAAATATTGACAAAACAAACATTATTAACTTTAATGGTTAAAAAATGTTTATAACATGTCAATATGTGAAATATAAGGAATAATGAACTTTAAAAAGGTTCTTAATCAAGTAGAAATTAACTCATGTTTATTATTCGGGATGTTAAAGAACGATCGAGTCAAGTTGGACCCGAGGTAAGGGATCTTACTCCCCTCTTTTTTTAAGTACACTCTTTTATGTCATTCCTTCTAAAGCTCATATTTATTTTTATTGGGATGTTATTTTATATTCCTCTTTCTGTAAACATTATTTTGATGTGATGAGAGACCCTATTTCCTCTCATCAATCCATTTTGGAAGTTTTAAGTGGTGCCGTTAGGCTGCCGAGTTTTCGTATGAGATTTTTCATCCCACTTTTATTCCCGTGAGATTTATGCTACATTTGCCACAATTTCCTTTGATTGGTTTATGTACTGCCCACTATTAAACTCCTTTTTTAATATAATTCCATTTATGTTTATTTACATATTCATTGTATGACACTTCTTCAATGGGGTGTACTTTTCGAAAGTTACCCAAGTCGGTAAGGGAACCTTTCACCCTCCTCTTTTTAAAAGACTTCGTTTGTTATGTCTTTTAATTAACATACTATTATGTTGGGATATGTTCTTATATATCCTGATTAATGTAAATTTTATGTCCAAGTGATGAGATCCCCTTTTTATCTCTCATCAATTCATTTTCTGAATTTTTGAAGTGAAGCCGTTAGGCTGTCAAATTTTTGCACGGGAACTTCTTAGCCCAAATTTGATTGTTAGGGATAAACTTGTACTCCTTGAATATGTTGTTCTATGAATATGTGTGAATAACCTCTGATTGTTTTACACTTAATATCCACTTATATTTGGTGTATTCGTTTGTCACACATAATTATGTAATTGATATATCCTTAAACCAAGGATACCGTCTTTGTAAGGGACTTCGTCTCAATCTCCTTTCATTGAGGAATATTTCATTTTATACAGAACATTTTTTATACGGTGTATAAACCCCTTTGACTTTTACTTTTATACAAAAGGAATATTTTTCTATGAAGCGTTTTACAAAACGAAAAAAAGGAATGTTTCTTTTAACGTACACGGCGACAATGACCTTTTCCGCCGCCGCGAGTATTATTTGACTTTGGCTTCCTCAACAAGCCATAATGTTTTTAAAATAAAATAAATACCATATACTTTTTTTATTTCGGTATTGAAAATGTTTTTGATAAAGGATTATATTATGTCAATATATTTAAATGATATATTGTGATTGAAATGTGGAAATGTTATCATTCATTTATGTTGGTTTTATGTGTTATGATTTTATAATGGTACTTGGACATTATGACGGGTGGTGCCGTGAATACCAGGAAGTGTGGATACGTTATAACCTCCAATGCATTTGGTATGGAAGTCGGCCGTATGGCTATTCCATTATGTATGTATGGAAATTGGCCGTATGGCTATTCCATTAAGTGATATGTGTGGGAGTCGACCGTATGGTTATTCCACTTAAGTATGTTTATGTCCCATGTTACCTTTATATATGTTATGTGTTCTTTATATGGGTTTTATGGTAATCCTTTGGTTACAAAAAGGTAAGTAATGATATTTTAGTCAGTGAAGAGTTTTTACTACTTCATAAAGGTGAAAAGTATTACTTTGATAAAGTATACATGGTTTACTTTTTCTTTTGATAAACTAATATTTTTTATTCTTTGTGTATCCCTTACTGAGTTTTTATGCTAATCCTAAGTTTTTGAAATGTTTTTCATAGGACTTAGCATGGAATAGGGTCAAGGATGAGATCAAGGGAAAGTCATGCTACCTAAAACATGAAACTAGACATG
Organism: Viscum album; assembly: GCA_963277665.1. NCBI lineage: Eukaryota > Viridiplantae > Streptophyta > Magnoliopsida > Santalales > Viscaceae > Viscum > Viscum album. The sequence goes on along the minus strand of OY728146.1, from coordinate 1,464,514,615 downwards.
TTTCTTTTTAAGAGTTTGTATTTTATGGAAATTTTGTAGAAGAGACTACTTTGTAATCTTTTGAGATGTAATAGTTATGTCCTAATCCTCTAAAACTCTAAACCTGAAAAGATCCTCAATGTGAATTATTCATTTAATGCAATTTTAAGTAAGGATTAAGGCTGGGGCCCTATATTTGGTATCAATGGTCGGTTTAGATAAATTTAGAGGTTAGGGTATTCTTTAAGCATAAGTGACATTACCATAATGGTTAGGATTTCAGACAGAGTCCTAGTTTTAGATAAAGTGAATGAGTAATAATATCTTAGTGTTTATCTTCCTCATTAATACATGATGGTTTTGTTGTTATACTCAAACTGACCCTTTTTGGTTTTAGTAAATGGCTGGATCTAGCAGGCACCAAGGTAACGGTGGATGTGAAGGAAACTGTAACAGTTTTCTGAGCGAGAAACTGAATGATATGGGATCTGTAATGAGAACTCTTGTGTTTATCCTCAACCAACTATATGGAGTTATGATTGACCACCTAAATCTTGGTGATTTCTATAAGGCATCATATCTATGAGAAACAAATCCCTAAGGAACTACAGGTAATAATCATAAAGGTAAGTGTGTTCAAAAACCCATGTTTCAAAGATGTGGAAAGAAACACCTAGGAAAATGTTTCAAAGGGACAGAAATATGATATATATGTGGAAATGAAGGTCATAAAGCAAGAACCTGCCGTGGAAAAAGGAAGCATCCAGTTGACTCGAGGAAAGGGAAAGAAGTTCTTTATGAGGGATCAATTGAATGTTTTAAATGTGGTGTGCATGGTCATTATGCAAACACATGTCCGATGAAGAATTTTTGTGAATGGGATCACCAAGATCATACAAATACTCGTTTACCAATACCTAATGCCATTCCGATTGAGGATGAAGAAACCGACAATGACCAATCAAAGGTATGGATTATTTCTTAACTTTTGTTTTCTATTTTGGGATCTTAGGATATGATTCATGATTTTGTTTGTTGGAAAGAGGTATTTCGGAATAAGTTGGAAAGGAATGGTTAATGGATCATGAAGAATGTTGAATGAGTAAGATGTCAACATATAAGGGCTTCAAGAGTTATGGTGAAATTCATAAGAGTATTAAGTGTCTTTTGATGATGGGGTACATTAGAAAACGTTTTATAGTATGTGTAACACTGATGTTTAATATATGAAAATTTTATTAAAGGAATAGTTATATTTTCTTTTGTGGACATAGTTATAAAGAACCATTTGGGTTTATATGATCCTTACTTTTGAGGTAATTATGGGTTACTATCTGTTATGATTGAAGTGAAAGGCATGAGAAAAAATTGTGGTTAAATTATGTTATGGTTATTTTTGATGATTTTATCCCTTTTGGGGAATTATTTAAGAATTCTATAGTTTTGGAAAAAGGACAACAGGCAGACCGTGTGACAACCCGTCGCGTCGGACAAAGCCGCGGGAATCGAACCCACAACCAAAGTGCGATTGGTATTTATCGCCTACCACTGGACTACGTGAAGTCCCTGGTTAGTTTGACTGATTCTTTTTATTTATATGATTTTATGAATTAAGAGTAAGTTGATTTTGGGTTATTTATGAAAATGATTGACCTATCACGGAGGATATGTGATTAGGTTAATTACTTTTCAATACAAGACTTTAGGATCAACTGATGTTGTTTGGATATAAATGTTACGATTTAACTTGGAAGACTATGTGACTAAATCCTGCAAATGTTTGGGTTTCAATCTTAGATTGGTTTACATTGAGGAATTTTATGGACAAATTGTTTATCAGATGGTCCTCTTTGAACTTTGGGTTTTGTTGGACAAATTTTGGAGATTAAGAATAGATTTTCTTTCTAATGGGTTATCCTTTTCTGGGTTGTCTTATCTTGTACTAATCTTTTGGGTTTTGGTTTTGGTTAAAGTCTAAAGACATGAGAAGTATATAGTTCTTTCTTTTGGGTTAGGTAATTCTCTAGAAGTTGATTATAGTACTCTAAATGTGAACAAGTCTCCCTAAATACTCGTCTTTTGAAAAAAAAATATGAGTTTGTGTAAGTAATCTAATAAAAGTTGAAAGTCAACATGATAAGTGATTATGTTTCCTTATGAATAAATTCCTCAATAAAAAGTAACTTAAAACAAAAATGTTGTCTATTAACTTTTCCTACTGGGAAATTGAATACCGTTTAACCCAGCACAAGTTTGTGATTTTCTCATGGTTAAATTTCTCCTAAACATGTTTTCTATCACTCTCCATCAGAACATGACCCTATATTTTCTCCTCCATGTCCATGTTTTCATACATGGAATCCTAGTATGGTTTAACTCGGGTGAACTTTGTACTTATCTTTCTTTATTTTAAAGTGATTGTTTTACCGACTCTTCTTCCGATGTGGGACTTTCAAGGATGTTTCCAAGACCAATTTTAAAATTGAGAGGACGCAATTCCCAATAGGGGGAAGGATGTAACACCCCAGGTAAATAAATAATATGACATCTTTATATTTATCCATACTTGTGAATCAAATATTAATATTAATTTAAAGGGGATGCAATGATCGATGGCATACCCAATACGCAACAACGAGTTTCTTGGGAATCTTACGTTGCACTCTAATAATAAAATAATATTATTTTAAATGGCAGTTAACATGTAGCCGTTGTATTTGTGGGAATGGATATAAATAACTAATATATGATTATATATGTTTTTTAAATGTTTTTACATTTATCCAAAGGCTTAAAATATGGAAAGAATTCAATTTTAGGCTTTTATACCCTAATTTTCACTCAAGGTTCACTTATCGCCTTCTGATGGAGAACTGTCATTAAATATAGTTTTGATCACTCTTATACATTTATTTGGACCAAATAAAACTCTTCTTTAGAATCGTGGCATCAAATTTTACTTTGTGTACATTTTTGGTATTTTTCCGATAAAGTTTATTTTTTTGAATAGTGTAAAATGTTGTATTTTAATTCAAAACCTCTTTTTAATCTAATTTATTTTTATGATTATATTATCATTTGAATTGTTTTTAAAGTTAAATTAGAAAATATTTTTACCATTAATTCAAATAGTGGTCATTGGAATTAATTTCACTTTGAAATCGGACTTAAACTAGTGTCAATCTTTTGATACTTATTGTTTCATAAAAACACGCTATTTGCTCTGACAGCGGGAATTAATTATTAAATTAATTAATGTGACTTATATGTTTTTAATTTTGTAAAATAGACTTCATTTTTGAATTCGTAATATCAAATATATCTTAGGGTGAATTTTTGGTAATTTTCTGAAAAACATCAATTTTTGATGAATAGTGAAACCACTAAGTGGTACTTATAATAACTTATTTTCCGTTTAAATGAAATTTTGCCATCATTGTGTTTTGATTTTCAAAAATCCGACATGCATGGTTGTCATTAAGAAGTAAAATATGGTTCAATGGGATAAAAATAATTTTTTGGTGAATAGTAACTTATTAAGTTTTTAATCGCGATTAGTGGTAATTAGTGTAGTTTAAGGTAAAAATAATTCTTTAATAAAATGATATGAGCTTGAAACATGTCCTAACCCTATTGGTTGTGTCATGGACGACCAAGACAACCCATGGGTCGATTTAGGGGACCCCATGGAGCCACTTGGGTTAGATAATGACTTTAATGCCTTTTTTAAATAATGGTGAAAATGACACTAACATAAATTGTTTTACTAAAACAATTTTTAGAAGGGGTTATACTAATCATATTTTTGATTATAAATATTAATTACAAAACTAAAACGATTTTATACATCATAGTATTTTTTTTATATTTTTTAGACTTTAAATAAATTAAATTATTTATGACATCATGATGATGCAGCGATGACTTCATTATTTAACGATTTAAATAAAATTGAAAGATAATGTAATATCTAAACCCTACAAATGTCCAAAACCTATTGGATGGGAATATTTCGAAGCCTTGTAATCTTATCGTCGAAATATATCAATGTGGGACCTTAGAAATTCGAAACACTTTTGAAAGTAAAATAATAGTTTCATGATTTCCAAAAGTGCCCCTTCTCTCCTCTTATAAAAGGCCCCCACCTCTACCTCATTTCACACACTACTCAAGCCTTTGTCTCGGCCATCCCCTACCCATTTACTCTATCCACATCCCTCTCCTCATCCTAGTGGATTCCCTTTGGGCAGAATCCTTTCAAAGGAAGCCTTTATGCTCAAATCAAAAGGAGTTACACTTTTCAAGGTAATTCATTCTCTCTTGTTCATTTTTTTTATTTTGCTTCTCCAACCCCCTAAACTCTTTTTATTCATTTTTTTTGTAACAACACCAGTATCATCAATATACCAGGATGTTTTTATAAGAAGGCATCTAGCTACACTTACACACACTGTAAAGACCCATAAAATTAAAGGGAAATTTTTTCTTAATTTTCTTTAGAATTTTAAAAGAGCGCGGTTTCAGACGGCACCTGATTACGAGGCCCGGAGTGCCCGGAATCAATTTCCGAAGTTTGGCTCGGGTACGTTCAGTGAACGAACGAGCGGGATTTCCTAACTTTTGATCCAGTGATTGGAATTGAAATCTGAGGGCACCGATGAACTCGCAGCGCCGATATTCGCTTAAGGAGACCTTTTTTGAGGTTGCGTTTATTTCGGGTTGAGAGTTAGTTTTTTTGGAGTTTAGAATAAGTTAAATAAAAATTTGGATTACAAATTTATATTTAAACTTGTTGGTTAACTTCTCTCAAAGGAAGTTAGGGGTGGGACCCACACCTAATTAACCTCCCTTCAGAGGATTAAGTGTGGTGGGGCCCACACGAACCCTAAACTTTTCATCTTCTCTCAAACTCCCTTATCCCCTCCTTAAATGACATGACAAATTGTTATTTAATTTTGGAGTAATCCTTTTTGAATTTCAAACCTTTGATATTCATTTTGTTAAGTTTGTGAATAAAATAAGTCTCTATCTTATTTTATTTGGTTAGTATTGTTAGCCATCCTGAGAGATTTTGAGAGCTTTTCCTTCTTCTTCAAAATTTGACGAAGAACGCTCAAGCTTTGATGAAGAACGCTCAAGCTCCGACGAAGAACGCCGCTCCTCTCTTCTTCATCTTCCGTGTCAACGAAAGGGAACACCGCTTCCTCCTCGGACTTCCTTCGTCGACATACGAAGATTCTCCAACGACGTACCTCTTCGGACGTACCACTTCGTCATCGGATTTGACGAACGATTACCGCGACGCCCGACCTCCGCAATGCTGTCTTCCGCAGGACATGGAAAAATCTTCGAACTTATACCCAAGGTAAGGGTTGTTGTTATTTGTTTATTTATTTATCCTTGTTTGTGGTTCTAGCATGACTAATGTGTGGATTTTAAATATGTGTTATTGTTTAACGTGAGGGGGCCGGACCGCATGAACACGGCCGAACCCCCTCCTTCGTTCTTGATATTATATATTGCGGATGAAACAAGGTGGCATGGTGCCGTCGCACCACGCGGTTATTCGCCCGATTTTATTCCGCGGCGCCATCGCGCCGCGCCATGGAAGAATCATCAAGAATGTGACGCCGTCGCGCCGCGTCGAAGGGAATCAAAAGCGCGGCGGAGGGGCGCGGTGTCGTCGCACCGTGCCGGACGACGAACACTGTGGCCGGTTCCGGGCCGCGGCGGGACGAGAAGACCGGCGGCCGGGCCGCCGGCGTCAGAATCCGGAAAGCGGACCAGTATTCCGGTCCCCTTGGAGAAACACCGGCCGGCCAGGTGGCCGGCCGGAAGGTCAAAGGCCGAGGGAAATTAATCCCCCGGCCAGCACTAACCCCCCCCCACCCATTTATGAAGGGGGGGGGTTTCCTTGAGGAGGGCAGGCGGCCCCCCAGTTTTCCTCAAGAAGGCCCCCACAAAGGGGGGCCGGTTCACTTAAAGGCGCGGCTAAAAGCCGCGCCGTCTTTTGAAGATGCGGGGGGCCTTGCCCCCCCCCCCGTTTCGAATCAGTTTCGGTCTTTTAGCCATAACTTCATCCACGAACCTCCGATCGACGAACCGTCTGCGACAACGCGATCCTTGGATCGAGACGGTCGTTTAGGTATATCGCACTAAAAGTTTCGGAACACTTTGAGTTCGGCCGGGTTGGTTCGTTCACGAAACCAACCGGGCCTTCGGAGCGGAAACACTCATATCTTGAGCTACGGACGTCCGATTGACGTGCCGTCAGCTTTGTTGTGTTCCTCTTAGTGAGACGGATCTTTTGGCATACTACTCCCATGGTTTGGACGAAGGTGGAGTACGGTCGGGTTGGTTTTGCCTTAAAAAAAACAACCGGGCCCTGGGGACGAAAATGCCAATAACTCTCAGACCGGGCGTCCGATCGACGAGCCGTCTGTTTCATTGAGTTCCTGGTGACGATACGGAACTTTTGGATACATAAACTCTGGACTTTGTGACAGTTGAGGTATCAGCCTCTCGGCTCGTGGAGCGGACCCTCCGAACGAGCTTGCTGTGTGCGGGAACCCTGGTGCTGGCTGCAACTGTTACTGTGACTGCTACTGCTACTGTGACTGCGACGACGACAGTACAGAGATCATGTGTGGATTCGACGACGACGACTAAAGCACTCAGTGATCCTATGTGGATCAGTGCTACAGGTCCTGTGTGGGCCCGATCCTGTGTGGGTCCGAACCTGTGTGGGGCTTTGCGCTCAGCGGTCCTGTGTGAACCAGCGCCTATAGGTCCTACATGGGCCCGATCCTGTGTGGGTCTTTTGCGGGGTTTAGTTACCTATCGATCCTTCGTGGGTCCGACGACTTAGATGGATCGGAGATCATCTTTATCGTCCTTTGAAGAAGTTTACCTGTGTGAGCTGAATCCTGTTGCTTTCCTGTGTGGATTGTGTTGTGCTATCCTGTGTGGGTTACGTTTTTCTTTCCTGTGTGGAATACGTTTACTTTCCTGTGTGGACTGAGTTGTACTTGGGCTCGGAGGTTGGAGCGTATTTGAAATTGATGACTTAGGCATATGTATGGGCATATACCTAAGCAGTGTCGGTTGTTACTTCGTGATTGTACCTTTCTTCGTGGTTTATCCTTTGTGGATTTTGAGAGACCTTCAGGGGTCTCGGGGTCCCTACTGAGTAGCTTATACTCACCCCTGCACGGGCTTTTCCCGCACTACGTTGTGTTGGTTGCAGACGACGGACATCGTTGATGTTAGCTGAGGCTTGCAGAGCAGGACGGTACCTGGAGGTGGACCACTGGGAGGGATGTGCTCGGAGCAGACGGCGGGACCCGTGGAGCAGTGGAGCTATCTATACCCACCTTTCAGGTGGGATTTCCAGTGGACAGCTCGGTGTAGCGGCTTTTACTTTTCAGTTGATGTTTTCCCTTTTGAGTTGTACTTTACTTTTAGTTTGGGTTTTTATACTGGCCCATTTACTTTTCCGCACTTTCAGTTGTACTCTGCTTTTTCTTAGTGTTTACTTTCTGCTTGCTTACTCTGAGGTGTTTGTATACTTTACAAAGGCAATGCCTTCCCTTTTTACCGGGATTTACGCCTTAGTTCTAGTCGCCAGCCCCTGGCCTATGGAAGGCGGGCTTGGGGTAGTCACGACACGGACCCCGAGGGCGGGTCGTGACAAATTGGTATCAGAGGAGTTCGGTTCTACCGCGAACTCTGATCTTTTCTATGTGAAGCAATAATGTTTAGCGTATTGAGTGTGGTTATCAGTCCAGGGAGTCCAGTGTTGGTGCGGCGGCCGATGTATCCGTACAACAGGACCCTGACTACTGATTTCTGACTTAATGAACCAAAACAATGATTGCGTGTGTGTTTCAAAGTTTTCTTTGTGATTACTTATATCAGCTCACCAGGTATATTGTTCTGTCCGTGACGCACCTGTTTCCTTTTCAGGATGGCCCCACGACAGCAGCCAGCTAGGGTTCCGAGAGTCGAGCGTGACGACAGTCCACCGAGTGACGAGGCCTCGGTGCATGGTCCTTTGTCAGCAGTGGCACCGGCGGTAGCACTACCCTCCGAGCCCCCGATGTTTCCAGCGCCAGCCGCTGACGATGCACGTCACCTCAGCGCACTGCATGAGTTTCAGCGCCAACGACCACCCAGGTTTCGCGGGGAGATGGATCCCCAGGCAGCTGAGGACTGGCTGGAGGTAGTAGTACGTATGTTTAGGCTAGTGAGGACACCAGCAGACCTCATGGTGATCCTCGCTGCGAGCCTACTACACGCAGCAGCAGGACGATGGTGGAGCTTGATGCTCCAGGTGCACGATGAGGCATCTCTACTTTGGACGGACTTTGAGAGCCTCTTCCGCTCGGAGTTCGTCCCATCCACCCTTCGTGCGGTGCGTATCCAGGAGCTTCTTCAGCTGCGGCAGGGCAGCATGACGGTCGCTCAGTACTCGGCGAGATTTATCGATCTCTCGCGCTACTCCACCGACATGGTACGAGGCCCATTCTTCCGGGCTCGGACCTTCGAGCAGGGTTTGAGACACGAGATCAGGGCATCACTGATCTCCCTCAGCATACCGACTCAGACAGGAGTACTGGAGCGGGCCCTTCTGATCGAGAGCTTACTTGCTGAGTCTACACCAGCGCAGCAACCCACCGCAGGGCGGAACGTGGCAGAGTCATCTGCAGCAGGAAGTCGACGGATGACTCAGGGGTCCGGGCAGACCAGACCTTCGGGCAGACGACCTCAGGACACTTTCTCAGCAGTGTGGAGCACACAGCGCGGAGCTAGTCTTTCGAGAGGCAGACAGTGCTACTCGTGCGGCGGGCAAGGCCACATGGCTCGTGACTGCCCGACTCGCCGTGCCGAGGAGCAGCAGTCAGTTGAGGGACCACCGAGTCATAGGCAGAGGGTCGACCGTGGCGGTCCGCATGGAGGAGGCGGACGAGGCAGAGGAGCTGGACGAGCAGCCGGTGGTGGGCGACGCTTTGAGGCTCTGCCACGACCACCACCAGGAGGTCCACCCCGACCACAGGGAGCTGGCGGGAAGAGATAGGCACAGCTCCAGGCGGCAGAGGCCTACGATCACGGCGCACCTGAGATGATTTGAGGTACTATCTATGTCTATTCCACCCTTGTTGCAGTTCTTATAGACACAGGATCGAGTCACTCTTTCATAGCCGATGCCCTTGTTCGGAGCTCGGAGATTCCGACAGAGCCGTTGGCTCGATCCTTACGGCTAGAGACTCCTACGGGAGCAGACTCGACGATTACGCACTGGTGCCGGCAGTGTGAGCTTACTCTAGGAGGCGAGAGCTTCGGATGGGATCTTCTTGTAGCAGCGTCGAGGCCTTACGACGTCATCTTGGGCATGGATTGGCTATCTACGGTCCATGCACAGATTGACTGTTTTAGGCGCAAGGTGTGATGTGTACGCACCGACGGGAGCAAGTTCACCTTCACCAGCGAGAAGGGAGCCTTAGCAGCACAGGATGGACTTCCGTGGAGGAGAGGACAGCCCATCACTCATCAGTTGGCTAGCCTCATCCTTGGAGCAGTTGACGTGCGGAGTCCTAGTTTTCCTGCAGTGGTGGATCAGTTTGCGGATGTTTTTCCCGAAGACGTACCAGGGCTACCTCCTCGCAGAGAGGTAGAATTTTATATTGACATGTACCCCGGGACAGCCCCGATATCCACTCCAGCATATCGGATGGCCCCCGCCGAGCTTCGAGAGCTACGGGTACATTTGGAGGACTTGCAGGGCAAAGGGTTCATCCGACCCAGTGTTTCACCCTGGGCTTCCCCGATTTTGTTCGCCAAGAAGGCGGACGGGAGCATGCAGCTTTGTGTTGACTATCGTCACCTGAACCAGGTGACAGTGAGGAACAAGTATCCGCTACCGAGGATTGATGACCTCTTTGATCAGCTCAAGGGAGCACGGTGGTTCTTGAAAATAGACCTCAGGTTAGGCTACCATCAGCTCAGAGTCAGAGACGAGGATGTGCAGAAGATGACCTTCAGATGTTGGTATGGACACTATGAGTTCTTGGTTATTCCGTTCAGTGTAACCAATGCTCCCACAGTGTTCATGGCTCTCATGAACAGGATATTTCAGCCATACCTCGATTGGTTTGCCGTGGTCTTCATCGATGACATTCTGATTTACTCTACGACTGAGGAGGAGCACGCCTATCACTTGCGAGTTATACTAGACACACTCCAAGAGCACTAGCTTTATGGTAAGCTCTTGAAGTGCCAGTTCTGGATACATGAGGTCCACTTCTTGGGACACGTTATCTCTGAGGCGGGAGTTGCAGTGGATCCTGCGAAGATCGAGGCTGTGTTAGCATGGGAGCCACCCAGGAGCGTGACTGAGGTTCAGAGTTTCTTGGGACTAGCTGGATACTATCGGAGATTCGTGCCGGACTTTTCTAGAGTTGCGGCACCACTCATAGCTTTGACGAAGAAGGGGAAACCCTTCGTGTGGTCAGACAGATGTCAGTAGAGCTTCCAGGAGTTGAGACTGAGATTGACCAGCGCACCTATCTTGAGGTTGCCTGAGGAGGGAGTAGGGTACGTAGTTTACTGCGATGCATCAGGGACTGGACACGGATGTGTTCTGATGCAGGAGCGGGCAGTGATTGCCAATGGATCACGTCAGTTGAGGCAGCATGAGCAGAACTACGCTACCCATGACCTGGAGTTAGCAGCAGTGGTCTTCGCTCTGAAGACATGGCGACACTATCTGATGGGCGAGCGCTTTACAGTCTTTTCCGATCATCAGAGTCTCAGGTATATCTTCTCGCTGAAGGACCTGAACCTGAGACAGCGTCGATGGCTCGAGTTTCTCCAGGACTATGACTTTGAGATAGTCTATACTCCTGGGAAGGGAAACGTGGTGGCCGATGCCCTCAGCAGGAGGACGGGAATTCAGCTACTTGAGGAGGCGACGGAGCAGCTAGCCTCTTTGCAGATATCCTTCGTGGATAGAGATGGAGCAGCCTTCCTCCAGTCTCTCACAGTCACCCCTCCACTACTGCAGCGGGTCAGAGAGGCACAGCGTGAGGACGCTGACTGTGAGACACGGTGTGCACAGATATCCTCGGGACAGGCACCTGATGGTTTCTCCCTTGGAGTAGAGCACGAAATCATTTTCAGAGGACGTACCATGGTACCAGTCGCTTTGCGAGAGGAAGTGCTGAGAGAGTTTCACACTTCTCCTTTGGCGGTACATCCTGGAGTGGCGAAGATGTACCAGGACCTCAGACGACAGCACTGGTGGCTGGGCATGAAGAAGGCAGTAGCGGAGTTCATTTCACGATGCCTCACCTGCCAGAAGGTGAAGGCAGAGCATCAGGTACCAGCAGGCTTGGTACATCACTTGGAGGTCCCAGAGTGGAAGTGGGATGGCATATCTATGGACTTCGTGACTGGACTACCACGTACATCCAGAGGTCACGACTCCATCTGGGTGATTGTTGATCGACTCACCAAGTCGGAACACTTCTTACCCATCAGAGAGCAGGGCTCAGTTGAGATCTTGGGACGTCTCTACGTTCATGAGATTGTGCGGCTCCACGGCGTGCCATCATCTATCGTCTCCGATCAAGATGCTCGCTTTACTTCCCGGCTTTGGAAGGGGTTACAGGAGGCGTTCGGAACGCAGCTACGTCTGAGCACAGCCTTTCACCCTCAGACGGATGGTCAGACGGAGAGGACCATTCAGACTCTCGAGGACATGCTCCGCGCATGTGTCCTCGACTTTGGTCGTAGCTGGGAGGACCACCTACCCTTGGTGGAGTTTGCGTACAACAACAGCTACCACTCCACCATCGGGATGGCACCGTACGAGGTGTTGTACGGCCGACCTTGTAGATCTCCTTTGTGCTGGACAGACCCTAGGGAGTCAGCACTGGTGGGACCGAAGATGGTTCAGGCCACGACAGAGAAGGTCCAGGTCATCCAGGAGCGGATGAGGACAGCTCAGAGCCGGCAGAAGTCATACGCTGATAGGAGGCGGAGACCACTAGAGTTCGAGGATGGTGACCATGTCTTTTTGCAGGTCTCACCTCGACGTGGTATTCAGAGATTTGGCCGAGGCGGCAAGTTATCTCCGCGCTTCATCGGACCCTTCCAGATCCTCAGCCGGATTGGCGAGGTGGCTTATCGCCTGGCTCTACCACCTCAGTTGCACCGGGTGCACGACGTCTTCCACGTGTCTCAGCTGAGGAGATACGTGCATGACCCGACGCACATCATTGGCCATGGGGAGCTTGACGTTGACGATGGGGTGACTTTTACGGAGGTCCCGGTGGAGATAGAGGATCGACAGGAGCGGGTCCTACGTGGGCGATCGATTCCTCTTGTGCGCATCAGATGGCAGCACAGGAACCTCCAGGAGAGCACTTGGGAGCGGGAGGCTCAGATGCGTTCTCAGTACCCTCATTTTTTCCCTAGCTTTTGATGTATCTTTACGGGGACGTAAAGCCCTGAGGTGGGAGTAATGTAAAGACCCGTAAAATTCAAGGGAAATTTTTTCTTAATTTTCTTTAAAATTTTACAAGAGCGCTGTTTCAGACGGCACCTGATTCCGAGGCCCGGAGTGCCCGGAATCAATTTCCGAAGTTTGGCTCGGGTATGTTCAATGAACGAACGAGTGGGATTTCCTAACTTTTGATCCGGTGCTCGGAATTGAAATCTGAGGGCACCGATGAACTCGCAGCGCCGATATTTTCTTAAGGAGACCTTTTACGAGGTTGGGTTTATTTCAGGTTGAGAGTTAGTTTTTTTGGGAGTTTAGAATAAGTTAAATAAAAATTTTGGATTACAAATTTTTATTTAAACATGTTGGTTAACTTCTCTCAAAGGAAGTTAGGGGTGGGACCCACACCCACTTAACCTCCCTTGAGAGGATTAAGTGTGGTGGGGCCCACACGAACCCTAAACTTTTCATCTTCTCTCAAACTCCCTTAACCCCTCCTTAAATGACATGACAAATTGTTATTTAATTCTGGAGTTATCCTTTTTGAATTTCAAACCTTTGAAATTCATTTTGTTAAGTTTGTGAATAAAATAAGTCTCTATCTTATTTTATTTGGTCAGTATTGTTAGCCATCTTGAGAGCTTTTTAGAGCTTTTCCTTCTTCTTCAAACTTTGACGAAGAACGCTCAAGCTTTGATGAAGAACACTCAAGCTCCGATGAAGAACACCGCTCCTCTCTTCTTCGTCTTCAGTGTCAACGAAAGGGAACGCCGCTTCCTCCTCGGACTTCCTTTGTCGACATACGAAGATTCGCCAACGACGTACCTCTTCGGACGTACCTCTTCGTCATCGGATTTGACGAACGATTACTGCGATGCCCGACCTCCGCGACGTTGTCTTCCGCAGGACGTTGACAAATCTTCGAACCTATACCCAAGGTAGGGGTTGTTGTTATTTGTTTATTTATTTATCCTTGTTCGTGGTTCTAGCATGACTAATGTGTGGATTTTAAATATGTGTTATTGTTTAACGTGAGGGGGCCGGACCGCATGAACACGGACGAACCCCCTCATTCGTTCTTGATATTTTATATTGCGGATGAAACAAGGTGGCGTGGTGTCGTCGCACCATGCGGTTATTCGCCCGATTTTATTGTGCGGCGTCGTCGCGCCGTGCCATGGAAGAATCATCAAGAACGCGACGCCATCGCGCCGCGTCGAAGGGAATCAAAAGCGCGGCGGAGGGGCGCGGTGCCATCGCACCGTGCCGGACGACGAACACCGCGGCCGGTTCCGGGCCGCGGCGGGACGAGAAGACCGGCGATCGGGCCGCCGGCGTCGGAAGCCGGAAAGGGGACCGGTATTCCAGTCCCCTTGGAGAAAAACCGGCCGGCCAGGTGGCCGACCGGAAGGTCAAAGGCTGGGGAAATTAATCCCCCGGCCAGCACTAAACCCCCCCCCCCATTTATGAAGGGGGGGGGGGCTGTTTCCTTGAGGGGGGCAGGCGGCCCCCCGGTTTTCCTCAAGCAGGCCCCCAAAAAGGGGGGCCGGTTCACTTAAAGGCGCGGCTAAAAGCCGCGCCGTCTTTTGAAGAAGCGGGGGGCCTTGCCCCCCCCCCCCCCCCCGCGCTGCCTCCGTGCGGCGCCAGGCCGCCGCTCCGCCGCGCCGCCGGCCGGCCGGTCGGTCTGGGTCGGACCCGGGTCTGGTCGGACCCGGGTCGGGTCGACCCGGTTCGGGCCGACCCAGGGGGGGTCGGGCCGGGTTGGCCCGGACCCGGACCCCCCCGTTTCGAATCAGTTTCGGTATTTTGGCCATAACATGAGCCACAGACCTCCGATCGACAAACCGTCTGCGGCAACGTGATCCTTGGATCGAGACAGTCGTTTTGGTATATCGCACATGATGTTTTGGAACACTTTGAGTTCGGCCGGGTTGGTTCGTTCACGAAACCAACCGGGCCTTCGGAGCGGAAACGCTCATATCTTGAGCTACGGACGTCCGATTGACGTGCCGTCAGCTTTTTTGTGTTCCTCTTAGTGAGACGGATCTTTTGGCATACTCCGCCCGAGGTTTGGACGCAGGAGGAGTACGGTCGGGTTGGTTTTTCCTTACAAAAACAACCGGGCCCCGGGGACGAAAATGCCAATAACTCTCAAACCGGGCGTCCGATCGACGCGCCATCTGTTGCATTGAGTTCCTGTTGACGATACGGAACTTTTGGATACATCAACTCTGGACTTTGTGACAGTTGATGTATCAGCCTCTTGGCTCGGGGAGCGGATCCTCCGAACGAGCTTGCTGTGTGCGGGAACCCTAGTGCTGGCTGCGACTGTTACTGTGACTGCTACTGCTACTGCTACTGCTACTATGACTGCGACGACGACAGTACAGAGATCCTGTGTGGATTCGATGACGACGACTACAGCACTCAGCGATCCTACGTGGATCAGTGCTACAGGTCCTGTGTGGGCCCGATCCTGTGTGGGTCCGATCCTGTGTGGGTCTTTGCGCTCAGCGGTCCTGTGTGAACCAGCGCCTAGAGGTCCTACGTGGGCCCGATCCTGTGTGGGTCTTTTGCAGGGGATAGTTACCTATCGATCCTTCGTGGGTATGACGACTTAGATGGATCAGAGATCATTTTTATCATCCTTTGAAGAAGTTTACCTGTGTGAGCTGAATCCTGTTGCTTTCCGGTGTGGATTGTGTTGTGCTATCCTGTGTGGGTTACGTTTTGCTTTCCTGTGTGGAATACGTTTACTTTCCTATGTGTACTGAGTTGTACTTGGGCTCGGAGGTTAGAGCGTATTTGAAATTGATGACTTAGGCATATTTATGGGCATATACCTAAGCAGTGTCGGTTGTTACTTTTTGATTGTACCTTTCTTCGTGGTTTATCCTTTGTGGATTTTGAGAGACCTTCAGGGGTCTCGGGGTCCCTACTGAGTAGATTATACTCACCCCTGCACGGGATTTTCCCGCACTACGTTGTGTTGGTTGCAGACGACGGATAGCGTTGATCTTAGCTGAGGCTTGTAGAGCAGGACGGTACCTGGAGGTGGACCACTGGGCGGGATGTGCTCGGAGCAGACGACAAGACCCGTGGAGCAGTGGAGCTATCTGTACCCACCCTTCAGGTGGGATTTCCAGTGGACAGCTCGGTGTAGCGGCTTTTACTTTTCAGTTGTTGTTTTTCCTTTCGAGTTGTACTTTACTTTCAGTTTGGGTTTGTATACTGGCCCATTTACTTTTCCGCACATTCAGTTGTACTCTGCTTTTGCTTAGTGTTTACTTTCCGCTTGCTTACTCTAAGGTGTTTGTATACTTTACAAAGGCAATGCCTTCCCTTTTTACCGGGATTTACGCCTTGGTGCTAGTCGCCAGCCCCTGGCCTATGGAAGGCGGGATTGGGGTAGTCACGGCACGGACCCTGAGGGCGGGTCGTGACACACACCTACATCTAATGGTTAAAGAACATACGGTTTCCGTGGATGGTGAATTTCTGCCTCACGAAACGATGATTGTTCAACACTCATATAACACCTTCAAAGGTGGCCATTAATATGTCACTATATTTATATATGATATATAATATGTTTATGTTTTACTTAAGCTTATGTATTTTTCATTTGTGGCTTAACTTTATGGCTTCCATTATGGGTATACGCGATATCTTCATTTAAGGATGTGCGGACTACAGCCCCCTCAAAGTGATGTGATTCGTTAATGCCATATGTGGGACATATAAAGGATGGATTTAAAATTATTATATATGATGTTATACTAGAATTATAATATACCTCTATATCATTATTATTTATTTCCATTAAAGTATGAGATAGAAATGAAAGTAGCGTTCATGCGTACGTACAGCTTACCGTCTCCATGAACGGTGCATTTCATTTCTTATCCCCAAATGTAATGTACTATTAAAAGTATATGTATATAATGGATATATATAATGAATGATACATCTAAATGATGAATATAATTCTGTAATTAAAATATACCTACCTCTCATTTAATTTTAATTCCATTAATATGAGAAAGAAATGAAAGTACCGTTCATGCGTATGTACGACTTACAGTCTCCATGAACGGTGCATTTCATTTCTTACCTCTAAATGATTATGTAATATTATAAATACATGTATATGCTGGATATATATGATATATATGCTATCCAAATCATGAATTTCATTCTGGATATAAAGAACCTTTGACCACAAGAACAACATGTAATTGTAAGAAGTCCATTTTCGACTTAAGAACCAAATATCGACAAAACAAACATTATTAACATAAATGGTTACATAATGTTTATAACATGGAAATAATTGATATAGAAGGAATAATGAAATTTAAAAAGGTTATTTGTCATGTAGAAATTAACTCAAGTTTATTATTCATGACGTTAATGAACGATCGAGTCAAGTCGGACCCGAGGTAAGGGATCTTACTCCCCTCTTTTTTTAGTACACCCTTTTATGTCATTCCTTCTAAAGCTCATATTTCTTGTTATTGGGATGTTATTTTATATTCCTCTTTATGTAAACTTTATGTTGATGTGATGAGAGACCCTATTTCCTCTCATCAATCCATTTTGGAAGTTTTAAGTGGTGCCGTTAGGCTGCCGAGTTTTCGTAAGAGATTTTTCATCCCACTTTTATTCTCGTGAGATTTATGCTACATTTGCCACAATTTCCTTTGAGTGGTTTATGTACTGCCCACTATTACACTACTTTTGTAATATAATTCCATTTATGGTTATTTACATATTCATTGTATGACACTTCTTCAATGGGGTGTACTTTTCGAAAGTTACCCAAGTCGGTAAGGGAACCTTTCACCCTCCTCTTTTTAAAAGACTTCGTTTGTTATGTCTTTTAATTCACATACTATTATGTTGGGATATGTTCTTCTATATCCTGATTAATGTAAATTTTATTTCCAAGTGATGAGATCCCCTTTTTATCTCTCATCAACTCATTTTCTGAATTTTTGATGTGACGCCGTTAGGCTGTCAAATTTTTGCAACGGAACATCTTAGCCCTAATTTGATTCTTTGGGATAAAATTGTACTCCTTGAATATGTTGTTCTATGAATATGTGTGAATAACCTCGGATTTTTTTACACTTAATATCCACTTATATTTGGTGTATTCGTTTGTCACACATAATTATGTAATTGACTTATCCTTAAACCAAGGATACCGTCTTTGTAAGGGACTTCGTCTCAATCACTTTTCATTGAGGCATATTTTGTTTTATACACAAATTTCTTGTATACGGTGTATAAACCCCTTTGAAATTTACTTTTATACAAAAGGAATCTTTTTCTACGAAGCGTTTTACAAAACGACAAAAAGTAATGTTTCTTTTAACGTACGCGGCGACAACGACCTTTTCCGCCGCTGCGAGTATTATTTGACTTTGGCTTCCTCAACAAGCCATAATGTTTTTAAAATAAAATATATACCATATACTTTTTTTTGTATTTCTGTATTGAAAATGTTTTTGATAAAGGATTATATTATGTCAATATATTTAAATGATATATTTTGATTGAAATGTGGAAATGTTATCATTCCTTTATGTTGGTTTTATGTGTTATGATTTTATAATGGTACTTGGACATTATGACGGGTGGTGCCGTGAATACTAGGACGGGTGGTTACGTTATAACCTCCAATACATTGGGTATGGAAGTCGGCCATATGGCTATTCCATTAAGTATGTATGGAAATTTTCCATATGGCTATTCCATTAAGTGATATGTGTGGGAGTCGACCGTATGGTTATTCCACTTAAGTATGTTTATGTCCCAAGTTACCTTTATATATGTTATGTGTTCTTTATATGGGTTTTATGGTAATCCTTTGGTTACAAAAAGGAAAGTAATGATATTTTATTCACTGAAGAGTTTTTACTACTTCATAAAGGTGAAAAGTATTACTTTGATAATGTATACATGGTTTACTTTTTGTTTTGATAATCTAACAGTTTTTATTCTTTGTGTATCCCTTACTGAGTTTTTATGCTCATCCAAAGTTTTTGAAGTGTTTTTTCACAGGACGTAGCATGGAATAGGGTCAAGGATGGAATCAAGGGAAAGTCATGCTACCTAAAACATGAAACTAGACATGTTTCTTTTTAAGAGTTTTTATTTTTATGGAAATTTAGTAGAAGAGACTACTTTGTAATCTTTTGAGATGTAATAGTTATGTCCTAATTCTCTAAAACTCTAAACCTGAAAAGATCCTGAATGTGAATTATTCATTTAATTAAATTTTAAGTAAGGTTTAAGGGTGGGGCCTTATAGTTGGTATCAAAGGTCGGTTTAGATAACTTTAGAGGTTAGGGTATTCTTTAAGCATAAGCGAAATTACCATAATGGTTAGGATTTCAGACAGAGTCCTAGTTTTAGATAAAGTGAATGAGTAAGAATATCTTAGTGTTTATCTTCCTCATTAATACATGATGGTTTTGTTGTTATACTCACACTGACCCTTTTTCGTTTTAGTAAATGGTTGGATCTAGCAGGCACCAAGGTAACGGTGGATGTGAAGGAAACTGTAACAGTTTTCTGAGCGAGCAACTAAATTAAATGGGAGCTGTAATGAGAACTCTTGTGTTTATCCTCAACCAACTATCTGGAGTTATGATTGACCACCTAAACCTTGGTGATTTCTATAAGGCATCATATATGCGAGAAACAAATCCCTATGGAACTACAGGTAATAATCATAAAGGTAAGTGTGTTCAAAAACCCATGTGTCAAAGATGTGGAAAGAAACACCTAGTAAAATGTTTCAAAGGGACAGAAATATGCTATAGATGTGGAAATGAAGGTCATAAAGCAAGAACCTGCCGTGGAAAAAGGAAGCATCCAGTTGACTCGAGGAAAGGGAAAGAAGTTCTTTCTGAGGGATCTATTGAATGTTTTAAATGTGGTGTGCATGGTCATTATGAAAACACATATCCCATGAAGAAGCTTTGTGAATGGGATCACCAAGATCATAAAAATACTCGTTTACCAATACCTAATGCCATTCCGATTGAGGATGAAGAAACCGACAATGACCAATCAAAGGTATGGATTATTTCGTAACTTTTGTTTTCTATTTTGGGATCTTAAGATATGATTCATGATTTGTTTTGTAGGAAAGAGGTATTTTGGAATAAGTTGGAAAGGAATGGTTAATGGATCATGAAGAATGTTGAATGAGTAAGATGTCAACATATAAGGGATTCAAGAGTTATGGTGAAATTCATAAGAGTATTAAGTGTCTTTTGATGATGGGGTACATTAGAAAACTTTTTATAATATGTGTAACACTGATGTTTAATATATGAAAATTTTATTCAAGGAATAGTTATCTTTTCTTTTGTGGACATAGTTATAAAGAACCATTTGGGTTTATATGATCCTTACTTTTGAGGTAATTATGGGTTACTATATGTTATGAATGAAGTGAAAGGCATGAGAAAAAATTGAGGTTAAATTATGTTATGGTTATTTTTGAGGATTTTATCCCTTTTTGGGGAATGATTTAAGAATTATATAGTTTTGGAAAAAGGACAACACACACATCATGTGACAACCCGTCGCGTCGGACAAAGCCGCGGGAATCGAACCCACAACCAAAGTGCGATTGGTATTTATCGCCTACCACTGGACTACGTGAAGTCCCTGGTTAGTTTGACTGATTCTTTTTAGTTATATGATTTTATGAATTAAGAGTAATTTGATTTTGGGTTACTTATGAAAATTATTGACCTATCATGGAGGATATGTGATTAGGTTAATTACTTTTCAATACGAGACTTTAGGAGAAACTGATGTTGTTTGGAGATAAATGTTACGATTTAACTTGGACGACTATGTGACTAAATCCTGCAAATGTTTTGGTTTCAATCTTAGATTGGTTTAATTTGATGAATTTTATGGACAAATTGTTTATCGGATGGTCCTCTTTGAACTTTGGGTTTTGTTGGACAAATTTTGGAGATTAAGAATAGATTTTCTTTCTAATGGGTTATCCATTTCTGGGTTATCTGATCTTGTGCTAATCTTTTGGGTTTTGGTTTTGGTTAAAGTATAATGACATGGGAAGTATATAGTTCTTTTTTTTGGGTTAGGTAATTCTCTAGAAGTTGATTATAGTACTGTTAATGTGAACAAGTCTCCCTAAATACTCATCTTTTGGAAAAAAAATCTGAGTTTGTGTAAGGAATCAAATAAAAGTTGAAAGTCAACATGATAAGTGATTATGTTAAGTAACTTAAAACAAAAATGTTGTCTATTAACTTTTCCTACTGGGGAATCGAATACCGTTTAACCCATCACAAGTTTGTGATTTTCTCATGGTTAACTTTCTCCTAAACATGTTTTCTATCACTCTCCATCAGAACATGGCCCTATGTTTTCTCCTCCATGTCCATGTTTTCATAATTGGAATCCTAGTATGGGTTAACTCGAGTGACCTTTGTACTTATCTTTCTTTATTTTAAAGTGATTGTTTTACCGACTCTTCTTCCGATGTGGGACTTTCAGGGATATTTCCAAGCCCAATTTTAAAATTGCGAAGACGCAATTCCCAAAAGCGGGGAAGGATGTAACACCCCAGGTAAATAAATAATATGACATCTTTATATTTATCCATACTTGTGAATCAAATATTAATATTACTTTAAAGGGGATGCAATTCTCGATGGCGTACCCAATACGCAACAACGAGTTTCTTGGGAATCTTACGTTGCACTCTAATAATAAATTAATATTATTTTAAATGGTAGTTAACATGTAGCCGTTGTATTGGCGGGAATGGATAGAAATGACTAAAATATGATTATATATGTTTTTTAAATGTTTTTACATTTATCCAACGGCTTAAAATACGGAAAGAATTCAATTTTAGGATTTTGTACCCTAATGTTCACTAAAGGTTCACTTATTGCCTTCTGATGGAGAACTGCCATTAAATATTGTTTTGATCACACTTATACATTCTTTTGGACCAAATAAAACTCTTCTTTAGAATCGGGACATCAAATTTTACTTTGTGTAAATTTTTGGTATTTTCCGATAAAGTTCATTTTTTTAATAGTATAAAATGTTGTATTTTAATTCAAAACCTCTTTTTAATCTAATTTACTTATATGATTAGATTATCATTTGAATTGTTTTTAAAGTTAAATTAGAAAATATTTTTACCATTAAATACAATAGTGGTTGTTGGAATTAATTTTACTTTGAAATCGGACTTAAACTAGTGTCGATCTTTTGATACTTATTGTTTCATAAAAACACGCTATTTGTTCTCACAACGGGAATTAATTATTAAATTAATTAATGTGACTTATATGTTTTGAATTTTGTAAAATAGACTTCATTTTTGAATTCTTAATATCAAATATAGGTTAGGGTGAATTTTTGGTAATTTTCTGAAAAACGTCAATTTTTGATGAATAGTGAAACCACTAAGTGGTACTTATAATAACTGATTTTCCGTTTAAATGAAATTTTTCCATCATTGTGTTTTGATTTTCAAAAATCCGACATACATGGTTGTCATTAAGATGTAAAATGTGGTTCAATGGGATAAAAATAACTTTTTGGTGAATAGTAACTTATTAAGTTTTTAATTGCGATTTGTGGTAATTAGTGTAGTTTAAGGTACAAATAATGCTTTAATAAAATGATGAGATCTTTACATATGTCCTAACCCTATTGGTTGTCTCATGACCGACCAAGAAAACCCATGGGTCTATTTAGGGGACCCCATGGAGCCACTTGGGTGAGATAATGACATTAATGCCTTTTTTTAAATAAAGGTGAAAATGACACTAACATAAATTGTTTTACTAAAAAAAATTTTAGAATGGGTTATACTAATCATATTTTTGATTATAAATATTAATTAGAAAGAAAAAAAGATTTTCTATATCATAGTAGTTTTTTTATAATTTTTAGACTATAAATAAATTAAATTATTTATGACATCATGATGATGCACCGATGACTTCATTATTTAACGATTTAAATAAAATGGAAAGATAATGTAATATCTAAAACCTACACATGTCCAAAACCTATTGGATGGGAATATTTATAATCCTTATCATCTTATCTTCGAAATATATCAATGTGGGACCTTATAAATTCGAATCACTTTTGAAAGTAAAATCATAGTTTCATGATTTCCAAGAGTTCCCCTCCTCTACTCTTATAAAAGGCTCCCACCTCTACCTCATTTCACACACTAATCAAGCCTTTGGCTCGGCCATCCCCTGCCCATTTACTCTCTCCACATCCCTCTCATCATCCTAGAGGATTCCCTTTGGGCAGAATCCTTTCAAAGGAAGTCTTTAGGCTCAAATGAAAAGGAGTTACACTTTTAAATGTAATTCATTCTCTCTTGTTCATTTGTATTATTTTGCTTCTCCAACCCCCTAAACTCTTTTTATTCAATTTTTTTTGTAACAACTCTAGTATCTTCCATATACTAGGATGTTTTTATATGATGGATTCTAGCTACACTTACACACACCTACATCTAATGGTTTAAGAACATACGGTTTCCATGGATGGAAAATTTCTGTCTCACGAAATGATGATTGTTCAACACTCATATAACACCTTCAAATGTGGACATTAAGATGTCACTATATTTTCATATGATATATAACATGTTTATGTTTTACTTAAACTTATGTACTTTTCATTTGTGGCTTACCTTTATGGCTTCTATTATGGGTATACGTGATATCTTTATTTAAGGAAGTGCGGACTACCGCCCCCTCAAAGTGATGTGATTCGTTAATGCCATATGCGGGACATATAAAGGATGGATTTAAAGTTATTATATATGATGTTATAATGGAATTATAATATACCTCTATATAATTATTATTTATTTCCATTAAAGTATGAGATAGATTTGAAAGTATCCTTCATGCGTACGTACGGCTTACCGTCTCCATGAACGGTGCATTTCATTTCTTATCCCCAAATGTAATGTACTATTAAAAGTATATGTATATAATGGATATATATAATGAATTATACATCTAAATGATGAATATAATTCTGGAATTAAAATATACATACCTCTCATTTAATTTTAATTCCATTAATATGAGAAAGAAATGAAAGTAGCGTTCATGCGTACGTACGGCTTACCGTCTCCATGAACGGTGCATTTCATTTCTTACCTCTAACTGATTATGTAATATTATAAATACATGTATATGCTCGATATATGTGATATATATGCTATCCAAATCAGGAATTTCATTCTGTATATAAAGAACCTTTGACCACACGAACAACATGTAATTGTAAGAAGTCCATTTTCGACTTAAGAACCAAATATCGACAAAACAATCATTATTAACTTAAATGGTTACATAATGTTTATAACATGGAAATAAGTAATATAGAAGGAATAATGAACTTTAAAATGGTTCTTAATCAAGTAGAAATTAACTCAAGTTTATTATTCAGGACGTTAAAGAACGATCGAGTCAAGTCGGACCCGAGGTAAGGGATCTTACTCCCCTCTTTTTTTAAGTACACTCTTTTATGTCATTACTTCTAAAGCTCATATTTATTGTTATTGGGATGTTATTTCATATTCCTATTTCTATAAACTTTATGTTGATGTGATGAGAGACCCTATTTCCTCTCATCAATCCATTTTGGAAGTTTTAAGTTGCGTCATTAAGCTGCCGAGTTTTCGTAAGAGATTTATCATCCCACTTTTATTCCCGTGAGATTTATGCTACATTTGCCACAATTTCCTTTGAGTGGTTTATGTACTGCCAACTATTACACTCCTTTTGTAATATAATTCCATTTATGGATATTTACATATTCATTGTATGACACTTCTTCAAAGGGGTGTACTTTTCGAAAGTTACCCAAGTCGGTAAGGGAACCTTTCACCCTCCTCTTTTTAAAAGACTTCGTTTGTTATGTCTTTTAATTCACATACTATTATGTTGGGATATGTTCTTCTATATCCTGATTAATGTAAATTTTAATTCCAAGTGATGAGATGCCCTTTTTATCTCTCATCAACTCATTTTCTGAATTTTTGAAGTGACGCCGTTAGGCTGTCAAATTTTTGCAAGGGAACTTCTTAGCCCAAATTTGATTCTTTGGGATAAACTTGTACTCCATGAATATGTTGTTTTATGAATATGTATGAATAACCTCTGATTGTTTTACACTTAATATCCACTTATATTTGGTGTATTTTTTTGTCACACATAATTATGTAATTGATTTATGCTTAAACCAAGGATACCGTCTTTGTAAGGGACTTCGTCTCAATCTCCTTTCATTGAGGAATATTTCGTTTTATACACAACTTTCTTGTATACGGTGTATAAACGCCTTTGACTTTTACTTTTATACAAAAGGTATTTTTTTTCTACGAAGCGTTTTACAAAACGACAAAAAGGAATGTTTCCTTTAACGTACGCGGCGACAACGACCTTTTCTGCCGCTGCAAGTATTATTTGACATTGGCGTCCTCAACAGGCCATAGTGTTTTTAAAATAAAATAAATGCCATATACTTTTTTTTGTATTTCGGTATTGAAAATGTTTTTTATAAAGGATTATATTATGTCAATATATTTAAATGATATATTGTGATTGAAATGTGGAAATGTTATCATTCCTTTATGTTGGTTTTATGTGTTATGATTTTATAATGGTACTTGGACATTATGGCGGGTGGTGCCGTGAATACCAGGACGGGTGGTTACGTTATAACCTCCAATTCATTGGGTATGGAAGTCGGCCGTATGGTTATTCCATTATGTATGTATGGAAATTATCTGTATGTCTATTCCATTAAGTGATATGTGTGGGAGTTGACTGTATGGTTATTCCACTTAAGTATGTTTATGTCCGAAGTTACCTTTATATATGTTATGTGTTTTTTATATGGGTTTTATGGTAATCCTTTGGTTACAAAAAGGTAAGTAATGATATTTTATCCAGTGAAGAGTTTTTACTACTTCATGAAGGTGAAAAGTATTACTTTGATAAAGTATACATGGTTTACTTTTTGTTTTGATAAACTAACAGTTTTTATTCTTTGTGTATCCCTTACTGAGTTTTTATGCTCATCCCAAGTTTTTGAAATGTTTTTCACAGGGCTTAGCATGGAATAGGGTCAAGGATGGGATCAAGGGAAAGTCATGCTACCTAAAACATGAAACTAGACCTGTTTCTTTTTAAGAGTTTTTATTTTATGGAAATTTAGTAGAAGAGACTACTTTGTAATCTTTTGAGATGTAATAGTTATGTCCTAATTCTCTAAATCACTAAACCTGAAAAGATCCTCAATGTAAATTATTCATTTAATTCAATTTTAAGTATGGTTTAAGGCTGAGACCTTATAATGATGCTCTGCCTTCCCCCTCTGACAGGTAGAACATCTCGTAACAAAACCGGCTAACTCTCTTTTCAAACCTGGCCACCAATACTGACGTCTCAAGTCACGGTACATTTTGGAAACACCGGGATGCACTGCCCAAGATAAAGCATGAAATTACCACATCAACTCCTTGCGTATATCCCATGGAACCCACACATGTCCATGGATACTCAATACCTCATCATCGTATATCGGAAAACCAAGAGGAGGGTACTCACGTGCCACTGACTCCCGTAGAACTAGGCCTTCAGAATCTAATAGCTTTCTAATTCTCACTCTATCCTGGAGGGTAGAAGTAATAACTATGGATGAATGATAGGTTGTCCCAGAACTATCTTGAACCTCCGAATGTATCTCAGAAAAAAATCCATAATCTTCCACTCACCACTGGCCTCTTGCACTACATGTATCTGAGTCCTCCTACTCAGTGCATCATCTACTGCATTACCTTCACCAGCTGTATAGTTAAGCTCAAAGTCAAAGGACTAATGGTATTCAACCCAACATCACTCTCTCAAATTAAGGTCACGTTGGGTAAAGATTAATTTAAGAATTGTGTGGTCCGTAATCACCACAAAGTGTTCTACCAAGAGATAAAATCTTCAAAAACGTAATGCATCAACAATTGCCGCCAACTCGATATCATGTGTTGTATAATTCCCATCATGTGGCCTCAACTACCGAGACCCGTATGAAAATACTTGATTAACCTGCATCAACACTGATACCAGCCTAATACCTGATGCATCACATTAAACTATATAGTTCATCCCTTTATCTAGATGTATCGGGACTGGTGCTGATGTCAACCTTCCCTTTAGCACCTGGAAGTCTATCTTGCAAGATTATGACCAAACGAACATCATACCCTTCTTAGTCAAACCCATCAGTGGCGCTGCTGAGCGGGAGAAGTCATGTATAAAGCGCCTGTAGTGACCATCTTGCCCAATGAAACTCCGTATTTCAAAAACTTTTTTAGGATGCTCCCAAGAAACTACTGCTCTCACATTCTCTAGGACTACCGCAACCCATGCCTTTGATATAATATGACCGAGGAAGTGAATCTGGTCTATCCAAAAGTGGTACTTTGAGAGCATAACATATAACTGATATTCTCTTAGTGTACTCAATGGGATCTCAAGATGGGTATCATGGTCGTGTCGAGTGTGAGATTACACCATGATATTGTCCATGAATACTACCACAAAAGAATACAAATATGGGTGGAACACAAGATTAATCAGATCCATGAAAACTATTGGCATGTTTGTGAGTCCGAATGGTAGGACCATGTACTCATATAGACCATTTTTCTCTGAAAGGTTGTAAGCGATACGTATGATGGTATAACATGCAAATGATGATATTCAGATCTCATGTCAATCTTCGAGAACACCCGGGGCCCTCAAATCAATTCAAATAGATCAACAATCCTCATCAAGGGATATCGGTTCTTAACCGTAAACTAGTTCAATGTAGAGACCCAAATCTTATCGTACATGGACATTACATTACTTTTGCGGAATACTTAGTACATAACAAAAACCCACACACAAGGATCGTAATTGTTTAGTGCCTTTGGAAACTCGGAACGTAATCTTCTAATCGTGGTGAAAGATCTTCTATATCTCCCATAATGATCTTCCCCTTTTTTTACCTAAAACCTTTCTTTATATCCTGGGGAAAAGAAAACATAAAAGGGTGAGCTCAAATGCTCAGTAAGGGTAAACAAAAGAAATATCAATCACATCATATACACAAGCACATAACTTTTGGAAATCTTAACCTGCAAAAGAGATCAAAATTTCATAACATGGGATAAATCATGGCAGTGAAATGTAATCACAATAATCATAACTTAAAACATGAAAATTCGTGGCAATCACACATAATCATAGAGAATCATTTCTTGTTAGTCAAGACTCATTGCCAAGACTATCTTAGTGGACAAAGTCCCTTTCTGAATCGAGTAACCCTCGTTTCAGTCTTGTTTCACTGAACCGGTATAACCTACCATTCCAGCCATGTCTATCTCATGAGATATAAAATCTTTACCCAATGCATTGGAGGGAGATATAGGTCCCACCCATCTCATAATTATACCATTCTTATGTGTGCCACCAAATCATAAATCATACTTCATAGCTTAACCCATGTAATAAAAATGGGAATCTTAAACATCATGACATCATAAAACAATTCATATACGATAAAGGAATTCATAAAAATTAATTCCATCACAACATAATCAAATCAATGTAATAATAGGGATAAAAACAGAACCCTTTATTATCATAGATGGAAAATAATTTTGATAAAACACTTGAACTCCATTCTTGAGGAAAATATCCTTTCTGCTTCAAAAACACTTTTCCTTTCTTAACATGTCGTACAATTATAAACTAAAAGAAGTTAAAAATAAACTTGATATCTTTTAAAGGAAGATTCTTGGAAATAATGTTTTAAAAATCCATTCATGCCGTATAAGTTTAAAAAAAACATTCTTTTCGTACTTTTGTCGGAAAATATAAAAAGTACCTCGTATGAAAAACGACAAAAGATTCCTTTCATATCTTTTACAAAAAACTCACCGAAGGGTAAAATTGGATTTAAAAAATTGTAGGTGCATGGAAATAATATTACATATTGAGGAAACATGGATGTGGATGATAAAATACACCCCAGTAAATACCAAAGTATAAACAATCTCGGATAAAAATGAGATTGTGATATTTCCCTTACCTTAGGTCCGATTTGCTTCGTATGTGTCTGAACCTCCTGTATAATGATTTAAATAATGACATTGACTTATTAAAGAATAATATTCATTGTTATGATATCATATATGGTTCACTTATGACATTATATTACCCGTTATTTTGTAAATTCCATGTTAAAGAAGCATTTTGGGTAAAATTCGTTTCATTTAGCGTAGGTGTTTTGACTTGTTGTTCTTGACATTATTATTACTTATATCATGATTTACTTACTTCAAAAATATAAAATATGATTTATATATCATATATATTCAGTATATATATATATATAATAGATAGATAAATGAAATGAAAAACACCGTTCATGGAGACGGTAGTCCGTACGTACGCATGAACGCTGTTTTCCTTTCCTTATTGTCTTGAATGGAAGTAAGTAGATGACATACATATATATATATATATGTATATATATATATATATACATAAATCCAGTAGCTTTATAATGTCATATATTTCATTATTATTTCTTATATATACTTTATAATCATTCTTAAATGGTTAACATGGAGAATGAATCTCATCGCGTCGTGGAGAGGGTAGTCCGTACGTACGCACGAGCGATGATATCATTTCCATAAATATTGAATTGAATTGGAGTGGATTATAAAATATATCAGAATCAATATGATGTTGTAATAACTATGCATAGTTATTCATTACACCATTATACCCATCCATGTAAGGTGGTGGTGGAAAATAGATTACACCACGACGTGGAGACGGTATTCCGTACGTACGCACGCACGGTGATTTATTTTTCCGTAGGATGGATAGAAGGTGAATTAGGGTTGTTTCATATTTATAATAACATATCAGTATGTAAGTAATACTGATGTTATTACTTTGTCATGAAACAACTAAAGAAGAAGAAGTTGAATAAGAAAGAAATTGAAAAGATCGGTAATGGATATTACCTCTTCTTTGGAACGCTTCTTTGAATCCTCCACTTAGGGAACTAATATTGGTCATTGAAGAAGACCAGGACCTCTAGGATTATTCTAGGGAAGTGGAGAGGAGAAAATGGCAGGGTTTGGCCGAGATTGAGTGCTCAATTTGGTGTGAGGAGGAGGGGGAGGAGGTGTCCTTTTATAAGGGAGGAGAGGGGCACCTTAGGAATATCTCAAAATATTATTTTATATTAAAGTAAAAATCGGTTTATAATGGTTTCAAAGGGTCTTATTTAGAAGCTAAAGTGGGGATGGGTCGAAATCCTATCAACCAATAGGATTTAGACAAGTTTAGGTTATTATTTTAACCTTATCAATTAGATTTAACTCTAAGTTAAATAATTTAACTTTTACCGTGTCTTTTTGTTTTCTTTCACTATATGGTTAATACACTTACTATAACATGCCAAACGAACCCCAAATTGTTTTTTATTAATACATATATCCTTATCTAAGTCATTTTTCCGATCCTTAGATTTTGAGGAATAAAATAACAATTAATACTATAATATTTGATTTAAAAACTATTTTGTGTCAATTTTGACACTATTTGATATATGATTTTTGTGAAAGTCATAACAGAATTATATATTCAAACCAAGTTGATTAAATCAACACTAATATATCATAGTAACCTAGAAAAGTAGTGGAATTCATAAAAAGTCTCAAATTACATTCATTTGAGCATTTATAACATCAATTATGTTAATATTTCCTTAAAAGGGTAATTACTGCATCATCGTTGTGTCATATATAAATTAATTTATTTAAAGTCTAAAAATTATAAATAAAATATCATTATGTATGAAATCTTTTTAGCTTTCTAATGAATATTTATAGTCGAATTTATCTTATGTATAACCCCATATTAAAAATGTTTTAGTTATTAAACTTTGATTTTAACTATTTTAACTATTCATTAAATAAAATAATATTAAATGTCATAATCTAATCTAAGTGGACCTAAATGGTCATATTATATTCATAAGGTTTTTTTTGGTCGAATTACCCTTATACAATAGAATTAGGACATGTGTTAGGGTAATAATAATATCATTTCTACCCTTAATTACCCTATTTACTTTTAACCGTGGTAAATAAAACTAAAAAGTTACTATTCACCAAAAATAATTTTCATCTCATTGAACCAGATTTTAGTCCTTGATATTAACCGTGTCTCTCGGATTTTCGAAATTCCACTCACAGAAGCGGTAAAATTATGTTTTATGAACAATTCAGTTTTTTTAACTACCACTTAGTGGTTTCACTATTCATCGAAAATTGAAAGTTTTCAGAAAAATACCAAAAATTAGGCCTAAGCTATATTTGATATTATGAACTCAAAAATGATGTCTATTTTACCAAATTCAAAACATATCAGTTGCATTAACTAGTTTAAAAATTAATTCTCGTCGTCAAAACAAATAGTGTGTTTTTAAGAGATAATAAGTATCAAAAGATTGACACTAGTTTATAACTGGTTTAAATGTGAAATTACATCCAATGACCAACATTGTATTAAATTGTAAAAAAATATTCTAAATATAATTTAAAACCACTCAAATTAATAATTTATCACTATTAATTATTTTTATTAAAAAAGTTGTTTTTAATTAAAATTTAGTAATTTTCACTATTCATCAGAATATGAATGTTATCAGAAAAGTACCAAAATTTCACCCTAAGATAATTTCGATATTCTGAATCCAAAAATGAAATCCATTTTGAAAAATAGAATTTACAAAATTTCAAAAATTGGTTATTACTATTCATAATGGCTGGTTTTAATAATATTTTAATAGCATATCGTTGTTTAGTAAAACTCGGTATTGCGTACTACAAACGCTATCAAGGAAGGTCATGATTGCGTGTAATGAAAGGCAAGTCAAGGATGCATGTTGTGCAAGCTCCTTTTGGTGTAGCGTACAACACAAGACATTAATGAAATTAAAAAGAATATTTTTCATAAAATCTCGGGGTGTTACATTCTACCCCCCTTAAAATGAATTTCGCCCTCGAAATTCGTCGGGGTTATAAATGGTTTACTATTCGAAATTTTCTTTGATAAAAACCCACATCGTAAAAAGGAATACCAAAACATGGCTTTAAAACCTAAAGTATGAAATGTAACGATTACCCAAATAAACTAATCACTGGGTTTCCACATAGGTGAAAATATGGATATGGAAGAAAAATCTAACCATCATGTTCTGATGGAGAGTGGTAGAGAACATGGCTATGGAAAAGCCAACAGTCACAAATCCATAAATTTGTGACGATCTAAGGTATCATCTG
The DNA here is from genome assembly GCA_963277665.1 of Viscum album. Lineage (NCBI taxonomy): Eukaryota > Viridiplantae > Streptophyta > Magnoliopsida > Santalales > Viscaceae > Viscum > Viscum album. The sequence continues at coordinate 1,464,482,663 of OY728146.1, read as the reverse complement.
ATTAATCAGATATAAGAGCACTAGGACGACATTTTTGATTTTCAAGATCGTTTCCCTAATGTTGATGAAATTGGAATTAGAATAAATACTTTCGTGATTTCGGTATAGTATCACTGTTGGGCGTTCTTTGGACAATTTCCACTTCATCTCTTAAAGATATAAAGTTGAATTTGTCATTCGTGATGTGTTAGCAGATCATGTAATTGAATGATGGGTCATTCCATCTGTCTCAAACAAAAGGTTTGAAAAGTTATAAGTTTATCTTATGGTTAGATTAATCGTATATGGTTCCAAAAATGAACTTATACTTCATATATCATACCGCTTAATAAAATAAAACTAGTTTCTACTAAACAGGGACTTCTAGTAGGCCAATGGTAGGCGATAAAGGCCAGTCGCATTTCGGTTGTGGGTTCGATTCCCACAGCCTTGTCCGACGCGATGGGCTGTCGCCCGTCCTGCAGGTTGTCCTTTTTCTAAAACTATATTACTATAACATCCCATCAATAATATCGAAAATCTTCTATCCTTAAACAATACTAACTTATGTCCAACATAATCCATTTCAATCTTTAGGCTTATCCATAATACTGCAGTCCACTCTCATAACATAGTGAAAACGATTACCAGAGATTTAATACTGTCGTTGATCAACATATATCATAAGATATGTCTTGTTGGTCACATTCCAAACATTCAAAGGCCTTAATCACGTATTCTCTTGAATACCCATTGAACATTAGTGAAAACATGAATACAGTTAAAAGTTAACTCTTTCCAGATACCAAAATCCAAAAAATCTCTATACTCAAACCATGATATAACCTTCTCCTTATATCAGTCATGAGCTCATGAATACAATCAAATACCTCATTATCTTATTATTCATTCATTATGCGCATATCATCTACTTTCCAAAAAAATATCTGAATAACATTTCATGGTTACTAGTACCATTAATAATATACTTTAAAAACATAGGAAAGACAATAGTGTAACAATCCTTAGATGTCTCTTTATTCCGTAGTACCGTGAGATTACTTATACAACATTACACTTGATAAACATGTAATCATTCCACTACCTTCTTAAACCATTGACCGAGCTTCATCAATTCTTTCATCTCACATATCATTTGTAGTCTCTTCATCATCATCCACATAAATACTACCCATACAACCATACAGATTCTCTTCATGATAATTTACCTTAGGGCATTGGTTTGCATAATGCCCGTACATTCCACATTTAAAACATTTAACCATTGTTGATGTCGTAGAAATACCATTATCCTCATCCCTGGTGTTAACTGAACCTTTTCCTTTGCACTTACTGGATTTCTGTCCTTCTTTTCCACACCCAAAGCATCTTCTAGTTCCTTTGAAACATTCTCCTTGATGCCTCTTCCCACATTATTTACATAGGGGAAATTGAACTTTCTTTCCTCTATGATCATCATGAAACTACATCTTTCTCTTATTAGCCGAGTCAGGAAACTTACCAAATTTTACTTTATTGATCATATTATGAGATTTCTGATTCGGCATAATAATGATGTTTGGAATTCCAAATCCCATTTCATTTGGTTTCTCATGAAGAATATCATTCCATTGTCCATCATATCCTCCATTATCGTGAATCACCTTGTTTCCAACCATTTTCTAAAACCCAAAAAGAATAGTGTGAGAGGCAAAAATCATGCTAGGGAAAACAACATAATAAAGGGGGAGTACCTTCAATATCAAACATCTTAGGTTTAATTCTATGATCGTTATCGTAGTTCTAGTACTATAACCTATACGTATACTTAACCTTAGGGACATCCCTAGACATACCGTAGAAATATCTCTAGGGATCTCACTAACGTTTTCGCATCCTAGTTTCCAAAGGTTGACTAAACCTTTCCTCTGATACCAACTGTAGAGACCCGAAGCTTATCGTACATGGACATTACATTACTTTTGCGGAATACTTAGTACATAACAAAAACACACACACAAGGATCGTAATAGTTTAGTGTCTTTGGAAACTCGGAACGTAATCTTCTAATCAGGGTGAAAGATCTTCTATATCTCCCATAAAGATCTTCCCCTTTTTTTTACCTAAAACCATTCTTTATATCCTGGGGAAAAGAAAACATAAAAGGGTGAGCTCAAATGCTCAGTAAGGGTAAACAAAAGAAATATCAATCACATCATATACACAAGCACATAACTTTTGTAAATCTTAACCTGCAAAAGAGATCAAAATTTCATAACATGGGATAAATCATGGCAGTGAAATGTAATCACAATAATCATAACTTAAAACATGAAACTTTGTGGCATTCACACATAATCATAGAGAATCATTTCTTGTTAGTCAAGACTCATTTCCAAGACTATCTTAGTAGACAAAGTCCCTTTCTGAATCGAGTAACCCTCGTTTCAGTCCTGTTTCACTGAACCGGTATAACCTACCATTCCAGCCATGTCTATCTCATGAGATATAAAATCTTTACCCAATGCATTGGAGGGAGATATAGGTCCCGCCCATCTCATAATGATACCATTCTTATGTGTGCCACCAAATCATAAATCATACTTCATAGCTTAACCCATGTAATAAAAATGGGAATCTTAAACATCATGACATCATAAAACAATTCATATACGATAAAGGAATTCATAAAAATTAATTCCATCACAACATAATCAAATCAATGTAATAATAGGGATAAAAACAAAACCCTTTATTATCTTAGATGGAAAATAATTTTGATAAAACACTTGAACTCCATTCTTGAGGAAAATATCCTTTCTGCTTCAAAAACACTTTTCCTTTCTTAACATGTCGTACAATTATAAACTAAAAGAAGTTAAAAATAAACTTGAAAAATTTTAAAGGAAGATTCTTGGAAATAATGTTTTAAAAATCCATTCATGCCGTATAAGTTTAAAAAAACATTATTTTCGTACTTTTGTCGGAAAATATAAAAAGTACCTTGTATGAAAAACGACAAAAGATTCCTTTCATATCTTTTACAAAAAACTCACCGAAGGGTAAAATTGGATTTAAAAAATTGTAGGTGCATGGAAATAATATTACATATTGAGGAAACATGGATGTGGATGATAAAATACACCCCAGTAAATACAAAGTATAAACAATCTCGGATAAAAATGAGATTGTGATATTTCCCTTACCTTAGGTCCGATTTGCTTCGTATGTGTCTGAACCTCCTGTATAATGATTTAAATAATGTCATTGACTTATTACATAATCATATTCATTGTTATGATATCATATATGGTTCACTTATGTCATTATATTACCCGTTCTTCTGTAAATTCCATGTTAAAGAAGCGTTTTGGGTAAAATTCGTTTCATTTATCGTAGGTGTTTTGACTTGTTGTTCTTGACATTATTATTACTTATATCATGATTTACTTACTTCCAGAATATTAAATATGATTTATATATCATATATATTCAGTATATATATATATAATAGATAGATAAATGAAATGAAAAACACCGTTCATGGAGACGGTAGTTCGTACGTACGCATGAACGATGTTTTCCTTTCCCTATTGTCTTGAATGGAAGTAAGTAGATGACATACATATATATATATAAATAAATCCAGTAGCTTTATAATGTCATATATTTCATTATTTTTACTTATATATACTTTATAATCATTCTTAAATGGTTAACATGGAGAATGAATCTCATCGCGTCGTGGAGACGGTAGTTCGTACGTACGCACCAGAGATGATATCATTTCCATAAATATTGAGTTGAATTGGAGTGGATTATACAATATATCAGAATAAATATGATGTTGTAATAACTATGCATAGTTATTCTTTACACCATTATACCCATCCATGTAAGGTGGTGGTGGAAAATAGATTACACCACGGCGTGGAGACGGTATTTCGTACGTACGCACGCGCGGTGATTTCTTTTTCCGTAGGATGGATAGAAGGTGAATTAGGGTTGTTTCATATTTATAATAACATATCAGTATGTAAGTAATACTGATGTTATTACTTTGTCATGAAACAACTAAAGAAGAAGAAGTTGAAGAAGAAAGAAATTGAAAATATCGGTAATGGATATTACCTCTTCTTTGGAACGCTTCTTTGAATCCTCCACATAGGGAACTAATATTGGTCTTTGAAGAAGACCAGGACCTCTAGGATTATTATAGGGAAGTGGAGAGGAGAAAATGGCAGGGGTTGGCCGAGCTTGAGTGCTCAATTTGGTGTGAGGAGGAGGGGGAGGAGGTGTCCTTTTATAAGGGAGGAGAGGGGCACCTTAGGAATATCTCAAAATATTATTTTATATTAAAGTCAAAATCGGTTTATAATGGTTCCAAAGGGTCTTATTTCGAAGTTAAAGTGGGGATGGGTCGAAATCATATCAACCAATAGGATTTAGACAAGTTTAGGTTATTATTTTAACCTTACCAATTATATTTAACTCTAAGTTAAATAATTTAACTTTTACCGTGTCTTTTTGTTTTCTTTCACTATATGGTTAATACACTTACTATAAATGCCAAACGATCCCCAAATTGTTTATTATTAATAAATATATCCTTATCTATGTCATTTTGCCGAACCATAGATTTTTAGGAATAAAATAACAATTAATACTATAATATTTGATTTAAAAACTATTTTGTGTCAATTTTGACACTATTTGATATATGATTTTTGTGAAAGTCATAACAGAATTATATGTTCAAACCAAGTTGATTAAATAAACACTAATATATCATAGTAACCTAGAAAATTAGTGGAATTCATAAAAAGTCTCAAATTACATTCATTTGAGCATTTATAACATCAATTATATTAATATTTCCTTAAAAGGGTAATTACTGCATCATCGTTGTGTCATAAATAAATTAATTTATTTAAAGTCTAAAAATTATAAATAAAATATCATTATGTGGGAAATATTTTTAGCTTCCTAATTAATATTTATAGTCGAATTTATCTTATGCATAACCCCATATTAAAAATGTTTTAGTTATTAAACTTTGATTTTAACTATTTTAACTATTCATTAAATAAAATAATATTAAATGTCATAATCTAATCTAAGTGGACCTAAATGGTCATATTATATTCATAAGGTTGTTTTTGGTCGAATTAAACTTATCCAATAGAATTAGGACATGTGTTGGGGTAATAATAATATCATTTCTACCCTTAATTACCCTATTTACTTTTAACCGTGGTAAATAAAACTAAAAAGTTACTATTCACCAAAAATTATTTTCATCTCATTGAACCACATTTTAGTCCTTGATATTAACCGTGTCTCTAGGATTTTCGAAATTCCACTCACAGAAGCGGTAAAATTAAGTTTTATGAACAATTCAGTTTTTTTAACTACCACTTAGTGGTTTCACTATTCATCGAAAATTCAAAGTTTTCAGAAAAATACCAAAAATTAGGCCTAAGATATATTTGATATTATGAACTCAAAAATGATGTCTATTTTACCAAATTCAAAACATATCAGTTTCATTAACTAATTTAAAAATTAATTCTCGTCGTCAAAACAAATAGTGTGTTTTTAAGAGATAATAACTATCAAAAGATTGACACTAGTTTATAACTGGTTTAAATGAGAAATTACATCCAATGACCAACATTGTATTAAATTGTAATAATATATTATAAATATACTTTAAAACCACTCAAATTAATAATTTATCACTATTAATTATTTCTATTAAAAAAGTTGTTTTTAATTAAAATTTAGTAATTTTCACTATTCATCAGAATATGAATGTTATCCGAAAAGTACCAAAATTTCACCCTAAGCTAATTTCGATATTCCGAATCCAAAAATGAAATCCATTTTGAAAAATAGAATTTACAAAATTTCAAAAAGTAGTTATTACTATTCATAACGGCTAGTTTTAATAATATTTTAATAGCATATCGTTGTTTAGTAAAACTCGGTATTGCGTACTACACACGCTATCATGGAAGGTCGTGATTGCGTGTAATGAAAGGCAAGTCAAGGATGCGTGTTGTGCAAGCTCCTTTTGGTGTAGCGTACAACACAAGACATTAATGAAATTAAAAAGAATATTTTTCATAAAATCTCGGGGTGTTACATTCAACTTCCGATAATCCACACAAAGTCTGAGGGTACTGTCATCCTTCTTCAAAAACATGACTGTCAAACCCCAAGGAGAATTACTTGGTTAGATGAAACCCTTTTCCTAAAACTCCTCCAACTGCTTCTTGAGCTCTTGCAATTCTGGTGTAGCCATCCAATAAGGATGAATAGACACATGTGCTGCTCCTGGGACAAGCTCAATAGAAAAATCCACCTCTCACTCTGAAGGTAGACCTGAAATGTTGTTCGAGAAAACATCCCTAAAAATATTAACAACTGGAGAGATATCCTTCTAACAAGTTCCTCGATCATATATATATAATCTCACAATTTGGGAAATCATTCCACATCTCCCATGATGCTTGTGTCCATCTTGGATTGCCTGTACATTCCACTTTCCCGTGTATAGAATCTCACTACCCTCTAGTGACCTGAAACTCAACAAGCGATGATAGAAATCTATATTCGTTCAAAAGGGTACCAACCATTCCATCCCGAGAATGACATCATAAGATGTCATCTCTAAGACATAGAGGTCCCATAGAAATTGACACCCACCAACATCTAGGGGGAACTACTTTCACTAACACACACCTTAGATTAAGATCATAATGGACTATGAACTAAAAAAGTAATAAGGGAACATGAGATAGGAAAAAATCATGTTTTACTAAACAAGACTACACGACGTGTATAATAACTACACAACGTGTTCCCATAAGTCATTCACACGGGTGTGTAGTTCTGCTACCAAAGGTCATGTAATACCCCAAACACACTGCGTGTTGTCCTTACACATGGTGTGTACCTGAATTGTTTTCCCCTGTCTGAGTCCTTCTACATGGCTAAGCCACACGGTTCATGTTAGAACTAGACTACACGGTGTGTTTGTTTCAGACACGGTGTGTACTAGAGGAGCTTCACCGAACTGTGTTTTTCGTGACACGGTCGGATACACGGCTTACACTACATGACGTGTTCCATAAGGACACAACGTGTACTTGAAAAGATAGAAATATACCGTGTTGTTAGCTACATGGATGGATCCCAAGATTTCACTACATGGTGTGTTCAGCATTGACATGATGTGTATAAGCTAATATTCCTTCATCCATGTTCTTAGTCACACGGGCGGACACAAGGTCACGACGACACAATGTGTAAAACTGGTACACATCGTGTTACCACAAGAGTTTCTCTGTCCTATGTATTTGACCTATGTACCCGGCGTGTTACACCAGCACACGGCGTGTACACCACTCTATTTCTCTAGCCACGATGCCAAGTCCACACGGTCTCTCACCGGTCAAGACTATATGGTGTGTCTCAAAGATACACGGTGTATCCTCTGTAAAATCAAGAAGACCCGTGTTCCCTCCCACACGGTTGGTTACACTGACTTTTACTACCCGACATGTACATAGAATTTTTTTTCATTTCATCCCGAACAGAAGACTACACGACATGTGTTCCAAACAACATGGCATGTATTCTAGGTCTTTCCAGACAGTAAGCCTCAAAAACTACTACATAGTCCCTTTTTCATTAATTTGAAGCGTCGGTATGCCATATTCCGATTCGTGGGGGCCCATACTCCCCGAGAACCAAAGTTTAGCATCTGACCTTTCACATTATGGTACAAAACGTGACAAAGGCTGGATCATGATCCACCAAATTCTGGTCCAAGAGATCCCATACTTTTCAGGAACCAATGTTTATCATCCAAAAACCCAACCGTAACATGTACTAATACCCTATCAATAGTAGGCATATCTATCAAAGAACCTGTCACAACAACATGCATATTTTTATCACGAAATTGATCACAACAACATGCAATTTCTAATACACCTACCTGGCATTGAAACTATGCATGTATTGCGATTCTAACATGTGCCTAAATAATGCATGAGATGGCATACCCTCATCTCATTGGGTTGCAACTAAATAGAACCCAAGTGTAAAAATGTAAACAACACACCATAAGTGCGTCACCCAACGACAAAAATCAAATCAACTATAATAATCATAATAAAAAAATCACAATTTAATTCGAGGCAATCTGGCCTTTACCTGTACACGGGGTAGTTACACCCGGGAAAAATTTATTACCAAATCCCTTAAAAGTCTATCTCTTCCCTTTGTCGCCATATAATAAAATAACCCAGAGAAAAGATACCCCTCTGATACCACATTGTAACATCCCAGATCCGGGTTCTACACAGTGAGTACCCCAAACCCCCTATGTCAAATAACCTCAATCGCATTTCCCCAATCGCTAGAGGCTGCTGACTAGCAGCAAAATCCTAGGAATGATAGTGGGGAATCTATGACCTCATTTTTCAATGGGTAGATCTGTGAAAATAAATATAAACATACAAAATTGGAATCATTAAAAAAATATAAAACTAAAATGGAAAATGGAATTGAAGTATAAGATAACGTGTAGTCATATATATGATGATGCAACATGTTTCTAATTCTAAGAAAGCATCCAAAATAGGATACACTAAAATCTTATATAATACTACATTAGGTACAAAGTACAGCAAAACAGAACAAAGCAGTGCAATAGGAACACAATAGCATTGCAAGACCAAGCTTGGTCTCATGCTCTCCTCCTCATCTACAACAATCATGTACATGTGCAGGGACCCTTGACCTTATCATCACCTACAACAATATATTCTATTTGGTCCCAAGACCTGACCCAAACAAGGTGTAAGAAATAAATCCCAGTAGATAACCACCAAAGGCCCATTCCTACCTGTCAATGAAAATGTGCAACAGAAGTAGGAAATAATGAAATGTAGTAAACTTGAAAGTACTCAAAAGTAACCATTCCTACCTGTTACATTTCCATTTTATTAATTATTTAAAAATTAGATATAAATGAATTCTGAGTTTTCCGAGACTCAGCTTGGACCAACATTATATTATACCAGTGCCATGGTAGAAACCACAATAGGCTATCTAACAAGTGAAATATATTAATAATACCAAGCCTGTGCATTAGCTTGGTAGGTAAAACTTAAGAAATCACCACAATGAATATTAAAGTAAACATTATCCTCAGACATGAAAATCCCTACCCTCAGGAAAATAGAAACAAAACCATCAGGTGACTACCCTCAGGCATAACAAATATTTGCCTCAGGCATATGAGATATCTCCCTCTGGAACGAAAGCTACTAGCCTCAGGCATAAGAAAATTTTCCCTCATGTTAAACAAAACCTTTCTATGAGGCTAAACAAACACTGCCCTCAGGCCTACGAAATGTTTCCCTAAGGCTTAACAAAACACTGTCCTCAAGAATTTCATTAGAAAAGAATGTAACTGGGTCAATCCAATCGCATAAGAATGAAATTAATATATTTTTCCTCTCATGAAAACTCAAAACATCATATAATCACGCCATACCCATGGGTATCCTGACCAAATAGCTAAACAAGGGGAACACACCAACTGGGTGGCCCTAGATCAAAGCAACGATCTCAAACAATAGTTTATATTTATTCATTAAATTACCTATGCATTTATGGGTATCTAAGCAGTCAAGGCCTTAGCCATACGACACCCCCAACATGGGGGCTTGGCCCAACGGTACCCACAATCAACTCGATAGTAAGAATCAAACTCAATACCACCTACCTTAATCTCCTATGATCGATATATGTGAAAGACGCCTCTCAAAACAACCAAGAGGGATGTAGATCTGAGTTTCATGATTACCCATTAAAAATGTAATTACATCCCTTATGGAATGAATAGGTAACAATGTTTCAAGAAGAGGGGAAACCTTACTTGTGTGGTTCAAACGAGATCGATGACAGAAGAATCAGAGTTCCAGTGAGCGATCAGGAGCTCCTCCAAGTCTAGGCCTCCTCTATCGCAGCTCTTGGTGGGTCCTCTTCCTCCTCTGTCAAATGAGGAGGCTAATCCCTGTTTTTAATGAAAAAACATAACTACACGACGTGTATTTCTCAAGTACTTGGTGTGTACTATTCTTTAAAACTGTTCCACTATTAGATACTTTCTACTGCCTTACTGTTCATTTGTCGACTAATTACACGACATGTATTACTATATACATGGAATGTACTATCTATTTTAACTATTCCTCCAGCGGTTACATTCCACCGCCTCACTGTTCACCTGCAGATGGATTACATGACATGTATTACTAAGTACATGGCATGTAGTTAGTTTTTACACCTTTAATCACTTACAATCCTACATGCCCTGTAATCTCATCCCATACAGCCAATTACACTGCGTGTATGTAAAAGTATATGGATTGTACACATTAATTTTGGATTTTCCCCACTTTTCCCATGTTTTCCTTTAAAACACTTAAGTAAAAAGAAAAGAAGAATCCCGTACCTAAAGAATAAGAAATATGTTCTTACATAGTTGGATTAGTGGAAGATTAGTACAAACATTAGAAAGTAAGTTTATAAAAACTCTGACTAGAGAACCATACCCTAAGATTTACTTTCCGGATTTGTATAGAATAACTTCCTTGAATTTTAGTAATGTAGTGATTTTATGTATTTTCGAAGCAATACATCCCTGTATGGATATGAACTGGTAGAGGAAGCTCTGAAACAGATGTACCATGGAGTGAAAACTATAACAAGGAGTTTTGAGATTGACCCGGGGTATCCTAGTACACGACAACGGGCCTTATTGCATTTTTTGGTTATGAACATCCCATGGGATATTCTTAGTATAATTCACGTTTTTACAAACTGAAATGAAGGAATTTAATATATGATTAGAATAAATATCCTTGATTAATCCTATGGTGTTTTAGATTTAATATAACGTGTCTTGATATTCTCTAAATTATTTTATGACTATTCGTACTCACACTCTACTTTCTGTTTTTAGTAAATGCTTGGATTCTTAGGATGTCATAGTTTCACTGAACATGATGTACATTGTGGGAACAATAGTGGAAATGTAAAAAAATGGAATGTTAAGTGGGGTAAAAGATATCATGTTCACACAGAATCAATTTTACATAATTATGACCAACAACATATATATTAACCAACTCCCGAACTCAACAATGAAGAGAAAGGTGGAGAATTATAAGAGCTCTGTTAGTGGAGAACATGTCGAAAAGAAAGTTTATTTTCTATCATGTAGGAAATGTGGAAAGAGACACCCATGAATTTTTCTCAATGGAACAAATAATGGCTTTATGTTTGGGAAATAAGGAAATAATGAAAGAAATTGTATAGGGAAAATAAAGAGTACTATAGAAGAAAATAAAAATGATCCTAAGAATCCAATTACATTTATTTTTCGTAAATATAGGGGGACTTGGTATTACCCAAGTAAATTTCATATTCTATAGGATATTGTCTAGGTCTTGGAAGAACCAATGTGGAAAAAATGGATGGTAAAATGTTTAAAAGAATTAATGAAATTTGTTTATGGGATTACATTAAAACACTTTTCTCTTGTATGTGTCACCATGCAGTTTATTATGTGGAAATTCTATTTGAGGGATAATTACCTTTTCTTTTGTGGAAATAATTTTAATGAACCATTTGGGTTTATATGATCCTTGAATTTAAAAAGTTATAGGTTATTAATTTTCGAGAGGAAAATGTGAGATATGAAATAACTTTTTTAGTTAATTTATGTTATCATAATTTTGAAGAAATTTATCTGATTTTAGGATTATAATAAAATATAGTCTCGAAAAAGGACAACACACATACCGTGTGACAACACGTCATGTAGGTCAAATCTGCGGCTATCGAACCCACAACCAAAGTGCCCATGAGATTTATTTCCAACCACTTTACTATGTGAAGTCCCTTGTTAGTGTGAAAAATTATTTTTAATTAAATGATTTTATTGATCAATAATAAGTTTATTTTGGTTCTTATGTTTTATCAAATTAATATAATTTGTATAGGAAAATTATTTGGTTATTAAGTGAAAAATGTTATTTTGGAAGACCTTTTCTCTATTGGGAACACTATATGACTAAAAAAATTGAATACTGTTGTATTCCATTTTAGGATTAAGGGTTGATTATTTTTATTTTAATAGAATATATTTGTTTTTGGATTTACATTATTAATGGAAATTATGAACATATCATATTGAATGCGTGATTTGGTTATTTACACTTCTATATGAGACTTTAAGAGTAGTGGATGTTATTTGGATATTAATATTAAGATTTACAAAGAAAAACTATGTGATTATATTCTTTTGAGTTTTGGGATTCAATATTAGTTTGGATTATATTGAAAGATTTCATGGACAATTGTTTATTGAATGGTCTTTCTTGAACTTTGGGTGTTGTCTGTTTAAATTTAGAAATTAATATTAGCAATTATTTATATATAAGGATTACCCATTTGGGGGATCATCATATCTTGTACAATAAATTTTGTTTTGGTTAATCTTGAATGTCAATGGTAATATATAGTTCATCCTTTGTGGATCATATGATTTTATAGAAGTATATTCTACAACTTTATGTGTGACCATGTCATCATGAATACTCATCATTTGGAGAAAATATGAGTTAGTGGTAGAAATTTATTAAAGAATGAAAATCTACATAAAAAGAAAGTATATCACCAAATGTTCTTAGTAAATCTCATTAATAAATTTATCAACTTGTTGAAATGGAACATAAAACAAAAAATATGTTTTCTTGTTTACTATACTAAAAGGGAAACTAATGACCATTTAACCCATCAAAACATTATAGTTTTTTCTGTTTAACTTTATCCTGATCCTATTTTTTATTACTCTCTATTAGAACATGAAACTTATTTTATCTTTCATATCCTTGTTTTCCTACGTGGAATACATGTTTGGGTTATCTTGGGAGACCATTGTACCTTTATCTCTTTCTTTTAAAGTGATAGTTTTATTGAATAATTTTCCGATGTGGGGATTTTCAATGAAGTTACCAAGCCCAATTTTAAAAATTTTGAGGATGAAATTTAAAAAATGGGGGAAGAATGTGACACCCCAAGATATCAAAGTATGTTATTTTATTTAATATAATTCAGTTTCTTTCACTACACAGAACACCGAGTTCAAGCACACCAAGACATACCAAACTAGCTGTTCAAAAAAAATTAAGAATATTAATAACTGAATTTTGAATTTTATATACTACAAAAAATTTTAACATATATATTATATGTTTAATAGAAATAATATAAGAACGAATTATTTTTTTTCATATAAAATAATTATATTTCATCAAATGCAATTTTACCGCCTTTTAATGGTGAACCCATTTTAAATCCAATTTTTGACACATTTATATATTCAATTAGACAAAATAAACTTCTTCTCTAGAAGAGGGATACATAAATTTAGTTTGGATAAATTTTCGTGCTTTTCTCATAACCTTTATATTTTGATTAATAGTGAAAATACTGATTTTTAATTGAAAACAACATTATTATTCAAAATAATTTAGAGGGTTGAATTATAAATTTGAATGGTTTTGAAGTATTTTTAGATTATATTTTTATCATTTAATCTAATGTTGGTCATTGAATTTAATTTTACCTTTAAATTTTGACATTAACACGTATCAATCTTTTGATAGTTTTTACTTCACAAAAACCCTCTTTCTAGCTTTGACAATGTGGATATATTTTTTAAATTAATTAATAGAAATTGTATTTTTTTAATTTTGTAAAATAGACATCATTTTTGAATTTTTAATAATAGAATTTTCATAGGGTTAATTTTTGTAATTTCATTGAAAACATTCAATTTTTGAAGATTTGTTAAAAACACTGCGTTATTGTTTAAAACATATATTTTATTTAAATAATTATTTATTCTATTTAAATTTATTTTAGGTAAAAATAGATACATAACACATATATAGGTTCAATGGAATTAATTAGAGTCATTTTATAATAAAATTAGGTGTATAAAATTTTATTTACCTTTTTAACGTCTTTTACCCACCTTCTACGCACATTTACAAATTCACATGAAATGTAATTTTTCCATGTAGATTAATAGAATTCTAAATATCCAAAAGACATGGTTGACATCAGTATGTAAAATTTGGATTAATATGATGAAAATAATTTTTGGTGGATAGTATCTTTTAAATTTTATTTACCACGGATAAATGTATACAGGGTAATTAAAGGTAAAAATGAAATTATAATTAACCTAAAACATGTACCAATTCTATTGGATAAGTGTGTTTTGATCAAAATAAACCATAGGAATAAAACATGATACTCTTTGACTAACATGTATTATATTAGGACATTTATTATTATTTTATTTAAAAAAGAGTTACAATGTCAAATTCAATGGTTAATTGCTAAAAAAATTAATATTGGGTTATAAAAAAGATATATTCGACAATAAATATTAATTATAAATCTAAAATTATTTCCTAAATAACTTTATTTTATTTATAATTTTTTTGTAGTAAAAAATAAAATTTATTGAAGGCAAAATAACGATGGAGTAATTAACTTATTAATGAATGATTAAAATAATTAATATTATAAATATACAAATAAATGTAAATTGAGACATTTGATGAATTGAAATAATTTTATAGGTTAATATGTTATGTCAGGATTTATTTAGGCTATTTGGTTTGAAGTAATCATGTTTTTATGACATTTACAAAAACCAAATTATAAATAGTGTCAAAATTGTCAAAAATGAGTTTTTAAAAAAATAACTATATAATTAAATGATATAATATTTCTAAAAATATAAGGTTCTTCAAAAGGACTCATATAATGATATATATGTTATTAATTAACAAGTTGGGGTTCTTTTGGATTTTTATAGTTTGATTATTAACCATTTATTATAATAATAGAAGAATACATGGTAAAAGTTATACTATTTAACTAAGAGTTAAATCTAAAAGATAAAGTTAATATGTTGACCTAAAAATATCTGAAACCTATTGGTTGGGATGTGTTAGACCCATCCCCTCCATATCCTATTAATAAATCATTTTGGAGCCATTATAAACCGAATATGACTGTATAATAAATTAATTTTTCAAGCTTTTCCAAATGTGACCCTCAACTCTCTTATAAAAAGGTACTTCCCATTCTCCGCAATAGCACCTCCAAAGACATTTTTCTCTACTCAAGCCTAATCAAATATCCTCCCAAATACCCTCACTTCAACCTAAGCTCTTACTTTGATCAGGAAATAATTTTAATGATCCATTTTGATCAAATCAAAAGGAAGCACCCGAAGAAGAGGTAATAAATTCATCACCACTTTCAAAGATATTTTTTCATCCACTTCCTCTTTAATTGTTGTTTCAATGAAAAAATAATAACTCCATTACTTTATGCATATAGCTATGTTCTTAAAAATATGGTACAATCATATTTATTATTCTATCCATCCTATGAATGACAAAGTCACCATACGTGCGTACGTACAACTTACCGTCTCCACGTCGTGGTGTAGTTTTTTATTCAACAATTAATTATTTGGATGGGTAAGATAATGATTATAAATTATGTAAATAATGAATATAACATTTCAATTATTCTGTATATATAATATAACAATCCAATTACATACGATTTCACCATCAATTGAATGGTATTGTCGCACGTGCGTACGTATAGATTACCGTCTCTACGAAGGCGATGAGATTCAATCCCCATCATAACCATTCAAGAATAATTATCATTTTATGATTAAAGATAATGTTTCTGAACTTAATATCATTCTGGATGTGAATAAATACATCCTATCCATAACAAACAGGACATACCTAACAAAATATATAGAGGAAAAAAAATCAGTTAACACCCAAAACAATGATACCACTGAAATATAATTAACAACAAAATACTAGAATATGATATTTGATATCATATTTATGTATGCGGTTCTTGTATAATTTAATAACAATGATTTTACCATTATACAATAGGTTAATGTTCCCTAAACTTAGGAAAAGTACAAGGTAAGGGGTTTTCATCAATCTTTTTATTCACATGAGATTCATGCTATATTGCCACTAATTCCTTTTCTGTGGTGTATTTACTACCATTGATTATATTCATTGTGTAATATACTTTAATTTATCAATATTTACATCTCTATTGTATGAACATTTTTTCATGGGGTGTTTGTTTCATAAGTTACCAAATCGGAAAGGGAATTTCTAATTTCCATATCCAATCATTAGGTTCTACACAAACATCATTGATTATTTTACTCCATGATTATGTGTGAAAACCCTAGATATTTACGTATGTAGTAATTTCCACTGCACTTTGTGTGTATATCCTTTTGATAGACATAATAAATCCACTAATAAATTCACAATTCATCTATATGAACTTTATAAGAGTAATCTTAACTCAATTTCCATTTATTGAGTTAAACAATCAAGTCATGGGTATTGTTTTTACAAGACTATGTTCAATTGTACTCTGATTGATTTACACTTAATATCCTATCCTATTTAGTGTATTTATATTTTCACACATTATTATGTCATTGATTTATACATAACCTAAGGATATGGTATTTGTAAATGATTTCATCTCAATTGACATTCAATTGAGACTTCTTGGTTGTTATGTGCCATTTCACTTTTATATGGTCTATATACTGTACATTGTAATAGTTTATAATGTATCCATTTATTTTCATGATATTATAATGTTTTTTTAACACAATTATTTGTATTCAGGAATCTCTCATTTGGTTAGGTACTCTACCTAATATATCATTTTAAATGTTTTAAGTATTCATTCTTCTAAATCATTCTCATTAATGTAAATGTTTTAAAAATGGATTTAAGTATGTATTTATATGGACATTAATGTTTTAGAATTAATATTCCCTTTAAATTTTACAAAGTGGCCTAAGAAATATTGACTAGCAAATCTAATTTTTAATAGCTTCATGATATATAGTGATACTTTTAAATATTTTCAAGAAAAAATGGAATATTTCTCTCAAATAGTTTTATAATTATTTTTACCGATGTCAATATACATCATTATTATTGATTGAGGTTGATTTATAAAATATTATATATTGTTTTTAATGAGTAATGTTAGACTGAGGTTTTTCTATTTTTATACAATTCATGGTTTGTGGTGAAAATATTAAAATTTCATTTTCTGGTTTTAATACGAATGTTTAGATTATGTTTCAACCTTTGATATGAGGAATACATTGGACTTATTAAGATATGGGTGGATCTCACTATATCTCCTCGATGCATTGGTAGGTATCATGAGACAAACAAGTGTCTGGCAATAAGGACATGAAAAAATATAATTTGTAGTCTGGAACAATGCCTTAACTATGTAGTTATGATGTCCGACGTTATGCATTAAATTATTATGAAATTGGATATTGATATTAAATTTGATTATTCGACTTGTAGAATATCCATTTGAATATGTAAATGGAATTCTTTGAATTGTCTTTTCCATATTATGATGATGTTTATGTTTAAAAGGCTTTTATTTTAGTCTTATAAATTTCCTTAAATGTTTATGATTATTTATGAATATTTCTAAAATATTGTTATCCTTACTAAGAATATGATATATCCCATTTATTATTTTTTCTCAAGGATGTTAATAAGTATGTTATGAATGACTTCCAGGGATAGGCTTAGGGATATGAGTGTGTTCCATGGAGACACAATGTTTTTTAATTACTAATGTAATGTAAAACCGATGCATGTATCTGGTACTTCCAAGGATACAAAACTTATTTTTATTTTACCACATGATTCCTTGTATCATGCCAATGTTATGTAATAAGGCCTCGACTATTGGTAACTGCGGTCGGGGTGATACAACATTCCTTAATATATGTCACCAGAGATCTATCATAGGTTATTAATGGGAAACTTTGTTTAAACTAAATCATAAGGTTTTGTGACAATTTTGTGATTTTATATAGAATATCCTCCTGGAGTGTCAACCAGGTCTGCAGTCGGTCCCATTGTCAAGTACTAAATTACCTCAAGTTGGGCCTAGAAACTCTTGTTGGATATGTTACCCTAGGTACATCTACTCTAATGTCACATCCAATTGAATTACCTATAAAGGGGTGAATTTCTATGAAACCACTCACTCTATGATTTTCCAAAATTCTAGGATATTTTAATATACTTTCTTGTATCCTTAGACATATCCATATTCATGTCCATAGGGTTATCAAAAAGGTTTTTTCATCCTAGTTTTGAATGGTTAAATAAACATTTCCTCTGATACCATCTATAATGACCCTTACTTTTCATACATTAACATTACATACCATTTCCAAAATTCTTAAATAATTATAGAAACAAACACACAATGACCATGCTGGTCTACTACCTTGCGAAACATGGAATCATAAAAAATTATACATATGTGAGCTATATTATCTCCTACATGATTTTTCCTGATAAGAACCTTTCTTAGAGACATACAACACAATGCATATCTATTTAACATGTGGGAGGAAACATAAAAGGAGTTGATCTAAAATGATCATTAATGGTAAATAAGAGATATAAATATGAATTTTCAGGAGAATAAGGGTGTGAGGGAATAATAAAGAAAAAACAAGTTCATACCATACATATCAAATATCATATAGATGAATCGTGGCATAAATTTTCATAGTTCAAAAGACATGAGACATTTTTAAATAAGGGAATGAAACCATGAAATCATAAAAAAGGAATAAACCATAGAATTTTTGAAGACACATTAATATATAATATGATCTCTATAGTATCCAAGGATTCACTTATAGTTCTATCTTTTTAGTTTTGGTTCACTCCAAATACCCTTTCAGTAGTCATGGTTCACTATCATGGACAGAATGGTAGCATTAGTTCACTACCCATTCCATCCTGGTAGTCATGGTTAACTTTTGTATCCATCATTGGAGTACAATTTCATTCCCAATTCTATCAGACTCTATCTCTTGAGGTATAAATATTTACAAAATGCATTCGAGGGAGATATAAGTGACATCCTTATCATTTTCAAATCAAACATACATGTTCTACAAGATCTTAAATAATTATAACAATTACAATGAATATAAATGGGTATTATAATCATTAAATAATATCATTACATGTGGAGAAATACTGGTATCTTAATCATTTTATCATTGGCATAACCAATTAAAAAAGAGTGTTGAATATTAATACAACCCATGAAAGATATTTTTTTTGTAAAGATAATTACATTAATAAATAAACAACATAGAGAAATAATAGTAATTGAAAAAATGATTACATTTCCCTAGAAATTGATGAATAACACCAAAACAATTGTTCTCTTATATCAGAAATAATTATGAAATGTCTTATAAAAACATTTATAGAGTTAAATATCCATTCTCCATTGAAAATTATTCTCAAATTAAAAGTAATTTTTTATAATGATTTACATTGAAAATATACTTCAAAATATCTATAGAAATAATTGAAAACCATAAAACCTTTTAAAAATATTTTATCCTTTAAAATGGGAATCAAATATAGTTTAAAATTATTTTATAGAAACATAGTTTTGAATACAATTTATTTCATACTCGAGAGTCATATTGTCATATTTTACAGAAAAACATTATCTTACATTAAAAAGAGTTAAACAATGGTACTAATTCGTGGATATATCTGGAAAAAATACATATTAACAAAACTCATGACATCAACGGACATATATATCAAAATAATTTATCAAAGGAAGCATCAAAATAAATAATATCGATAATCGATGAGATTGTTTTAACAAACCATTGTAATTTGTTAACAAGGGATCATACAGTACTTGGAGGAAAATGAAATTAAATGAATATTGAAGTATCATGAAAAATTAAATTATTTATATATCATGTAAAATGGATTTATATACAACTTAAAGAAAGAATTTAGTTTCATAACAAAACATGAGTCTTAATGATTGAAAATTGAGACAAAACTATTTTACGGATATGATTACTTTTTGAAACATAAACCCCTTGAAAAAAATATCTTAAAATAGATATGTGAATATCCATAAGTTTAATTATAATATACATTTACTATAATCATGGGAAGTATATACACCATATAAAATGGGAATGTGGAGAACAAATCATGCATCTCATAGAAATAATATGTGTGATGAAATCCCCTAGACTTGTGTCTTAACAATCATCGTACACATTCAAACCACCATTATAAGAAATAAAAATATATGTACATATTTTACAGAAAAATATTGTTATATATAACACCATATATGGTTTTATTATGACTTTATATTACCCACATTTTATCTATATTATGCTAAGGAATAACTTCAGTTAATATTTTCTTTGTTCTTTACATGTGTCTCAATTTTTTAAATCTACAGTCCGTATAATAATATACTAATTTTGGAATGTAAAACATGGTATAAAATTAATTACTACTTAGTATAATTGTATTATAATAATAAATAAAATATAGATCTATGAAATGTAATACACTGATCATGGGGACAATATGTTACATGTACATATGAATGCTTTGCGATTTTTATTGTCATGTAGAAAGAAATAATGAATATAAACTATATATATATGTGTATATATGTATATTATATAATTAAAATACCATAATAGTTATTTATATATATCATATATTTTCACTAAAATCATCCTTACTACATTCTATGTTGTGTGTTAATGAATCAATCACTTTGACAAGGTGGTAGTACAAACATTCTCACTTAAAATTATCATATTTAAACCAAATGGAAAAATAAAAGAAATGTGTTTTAAAAGAATTAAATTATATTTCATACATAATAAATATAATATATAATATATATAATTATTTTTCATAATATTCTTCACCATGAGAGGGGGTAAGGAAAATTGAAAAATCGTCGTTTTGTGAGGCCGAAGTTCTTAGTACACATAAATAGTATATCCATTAGCGATTAAATGGGAATGTTTGTGAGTGTTTGTTGATAAAATAGAATAAAAAACCATAATATATTTAATATAATAGTTTTTTATAATATTAATGATCAAAAAGAGAGAAAGGGGCGGAAATGGAAAATAAATGAAATGAACTTGAGAGAAGGTGTTACCTCTAAATTGGGTAACTCGTTTTTTGATATGTGTCAATAGGATTCCATGGAAGAGTTCATGAAATATTGGGTGCTTATTGAGGAATGGAGTGATTTTTGAATGTTTATTAGTTAGATATTGTTCAAACCTATGTGAATTCAGATGAGTGAAGAATAGTGAGAGGTCGGGGTCTTTTATATAGAAGTAGGAGTGGTACTATTGTAAATAATTGAAGAGAGAATTCCACCCATGTTTTATATTTTGAATGTTGATCCAATAAAGGTCCAAATTAGATATAATGGATGATAGCGTTAAAATATTTCAATAAAATGGATCATGGGATACTATATAGGTTTTTTGAGTCTTATATTTAAGATTAATCAGTTGGTAAGCAAAATTTAAACTGGTATGGCTAAATTAATTTTAAGTTCAATTACTAATAATTTCAGAAGAAAAAAAATGTTGACCGAGATAGTAATTATAAATTATACCGACTGAAAATATTTAATGAATTTTTCTTAATTCAAAACATATATTTTGTTGAAATTTATTGACATGTAACCCCACCGTCTAGTCGGCAATGTGGTTTTTTAAAGTATTTTTTTTCAATTTTTCATTGTTTATATATATAATTTCAATGTAAAATTTCTTCCAATTACATAAATTAAATTAATTGTTAGATTTATTATGTAACTATAATTTTACACTAATATAAATTTATTTTAACATTATAAAAAAATTATATGAAAAAATTAGTTTTTAATTAGAATCTGGTATTTTTTAACTTCTCATCTAAAAAATGTTGTTGCTCAGAAAAATCCCCAAAATTCTCCCTATGATAATTTCCACATTTTATATTTAAAAATGAATATTATTTTAAAAATATCACTCTAAAAATGTTCTAAAATAAAGATTATTACTTCTCACTAAAGTAATATAGATCATTTTAGAAAATTATAATTTTAAATAGAAAAGGATTTACTAAAAATCATATATTTCATTTTCAATATTTTTAATTTATATAAAAAATTTAAAAAACTTCAAAAGAATTTATTTCTATTCATATTACTATGTTTAATTTCAAGGTTTTATTTATTCCATTTATATTATTATAACAGTAAAATTATGTTTTGTAGAAACATCGGTGTTGTATGTAACTTACACCATGACATTATTCCAAGTAAATACACCAAGTCTATTTTCAATGTAACTTATGTCAAATTTTTTACATGTTGGAGGAATGTTTGAATTATTTAATTGCAATTCATAAAATAAAATATAATTTATTTGAAAAATGGATCCTTATAAAATAGGTTTTTTAAATATATGGACACAAATAAGGGGGTTTATTATGTATTGGAAGAACCTAAATGATATATAATTCTCTATAGGGAATGAGAGGAGGTTTCAAATTATTATTGGATATGGGGACCTAGTTAGAAATATCTTTAAAAAAATTATAAGGACATTGTCATTATAAATGCTTCTAAATAGATAAATGTTATGTTTTACAATAGGATAAAGTTGCAATATGGACATCCATTACTACGTGAAGATGTTAAATTTTCAAAATAACCTGTAAATTTGGTTTAACACCATTAAAACATATATAATTATAAAAATGTTAATTAAATTTTTTTACTTGATTACTAATAAAAATACTCATAAATTAATTATTACTTATAATAATTTATTAATTTTTTAAATTCCAAACATTGAATACTATATAAAAATTAAATTAATATATTTAATATCAATTTATATAAAATGACTCCAATTATAAGAAAGAAATGATGTATTTGAATGCTTTTTTTCACAAGTATATATTGTATTTAAGTAAAAACTAAATTAAAAATGATTCAAATAACCTAAAATGGAATAATATGATAATAATTTACCTTAATAAAAACTTGACACAATTTAAAAAATAAATGTATTTTTTAAAATGCATTAAAAAATGGGAGTTTTCGATAAATATAAATATTTTTCACTATTCAAAAAAATATACCTTTTAGAAAAAAAATCAAAACATAACTCTATGATAATATTTAAATGTTTATTAAAAAATATAAATAATTTACAAACTAATATTTTCTAAATGTAGAAAAAATATATTTTAAAATAAGTGAGCAAAAATCTACAAAAAAAAAACTACATACAATATATTTTTTAATCATAAAAAGTGATTTATAATTATCCTATAACTACGAAAATATTAATTGAATGAATTAAAAATTCATTGAATATATAATATGTGAATTTATTTCAAGTAATTTTTTAATAGATGCAAATTTATTTTATTATGATAAATAACATTGTGGATATTAATTGTTTTTTCAAAATTATATTATCTAACAAATTATTTTTCTAATCCTTCATTTCTAATCAATTTATAACTAATGATTTTATTTTTTAAATATATAAATAATATTAATATAACAATTAAAATATCACGGTCTATATTAGTAAATATAATAAATTTTTTATAATATTATACAATAATAAAGTTCATTAAGCCTCATTGTTGTATGTTTTTCATGCTATCAAGTAAATTATATTATTTTGAAAATATGTATTCCATAAAAACTCCAGATGTATCATGTCAAGTACACATATAAAACATATGAATTATTCCAAACTATCAATGTATCCATTCTATATTCATGTTGTTCAGTTCCACAAAATTATAATTTCTAGTGAATGAATTTATATTTACCCATATAAGCCAGAGGACATGCTATCTTGGGAACATCCTATTAATGATTCTGAGATTAGTAGATTTCTGGGGATTATACGGAATAATTGATGCATTATATCAGAATTCACAAATATTGAATCATTAATGACATTTCTGAGTAGGAATAGAGTGACGTTTGATTTATCTAATAAATATGATGAAACATTCATATATATATACATAATATGTTGAGAACAAAAAATGTTATCACCCATCCATATGATAGGATTAGATTGATAGGAAAAAATGATTCCTAAATAATTGGATTAGGTTAATTGAAATGCATAATGACAATGTAAATTCTTATGGGTCACATCTTCTATGATCATATAAGATGAGATTCCTTATACTTTAATTACAATTAAAAAATTTGGTATATGAAAAAATCTGTATGATAAAAAATATATTCAATGAGAGGATAAGAATATACATATCCCATATCATTCCATGATACTTCTTATCCTAGAAATATCTCAATCGAATATAGAGGCATTGGGTGGGAATTTTAAAGTCCTTTGACATTGATGATTTCAATTCCCTAGTAAGTGGTCATTTCATCATAGAAACATTGAGGATAAAAATTACATAGACTCATCGGTTCGGATATATATTGTAGCATTATTAATGGTGTCTGATTACTTTTGTGGTTACATGGATAGTGGATGCATTTGAGTGTCATGGTGTTTTGATATGATCACCTCTAGTTATCACATCTTCAATAATGGGCTAGGTAAAGGCCTTGCAGATTCTAGATACCAAGTCTGTGACGTTGTAGGAGCACATGGGGGGGGGGGTGACTCATTCCTATGATGTTGAATTGATAATTAATACAAGATCAACATTAAAAGGGTGTTATTTGTGCCTAATACCTCTTGGGTGGAGCTTATAAAAGACTCTAAAGATTCAAAAAAAGTTATGTATCTATGGTATATTATGATATACCAAGATAACTGGCACCAGTTTCAGAGGATAGGTAAGAAGAGAGACATATATGGTTCTGTTTCATGATATTATTCCTTCAAAACATTAACGGATAAGAATCAAAAACCAAGTAATTTTCACCAAAATCCTTTAGATCATATGTGGAGGTCATATAACATAGTGACAGAAATTATGACATGGTTACCAAAGACCATGCCGATTAAAGATATTTCTTAACATCCCAGTTAAACAAATAACATGACATTTTTCAAATTTATTAATACTTATTTAACTAAAATCTACTTTAAAGGGGACAATATGTTCGATGGCGTACTCGATACGCTACAATGGGTTTCATTGAAATCCTACGTTGCACACTAATAATATAATATGAATATTTTAAATGGTAGTTAACACCTAGTCATTGTAATGGAAAGAATTAACATAAAAAACTAAAATATTTTTATATATGTTTGTTAAATGTCTTTACATTTATCCAAAAACATTTAGAGGCTTAAAATGTGAATGAATCTAATTTTAAACATAATTTCCTTTAAAAGGTTGATTTACCACATTTTAATGGAGAACCCTCTTTAAATCGAATTTTGGTCATTTTTTATGTTATATTTGACAAAATAAAATTCTTCTTTAAAATTGGGAATCAAAATTTACTTTGGGATTTTTTTTGGTATTTTTCTGAGAAAATTCATTTTTTATGAATAGTGAAAATACTATATTTTAATTCAAAAGTGCATTTTTATCTAATTTATATATATGGTTAGATTATCTTTTAATTTCTTTTAAAGAGTAATTAAATTATATATTTACTATTTAATTCAATGTTGTTCATTGGATTTAATTTCACTTTGAAATTGGACATAAACAACTATCAATCTTTTGATAATTATTGTTTCTTAAAAACAAGCTATTTATTTTTATAACGATAATTAATTTTGATTTAATTAATGAAACTACTATGATTTGAATTTTTTAAATAAGACATCATTTTTGAATTTGGAATATAAAATATTACTTTGGCGGAATTTTTGTTACTTTTCTGAAAAACATCAATTTTTGATGAATAGTGAAACCACTAAGTAGTGGTTAAAAAACTAACATTTTAATTTAAATGTATTTTTACTAATTTTTTGAATTTTATTTCAAAAATATGATATACATGGTTGTTATTAGTAATTAAAATGTGGTTAAATAAGATGAAAATATTTTTTGGTGAATATTATCTTTTTACTTTTATTTATCGCGGTTAATGGTAAATATGATAATTCAAGGTAAAAAGAATATTATAATAATAAAAAATTACCATAACACTTGTTATTACCCTATTTATTGAGTCATGTACGACCATGGGAAACTTTGGGTCGATTTTGGGACCTCGTGGAGCCACTTGGGAGTGATAATGTCACTTTAGATTAATTAATTTAATGTAAAGGCCAAAATGACACAAACAAATATCTTTTATTAAATTAATTTTTACACAGGGTTATATAAGTTATCATTCCACCTATAAATATTCATTGCAATGCTAAAACTATTTCCAACATCATGGTATTTGTATTATAATTTTTATACATAATATAATTAAAATTATTTATGACACAAAAATGATGCAATATCAACCTCATTAATAAATTATTTAAATAAATAAGATTATAAATATTAAAATAACATCCATAACCTGTCCAATACATATTAGATGATTTTATTTCTACCATTAGTAATCTTATATATGTCTTTAATTAGTTCGTGACCATCAATAATGAATATCATTATATAATAAAATAATATTTTCACACTTTCCTAAAGAGCCCCTCCTCCCCCTTATAAAAAGACCTCACTTATAACCCATTACTCACTCCTCTCAAGCCCCTTGGATCATCAAAAACCTTCCCAAATAATCTATCACAATACTTATCTTCCTCCTAGAAGCCTTACCATAGGCAGCATGCACTTTAAGAGGTCCCTTTGGTTCAAACCAAAGGGAGTTACCCGAATAAAATGTAACAATTTCTAATAAATTATTTTCATTTATTTTACTTCTCCAACCTCTAATATATTTTCATTCTGTTATATTATAAAAAAATAAAATAATAAATATACTATGATGTTTTTATGAGAAGGATTCTAACTACACTTATAGACACCTCCATCTAATGGGTAAAGAATATATTGTTTCTGTGGATGGAAAACTAACGCCTCATGAAACGATGATTATTCCATTATCTCCTACCGCCTCTCATAGTGGAAATTAAGATGGAACTGTATTTATATGTGATATATATTATGTTTATTTTTTTATGATTCTTTATTTTATTTATTGCACACCTTTATGGTTTCCATTATGGGTAAACGCGATAATTTCATTTGAGGAAGTGTGGACTACCGCCCCCTCAAAGGGATATGACACGTTAATGCCATATGTGGGATGTATAAAGGATGGAGTTAATGATATTATATATGATATTATACAGTAATTATAATATTACTATGTATAATTATTTTTTAATTCAATTAAAATAATAAATAGAAATGAAAGTAGCATTAATGCGTACATACGGCTTACCGTCTCCATGAACGGTGCATTACATTTCTTACCTCCAAATGTAATGTAATATTATAAATACATGTATGTACTAGATATATATGATATATACAATATATAAATCATGAATATCATTTTGTATATAAGGAAAATTTGACTATGTTAACAACTTGTATTTATAAGAAGTCCATTTTTGACTCAAGTACCAAATATAGACAAAACGAACGTTGTTAACATAAATGATTACATAATGTTTATAACATTTTAATAAGTGGTATAAAAGGAATAATAAACTTGAAAACGGTTCTTAATAAATTATAAATTAACTTTATTTTATTATTCAAAATGAACAAGGAACAAACGAGTCAAGTCGGACACGATGTAAGGAATTTCTTATCTCACATTTAATTATATGAGATTTCTATTATTCGCCACTAATTGATTTCATGTTGTGTATTGTGTAATTAAAATTGATATTTATTATCATGATTCTCTTTATATTAATGTTATTATATTAATCATTTGGTGGTTTTTAACATTTGGTCATACGACACAATTGATTACAAGGTGGTAAGGGATTTTCATCTCACTTTTTATTCCTGTGAGATTCATGCTATTTTTGCCGCAATTTCTTATTTGGTGGTGTATGTACTATCCATTATTGTATTAATTATGTAATATAATTAAATGTATGGGTATTTACATATTCAATTTATGATCCTTCTTTCATGGGTTCTATGTTTCTTATGTTATCAAACCGGTATGGGAACCTTTTAACCCAATTTCCATTCCTTGGGTTAATATTCTAATTCTAAATTATGTCATTCTATAATTACATGTAGAATCACTATTTATTTATTTATTTATTAATTTAAACTACCCGTTGTTAGTATATACTTTTGAAACACATAATCACTCCACTGATAAATTCTCAAGTCATCGATATGAACTTGATAAGAGTAATTTTAACTCAATTTCAATTCATTGAGTTTAACCACAAAGTCATTGGTTTTGTATTAAAATGAACATGTGTGAATTTCGTATGATTTATTTACACTGGATATACTATCATATTGAGTGTATTTATATTTGTCACACATTTTTATGAAATTGATTTATCCTTAATCTAAGGAAACTGTTTTATAAGGGATTTCATCTCAATTTATATTCCATTGAGACTTCATAATCGTTATGAACTAATTCTATTTTATACAGTGTATATATAGTCCTTTGGAATATTATATCATGAATCAATTTATTATCATGATATTCTACAGTTCTGATTAATGTTTATTCCTCAATTATTTGTATTCAAGAGTCTCTCATATTGTTAAAAACTCTTTAAATAAAATATTGTTTTAAATGTTATAATGATATATTATTCTAAATATTTACCATTAATGTCCATGTCTTCAAAATGGTTTTAAGGATCTATTTATTTGGAAATTAATGTTTCCTAATGATAATTTATTTAAATGTTTAAAAGTGGTATGGGACCCTTTGATTCAAAAATCCCTTTATTTTATGTTTTAAATGGTTTTAAAAATTGTTTGATAAAGCATTGTTAATTACAATATCTTGATTTGATATATTGGAATGTGGAAATGTTATATTTCCTTTATGTTTGTTTTATGTGTTATGAATATGTTATGGTTCTTGGGAATTGTTACATATATGAGTGGTTCTGTGATAAACCATGGAAAGGTGAGCCCAGAGCTAGCTCTCCAATGCATTAGGTAAAGTGACATATGTAAATGTTAATGTTTCACCTATGATATTTAAGGGATATACTGTGATGGGTATTCCAAATGTGACTCCCTTTGTAGCTGTGATAGCTACAATGTAAGTATGTCATGAATTCCATAAGTTAACTTTATGGTTTATGATTTCGGCATGTTATTCATATATCTAATGATTTCATGAGGTATGTTATGATTGAAAATTATGGTTTCATTGATTTGTATTTATTGATGGACTAATGTTTCTTTTCATTATTTAATAACCCTTACTGAGCTTTTTATGCTCGCCCCATGTTTTGAAATGTTTTTCATATGACATAAAGATGAATAGGATCAAGGATTAGATCCTGGAAAAGTCATGTTGTCTAAAGCCTGGAACGAGACATGTCTCTTTTTATGATTTTTTTATTTTGGAAAAAATGGATGCTGGGTAGTAGTGTCTACATGTAATATTAAAGTTATAATGTAATAGTTATGATATAATTCTCTAAATCTCTAAACCTGAAATGATCCTCAAAGTGAATTATTTATTTAATTTAAGAATATGTAATGTTTAATGTCGGGTCATTATAGTTGGTATCGTAGGTCGGTTTAGACAACTTTAGGTATAAAGAGTTTTTGTGAGACGCATAGTTAGTCAATGTGTATATTGTTTAGGTTAAATAATTGTTTTATAAATTTTTCTGATCAAGGAATGATAGTTAAAAATGGATGGAGAAGGATCAAAAAAGATATTCCTATCTCTTCCTGATGACTTGCCTGCAATAATTTTTGCAATGTCATGTTTGAATGATTGTGAATCTTTTTATAGCACACTACTCACATTCAAGCAGTTGTTTGAGATATCAAACACCTCCACTATATCTCGTTATCATAGTGATTGATGGGTTGTATTTAGAAATATCCTATTTTAACAATATTCTCATATTTTCAAGGAAAGTAAATATTATCAAGGCATTTTCAAATATTTTACCTTGTCACAAGATTTTGATGCATATTATGATTTTGAAAAAGCCGATGTATAAGGAGACCCTTGTATAGCCTATTTATATTTGCTTTTACAGTATAGTATCTTATCATATAACTATGGTATTTTAAAAGAACCATCAATTGAAAGTTTAAACTCAAATTCGGTATGACTGTTTTATATAAATCATGTTTTATCAGATGTTTTGAAATTATATGTCATAAATTATTATTTTCCAAAGATGTTTTTCTATGAACAACCATATGACCAATGTTGTACAAGGTGTATTTGGATGGAGTAAGAAAATGATTTGGAAGGATCTCAAAATCATTATTGCAATGCATGGACCTTCTACCTATGTGAACAAGATGATGATGAAATCAAATGGACACCATGATCAAGGTATGATGTTATTCTTTTTGGGGATCATTTTATTTTGTCATAAGGTGGAGAATTAAAAAAATTACAATATATATAATACATATAGAATTAAGATGTTGAGATCATAATGAATTAGGATGAAAATGATAGGTATAAGGAAACCATTGAGGTTAATACACGTTTGGGGTATTTTATAGTTTTATAAAAAGGAAAACCCATAGGATGGGTTACAACCCTTCGCATCCGGCAAGGCCACAGGAATGGAACGCACAACCGATGGGAGACAAGTGCACATTGCCTACCACTATCCTACTTGAAGTCCCTGGTTAGTCTGACTTATTATATTAGTAAAATGATTTTATGGAAGAATAATAAGATGATTTTGGGAACTTATGTTTTATCTTATGGATATACTTAGTATAGGAAAATGATTTGGTGATTAAATGATAATTTTTATTATGAACGACGTTATCTCTTTTGAAGAGACACTATATGCCTAATTCGGATATAATAATATGGGATTTCAATTGTTGAATAATGGTTTAAATTTTAGTTTGGAAGAATATATGTTTTTATTTTAGACATATGACGATTTGGAATATTTATGAAAATGATTAACCTATCATGTATAATATGTTATTAGGTTAATTATTTTTCAATATGACACTTTACAAGTAACTGATGTTATTTGGAGATAAATGTTATGATTTATCTAGTAAGACTATGTAATTAAATCCATTTTAGATTTGGGTTTCAATATTAGTTTGGATTACTTTGGAAGAATTTTATAGACAGTTGTTTATTGAATGGTCTTTTTTGAGCTTTGGGTTTTTTTTGAAAGATTTTGAATATTAAGAGTAGTTTTTGTTTTTGTAATAGATTTTCCTTTTTGGGTATTATTTGATCTCGAACTAACCATTGTGGTTTTAGTTGATGTCTAAATACAAGGGAAATATATAGTTCTTCTTTTGTGGATTATGTGATTCTCTAAAAGATGATTCTTGTGCTTCTGATGTGACAAAGTCTTTTTGAATGCTCATTGTTTGGGAAAAAGATTAATTTTTGGTAGAAACTTATTAAAGGATGAAACTCTACTTGATGGTATGTATATTTCCTTATGTTCTTATTTAGTTTAGTAAATTAATTACTAAATATTATGAAAAGTAATGTAAAACAAAAACATTGTTTGTTTACATTTCATATAGGGTAATCAAAAACTGTTTAACACATCATATGTTTGTGATTTATTTGTGGATAACTTTCTCCTAATGTTGTTTTCATTCACTCTCCATCAGAACATGACAGATTTTTTTCTCTTCCATATCCATGTTTTCCTACATGGAATCCTTGTATGAGTTATCTCGGGTGACCTTTTCACATCTCTTTCTTTATTTAAATGTAATAGTTTTATTGACTCTTCCTCCGATGTGGGACGTTCAATGAAGTATCATAGCCCAGTTTTAAAATTATGAGGATGCAATTCCCAAAAAGGGGGGAAAGATGTAACATTCTAGGTAAATAAAGAAAATTTAATTTTTCAAATTTTTTAATATGTGTGAACTAAATTATACTTTAAATGGGATGCTATGTTTGATGGTGTACTTGATACACCACAATGGGTTTCTTTGAAATATTATGTTGCACACTAATAATATAATATTATTATTTTAAATGGTAGTTAACACCTAGCCATTGTAATGGAGGAAATAAACAAAACTTACTAAAAAATGGTTATATAGGTCTGTTAAATGTTTGTACATTACCCAATAAAAGTTTGAGGCTTAAAATGTGAATGAATCTAATTTTAAATATAATTTAATTTAACAGGTTAATTTACCAACTTTTAATGGAGAAACCTAATTAAATATAGTTATATTCAATGTTATTTTTTACTTTTGAAAAAATAAAATTATTCTTTAGAATCGGGACATCAAATTTAACTTTGGGTAAATGTTTGGTATTTTTCTGAAAAAATTCATTTTTATGAATAGTGAAAAATACTGTATTTCAAATCAAAATTTTCTTTTAATATAATTTATTTATATGGATAGATTATCTTATCAATTGGTCTTAAAGGTTAATTATATTATGTTTTTACTATTTAATACAATTTTGGTCGTTGGATTAAATTTCACTTTGAAATTGGATATAAACAAGTACCAATCTTTATATAGTTATTGTTTTTTTAAAAACTTGCTATTGGTTTTGATAACAATAATTAATTTTAAATTAATTAATTAAACATTTATATTTTGAATTTGTTAAAATATACATCATTTTTCAATTCATCATATCAAATATATCATAGGCTCAATTTTTTTAATTTTCTGAAAGACTTCAATTTTTGATGAATAGTGCAACCACAATGTGGTAGTTAAGAAAACTAACATTTTCATTAAAATGAAATTTTACTACTTCCGTGAATTGTATTTCAAAAATATAACATTAATGGTTGTTATTATTATGTTAAATTTGGTTCAATAAGATGAAAATAATTATTTCTGAATAGTAACTTTTTTCTTTTATTTACCACAGTTAATGATAAATAGGATAATTCAAGGTAAAAAGAATATTATAATAATAAAAAATTACCATAAAACTTGTCTTAAAATTATTGGTTGAGTCATTTATGTCCATGGGCATCTTTGGGTCGATTTTGGGACCCCCTTGAGCCACATGGGAGTGATAATGTCACTTTTGATTAATTAATTTAAGGTAAAGACCAAAATGACACAAAGAAATATCTATTTGAAAATTAATCCTTGTATGGTTTTATATAAGTTATAATTTTGATTATAAATATTTATTGGAAATAAAAAAATATTTCAAACATCATGGTATTTTTTCTATATTTTTAGACATCAAATAAATAATATTATTTATGACAAAAAAATGATGCAATACTTACCTCATTAATAAATAATTTAATTAAATAAGATTATAAATATTAGAATAAAATAAAAAACCTATAAAATTTATATTGGATGATTTTATTTCAAACTGTATTCATCTTATATTGTACCTTAATTAGTTTTTGACCTTTAGATCCCTAATATCATTATATAATAAAATAATATTCTCACACTATCCTAAATATCCCCTCCTCCCCGTTATTAAAAGCCCTCATTTATGACCCATTCCTGAAAACTCTCAATCCCTTTATCTCATCCAACCCCTGCCAAAATAATATCTAAATATCCTCCTATCCATCATAGAATCCTTACCTTAGGGAAAAGGCCCTTCATTTCGTCCTTTTGGTTCAAACCAAAGCGAGTTATCCGAATTAAAGGTAACAATTTCTCTTACATTCTTTTATTTTATATTACTTATCTAACTCCTAAACTCTTTTCAATCTTTTTATTCATAAAAAAACTAGTATCCTAAATATTCTAGGATTTTATTATGATATTAATTAAAAATACACTTATACACACCTTTAAATAATGGGTAAATAACATACTGTTTCTCTGGATGGAAAACTAACGCCTCACGAAACAAGGATTATTCAATTATATTCTACCACCTCTCATGGTGTCCATTACGATGGAACTGTATTTATATATGATATATATTATTTTTATGTTTTCTTTATGCTTCTATATTTTTTTCTTTTATAGCATACCTTTATGGATTCTATTATCGGTAAACGCGATAATTTCATTTCAGGAAGTGCGGACTACCGCCCCCTCAAACTGATATTACATGTTAATGCCATATGTGGGACATATAAAAGATGGTGTAAATGATATTATATCGGAAATTTAATATAACTATGTATGATTATGTTTAATTTCCATTAAAATAAGAAATAGAAATGAAAGTAGCGTTCATGTGTACGTACGACTTACCGTCTCCATGAACGGTGCATTTCATTTCTTACCTCCAAATGTTATGTACTATTATAAATACAAGTATATACTGGATATATTTTATATATAAGATATCTAAATCATGAATATCATTCTGGATATAATGAAAATTTCACTATGTGAACAACCTGTAATTATAAGAAGTCCATTTTTGACTCAAGTACCAAATATCGACAAAACGAATGTTATTAACTTAAATGATTACATAATGTATATAACAGGGTATTAAGTGATACAAAAGAAATTATAAACATGAAAAGTGTTATTATGCAAGTAAAAATTAACTTTAGTTTATTATTCTGGAAGAACAAGGAACAAAGGAGTCAAGTTGGACACAAGGTAAGGGATTTCTTATCTGACTTTTAATTCTATGAGATTTCCATTGTTCGCTGCTAATTTATAGAATGTGTTGTATTGAGTACTTTCATTTTATATATATTATCATGCTATTATTTATATTAATTTTATTCTATGAATCATTTGGGGGTAATTAACTTTTCTTCATACGACTCGATTTATTACAATGTGGTAAGAGATTTTCGTCTCACTTTTTTTCCGGTGAGATTCATGTTATATTTGAAACTATTTCCTTTTTTGTGAGTATGTACTGCCCATGATTGATTTAATTGTGTAATATAATAAATTTATGGGTACTTACGTCTTATTTTTTGATCTTTCTTTCTTGGGTTGTATGTTTCGTAAATTACCAAATCGGTACGGGAACCTTTTAACCAAATTTCCATTCCTTGGGTTAATCTGGTAATTCTTAATTATGTCATGCTATGATTATGTGTGGAATCACTATTTATTTATTTATGTTTTAATTTTCACTCCCCTTTGTGTAGATATAATTTTGGTACTCATAATCAATCCAATGATAAATTCTCAAGTAATCACTATGAACTAGATAAGAGTAATTTTAACTCAATTTCTATTCATTGTGTTAAACATCCTAGTCATTGGTTTTGTATTAAAAATAACATGTGTGAATTTCCTATTATTTATTTACACTGAATATCCAATCATATTGAGTTTATTTATATTTGTCACACATTATTCTGTAATTGATTTTTTTAATCTAGGGATATTATTTTTATAAGGGATTTCATCTCAATTTACATTCGATTGAGACTTCATTATCATTATGAACCAATTCACATTTATAAATAGTATATCCAGTCCTCTGGAATATTATATCAATAATACCTTTATTCTCATGGCATTATAATTTTTTTATAAAATTTTATTCCTCAATTATTTGTACTCAAGCGTCTCTCATTTTGTTGAAAACTCTTTAACTAAAATATCAGTTTAAATGTTCTAAAGATTTATTCTTCTAAGTCCTTATCATTAATTTCCATGTTTTCAAAATGGTTTTAAGGATTTATTTATATATACATTAATGTTTTCAAATGATAATTTCTTTAAAAGTATCAATGTGGTATGAGACACATTGATTTAAAAAATCTATTTATTATATGTTATAAATAGTTCTGATTTTTTTTGACAATTTGTTGTTTATTTAAATATGTTCATTTGATAGATAGGAATGTGGAAATGTTATCTAAAATTGGTGTTTGTTTTATGTGTTATGAATATGTTATGGTTCTTGGGAATTGTTATGTAAACAGGTGGTTCTGTGATAAACCTAGGGCGGGTGAGCTCGAGATAGCTCTCCAATGCATTGGGTAATGTGACAGAGGTAAATGTTAGGGATTCTCTTAAGAGATTTAGGGAATATACTGGGATGGGTATTTAAAATGTGACTCCCTATGTAGCTATGATAACTAAAATGTATGTATGTTAGGAATTCCAGAATTTACCTTTATAGTTTCTGATTTCTGCATGTTATTCATAAATCTTATGATTTCATGAGGTATGTTATTATTGAAAAGTATGGTTTCACTGATTTGTATTTATTGATAGACTAATGATTATTTTCATTATCTTATAACCCTTACAGAGTTTTTTAGTCTCATACCAAGTTTTGAAAAGTTTTTCACTGGACATAAAGATGAATATGGTCAAAAATGAGATCAAGGATAAGTCATGCTATATAAAACATGGAACTAGACATACCTCTTTTTATAAAGCTTTTATTTTATGAAAAAATGGATACTGGTTAGTAGTGTCTAAAAGTAATATTCATGTTGTTATGTAGTAATTATGGCCTAATTCTCTAAAACAATAAACCTGAAATTATC
Source organism: Viscum album (assembly GCA_963277665.1). NCBI lineage: Eukaryota > Viridiplantae > Streptophyta > Magnoliopsida > Santalales > Viscaceae > Viscum > Viscum album. Next base: position 1,464,446,062 of record OY728146.1, on the reverse strand, counting down.
TTCAATTTGAATCATTCATTTAATTCCGGATTATGTAATGTTTAAGTTCGGGTCCTTATATATTATTTCTCCAAAAAACAATTAGACAAAGAAATATGGCCTTTATGAAAAATTGAGAGACCGTTTACATTGATGTGTTGGTGAAACTATATACATATGAGTTTTTATGCCTTTATGGACGTCAAATGATCCACATATTAGGTAGATATGTGAATATCACATCATATATTTGGAACTGATTATAGATGTCCCTTGGTACCAAGAAAAAATGTAGAATTGAATTTTATCCATAAATTATTTAATGTTATATTGTAAAATATAGATATGAGATGATATTCTATGAGATATAATCCATGATAATTGTTGAACATATGCTTCTCATCTATCCCTGGAAATGTTCACGTATGAAAATAGTTTCTATTATGATATTAAAATTACTGTTTATTGGTATTTTTATGAATATTCATGTCTATAAACACTGTGATGGAATGAAGATATTTAGGAAGAAGTTGTGGAATTGTCTGTCACATAGGATATCTACTATTGAATTTAGTTTATCTAGAATCATTTAGTCACCACTCATGGAATATAATAATCATATTCTAGAAGGAAGATGTTACTGTTAGAGTATATTTTTTTCATCTACGTTTCATAATTGGAGACTCCTCAATAAGTTAATTGAATATTATGGGTGAAAGGGATATAAAAATAATTTTTTTGGACCATACGATATTATAGAGGGTTACAATACATTTTCCTAATATTTTATTCTTCTTCATCACTATAGAGATATGCCTTATTTGTTCAATGTTTAATATCTAACGATGAAAATTACCAATCGTACACATAGATTTAACTATGACAAAATTGATTTGGTTCTTAATAAATCATTTATGGAGTGGACCATGTAGATTATTTAATTATTTGAGAAGTATTAAAGAGGAAATAATGTATCACTTGTCAGTGTCATTTAGTTTCATGCACGAATTCTTAAGGAGACATTGGATGATGAATATGATGTTTGGGAATTGTGTACTTTGATGTTAAATTGAAATTGGTAGATTCTCTTATTCAATAAAAGAATTAATTTTAAGGGGAGAATTGTAACATCAGAAATTATAATGTGTCTTGGAATAGATTTAATGTTTAAAGGACCATTTTTTATAGTTAATATGTAATTTTAAGTGAAATTTTGTAAAATTTTAATATTATTTTTCACCTATATGAGGAACCTATTCTAAATATAATTTTTATTAAATTATACCTTTATGATTTCATGTTTTTGGGAGTTATATAATGGTATTTTGAATTACAAGGAAATACTTAAATAAAAACCCTCACTGTCTAAAGGTAACACTTATTTTAAAATGGATACATCTAGGAGACTGGGATCCTATATAAGGAAGGTCTGTGCAAACTAAGGTAACACATTATTAAATGGCTACATGAGGGTAAAACAACCATTACACAATATTAAGTTTATGTTATTCAAAATATTATGGTTAAAATACCTTACCCTCACGCGACAACTACATTATATTTAATGGTAAATCCATATCATCCTTAAATAGAACCCTTTTTGGTGTAATGGTTTTTTAACAATGTTTTAATTTTTCCCATCATATAATGATCATATAATCACGGACCATGATATTAAAAGAATCTAATTATTTAAAATTAACTAAACAGAAATATTTATTTTCATAAAATTTATATTTCTATATTTTTGACACACAAAAAAATATTTTGTTATTGGAGAATAGAATGGTGTATCTAATTTGGAGTTTCTAATGGTGGAACTATGAAAAACTTAATGAACTTTTTAAAATACCCCATCCTTTTACTAATTTTAAATTTTGATATCCTTATAATTATGGTATAACTAAAAAACTTTTTCAAATATATGTGATGTCTTATTAGATAAATCTGAGCACTTTATTTAGAATTGAGGTGTTATAGAACAATATTTGTGTGTTGTATGGTTAGATGTAGTATTTTTAAAGGGATAAATTATATATGACATATATAAATCCTATTATTAATTTTTCGTGTACAATTTGTTGATTTATAATTAGTATTATTTATTAAAAAAAAATATTTTGATTCATCATTAATATATAATAATCCATACTTATCAATAATTGATAATTATTTATCACATTCATATCATGGATTATTATTAGAGAGTGAAATTAGTACCACAATATGATATTTTTATTAAAATTATAAAAATTATAATAGCGTCTAGGAGAAATTTTTTGATGTCATTAAATATATTAATATCATGATTTCATATTTGTGATGATTCCTTAGTGTACCTATAAATTTGATGCTGTTCAACATGAGGTAGGATTAACTTACCAAATTGGGACATTGTGGGAAATATTTTAAACATATACAACTAGTGTATGTTCTTAGTATAGAGAAACATTATTAATTGGAAAATTTGATATTCCTAGGGTTCCTTCTGTAACCCTACCTTGTTTATAATTTTTTTGTTTTATTTATTCATGTAAATTAAATTGTGTAATATTTTATAGCCTATGGAATTACTTTTTGTGATATATTTTTCCTATTTCTCTTATTCCTTATATGAATACTTGTTCATATATAGTGAAATAATTTTTTAATGTTCAGGTTGAAAGGAGATCCTAATAAAAATTCCAAATCCTTGGAGGGGTAGCATATAATTAATGACTGATTGGTGATTTATCTAAATAAGATGGTTATCAAATTATCACAGAATGCATGATGGAACACCATATCACCACTAAAAGAGTTTCCATATAACAAGTTCTAGTTAATAATTGGTAATCTCCATTTATATGAGTGGTAATCCATTATATGTCTATACCAACTATTTATAACATCATTGGAAAATTGGTGATCATGATTCATATATAAAAGCATCTGTTAATGGAAGTGTGGAGTTTTTCATTAAAGGTGGAATGTCAGTTACCCTTAAAAGAGGATGATGTTAAATGAAATTGTCCATTTCAAGATGATGATCATAATATATATTATTCTGGAATAACATCATGTAAGAAAATTATGACTTTTTTGGTTTTTGAGTAAAAATACGATCACTCATTATATGATTCGATTCAATCATGGGAAACAATTTACTTTTCCATCATGTTAAAAAATATAATAATTTTCATAATACCCTTTAATAGAGTTTTTATTAAGATTTTGTTTCATGTTAAAATGGTGTTAGATATAATGTCTAGTTTTTCAAATGGATAGTGGATGAAAGTTCGGGAACCGGATAACCCTCAAACCGGCTTTTAAAAATAAAAAAAAAGTGATTTGCAGGATAGTGGATGAATGTTGGCTATAGGTGCTGGTTTGAGCCATGAATTGGTTATTCATGACATAAATGACTTTAGGGAAGAGGAAAATTTTATTTCAAATGAGGACATGTATTCCATAAAATATGTGAGATGGTGTTCACATCATGATGTAGTTCTCTGTGGTTTTAATCTATCATGTTAAAGTTTTCAATGTATATGACATAAAAAATTATCATGTAATGAATCAATGATTCACACCATGAATTGTTTCAGTCACAAATTATTTATTTATTTTATCACCTAACTCTTCCAAAATTATTTATAATCCTAATACGAAAACCTCGATGAATTCTATATGATATGTTTTTTGTGAATCTATGTTTTCCATGGATATTCATTTTTTTTCATTGAAATATTTGTAGGTTGGTTTCTTCTCTCTTGAAAACTGTGATCTTTATCATCCCATTAACTTTTTTCTAATGGAATTGGTAGTGATGCATGGTTTCAATTATAGGATTCATTTCTATTGGTTTGTTTTTTCAAGATCCCCTTAGATATCCTAGGTGAATGTTTCTTTGATAGGCTATATATTATATTGGTGTTCATGTGGGTTGTGAGATTATAATATTTTGAGTTGATTTAGCTTTGAAGAAGACACTTTTTATTATGGAATTGAACTTTATTATATATGAATTTATGTTTAGAACACTACACAATAATATTTGATTCAGTTAAAATTATTTTTTTGACCTATTCATGAATTATTTTCTGATTTATTTACTATAATGATAAATAATTGTCCATAATTATCATAAATAATAACTTTCATTTCCTTGAAATAAATTTTTCAATACTAATTTAAAATTCAGTACATATAATGGATTATATAAAATTTAACAATATGTATGATAATAAATTATGAAAATAGAGTAAATTAATGTTCCATAATGGGGAATCCATGATACATCCTTATTGTAGCGAGACTTCTTAATGGATTGATCGTGACAACTCTAATTGTATGGTACTTGGTAAATATCTGATTTAATTTGAATACATGGATAATATAAAGGATTGGAATCATTATGAATCAAATTAATCATTTGATAAATGTTTTGATACGATAAAAGTACAATACATCACAAAAATGTGTACTTCCACCTCCTTTGTATTGATTTCACATGATTAGGCTTATCACCTTTGACTATACTATCATTGTAACACCCCAGGTAAATAAAGAATATGAAATTTTTATATTTAACCATATTTGTGAATAAAATATTAATATTACTTTAAAGGGAACTCTATGCTTGATGGCTTACCCAATACATAACAATGAGTTCCTTTGAAATCTTACGTTGCACTATAATAATAAAATAATATTATTTTAAATGGTAGTTGACGCCTAGCTGTTGTAATGGAGGGAATGAACAGAACTAACTAAAAAATGATTATATATGTTTGTCAAATATTTTTTACTTTTTACAATAAATGTTAGAGGATTAAAATTTTGAATGAATTTAATTTTAAGCGTAAACATTCTAATATTCTTTAAAAGCTCGATTAACCGCCTTTTAATGGAGAACCTCTTTTAAATCCACTTTTTGGAAATTTTATGTGTTATATTTGACAAAATAAAATTCTTCTTTAGAATCGAGACATCAAAATTTACTTTGTGTAAATTTTTGGTATCTTTCCGATAAAGTTCATTTTTTAATGAATAGTGAAAAATGTTGTATTTTAATTCAAAACCTCTTTTTAATATAATTTATTTATATGATTAGATCATCTTTTGAATTGTTTTTAAAGTAAAATTAGAATATATTTTTACCATTTAATCCAATAGTGGTCATTGGAATGAATTTCACTTTGAAATTGGACATAAACTAGTGTCACTCTTTCAATAGATATTGTTTCTTAAAAACACGCTATTTGTTTTGACAGCGGGAATTAATTATTAAATTAATTAATGCTACTTATATGTTTTTAATTTTATAAAGTAGACATCATTTTTGAGTTTGGAATATCAAATATAGCTTAGGGTGAATTTTTGATATTTTTCTGAAAAACATCAATTTTTGATGAATAATGAAACCACTTAGTGGTAGTTAAAGAAACTGATTTTTTGTTTAAATGAAACTTTGTCACCTCTGTGTTTTGAATTTCAAAAATCCAACATACATGGTTGTCATTAGGATGTAAAATGTGGTTTAATGGGATTAAAATAATTTTTTTGTGAATAGTTACTTTTATGTTCTTAATCGCGATTAGAGGTAATTAGTGTAATTTAAGTTAAAAATAATGTTTTAATAATGTGAAATGACCTAGACACATGTCCTACCCTCATTTGATGTGTCATGGACTACCATGAAAATCCATGGGTCAACTTGGGGACCCCATGGAGCCACTTTGGTTGGAAAATGACATAAATAACTTTTTATTTAAAGTTGAAATAAAAATGTCACAAGCATGAGATGTTTCACTAAAACATATTTTAAATGGGGTTATACAAGTCATATTTTTTACTATAAAAATTAATTAGAAATATAAAAAGATTTCCTACATCAGGATATTATTTTATAATTTTTAGTCATTAAATAAATTAAATTATTTATGACATCATGATGATGCAGTGATTACCTCATTAATAAAAGAATTTAAATAAAATGAAAAGATAATCTAAAATCTATGACCTACACATGTCCAAAACCTATTCGATTGGTTTATTTAGAAACCTTATCACCTTATCCTAGAATTATATCAATGTGGGACCTTTTAAATTCGAAACTCATTTTCCAATAAAGTAACATTTCTTTACTTTCCAAGAGTGCTTCTCCTATTCTCTTATAAAAGGCCCCCACCTCTACCACCTTACCCATACCTCTCAAGCCGTTTTCTCGGCCAACCACTGCTCATTTTTCCTCTACACATCGCTCGCTTACTCCTAGAAGCCTCACTTTGTGAAAAATCCTTCCAAATGAAGCCTTTGATCTCAAATCAAAGAGAGTTACTCGATTTTAAGGTAATGTCTTCACTTATGTTATTTTGTTTTATTTTGCTTCTCCAACCCCCTAAAATCATTTTATTCATTTATTTTGTAACAACTCCAGTATCTTCAATATACTAGGATGTTTTTATAAGAATAATTCAATCAACACTTACACACATCTACATCAAATGGTTAATGAAAATACTGTTTCTGTGGATGGCGAGTTTCTGCCTCACGAAACGATGATTGTTCAACACTCATATAACACCTTAAAAGGTGTCCATTAAGATGTAACTATACTTATATATGATATATGATATGTTTATGTTTTACTTAAGCTTCTGTATTTTTCTTTTTTGAAATACCTTTATGGTTTCCATTGTGGGTAAACACGATAATTTCATTTTAGGAAGTGCGGACTACCGCCCCCTCAAAGTGATTTGATTCGTTAATGCCATATGTGGCATGTATAAAGGATGGATTTAAAGATATTATATATGATTTATGTTACATATAAATGATGAATATAATTCTGGAATTAAAATATACATACCTTTCATTTAGTTTTAATTCCATTAATATGACATAGAATTGAAAGTAGCGTTCATGCGTACGTACGGCTTACCGTCTCCATGAACGGTGCATTTCATTTCTTACCTTTAAATGATTATGTAATATTATAAATACATTTATATTCTGGATATATATGATATATATGATATCCAAACCATTAATATCTTTCTGAATATAGTGAACCTTTGACCACACGAACAACATGTAATTGTAAGAACTCCAATTTCGACTTAAGAACCAAATATCGACAAAACAAACATTATTAACATAAATGATTACATAATGTTTATAACATGGAAATAAGTGATATAAAAGGAATAATGAACTTGAAAATGGTTCCTAATAAAGTGGATATTAACTCAAGTTTATTATTCAGGACGTTAAAGAACGATCGAGTCAAGTCGGACCCAAGGTAAGGGATCCTACTCCTCTCTTTCTTTTTAAGTACACTCTTTTATGTCATTCCTTTTAAGATAATCTTTCTTGTGATTGGGATGTTCATTTATATTAATATTACTGTAATTTTTATGTTCATATGATGAGAGACCCTATTCTCTCTCATCAATCAATTTTGGAAGTTTTGAGTGGTGCCGTTAGGCTGCCGATTTTTCTTACGAGATCTAACCTCTCTCTTTCTTTTTAAGTACTCTCTTTTATGTCACATATTTTAAGCTCCTCTTTGATATGTTGGGGGATGTTCTTTCATATTAATATTGCTGTAAAAATAGTGGTAATATGATGATAGACCTTATTTGATCTCATCAATCCATTTTTGTAAGTATTAGGTGGCGCCATTAGGCTGTCGAGTTTTCGTAAGGGATTTTTCATCTCACTTTTATTACCGTGAGATTTATGATACATTTTCCACAATTTCCTTTGATTGGTGTATGTAATGACCGTTATTTTACTCATTGTGTAACATACATTTATTTATGAGTATTTACAGCAATGTTTTATTGTCCTTCTTTCACGGGGTGTATGTTTCGAAAGATACCCATGTCGGTAAGGGAACCTTTCACCCTCCTCTTTTTAAAAGACTTATTTTGTTATGTCTTTTAATTCACATAACATTAAGTTGGGATATGTTCTTATATATCCTTAGTGATTTAATGTTTATGTCCAAGTGATGAGATATCCTTTTTATCTCTCATCAACTCATTTTCTGAATTTTGTAGTGACGCCGTTAGGCTATCAACTTTTTGCAGGGGAACTTCTTAACCCAATTTTGATTCGTTGGGATATGCTTGTACTCCTTGAATATGTCGTTCTATGAAGATGTGTGAATGACCTCGGATTGTTTTTCACTTAATATCCACTTATATTTAGTGTATTAGTTTGTCACACATAATTATGTAATTGATTTATCCTTAACCCAAGGATACCGCCTTTGTAAGGGACTTCGTCTCAATCTCCATTCATTGAGGAATATTTTGTTTTATACACAACCTTCTTTTATTTGGTGTATAAACCCCTTTGACTTTTACGCTTATCCAAAAGAATCTTTTTTATATGAAGTGTTTTACTAAACGACAAAAGGGAATGTTTTTGTTGTACGTATGCGGCGACAACGACTTCTCCACCGCCGTGACCATTATTTGAGTTTCGGCTTCCTCTACAAGTCATACCGTCTTTTTCAAAGAAAAATAAATATCATGTTTTACACTTAATTTATTTTGGTATTGAAAATGGTTTTCATAATGTTTTTATATCAATGTGTTGTATTGATATCTTGTGATTGAATGGTGGAAATTTTATGTTTCCTTTATGCATGTTTTTTGTGATATGATTATGTTGTGGTTCTTGGGCATTATTATGAAGACGGGTGGATCTGTGATAAACTTAGGGCGGGTGAGCCCGATATAGCTCTCCAATGCATTGGGTAACACGAAGGGGTTAAAGGCTGAGGTTTCTCCGAAGAGATTTAGGGAATATACTGTGATGGGAATTCAAAACGTAACCAAGAGGGTTACTTACTACGTAAGAATGTTATGAATGCCTCAAGTTACCTTTATGTCTTATTATTTCTATGATTTATTCATGATTTTATGAGGTATCTGAAAGTGCTTATTTTTTATGGTTAATGTATGATTTCATTCTTATTAATACATTTACTCATGTTTCCTTTCCATATTTTTATATCCCTTACTGAGATTTTTAAGCTCATCCCAAGTTTTTGAAATGTTTTTCACAGGTCAAGGGAAGGGTACATGATATGATGATAGTGTCAAGGAAGTGTCAAGAAAGAATCCATGTTTTATTTTAAATATGTTTCTGTTGATGGGAAAAATGAATACTATCTTTTATGTAACCACTTTGTTTAAATGTGGAATGTAATGCAAGTTTTACGATCTAATTCTCTAAAACTCTAAACCTGAAAAGATCCTCAATGTGTAATCTTTTAATAACTCATCATTAAGTAAGGTTTAAGGCTGGGGCCTTATAGTTGGTATCAAAGGTCGGTTTAGATAACTTTACAGGTTATGGTATTCTCTAGGCATACGTGACATTACCATAATGGTTAGGATTTCAGAAAGAGTCCTAGTATTAGAAAAAGTGATGAGTAAGTATATCTTAGTGTTTACCTTCCTCATTAGTACATGATTGTTTTGTTGATATAATCAAACTGACATTTCTGTTTTTAGTGAATGGATGGATCTAGCAGGCACCAAAGAGACAACAGGTTTGAAGGAAACTGTGGTGGTTATCTGATTAAGATACTAGATAAAATAGGGGATTCAATGAGGAAACTAGTGGTTGTTCTAAACCAACAATCAAGGATTCATGATCAACCACTTGAACCTTGGTATGATGTGTAATGCATCATGTATGAGATGACCAATCGATGTGGAAGTTCAGGTAATAATTATAAAGGTAACCATTAGAGTTTATATGATCCTTACTTTTGAGGTAATTATGGGTTATTATATGTTATGATGGAAAATGAAAGGCATGAGATAAAATTGATGTTAAAATATGTTATGATCATTTTTGAATATTTTATCTCGTTTTTGGGAATGTTTTAAGACTTATATAGTTTTGGAAAAAAGACAACACACAGACCGTGTGACAACCCGTCGCGTCGGACAAAGCTGCGGAAATCAAACCCACAACCAAAGTGCGACTGGTATTTATCGCCTACCACTGGACTACGTGAAGTCCCTGGTTAGTTTGACTAATTATTTTAAGTTATATGATTTTATGAATCAAGAGTAAGTTTATTTTGGGTTATATTTGGAAATTATTAACCTATCATCGAGGATATGTGATTAGGTTAATTACTTTTCAATATGAGAATTTAAGGGCAACTGATGTTTTTTGGAGATAAAAGTTAATTTTTACCTTGGAAGACTATGTGACTAAATCCTTCAAATATTTGGGGTTCAATCATAGTTTTCTTTACTTTGAAGAATTTTATGGAAAAATTGTTTATCAAATGTCCCTCGTTGAACTTTGGGTTTTGTTGGACAAATTTTGGAGATTAAGAATAGATTTTCTTTTTATAAATGATTATACTTTTGTGGATTCTCTGACCTCATACTAACAATTTTGGTTTTGGATTTTATCTAAAGACATGGGAAATATATAGTTCCTTTTTTTGGATTAAGTGATTCTCAAGAAGTTGATTATAGTACTCTTAATGTGAACAAGTCTTCCTAAATACTCGTCTTTTAGAGAAAATATGAGTTTGTTTAAGGAATCTAGTAAAACATGAAATTCTACGTGACAAGTAAGTATGTTTCATTATGATTTAGTTAAGCTCAAAAATAAATTCCTCAATGAAGAGTAACTTAAAACAAAAATGTTGTCTGTAACTTTTCCTAGTGGGGAATCGAATACCGTTTAACCCACCACCAATTTGTGATTTTCTTATGGTTAACTTTCTCCTAGACATGTTTACTATCACTCTCCCTCAGAACATGACCCTTTGTTTTTTCTTCCATGTCAATGTTTTCCTACAGGGAATCCTAGTATGGGTTAACTCGGGTGACCTTTGTAATTCTCTTTCTTTATCTTAAAGTGATAGTTTTACTGACTCTTGTTCCGATGTGGGATTTTCAATGAAGTTTCCATGCCCAAATTTTAAAATTGCGAGGATACAATTCCCAAAAGGGGGGAAGGATGTAACACCCCAGGTAAATAAAGAATATAAAATTTTTATATTTATCCATATTTGTGAATAAAATATTAATATTACTTTAAAGGGAATGTTATGATTGATGGCATACCCAATACGCAACAATGAGTTCCTTTGAAATCTTACATTGCACTATAATAATAAAATAATATTATTTTAAATGGTAGTTAATGCCTAACCGTTGTAATGGAGGGAATGAATATAACTAACTAAAAAATGATTATATATGATTGTCAAATATTTTTTACTTTGTACAATAAATTTTAGAGGATTAAAAATGTGAATGAATTCAATTTTAAGCGTAAACATTCTAATTTTCTTTAGAAGCTCGATTAACCACCTTTGGATGGAGAACCTCTTTTAAATCCACTTTTTGACAATTTTATGTGTTATATTTGAAAAAATAAAATTCTTCTTTAGAATCGAGACATCAAAATTTACTTTGTGTAAATTTTTGGTATCCTTCCGATAAAGTTCATTTTTTAATGAATAGTGAAAAATGATGTATTTTAATTCAAAACCTCTTTTTAATCTAATTTATTTATATGATTAGATCATATTTTGAATTTTTTTTAAAGTAAAATTAGAATATATTTTTACCATTTAATCCAATAGTGGTCATTGGAATTAATTTCACTTTGAAATTGGACTTAAACTAGTGTCAATCTTTTAATAGATATTGTTTCTTAAAAACACGATATTTGTTTTGACAGTGGGAATTAATTATTAAATTAATTAATGAAACTTATTTGTTTTGAATTTTTGAAAATAGACATCATTTTTTAGTTCGGAATATCAAATATAGTTTAGGTTGAATGTTTGGTATTTTTCTGAAAAACATCTATTTTTGATGAATAGTGAAACCACTAAGTGGTAGTTAAAAAAACAGATTTTTCGTTTAAATGAAACTTTTCCACCTCTGTGTTTTGAATTTCAAAAATCTGACATACATGGTTTTCATTAGGATGTAAAATTTGGTTTAATGGGATTAAAATATTTTTTTGGTGAATAGTAACTTTTATGTTCTTAATCGTGATTAGAGGTAATTAGTGTAATTTAAGGTAAAAATAATGTTTTAATAATGTGAAATGACTTAGAAACATGTCCTACCCTCATTGTACGTGTCATGGCCGACCAAGAAAATCCATGGGTCAACTTGGGGACCCCATGGATCCACTTTGGTTGGAAAATGACATAAATAACTTTTTATTTAAAGTTAAAATAAAAATGTCACAAGCATGAGATGTTTCACTAAAACAATTTTTAAATGTGGTTATAAAAGTCATATTCTTTACTATAAAAATTAATTAGAAAGATAAAAATATTTCCTACATCATGATATTATTTTATAATTTTTAGTCACTAAATAAATTAAATTATTTATGACATAATGATGATGTAGCGATTACCTCATTAATAAATGATTTAAATAAAATGAAAAGATAATGTAAAATCTATGACCTACACATGTCCAAAATATATTAGATTGGTAGATTTAGAAACCTTATCACCTTATCCTCGAATTATATCAATGTGGGAACTTTTAAATTCGAAACTCATTTTCAAATAAAGTATCATTTCTTTACTTTCCAAGTGTGCCTCTCCTCTCCTCTTATAAGAGGCCCCCACCTCTACCACCTTACCCACACCTCTCAAGCCTTTTTCCCAGACAAACACTTCTCATTTTTCCTCTCCACATCTCTATATTACTCCTAGAATCCTCAATTTGTGATGAAGCCTTCCCAAGGAAGCCTTTGAGATCAAATCAAAGAGAGTTACCCGATTTTAAGGTAATGTCTTCACTTGTCTTATTTTGTTTTATTTTGCTTCTCCAACACCCTAAACTCCTTTTATTCATTTCTTTTGTAACAACTCCAGTATATTTAATATTGTAGGATGTTGTTATAAGAATCATTCGAGCCACAATTACACACACCTACATCAAATGGTTAAAGAACATACTGTTTCTGTGGATGGCGAGTTTCTGCCTCACGAAACGATGATTGTTCAACACTCATATAACACCTTAAAAGGTGGCCATTAAGATGTCACTATACATATATATTATATATAATATGTATATGTTTTACGTTAGCTTCTGTATTTTTCTTTTTTGGCATAACATTATGGTTTCCATTGTGGGTAAACACGATAATTTCATTTTAGGAAGTGCGAAGTACCGCCCCCTCAAAGTGATTTGATTCGTTAATTCCATATGTGGGATGTATAAAGGATGGATTTAAAGTTATTATATATGATTTATGTTACATATAAATGATGAATATAATTCTGGAATAAAAATTACATACCTCTCATTTAGTTTTAATTCCATTAATATGACATAGAATTGAAAGTAGCGTTCATGCATACGTACGGCTTACCATCTCAATGAACGGTGCATTTAATTTCTTAACTCTAAATGATTATGTAATATTATAAATACATGTATATTCTGTATATATATGATATATATGATATCAAAACCACTAATATCATTCTGGATATAGTGAAACTTTGACCACACGAACAACATGTAATTATAAGAACCCCACTTTCGACTTAAGAACCAAATATCGAAAAAACAAACATTATTAACTTAAATGATTAAAAATGTTTATAACAAGGAAATAAGTGATATAAAAGGAATAATGAACTTGAGAAATGTTCTTGATAATGTGGAGATTAACTCAAGTTTATAATTCAGGACGTTAAAGAACGATCGAGTCAAGTCGGACCCAAGGTAAGGGATCATACTCCTCTCTTTATTTTTAAGTACACTATTTTATGTCATTCCTTTTAAGCTCATATTTCTTGTGATTGGGATGTTATTTTATATTAATATTACTATAATTTTTATGTTCATATGATGAGAGACCCTATTCTCTCTCATCAATCAATTTTGGAAGTTTTGAGTGGTGCCGTTAGGCTGCCGAATTTTCGTACGAGATCTAACCTCTCTCTTTCTTTTTAAGTACTCTCTTTTATGTCACATATTTTAAGCTCCTCTTTGTTATGTTGGGGGATATTCTTTCATATTAATATTTCTGTAAACATTATGGTAATATGATGATAGACCTCATTTGATCTCATCAATCCATTTTTGTAAGTATTAGGTGGCGCCATTAGGCTGTCGAGTTTTTGTAAGGGATTTTTCATCTCACTTTTATTCCCATGAGATTTATGCTACATTTTCCACAATTTCCATTAATTGGTGTATTTAATGCCCATTATTTTACTCATTGTGTAACATACTTTCATTTATGAGTATTTACATCAATGTTTTATTGTCCTTCTTTCATGGGGTGTATGTTTCGAAAGATACCCATGTCGGTAAGGGAACCCTTCACCCTCCTCTTTTTAAAAGACTTATTTTGTTATGTCTTTTAATTCACATAACATTATGTTGGGATATGTTCTTCTATATCCTTAGTGATTTAATGTTTATGTCCAAGTGATGAGATATCCTTTTTATCTCTCATCAACTCATTTTCTGAATTTTGTAGTGACGCCGTTAGGCTGTCAAATTTTTGCAAGGGAATTTCTTAACCCAATTTTGATTCATTGGGATAAGATTGTACTCCTTGAATATGTCGTTCTATGAATATGTGTGAATGAACTCTGATTGTTTTACCCTTAATATCCACTTATATTTAGTGTATTAGTTTGTCACACATAATTATGTAATTGATTTATCCTTAATCCACGGATACCGTCTTTGTAAGGGACTTCGTCTCAATCTCCATTCATTGAGGAATATTTTGTTTTATACACAACCTTCTTTTATACGGTGTATAAACCCCATTGACTTTTACATTTATAAAAAAGGAATATTTTTTATACGAAGCGTTTTACTAAATGACAAAAGGGAATGTTTTTGTCGTACGTATGCGGCGACAATGACTTCTCCGCCGCTGTGATCATTATTTGAGTTTCGGTTTCCTCTACAAGTCATACCTTCTTTTTAAAAGAAAATAAATAACATGTTTTAAATTTCATTTATTTTTGTATTTAAAATGGTTTTCATAATGTTTTTATATCAATGTGTTGTATTGATATCTTGTGATTGAAAGGTGGAAATGTTATGTTTCCTTTATGCATGTTTTATGTGATACGATTATGTTGTGGTTCATGGGCATTATTATGAAGACGGGTGGATCTGTGATAAACTAAGGGCGGGTGAGCCTGATATAGCTCTCCAATGCATTGGGTAATGCGAAGGGGTTAAACGTTGAGGTTTCTCCGAAGAGATTTAGGGAATATACTGTGATGGGTATTCCAAACGTAACCAAGAGTGTTACTCCCTACGTAAGAATGTTATGAATTCATCAAGTTACTTTTATGTCTTATGATTTCTATGATTTATTCATTATTTTATGAGGCATGTTAAAGTTTTTATGTTTTATGGATAAAGCATGATTTCATTATTATGTATACACGTACTCATGTTTCCTTTCCATATTTTTATATCCCTTACTGAGATTTTTATGCTCATCCCATGTTTTTGAAATGTTTTTCAAAGGTCAAGGGAAGGGCACTTGATATGATGATAGTTTCAAGGAAGTTTCAATAAAGAATCCATGTTTTATTTTAAATATGTTTCTATTGTTGGGAAAAATGAATACTATCTTTTATGTAACCACTTTATTTAAATGTGGAATGTAATGTAAGTTTTATGATATAATTCTCTAAAACTCTAAACCTGAAAAGATCCTCAATGTGTAATCTTTTAATAACTCATGATTATGTATGGTTTAAGGCTGGGGCCTTATAGTTGGTATCAATGGTCAGTTTAGATAACTTTAGAGGTTAGGGTATTCTCTAAGAATAAGTGACATTGCCATAATGGTTGGGATTTCAGAAAGAGTCCTAGTTTTAGATAAAGTGAATGAGTAAGTATATCTTAGTGTTTAACTTCCTCATTAGTACATGATGGTTTTGTTTATATACTCACACTGACATTTCTATTTTTAGTGAATGGATGGATCTAGCATGAACCAGAGAGACAACATGTTTGAAGGAAACTGTGGTGGTTCTATGATTAAGATACTAGATAAAATAGGGGATTCAATGAGGAAACTCGTGGTTGTTCTAAACCAACTATCAAAGATTCATGATCAACCACTTGAACCTTGGTATGATCTCCAATGCATCATGTATGAGATGACCAATCGATGTGGAAGTTCAGGTAATAATTATAAAGGTAACCATTAGAGTTTATATGATCCTTACTTTTGAGGTAATTATGGGTTATTATATGTTATGATGGAAAATGAAAGGCATGAGATAAACTTGAGGTTAAAATATGTTATGCTCATTTTTGAAGATTTTTTCTCGTTTTGGGGAATGTTTTAAGAATTATATTGTTTTGGAAAAAGGACAACACGCAGACCGTGTGACAACCCGTCACGTCGGACAAAGATGTGGGAATCGAACCCACAACTAAAGTGCGATGGGTATTTATCGCCTACCACTGGACTATGTGAAGTCCCTGGTTAGTTTGACTAATTCTTTTTAGTTATATGATTTTAGGAATAAAGAGTAAGTTTATTTTGGGTTATCTATGGAAATGATTAACCTATCATCGAGGATATGTGATTAGGTTAATTACTTTTCAATATGAGAACATAAGGGCAACTGATGTTATTTGGAGATAAAAGTTAATTTGTACCTTGGAAGACTATGTCACTAAATCCTTAAAATATTTGGGTTTCAATCTTAGTTTGGTTTAATTTGAAGAATTTTATGGAAAAATTGTTTATCAAATGGTCCTCATTGAACTTTGGGTTTTGTTGGACAAATTTTGGAGATTAAGAATAGATTTTCTTTTTATAAAGGATTATACTTTTGTGGATTATCTGACCTCATACTAACAATTTCGGTTTTGGATTTTGTCTAAAGACATGGGAAATATATAGTTCACTTTTGTGGATTAGGTGATTCTCATGAAGTTAATTATAGTACTGTTAATGTGAACAAGTCTTCCTAAATACTCGTCTTTTGGAGAAAATATGAGTTTGATTAAGGAATCTAGTAAAATTTTAAAGTCTACGTTACATGTAAGTATGTTTGATTATGATTTAGTTAAGCTAAAAAATAAATTCCTCAATGAAGAGTAACTTAAAACAAAAATGTTGTCTGTTAACTTTTCCTACTGGGGAATCGAATACCATTTAACCCACCACCAGTTTGTGATTTTTTTATGGTTAACATTCTCCTAGATATGTTTACTATCACTCTCCCTCAGAACATGACCCTTTGTTTTTTCTTCCATGACCATGTTTTCCTACATGGAATCCAAGTATGGGTTAACTTGGGTGACCTTTGTAATTCTCTTTCATTATCTTAAAGTGATAGATTTACTGACTCTTGTTCCGATTTGGGATTTTCAATGAAGTTTCCAATCCCAAATTTAGAAATTGCGAGGATGCAATTCCCAAAAGGGGGGAAGGATGTAACACCCCAGGTAAATAAAAAATAAGAAATTTTTATATTTATCCATATTTGTGAATAAAATATTAATATTACTTTAAAGGGAATTCTATGATTGATTGCTTACCCAATACGCAACAATGAGTTCCTTTGAAATCTTACATTGCACTATAATAATAAAATAATATTATTTTAAATGGTAGTTAATTCATAGCCATTGTAATGGAGGGAATGAACAGAACTAACTACAAAATGATTATATATGTTTGTCAAAAAAAATTTACTTTTTACAATAAATTTTAGAGGATTAAAAATGTCAATGAATTAAATTTTAAGCGTAAAAATTCTAATATTCTTTAGAAGGTCGATTAACCGCCTTTTGATGGCGAACCTTTTTTAAATCCACTTTTTGAAAATTTTATGTGTTATATTTGACAAAATAAAATTCTTCTTTAGAATCGAGACATCAAAATTTACTTTGTGTAAATTTTTCGTATCTTTCCGATAAAGTTCATTTTTTAATGAATAGTGAAAAATGTTTTATTTTAATTCAAAACCTCTTTTTAATCTAATTTACTTATATGATTAGATCATATTTTGAATTTTTTAAAGTAAAATTACAATATATTTTTACCATTTAATCCAATAGTGTTCATTGGAATTAATTTCACTTTGAATTTGGACTTAAACTAGTGTCAATCTTTTAATAGATATTGTTTATTAGAAACACAATATTTGTTTGGACAGTGGGAATTAATTATTAAATTAATTAATGCAACTTATATGTTTTGAATTTTTTAAAATAGACATCATTTTTTAGTTCGGAATATTAAATATAACTTAGGGTGAATTTTTGGTATTTTTCAGAAAAACATCTATTTTTGATGAATAGAGAAACCACTAAGTGGTAGTAAAAGAAACCGACTTTTCTTATAAATGAAACTTTTCCACCTCTGTGTTTTGAATTTCAAAAATCCGTCATACATGGTAGTCATTAAGAAGTAAAATGTGGTTTAATGGGATTAAAATAATTTTTTGGTGAATAGTATCTTTTATGTTCTTAATCGCGATTAGAGGTAATTAGTGTAATTTAAGGTAAAAATAATGTTTTAATAATGTGAAATGACTTAGACACATAACCTACCCTCATTTGATGTGCCATGGCCGATCAGTAAAATCCATGGGTTAACTTGGGGACCCCATGGAGCCACTTTGGTTGGAAAATGACATAAATAACTGTTTATTTAAAGTTAAATTAAAAATGTCACAAGCATGAGATGTTTTACTAAAAAAAATTTAAATGGGGTTATACAAGTCATATTTTTGACTATAAATATTCATTAGAAATATAAAAAGATTTCTTACATGATGATATTTTTTTTTATAATTTTTAGTCATTATATAAATTAAATTATTTATGACATCATGATGATGCAGCGATTACCTCATTAATAAAATATTTAAATAAAATAAAAATATAATGTAAAATCCATGACCTACACATGTCCAAAACCTATTGGATTGGTGGATTTCGAAACCTTATCACCTTATACTCGAATTATATCAATTTGGGTCCTTTTAAATCCGAAACTCATTTTCAAATAAAGTAACATTTCTTTACTTTCCAAGAGTGCCCCTCATCTCCTCTTATAAAAGGCGCCCACCTCTACCACCTTACCCACACCTCTAAATTCATTTGCTCGGCCAAACCCTACTCATTCTTCCACTCCAAATCCCTATATTACTCCTAGAAGCCTCAATTTGGGAAGAAGTCTTCCCAAGGAAGCCTTTGAGCTCAAATCAAAGAGAGTTACCCGATTTTATGGTAATGTCTTCACTTGTCTTCTTTTGTTTTATTTTGCTTCTCCAACCCCCTAAACTCTTTTTATTCATTTATTTTGTAACAACTAAAGTATCTTAAATATACTAGGATGTTTTTATGAGAATAATTATAGCTACACTTACACACACCTACATCAAATGGTTAAATAACATACTGTTTCTGTTGATGGTGAGTTTCTGCCTCACGAAACGATGATTGTTCAACACTCATATAACACCTTTAAAGGTGGCCATTAAGATGTCACT
This sequence comes from Viscum album, assembly GCA_963277665.1. Taxonomy (NCBI): domain Eukaryota; kingdom Viridiplantae; phylum Streptophyta; class Magnoliopsida; order Santalales; family Viscaceae; genus Viscum; species Viscum album. The sequence continues at coordinate 1,464,426,558 of OY728146.1, read as the reverse complement.
ATAAATATATATGGTATATAATATGTTTATGTTTTAATTAAGCTTCTTTATTTTTCTTTTTTTTCATACTTTTATGGTTTCCATTGTGGGTAGACACGATAATTTCATTTTAGGAAGTGCGGACTATCGCCCCCTCAAAGTGACTTGATTCGTTAATGCCATATGTGGGATGTATAAAGGATGGATTTAAAGTTATTATATATGATGTATGTTACATATAAATTATTAATATAATTCTGGAATTAAAATATACATACCTCTCATTTAGTTTTAATTCCATTAATATGACATAGAAATGAAAGTAGCGTTCATGCATAGGTAGGGCTTACCGTCTCCATGAACGGTGCATTTCATTTCTTACCACTAAATGATTATGTAATATTATAAATACATGTATATTCGGGATATATATGATATATATGATATCGAAATCATGAATATCATTCTGGATATAATGAACCTTTGACCACTCTAACAACATGTAATTCTAAGAAGTCCACTTTCGACTTAAGAACCAAATATCGACAAACCAAACATTATTAACGTAAATGATTACATAATGTTTATCACATGGAAATAAGTGATATAAAATGAATAATTAACTTGAAAAAGGTTCTTAATAAAGTGTAAATTAACTAAATTTTATTATTCAGGATGTTAAAGAACGATCGAGTCAAGTCGGACCCAAGGTAAGGGATCCTACTCCTCTCTTTCTTTTAAAGTACACTCTTTTATGTCATTACTTTTAAGCTCATATTTCTTGTGATTGGGATGTTCTTTTATATTAATCTTACTATAATTTTTATATTAATATTATGAGAGACCCTATTCTCTCTCATCAATCTATTTTGGAAGTTTTGAGTGGTGCCGTTAGGCTGCCGAATTTTCGTAAGAGATCTAACCTCTCTCTTTCTTTTTAAGTACTCTCCTTTATGTCACTTATTTTAAGCTCCTATTTGTTAAGATGGGGGATGTTATTTTATATTACTCTTGTTTTAAACTTTATGTTAATATGATAATGGACTCTATTTTATCTCATCAATCCATTTTTGTAAGTTTTAAGTGGCGCCGTTAGGCTGCCGAATTTTCGTAAGGTATTTTTCATCTCACTTTTATTCCCGTGAGATTTATGATACATTTGCCACAATTTCTTTTGAGTGGTGTATGTACTGCCCATTATTTTACCCATTGTGTAATATACTTTCATTTATGATTATTTACATCAATGTTGTATTGTCCTTCTTTCACGGGGTGTATGTTTCGAAAGATACCCATGTCGGTAAGGGAACCTTTCACCCTCCTCTTTTTAAAAGACATATTTTGTTATGTCTTTTAATTCACATAACATTATGTTGGGATATGTTCTTATATATCCTTAGTGATTTAAATTTTATGACTAAGTGATGAGATATCCTTTTTTTCTCTCATCAACTCATTTTCTAAATTTTGTAGGGACGTCGTTAGGCTATCAAATTTTTGCAGGGGAACTTCTTAACCCAATTTTGATTCTTTGGGATAAGCTTGTACTCCTTGAATATGTCGTTCTATGAATATGTGTGAATATCCTCTGATTGTTTTACACTTAATATCCACTAATATTTGGTGTATTAGTTTGTCACACATAATTATGTAATTGATTTATCCTTAATCCAAGGATACCTTCTTTGTAAGGGACTTCGTCTCAATCTCCATTCATTGAGGCATATTTTGTTTTATACACAACATTCTTTTATACGGTGTATAAACCCCTTTGACATTTACGTTTATCCAAAATGAATCTTTTTTATACGAAGCGTTTTACTAAATGACAAAAGGGAATGATATTTTCGTACGTATGCGGCGACAACGACTTCTCCGCCGTCGTGACCATTATTTGAGTTTTGGCTTCCTCTACAAGTCATACCTTCTTTTTAAAAGAAAAATAAATAACATGTTTTACTTTTCATTTATTTTGGTATTGAAAATAGTTTTCATAATGATTTTATATCAATGTGTTGTATTGATATCTTGTGATTGAAAGTTGGAAATGTTATGTTTCCTTTATGCATGTTTTATGTGATACGATTATGTTGTGGTTCTTGGGCATTATTATGAATACAGGTGGCTCCATGATAAACTAAGGGCGGGTGAGCCCGATATAGCTCTCCAATGCATTGGGTAACGCAAAGGGGTAAAATGTTGAGGTTTCTCTAAAGATATTTAGGGAATATACTATGATGGGTATTCCAAACGTAACCAAGAGGGTTACTCCCTATTTAAGAATGTTATGAATGCCTCAAGTTACCTTTATGTCTTATGATATCTATGATTTATTCATGATTTTTATGAGGTATGTTAAAGTTCTTATGTTTTATGGTAAAAGTATGATTTCATTCTTATGTATACATGTACTCATGTTTCCTTTCCATATTTTTATATCCCTTACTGAGCTTTTTATGCTCATCCCATGTTTTTGAAATGTTTTTCACAGGTCCAGGGAAGGGTACATGATATGATGATAGTGTCAAGGAAGTGCCAAGAATGAATCCATGTTTTATTTTAAATATGTTTCCGTTGATGGGAAAAATGAATACTATCTTTTATGTAACCACTTTGTTTAAATGTGGAATGTAATGAAAGTTTTATGATCTAATTCTCTAAAACTCTAAACCTGAAAGGATCCTCAATGTGTAATCTTGTAATAACTCAAGATTAAGTAAGGTTTAAGGCTGGGGCCTTATAATCATTGATTACCTTGATGCATTATACATTATTTTTTTTGATTCGTCGTTTTTTTCATAGTATAAGAACTGTATAGTCAGGGTACCTTTATGTCCCTTAGATTCATGAGACAAATTATCCTTTTTGCCGCACATATAACAAATTCCCTTAACATTAAAGCATTTTCTAGTATATTTTTTTCAGTAATTTCGACATGATGGAAATTGATTCACCATAAACATGTTCATTAATTCTTTCCCTTTTTATGGGTTTTCAGATTAAATCACCATCTATTTCCTTCCATTTAATATATTTTACCTAGAAGCTTTCTTGACAATATTGGTGGATTATTAATCAATTTCAAAATTTGAGGGAAATGATTGAGAAAAGAGATACCATTAAAGAGATGGAAAAATACCTTAAAAGAATTGACCAATATTATTTTTAGTATTATTTTATTAATATGAATGATATATTGATATTATTGAGAAAATACCCCATTACCCTATAAAAAATTAAACATCATCTTTCATTTTACTAATGATCATCCTCGTCTTTTTTATTCATTTATCAAGAGGGAAATAATTTACAAACAATGTCTCCTTAATATATATTCATTCCACGTATTCTATTTCAAATTACTCACATTTATTTTATATTAAGGGCCTCAAATAACCAAAGTCTCATTTGAAACAATACAATACTAGTGTAATATTTATTTTTTCATATTATTGAATTATCAGAAATAGTTTCTCAAAGAACATTACCCATTTATCTGCAACTGAATGATTATTAGTCCCAATAAATGATTAACTATTTCCTCACATAAAGGAATTATTCATTTGAGATTGATTATGAGGAACATTATATAGCTCTATTTGGGTATGGTTATTATTCATTACCTTATCATGAATCCCTAATATATCGATGATCTATTTAGATCCAATAATAGATTCAATGGATTTATTTTCAAGGAAATGTATACAGTGAGTATGAGTATTGATACCATTAATTCTTATCATATCTATTTCTAGACAACAGAATATAATGAGTCTATTCAAAACATTATTAATTTATAGATAATAATGTAAATTTCAAAATATTTTTTAACACTTAACAATAGTAAAATATTTATGCAATGTTACATAAGGGTTATAAACATGGGGTCTTTAGGTATATATTTAAATCATTAAATCATATATCATAATGGATTTTAATGAAAATTTGAATTATCCTTGAAATATCCCATGGTATTTTTAGACTAGTTAAATAGTAAAGAATGTTTTCATACACCTTGTGATGTTCGATTCAAAGCCCAATGTGCACTTTTTAGAATTAGTACTCTAAAATAATGTTAATATAACCATGTCAACTTTTAGTATAATGATATGGTTGCTATTATTTGAAAACAACACAATCCCTTCAATATAGTTTTTTGGATATTATTATAATTTCACTTATCATCAAATTATATCATATGGTTTCATTCCATAAGTGTTATTTTCTCAAATCTAGTTCATATATTTTCTAATAAACATTCTATGATTCTAACTAGAATCACCTAAAATATATTATCTATGATATGGTGTTTAATATATTAAATTTTCATAGAACCAATGGGTTAATTTGAAAAGGAATAACCATTTTAATTTTTTTAGATAACATGATACATACATGATACTCAGTTTACAATTATGTAAAAATATAATATAATGAAATAGAACACACTCATCATTATTGATAACATTCAATTAATTATTCATCTTATCATGTGGAAAGGAAACAAAATACATGTGATCTCAAATTCATTCTAAGAGTTACATATTGTTTTAGCCATAATGAATCAATTAGGAATACTCAATAAGGTAATATATGTATCTAAAGACATAATATATTTAAATAATGACAATATTATATTGATTATAGAACACATAATATATATATAGAGGTTAGAAACACATCACAAATTTCATTTTAGAAAAAAATTAATATCATGGATATATAAAGCATAATAAAATTTTTAAATTGTAAATAACTTATCAAACATGGGATATAATCAATAAAATAAGAAAACAATCCATCCAATATCAAGGAAATAATCACATGGATAAATACAATTGGATACTCATTGAATTAATTTTTTTATATTAGAGAAAAATTTCTCAGACGTCATGGAATCTATATCATCAATAACATGCCCCATAATAGTGTAAAATTATGTGTAAAAACAAATTAATAATAGAAAACTAAAGTATCAAATTGGAAATAAAGATACATCAAGAAGATGTATAATTTATCCCCAATCCATCACTTTATATCCAAATCATTCCACATATATATTATGATTTATTTAATTAATAATCCAATATCCCATGTCAACAAATACCTGTATTATGAAATGAAAAATTATCAATATTTTCCTAGTTAATCCAATAACATTCAAAGTAAAAAAGCATAACTAAAAATTTTATATTGTTTAATAAATAAATATATCAATGATAAAAAATAATATCTTTATCATATATAAATTAATTTACCAATAAAATTCTTGATCGCAATAGATTCAAGGTAATGTAAAATTTCAATTAAAATAAATCTAGAAATGAGTGGTGATCATCAATTCATTAGGAATATAGTTTTTTGATATATAACCGTCTCATGATTAAGAATAAATTGAAGGAACGTATAATATTAGAATAAAAATTATAAAAAATTTCATTTCAAACCATTTATAATGTGTACATGAAGATAAATTTCAAACAATTGATTTAGCGATGGGCATGTCCATTATCACTATATAAGTAAAAAACATCATTTTGATTTTTCTATGAAAAAAGAAATTCATAAAATAGTATAATTATTACATTAAACAACTTTTTAAATGTAATTAATACCATTAAAATGTACTTATTATGGAATTTTAGTAATAAAAATGGAAAGTGTGATCATATTTTGAAAAAAAAATTACATGTAAGAGAAACAAATATGATTTTAAGAGATATAAAATATGATTTCTTAAAAAAATAAGGTATATTTTCAAGAAAAATAAAATTTTGGAAAAAATATATAATCCACTTTTAAAACCACTGAATATGAATATTATTTTTATTTATTAATTATAAATGATATTATTCCTTCAGTAAGATTACAAGTATTCACAATTAAAAGTATGATTGTAATATAGATTCTTACCACTTGGTTATATTTAAATTGTAAACTCTTGAAATAAGTAAAATTAACTAAATCATTATCCACCTAGAATGAGTACTTATTCTTGTTAAATACATCAATGGTGTAGTATATAGTACAATAAAATCTATGTGTGTATATATAAAAGAATATGCCTATGTAGAATGAATATCTAGAACGAATCACTTCCCAGATAGTTTTCTTCTGTTAATAATAATTTGACATCATGTATAATTTTTTTAATTTTTAACTTATTTCATAAAGAAACATATTAAAATTTATAATATCATATATCAAACTCTTGAAAAATCATATCACCCTTTTGTTTATATACTTTTATTATTTACTAAATAATGGGGGTTAAATTAAAAAATTTCTAGTGCATATATTTTCATGAAATTTATGGTTCTTGTATATAAAATATAGATAAATCAAAAAAATAATTAAAATAATGTTTTATATTTAATATTTTTAAATTAAATATCTTTTTAATAACCATTTAATAATTTTTTTCAGGGAAAATTATTCACATTCTTTCTAGGTCATGCTACGTAATTCGTACTTAGGGGACACTGTATAACTCCCTTAGTGTGTCAAATGACATAGAATTTCATGGTATATTTTTATTTAGAATCATTAATATTCCTAAATTATTATATATATTTTTTATTTCAATTATTGTGACAATCCATGTGAGTAGGTGATTGGGAAAAACTACATCATTTCTTGTGGTGATAGTCCACCGTATACAATGGTGATGAATTTATTTCCCAATTAATTGAGTTGGATATAAATAAATATTATAAAATAAACATTATAACATCTTATTATTTGGGAGAACCAAATTCATAATGAATCTTTTACATTATAATTTTAGGTAGTAAATGAAAATGTAAATAGAATGATTTTTTGGAAAATAATTACATTCGCTTAGATGATCATATATTGGATCAAATATTGATGACCCAATGGTTGTTTTTTAATTAAAATAATCTCTAGAATGAGTCTAAGGATATTTATTAGTGATTTTCTGTGGGCTTTGTGAATACCAATTTCAAGAGTTCTCTAATAATATGAGGAGAGGGAGTGTTCTATTATTAATGGTGAATAGTGGTGTCTTTTTAAATTCCAAACTATTAAATAATAGGAAGACAAATTCACCCAATGTGACTAAAAAATTTATTGATAATCACCTAAACAACATAAAATGATTATTTTTTAAAATATTATTTTATGATCTTTTATGTTCACTAAATTTTACAATTTTGTTTTCCACTATTAAAACTAGGTTTTTAACCTAGGATATTTATCCAAATAACATAAAATAAAAAAGAAAATTATTATATAATTATACCAAAAAATTATAAATATGAAATATACTTTATAAAATAAATAATATACATTTTAAAAAAATTGATTTTAACACTACCACATATAATGCTAACAAACCTATTTTACATTGACTACTTCAATTAATTTATACTTTATTTACTAAAATTATGAAAAGAAATTATATTGAAAAAATTACCTAATATTAATTATTCATTATCCAAAAATGGAATTAGATTAATTAAATATAATTTATATTTTTTAGAGAAATTATTTCTTAAAAAAATGAAATCATCCCAAAAAACGATTTTTCAAGAATTAAATTTTCTGGAATTAGATGATCTTAAGTTAACTATATGATTATTAAAAATAATTAGATGTATATTAATTCAAATAGTAAGATATAAAAAAAATTAATTCCATGTAAATTCATCACCATTATAGATTACATTAATTACAGAAAATAGAATGTAATTATGACATTAAGAAATATATTTATGCAAAAAAAATTATTCTTGATAAATACCCATGTTTTTCTCCAAATGATCTTTTATTTATTTCTATAAAATTGATAGTAAATAAAATTTTAATCATACATAATATTACACATTATTATAAATAATAATAAAAGTTGATAACTGATATATAATCAATTTTTCATAAAAACTTATTAAAAAGGGAATATTTCGAAAAAAATATAATATGATTATTTTGACCAAGTCTATTAGAAATACATATTCATCCCTAAAAATAAGGATTTTGGTAATCTAAAATATTAAAATGATATTTCTTTATTATTTAGAAAAATATAATATTTATTTACCATAACTTTTTAACATGTTTTCCCATAGGTGTATCCAAATTGATTTTTCATCCATGGCCAATAAGATAATTGTGCTCAATCACACACATGTTGGAGAAATATACACCATATGGGAGACCTAGAAAGTCTGGAATGTAAATATCAAATATCGTAAAAGTATAAATATATTTTGAAAAGAATATATAAATCACAAAAATAATAATATATATGAATGTGACCCACTATAACATTACAATATGTTTTTTGAATAAATTCATGTTTTTAAATAGCTTACTTTACACGCAAAATAATGCTTTATCAAAAAGAAATATTATATTATGATTTTTTATAAAATGCATTAATTTCATATAAATTAAATTTAAGGGTTTCTAAGTGATTAACTACATTATGATATGCATATATATTTTGTAATGAATATGATATTATTTATAAGAGTTTATCATTTAATTCGTGTATATTAATAAAAGTTGTTTTATTCATCAAATAAATATTTCAATCCCAACAATATTTTAATTGGTACGTGTGAGAAAATAATAACACTATTTTATATGAAAACATTAATAAAAAATATCTGAAAAAATGGACATCATTTTTGAAATCCACAGAGTGTGGATTTCTTATATTGAATGTTCTTATTTATTTTGTAAACTATTAATGATTCAGTGAATTGTGAAAATAGAGAATTTTCTATATTGGAAATGTCTTTTTATAAATTATGTCCCAATTTTCTGTTAATTTAATGGAAGTCACTAAATGCATTATATTACATTAATATTCATTATATAATATTTCATTATAGATTTATCTTTTTCAATAAAACACTTTTCTTGAGAACTTTTTTTAATTTCTTAATGGTTCTTAATTTTAAATAATTAAAAGAAATACTATAATGAAATTATTTAAATGAAATTTTTATATAAAATTTATCTAAATATTAATTTCAATTATTTTATATATATGTAATTATATTGTTTTGAAGATGATATCATATTTAGATAAAAATTCATTCAATGAAAAAATAAATCTCAACACATCGACACATTTATTTTAAAATTAAAATTTTATAATTCAATGAATTGAATTTGAAAAATTGTTTTGTATATATGTTATAAAGATAAATTATACTATCTTCTTATTTCAACCATATTTTTTTACCATTATTACTAGTGAAAATATTAAAAATAAATTTTCAGTAGTCATGGTAAATAGGGGTTTGACGATTGGATAAAATAAAATCAAAATGATTAAAAATGATCCAAAAAATGTATTATTACCATTTTATTATCATATTTAGAAACATTATTTTATATTTTTAATAAATTTACTATTTTTTTTATTTTTTAATTAGAAATAAATGGTTGTTATTATTCATTTTCAAATACTCAAATTGTGTTGTCACCCCCAAATATAAAAGTACACCCCTCTCCAATCCGCTTTACGCATAATTCCCCACTGGATTATACAATTACAACCCAAATCACATTACTAAATCAATAAAAAATGTAAATTCGTTGTAATGATCATAAATACAATCTTGGATGGGTTTATTTTTAATCCTAAAGAGGTGGTTTGAAAAAATGGTAATGCTATTAACCGATAATGTTATTTTACATAATCCTACAAATTATTAATACATTATGAAATATTTTGAAGATAATATACTCAAAAAATAAATATACTTACATGTTGTTTTCTAGTTACATAATACTATCTCGTCCTCCTTGAATATGGAAGTGCAATAGTTGAGAGTGTGTATAGAATATTACTTCCTCATGAACAAGTGAGATTCCTTTTCCATCACTGCTAGTCAATCCCAGATATAATGGTGTATATATTTTGATTATTTATGACATATATTATACAATAATACTTCAAGAGTTATAGTTTTTAATTAATTTTTAACTTTCTTTTTTTTGTAATATGATGACATCTCTCACATTTATGGTGGACCACCACCTCACAAAATGATGTGATTCGTTTTTATTTAATCATTATATGGATGGAAATATTAATTAATTTTAATATTATGTATGATATTCTGGAAATTTTAGTCATTATAAAAGGTAAATATATCATATAATTTCTGAAATACCATTAATATAATAAATGATAACTTCTTCCTTCTATACGTAAAATTACCCCTCGCAACGTGATGGGATTCATTTTAATTACCACAAAACATGGTTGTATATTATATTATATATAATGTAAATTTAAGATATTTACGATAAAATTACCATCCTTTAATGATAATTTAATCAATAAATTTTTTCCATATTAATTATCGAACAATAGAAACATTATTCATGAATATGTATGAACTATAGTCTCCTTGATTGTAATATAGTTTATCTTTCATAACAATATTTTATTATTAGTTTTAAATGTATAATATATGGCTAAAAATAAAATTATTTATTAAAAAATTATTATGGAGAATTTAAAATTAAAGTCATTATGTCATTAGTAAACAAACTAATGTGGTTTGGGACATATGTTCCATTTATCGTTAAAACAACAGACATCAAACAAATATTTCAATAATTGAACATAAAATGACGAAAAATAAAATTAAATGCATAATATAAATAATATTGAATATTAATAATGAATTTTTTCATCAGTTTTTTAGGAACATATGGAACACACATAATGCACAAGGTATTGGAAATGGGTTTGTCTCAAATCATTTTTCTTCAATAAAAATGTTTTTTATGACCCAAATTTTATTTAATGGGGTATATACAATCAATTTATATATTACATTAATATTAATTCATAATTAATGATATTTTAAGGTTCAAATCATAGAGATAATCCATTGAAGTTATGAGTCAAATTTATCAAATGCAATAATGGTTTATTATAAAATCTCATTTTATTTATTATTTTTTCCTTTGGATTTTCATTGTATAAAATTATATTAAATATGTCTAATAAAACTCTTTAATTTTTTAATCATATCAGTAATAATGAAATTTTTTTGTTCTTATATAATTTAACTCTTATTTTTACATTGAATTAATAATATTTTTTAAAACATATCCGAAGCCATTTCAATGTTATGTCAAAAACAAATTCTCTTCCTTATCTATGTTTTTATAAAAATGTGTTAAAAATTAATTTTACTATTCATCAATTACGGTTAAAATAACCCTTTTTCAATCATTGACCATGTAATAATGACTATGCTATTGAAAATGACTCACATTTAGGTCTGGAAATAAGTTTCTTCCAAATTTATCTTTTTTACTATGATCTTATGATGTCATTCTATTTATTAATTGATACAATGTGATTAATAGATTTCCATCTCTATTAAAATATAATTTTTTAACTATGACTCACAATTTATGCCTATTTATTGTGTTTGTTACTTTAATGATATTCTTTTTCACACTAATTTCTTATATCAATTTCCTAGGTTATACCATGAAGTTTTACGATCACAAATGGACATAATATTTCACTATGTAAGTGTTTATGGAATATGGATTTCATATATTTGTTATCATAGATGAGTTAATGACCCAGTCTTCTAAAGACACTCCACCTCATGATCTTTGGGAAGAAAATAATTTATATTCATTTTTAAATCATTTAATAATATATTCAAATATATGGGTATCTATAGTTGGTATCAGTGAAAATGATTATTTATTATATGTAATTATTATGGGAAAACATTAGTGAAAACCCAGATGAAAAGTCAATGGATATGTCCATGCACAAGTCTATGTATAAAAAAATATCCTCAAATCATGGTGATATATAAAGAGAGTGGTTTATTTTAAATTACAAAATATTTTGGACAAAAATTATGGATTTGGTTTTGGAACCAATTTTCCTAGGAATAATAACACTACAAAAGGTGTGATTGGATTGACATGAGCATTACCACTACACGAAAATGGGCCTTAATATGAAAATAAATTTTTATTATTCATCTATAATGTTTGAAATACACATTTTCCCATGTTTTAAATTTAAAAATGTTACTATTAGTATTCTTTTTTAAAAGATTTTAAACAAGGAATATTTAACCATTTAATAATTATGTTAGTGGAATCCTTGTTTTTTGGTGAATTACCTGAATGGTTTTATGTTTTCAAGACCATTATCTTCCGTGAAGCATCATCTATTAATATCGAATAATATTTATAAAAACTATATCCATAATATTTTGTAAAATTTAAATTTTATATAGTAATTATGAAATTGGGAAGTATATTTTATTCATGACTGTTTTTTATCATTTTAATGGTATATATATTTATAAAAAATGAACATTAATGATATAATTTTTTTTTAAAATCAAATATATATGTACCACACATGTATATCATGATTACTCCCCTTCCATTAATATGGTAGTACATTCCATATTAAAAATTAACAAATGACTTCATTATGAAAATTGCATTGATTATGAAATGAGATAATATTTCCCATATTATTTTCACTAAATGGATAATTCTTAAGGTGTTCCTTATGACTGCATCAAAATTGTGGAATATATAGATCAGTCAAACTTTAAGATATGTGAAGTAAAATTGTGATATAATCCCTTATTTAATGTTATAGTATAATGAGAAATCATTTATTATATTAGGAATTAAACAAAATTCTTTTATTGGACATCATTAACCATGTGATATTGACTAGACTGTTGAAAAAGAATCGTGTTTATGTTTATAAAGATGTTTCAACCAGAATTATCTTTTTACCATGATCTTATGATGTAATTATTTTTTTATCCAATGTGATTAATCACTTTCCTTAAATTTTAAAATATAATTTTTAACTTTGACTCACTTTTTATGCCTCTTTATTGTGATTCTTACTGTAATTAGATTTTTTTTCACACCACTTATATGAATTTCTCTGGTAATACCATGAAGATTTATGATCACAAATGGACTTAATAGTTTACTATATAAGTGTTTATGGAATAAGTATGACATATATTTGTTTCTAAGGATTAATTATTGTCTCAGTCTTCTATAGACACTCCTCCTCATGATCATTGGGATGGAAATGATTTATATTAATTTTAAAATAATGAAATAATATATTCAAATATATGGGTATGTTTAGTTGGTATCAGTATAAAGGATTATTTATTATATGAAATTAGGATGATTAAAAATTAGTGAGAACCCAGAGGATAAATTAAAGGACATGTCCATTAACAAGTATATTTCTAGAAAAATATCCTCAAATCATGGTGATATATAACAAGAGTGGTTTATTTTAAATTACATAATATTCTGGATAAAATATGTAGATTTGGTTTGGAACCAATTTACCTTTGTGTAATAACTCTAAAAAAGGTGTGATGGGATTGACATGAGCATTACCATTACACTACAATGTGACTTACAATGAAAATATATTAACATTCATGGGGGAATTTTTTTTGTAAATATACAAAATATTAATGATCTATCAGGGTGGATTTGAATATATAATGACTATAAATGACCATGGATAAACTTGTGGTAAAATATTTTGATCATAAAGAGTCCTAATTTTTAAATCCTATAAATAAATATTCATTGTTGTGTGGTTTTCGACATTCATTATTATTCTCAATAAAATGTTTTTTGTTTTTATTAAATGGTCAAAAGTACATTGAATCATATCAATATTAATTGGGATGGACACTTCTATGATTTTGGGAAACCACATTGGATTATTACTGGATGTTAAGAAATAGTGATTACACACAATAATCTATGATTCTATATGAATAAAAATGTTAGAATTAGTGATATTTGAAACAAATAATCTAATAGGTAGATAAAAATTTATAGATGTTTCTGTTCGAATGCATATATAAGAAAGAAAATTCTACTTCCCACATTACACTAAGGTTTGAAAATATTCTTGATGAATATCACAAGGGTGGGGATAGATGTTTTCAATGAGAAAATAGAGGTCAAGGGAAATTAATTTCCTAGTAATTTGATTTTTTATTTATAGGTAATTGAGGAATTATCTGAGTTAATTACCCAAATTAACAATTAACACTTGGACTAAGGGATAAGCTATGTTATTCCAAATCATTTAAGTAAACGAGTTTATATATATATGTGTGTGTGTTTGTCTCTCTGTGTGTCAATTTAGATTTATGAATTAAAATGTGGAAGTATATTTAAAATTATCTCTTTATACAAATCATGAATCATCTATTGAATGTGTTGAATTTGAAACATAAATGTCTTCACGTAAAATTAAAATTAGTCTTATGGTTACTAGCACGGATTTATAAATTTATGGTTTCTTTGTGTTTTAATTCGGAGCATATCTAGTGTATATTTTTGTGGTTCACTATATTCTTTCTCAGTGGAATTCTCTGGATGCAAGAGGTACTAGCGATGAGGATGGGGGTGCGATGGGGTTGTGGCTTGAGCTTGTGTCAAGGTGATCCGTTGGTCTCTCCTGGTGGCGATAGTGTTTGTTCCTGGTGAAGGTTGTTGTGGTGGTGGTGGGCCAAGGCTGTGGTCTGTTCATGATGTCATGGGTGCATGGTTGTGTTTTGAGAGGGTTGGTCATAGATAAGGTTTGTTGACCAGCCTATTGAAGGATGCTGCTTTTGGGTGTTTTATATTGTTGTTTGGGAGTGTCTGGTCTTGGATTGGGTTCCTTGGATGAATCTCCTATAGTACTTCATGGTAGATTCTTGTTGGTTCTCACATTTCCTTAAAAAAGTTATTATAAAATCAATAAAAAAGTTATTTGGAATTATAACCCAGATTGGGATTTATTAAATTACATTTAAAGGTGCATAATGATATATTATGGGATTTTTTATTAGGTTGAAGTTTATACAATCTTTTAGTTTAATGTATGGGATTAATTGGGAATAATTCTATAACAATTATACATATGAAAGAAGGATGTTTTTATGTACATTCACTCATTAAATGGATTCTGTTCAATATTATAAGTTGATATTAAGCTATTATATATTAATGATATATATTGGAAAACACATGTTATCCAATATTATATTAATTAATATAGGGGGAATAACTTTTTATTATGTTTTTAATTATGTGATTAGTTAGTAGATAATTTTATCACCTCTAACAAAAACAATCATTATAAATACTCTTCTCAGGGATAAAATGATGATATTAAGGTGGAAATTGATTAAATGATGAAATTAAACATTTCAAATAAGTATATTTAAACAGTCTTAGTCTAGATGGTGAGGAAATTCCTCAAAATTTGGAAAAGGATCATGAAAAAAATATCATCATATTATCTTTATATCAAGAGAATCAAATCTTAGTTTACTCTTGAATAATTTATGATTTTAAGATCATTAGATTTCTTTTGATCATTACCTTCCTTGTGATAACTAATCCATATCACTATTTAAAATTATTTATTCCTTTATTCAATATCAATATCTTCGGATTCCATCGATAGTCTCTGATATTGAATCATTTTAGGTGTTATTTCATATTAGCTTCATAAATTTCATTATCTCATTTAATGAATTTACATTTTTAACCCACTTTAAAATAAGAATTTGCAAAAAATGTAATTTAATGTGTTAATCAATTGATTACTAATATAAATAATAAATTGCAAGTAATCAATTTATTTATTGTGTATAATATTAAATCATGATAATTTAAAAGATTAAAATTTTGTTCGATAATGTAGAAGACATGAATCACAGATCTCAGATGATAATGTAACAACCTAAAACATTATTATATTTATTTAAAATAATATAAATTTCATTAATATCATTCGTACCATGAAACAATACATTTGAATGGTCCTTGATGTACTATTATTTTTCAAATTTTCTATATAAATAAATTCAACTTGTTTAACATCATTCATAAAATAAAACACCATGTTTAAAATTATAAACTATTTAAATAAATTATTAGATATTACTATTATATTGTAAAAATTATACTGGGGTGTACGAAATGGAATAACTAAATTATAACATTAGGTAATTTTTTTACTAGTAATAAATTTCTATATAAATTTTTATTATCTAATCTATCAAATTCCAACAATGTCATTTTATTAATAAAAATATGATCGGATCAAAAAGAAAAAATTTTCTAATTATTTTTAGAAGAAAACACAATTATTTTCTTCAAAATTTAGAAAAAATAAATGATTCAGTGTATTTAATTTTTGAAATTTTAATAACTATATCAACTTATGGTGAATGTTTTTAAATTGTTTTCAAAAATAATAATTATTTTATGAATATTGAAAAATTCTAATTTCAAAAAAAAATTCATTTATTTCCACTGAATAACACCCAGTATTTTTATAATGTAAAATAAAATTGACAAAACTGTCACTTAGTAATATTAAATAAAATTATTTTTTTAAGTCATCTTTACACTCATTTTTAGTATACATTTAATTTTTGGCTTTATATTATTTTATAGATAACAATTGTGAAGTCTATAATATTTTTCCATACCAAATACCGAAAATAAATACCATTTATGAGGTATTTTAAATATAAATAATATATATAAATATATTCATTTAAATTATTTTGTCTTTGATAAATTTTAATATTTTCTACAAGTGATCATATTTTTTTTAAAATGAATTTTTTGAAAACCTGATTTTTTGATATGTTTTTTGATTAAATTATAAATTAAATTATGCCACATATTTGGGTGGAATATTGAAAATATTATTACACATTTGGAATCATAATAATTTATATAATAACAAAATTTCATCTTAAATTTATTCCACAAGTAATAGTAAAATTATTAACATTAGTTTTCATGGATAAGGTGAAGCAATTTCAGGGGATAACCCAAAATAAATTATATTAATAATGGGAAACAAATATCTAATTCCAATAGGATAGTCATGTACAATATTTAAATTCTTTAAGGGTAAAAAATAGTACATTTTGGTACCTTTTGGCTTGAGAAACACATTAGTGTAACTCATCATTTTATGAAATTGCTATTTGTCCTCTCACACGCTTATAAAAGGCCACATCGTCTCCTCTTCTATTCACTCATAAAAACTGATTAGTTAGAAAAATATATACCTGAATCATTATAATTCACTCTAATAATATCATAATCCATAGTTGTAACTGATAGCCAATATAGTAATTCATTATGTATAACACCAAAATGGTTTGTCTAATGAGAAGCTATCATTTTAATAGTTCATTTTATTTTATTTATTTTTCATCTTCACTGAAATCATATAAAATCATATAAATATAAAATAATCAATTTATTCTATCTAATAATATGTTTTCATGTTATGTTAATTAACTAAACCCATATCCACCACAATCAAATGTATAATGATACCATTGATAATGTGTACAATGTACTACCTCCCCACGAACTAATATAATATGTTTTCCATAGCCACTTGTGAAGTGGTGAGATTTATTTTTATTACCTCATAACATTGGTAGTATATTAAAATATAAAACATTATTGGACATCATTGACCATGTAATATTGACTAGACTGTTAAAAATGACTCACATTTATGTCGGGAAATATGTGTCTCCCAATATTATGTTTTTACCATTATCTTATGATGTAATTCTATTTATTTTTTGATCCAATGTGATCAATCATTTTCCTTCTCTATTAAAATATAAGTTTTTATCTTTGAATCACATTTTATGTGTCCTTATTGTGATGGTTACTCGAATGATTTTTTTGCATAATTCTTTCTTATATATATATCCCTGGTTATACCATGAAGTTTTATGCTCACAAATGAATCAATATTTCACTATGTATGTTTTTATGGAATAAATATTTCATATGTTTTTTTACATGGATGAATTATGGTCCCGGTTTTATAAAGACACCCCACCTCATGATCTTTGGGTTGGAAATGATTTATATTAATTTTTAAATAATGTAATGATATATTCAAATGTATGGGTATCTATAGTTGGTATTAGTAAAAATGATTATTTATTATATGTAATTAGGATGAGAAAAAAGTAGTGAGAACCCTAATGATAAATCAGAAGATATGTCCATGAACAAGTATACGTATAAAAAATCCTCAAATCATGGTGATATATAAAGAGAGTGGTTTCTTTGAAATTACATAATATTCTGGATAAAAAAATGTGGATTTGGTTTTGGAGCCAATTTACCTAGGGGTAATAACACTGAAAAAGGTGTGATAGGATTGACATGAGCATTACCATTACATGAAAAAGGGCCTTACTATGAAAATATATTTTTACTTTTCAACTATCATATTTAAAATAATATTTTTCCCATGTTTTAATTTAAAAAAAATAACTAAAAGTATTCTTTTTTAAAATATTCTAAATAATGAATATTTAATCATTTAATTATTATGTTAATGGAATCCCTATTTTATGTGAATGACATGAATGGTTATTTTTGTTTTCAGAACAATTATTTTACATGAAGCATCATATATTAGTTTTGAATAATATTTAAAAAAAATTAAATTTATAATATTTTGTGAAATTTAATTTTTCTATAGGCATTGTCAAATTGGGATGTATATATTCCTCCTGAATTCTTTATATCATTTTAATGGTATTTCTATTTATCAAAAACTAACATTAATGATATATAATTTTTTCTAATAAACTATATATGTAACACACATTTATATCCTAATCATTACCCCTTCCATTCATTGGGTAGTACATTCCTTATTAAAAATTATCAAATTACATCATTATGAAATTTACATTGATTATTATATGAGATAATATTGCACAACTTATTTTCACTCAATGGATAATTCTTGTGGGGTGCCTTATGATTGCTTCCCATATATATAATATATAGATTATTAAAATTTTAAGATATGTGACCTATGATAGTGATACAATTCATTGGTTAATGCTATTGTATCATGAGACATCATTTATTATATTAGGTATTAAACAAAATTCTTTATTGGACATCATTAACCATGTGATATTGACTATACTATCGAAAATGACTCATGTTTATGTCTGGAACTATATTTCTACAAAACTATATCTTTACAATGATTTTATGATGTAATTTTATTTAATTTTTGATCCAATGTGATTAATTATCTTTCTTATCTATTAAAATATCATATTTTAACATTGACTCACATTTTATGCTTCTTTACTGTGTTTGTTACTATATTGATTTTTTTTCATACCGCTTGCATATATGTACTTCTCGGGTTATACCATGATGGTTTACGATCAGAAATAGACTTAATATTTCATTATGTAAGTGTTTATTGAATAAATATTTTATATGTTTGTTTCCATTGATGAATTATGGTCCCAGTCTTCTAAAGACACTCCACTTCATGATCTATGGGATGGGAATGATTTATAATCATTTTAAAATTATATAGTAATATATTCAAATGTATGGGTATCTATAGTTGGTATCAGTGAAAATATAATATTTATTATATAGAATTAGGATGATAAAACATTATTGATAACACAAAGGATAAGTGAAAGGATATGTCCATGAACAATTATATGTATAGGAAAATATCCTCAAATCATGGTGATATATAAATATAGTGGTTTCCTTTAAAATACATAATATTGAAGAAAAAATATATGGATTTGGTTTTGGAACCAATTTACCGAGGTGTAATAACTCTAAAAAAGGTGTGATGATATTGACATGAGCATTACCACTACATGACAATGGGCCTTACTAAGAAAATATATTAACATTCTCAGGGGACATTGTTTGGAAATCACAAAATATTAATGATCCGTCATTAAGGATTTAAATATTTAATGACAATAAATGACCATAGACAAACCTATGGTGGAATATTTTGTTCCTAAGGAGTGATGATTTTGAAATCCTATAAATAAAAATTCATTATTGTGTGGTTTTCCACAGTTGTCATTATTCTTTATGAAATGATTTTTTTATTAAATGGTTGGAAGTACGTTGAATCATATGAACGTTAAATGGGATGGAAATTTTTTTGATTTTGGGAAACCAAATTGGATTTTTACTTGAAATAAAGATATAGTGATTAAACATAATAATTTATCATGGTATATGACTTAAAATATGGGAATCAGTGATATTTGTAAAAAATAATCTAAGAGGAAAATAAATATTTATAGATGTTCCTATTCCAATGGATATATATAAATAAGGATTTTTCTTCCCACATTTCAACAAGGTTTTAAAATTTTTATGTTTAATATCACAAGGGTGGGGGTAGATGTTTTCAATGAGGAAATAGAGGTCATAGAGAAATTAATTTCCTTGTAATTTGACTTTTTATTTTTAGGTTATTTTTGGAATTATCTAAGTCACTTACCAAAATTATTGGTTAACACATTTACAATGGGATAACCTATGTTATTCCAAATCATTGAAGTAAATGAGTTTATGTATATATGTGTGTGTGTGAGTGTGTGTGTGTGTGTGTGAATTTAGATTTATGAATTATGAAGTAGACGTATATTTAAAATTTTCTTCTTTATAAAATTCATGAATCATTTATTGATTGTCTTTAATTCAAAACATATATTTATTAATGTTAAATTAAAATTATTGTTATGGATACATTCATGGATGTATGAATTTAATGATGGTTTTTCTTTTCATTCAGTGCTAATTTGGTCTATATTATTCTGGTTCACAAGATTCTATCTCAAAGAAATTGTATGGATGCATGATGTATCAGCGATGAGGATGGGGGTACAATGGGTTTGTGGCTCCAACTGGTGTCAAGGAGATCTAAAGGTCTCTCCTGGTGGTGATATTGTTGTTTCTTGGTGAAGGTTGTTGTGGTGGTGATGGCCCATGGCGGTGGTCTGTTCATGATGTCATGGGTGCATGGTTGTGTTTTGGGAGGGTCGGACTAAGGCAAGGTTCGCTGACTAGCCTATTTATGGTTTCTTATTTTGGGTGTGTTATTTTTTTGTTTGGGAGGGTTTGGTCTGGGGTTGGGTTCCTTGGATGGCTCACTTATGGATCTTCATGGGAGGTTCTTTCCGGTTCTTACATTTCCTTAAACGTGTTTTTATAAAATCAATAAAAATCTTTTTTGGTATTACAAGTTACATTGGGGATTTATTAAATTACATTTAATGGTGGATAATGTTATAGTATGGGAATTCTTATTAGGATGAAGTATATTCAACATTTTAATTTAATGTAAAGGATTAATTGGGAATAATTCTATTATAATTCGATAGATGTAAGAAGTGGTTTTTATGGACATTTACTCATTAAATTGATTCTGTTGAATAATAGAAGTTGATATTAATCTATTATATATTAATGATATATATTTGGAAACATGTGTTATAATATATTATTTTAGTTAATAGAGGAATAATAACAAGATATTATGTGTTTAATTATTTGATTAGTTACTAGATAATTTTAGTTCCACCAACAACAGAATCATCATAAATACTCTTCTCATAGAGAAGATGATGATATTGAGGATGGAATTTTAATGAATGATGAAATTATACTTTTCAATTAAGTATAATTATATATTCATAGACTATATGGTGAGGAAATTCCTCAAATTTAGGAAATGAATCATGAAAAAATTATCATATTATCTTTATATCTGGGAAATCAATACTTATTTTACTCTTGAATAAATTATTATTTTAAGATCATTAAATATATTTTGATCATTACATTACTTGTGATCACTATTTCATATCACTATTCAAAATTATTTATTCCTTTCCTCAATATCCATATCTTTGCATACAATCAATAGTCACCGATATAGAATCCAATATGTGTTATTTTAGATTAGCTTTATAAATTACATTTTCTCATTTAATGAATATACATTTTTAACACAGTTTTAATTAATAATTTACAAAAAAGGAAATTTAATGTGTTAATAAATTGATTAATAATATAAAGAATAAATTTCAAGGTATCAATTTATTTATTTTGTATAATCCTAAATCTTGAGACTTTAAAAGAATAAAATTTTGTTTGGTAGTGTACATGACATGAATCACCAATCTCAGATGATAATTTATTAACCTAAACCATTATTAAATTTATTTAAAATAGAATAAACTTCATTGATGTTATTAGTACCATGAAAAAATACATTTGAATGGTCCTTGATGTACTATGATTTTTCAAATTTTCTATATAAATAAATTCAATTTATTCAATATCTTGTATAAAATGAAACACCATGTTTTAATAAAAATTATATACTATTTAAATTAAATTTTAAATATTACTATTATATTGTAAAAATACTAATGGGGTGTATGAATTGTAATAACTAAATTATGACGTTTAAATAATTTTCTAACTCAAAATAAATATATTTATAAATTCTCACTATCTAAACCATCAATTTAAATCAATGTCATTTTATTAATAAAAAATATGATATGATCAAAAAAATATATTTTACTAATTATTTTTAGATGAAAACTAAATTATTTTCTTCAAAATTTAGATAAAATAATTCATTTCGTGTATTTAATTTTTCAAACTGAAATATCGATATTAACTTATGGTAAATGTTTTTATTTAAAATAATAATTATTTGATGAATATTGAAATATTATAATTTAAAAAAAATCATTTATATCCACTGAATAACACCCAGTATTTTTATACTTTAAAATTAAATTTTCATCATTTAGTTATATTAAATCAAATCAGTTTAATGAAATTCATCTTTACAATCATTTTTAGTATATGTTTAATTTTTTACTTTAAATTATTTTATGGAAATATATTTTGAAGTCTATAATTTTTTTATATATCAAATTCCAAAAATAAACACTATTTATGAATGATTTAAAATTTAAATAACTTATATAATATTCATTTAAATTATTTTGTCTATGAATAATTGTAATATATTCAACATGTTATCATATTTTCATTAAAAATAAATTCCTTGAAAACCTATTTTTTGATATGTTTGGGGTTTAAATTATAATTTAAATTACGCCACTTATTTGGGTTGAATATGGAAAAATTTATTACAAATTTGGAATAATTATAATTTATATAATAAGATAACTTCATCTTAAATTTATTCCACAATGTATAGTTAAATTAGTAATATTATTTTCCATGGTTAAGGTAAAAAAATATCAGTTGGTAACCTAATATAAATGATATTAACAATGGTAAATAAAACATCTAATTTCAATAGGGTAGTCATATACCATAATTAGATATTTTAAAGCTATGAAATACTAAATTTTTGTACCTTTTGGATTGAGAAAAACATCAGTGTAACTCATCCGTTTAATAAATTGCAAGTGTGTCCTCTCATACACTTATAAAAGGACACCTCGTCTCCTCTTCTATTCAATCATATAAAACAATTAGTTATCAAAATATCTACTTGAATCACAATAATCCACTCCAATAGTATCATAATTCATAGTTTTACCTGATAGCCAATATATTAATTAATTATTTATAATACCAAAAGGGGTTGTCTAATGAAAAGCTATCCTTCTTAATAGTTCATTTAATTTTATTTATTCTTGATCCTCATTGAAATCATATTAATTCATATAAAGATAATATAATCTATATATTATATCTTATAATATGTTTTTATGTTATGTGAATTAACTAAACCCTTCTCTACCACACTCAAATGTATAATGATACCATTTATCATGTGTACAGTGGACTACCTCCTCACTAACTAACATAATATGTTTTCCATAGCCACTAGTCATTGATGTATATAATTTTTTATATTATGATTATATATTATAATTATTAAATAAATATATTATTGGAAATATTATATCACCTATACCTTTTTTACGTTCCATTCTTTTCGGAATAAATTAATGTGTCTTTTCTGTACGGTGGCCTACTTCTTAATGTAATCATGGGATTATTTTTCAATATATACTTTACATATAATGTAAAAATGATTAATTTTAATTTTATATTTTATATAAAAAACATATTAATCTATTTGGAAAATAAATACATTATATGATTTATTACAATACCATGAATTGAATAAATGATAACGTTTTTTGTGTGTATAGTGGACAACCACCATGTGATATTTGGAGATTTATTTCAATTACAAAATAAAGTGGATAATATATATAGGGTCAATTAAATTAATAATATGTTTTACATAATATAATGATAATCCTTAAATGTTAAATAAAATTGACCTTCATTTAATCATGATCATCGTAAACAGTAAACGTTACTCATGAATTTGTATAACCAACCATCATGATGATTTAAATATTGTTCATTGTAGATTAACAAATTTAATGGTTTGTTTTAAAATTTTAATATTTGTATTATATTTATGATTATTTAATTATTATCAATCTAGAGTGAATTAAATATTACACAATTTGTCCCCAGTCAACATACCAATGTGTTTTTGGGAATCTGAGGTATGTATTATTAAATCACCCAATATAAAATTAATAGTTTATGTATTTTAATAAAACATGTTAAAAAATAAATTATATGGAATAATAAACCTAAAAACCTTCTTAATAAATTAAATAATTAACAGGTGGTTATTATTTAATTTCTTAAGAAAAGGATTGCATGTGATGATTCAGGATCGAGGTCAAGGATTCATATCAAAACAAAAATCCTTGATATAAAATATATTTCATTATCTGAATATATAATAATGGTGTATATCCATCCGATATTAATATTATATCAAAAATTTAAGTAATATAATTATATTTTAATATAATATTTATCTAATTCTTACATTGGAGTTATAATTCCAATGTTTCTAAAGAGGTATGTCTTTATGTGGTAATATATTATTTTAAGATTTTTATGATTGAATTTCAATGGTAGATAATTACATTATCATTGTATAATAAAACACACATATTTTCATATATATATATATATATGATTATGATATTTTCTTTTTGTATTACAATTATTCCCAATAATGTTCTAAAAATAATTCTATTTTTTTATAAAATCCTTCTTAATTTATATATTCAATTGAAAATCCATTTTCATCTATTATTATGTTTTCTAAACCATTAAAAAGTAATTTATTATTATTAATTGATTGATAAAAGTAATTTTTACCCATATTTTATATTTTAAAAAATATATTAAAATTAATCATCCTATAATTTTCTAAATAAGGTACTTTTTATCTTTTAACGAAATTATGAAAGGAAACATTGTTTCAACATGTATATATAATAAGTATTTATTATATTGTTACCATTATATTTTTGAGTAAAATTATTTCCAAAATAATTTATGAATATAATTTTATCATAAACCATTTTTCAAAAGTCGATGTTTTATTCTCTAAATTAATATTTTCATTCATTTTTAATTAACTTATTTTGATCAATGAATGAAATAGTTAATGTAATGTAGGGATTATACATTCAGTATATATGTCCCCAAACATGTATTCCATTACTAATCTCACATAATTTGATTTTGTAATACTCTTATTATGTTCATTTCTAATATTCATTCATAATGAAAATCACTTTGATTATGATATGATTCAATTTTATGAAAACCATTTCTATTACATGGGTAATTTTTTTATTTGATGAATTACTATTGAATTAAATTATCTTTCACATATATTTCTTGAAAATGTTATTATAGGTTTGAAAAAATATTGATCCAAGGTATTGAAAATTGTTATAGTCTCATGAGACATCATATATGGGATGAGGGAGTAATCCTAATACATTATGTGACGTTGTCCACTGAATGATATTTTCTTTGTTGTTAGCCTTAAATCCTATTTATGGAATTATTTATGTTTCTACCACATTTTATATTTTAAAATTATATTTTAATACCATGATAATTATGTTATAACTCATTGTTATTATTTTTATGCATCCTCGTTTAGGGTTTTAAGTCATACCTATGTCACACATGTTACGAATCCTAATATTTTTTATTTAATTACTATTATTTTTATATCTCCAAATTATTTTATGTACTCTCTGTGTTAAGGAAACAATTTTTAGGAGCCCAAATAGATTTCGGATCTTTCTATGGAAATTTATATAATATAAGGATCTAATGCACATTTTTTTCTTATAATATACTATGATTCTATTAATAAAATGACACTAGGACACACAATATTTGAGATTTAAATAAAAGATGTTTGTTAATAAATATGTTATTTTTTTTTCATGTTAATGGTAATCTAGATAAATATTTATAGATTAATATTCTAGTGTTTTCCTCATTCATGGAAATGGGTAAATGGACATAAATGTGGAGGTACTATGTTGAATGTGAATTCATGGAATTTAACAATGATGGGTGTTTATGTGTATGTTTTATATGTAAGTAACCCACTATATGATTAAGAATCACAATTATTTATTATTTTTGTTAAGATGAGGATGAATGAAGGAAAATACTATATATGATGAACATATGTAAGAAACGTTTAATCCATTATAAAATAAAAGAATATAATAATTTCTATTCAATAAAATTAATTCTCTTAAACCAATAATTTGACATAAATAATCATCAACCATGATGCTACCCTATCTCAATGTCGAGGAATATATTAATTAGTTATTTCCATAATGTTATATCCATATATTCAACCATTCCCAATGTCACAACAACTCTAAAAAACAATGATATTGATCCCCATGCATGAATGAAAAAATAATTTTTAAAAATACTTATTTGATGAATGAATTACAATATGAATTTGAAATAATTTTTCAATGTGATAACACCATGTTGGAATCCTAATGAATAACATCTATCAATGATGTATAAGACTTCACATTACAGATATAACATAACCTAATTGATACTTCCTAAAACCAGATCAGTCAAATGATATAATCTCTTGAAGTAGAATTTAACATCTATTAAATGATGTATCCATCATGAACAGCATGTATTATTTTAATAATTTGGTATATTTTCAATTATTTTTCTTCAAGTGGCCTCATAATCATGAGAATGTTGTCATATAATCACATGGGCATGTTGAAGTCACATAATGAGATTGACCAATTAAGTATTTTAAATAATTTTATGTGTGCTAATATATTTTTTCCCTTGAAGGTGAATTTATCTCATAATAAAAATTAGATCATAAAAGTGGCTACCTCATTAATAAATACACATTCATAGAGGCCAAAAATTGGAAAAGAAAAATGGGAAAGATCTCTGAAAAAACGAGACTATGCATTTGTCCCACTTGAATCATTTCCTATAAATTGTTGTAATGTAAAAATTTCACATTGAATAGAAGATCCAATGAGGCACCTATCATGTTTGTGAAAAATGTGATCTGAAATCTACTACAGTATTGTGAAGATGAAACCTTCCCACATTCTATTCATTATAAATTAGAGGATCCCTTGTGAATTATTCAGGTGAATGATATCCTTTTATGTTAGTTGGATTTTAAAAGAATAATAAAAGAACTAATTGGTTAACCTAATTATATAAGTTGTATGGATAAGTATACCACATGCTCTTCTTAGAAAATGAAGAATAAGACATCATGATATATAAATGGATTTCTTGGAGAAATTATGGACATGAGAATCATTTCCCAAAATAATTTGTATTTCACAAAGGACGCATGGAATAACATATATCTGAAAATATTAGGCTAAGATTTTTCATTTGGAGAAAACATATATCGTGTTCTTTTTCAGGAAAAAGTGAATAAGATAGTTCTTCCCTTATTACAAATTTCAATAAATGAAGATTCATAGTTTCTGATATATAACATAATATAATAAATTGTAATATCATATATTTTATATGTTTTACATGTTAAAATGAATAATCTATTTTTAGATTATTATCACTTGGGTTGGAAAATAACATTGATATTTCAAATATATTATATGTTCATAATTCTCTTATTGAGGAATGAGATGATTTTTTCTCATTTTTTTCCTAAATAAGTGAAATGAAAATTATTACTGTCTTTATGTAATCAATTTAATTTCTTCATATTGAATATGTTCATTAGATTTCATGGAGTAAGAATATTAAATCATGTATTAAGTTTCTAATCAAATACACTATGACCTGCCTATATAAAATAATTTTATGATTTAATGATACAATTTTTATTATACATTTTTGGAGTTTAGTAAATATGTACATGAAAATTAAAATTTTCCATTTTTTATGATTAAAATATATATGATGAATGGATTTTGGATAATAGCTTTTGTAAACCATGGACACGGTCATCCACACTATAGGTTCACTTCATTAAAATCCTATAGTTTTACGAATTTAATAGTTATATTGTGAAAGTAGTATAATTACATATTAAAATTTTTAAATACCAAATTACTAAATAACTTATCAATTTAATGAAAATAATAAATATATTGAAGTTATAAATTAGCATCCCATAATTATTTAACCACCTCCTATTATGTTCAACATAATGTGATCATAATAGAAACAAATATGGATGTCAATCCTTGTTTATTTACACATTTGTTAGTTATCTCATTAGCTTAATCAAATCTATATAATGAAATTTCAAATGAAAAATAAAAATATGTAATCTCCTTTTACAATATTCAATTTGTATATATTTTTATCACAGTATTATATTTGATCACATCATCCATGCATTACTACATGATCAAATTTCCTCATATTGAAATTATAACTTCAGTATAAATAAATCATAAGGGTGGGTAATATAATTATAATTATCAACAATATTTCACAATTTCAATAAACTCGAAATATATAGACATACATTTCTAGATCCATTTATCTCCATCCTATACAAAATCATCATAGAATACTGATATCATGGATTCTTAATATCAAATTCAAAAATAAGTAATCTATCATTGTATTAAAATGATAATATTACATTGATGTAGATTAATTTAATATGACATCAATGACATGATGGAAATAAATGATATCTTGTTGTAAAGTTGTGAACTATATTTAATTTACAAAAATATCCGTAAAAAATTTAATATTTACCTCTTTAGGATATTCATTTCTAAATAGATTATTTATCATTATAATTATAGTATTACCTTCCATTCAATCAACAAATAAATGGTTGTTCAAGAAAAATCGACCATAAATATCATCAAAATAAATAATTTCATACTTATTTTGCTCAATTCAACGACACTACACATAATTTATATTATTCAACATTGTAATTTTCAAAAATCCCATGCTTAATGAGAGACTATATTTGAATGTCCATATTAATTTTCAATTTTTATTTACTAACAATATATTTTATCATCATAATTGGTGGGAACTATCAAAATTATTTATATAGTTGTCTATTTGTACTCTTTAATTTTCTTGAAATTTTATATCATTAAAACTGAGCCTTTATTTGATTTATTTTCCATCAAATCCTATTTTAAGAAAAAATTTACACTATATTACATTCACTAAAACCCATAACTATATCTATAAATATATTATTTAGGATTATAAACATAACATTATTATAAGTTTATAAATAAATAAGTCTGATTTGACAAACAATTTTAATAATTTTTTATTTTCATTGAATTTTTAGGTGTAAATATCATCATGATTTAAACATTAGCAAAGGTTCATAAAATCAAAATGATAACAATCACATGAAACTATAGATAAAACATCAAAATTATTCTTATATTTTTCCTTGTCACATAAAATTATTCATATAACTTGTTACAAAAACCAAATATATTCCAATGAAATTATTGTTATAGGATTATATGAATAGACCATGTTTTGTTTTTCCTAATATGATGAAAACGTACATTAACTAAATTTATCCAGTCATCAGATATAATTTTATATATCAATTTCTTGTTTTCATTTAATAGTTTAAATATATATGAGTTGTTCTCATAATGCATTATTTTGTTAGTACAAAAATTTAATGATCACAATGATTTTATAAACATTGATTTCATTATCAACATAATATAAGATAAATATTATTTCTAATAATGACATAAAAATTTTGATTCATTATATTCCTCACTATAATACCATGATAGTTCATCCTCTTTGTAAAATATTTTATAATTTCCATAAAAATATGATTCCACTAAATCAAATTAAAAAATTGTTTTTGACCATCCTAACTCATCAAAAGAGATTACTTAATTCTATAACTAAAATATAAAAAAAATTAAAAAATTCAAAATTATTTTATGGATACCATATATATTTGGATGATAAACATGGAAAATTACATCAAAACCTCATTGATTAGAATTTATTGATGATTAATAATTTTTATTTTGATGATCCACGTTGTCATGACCCATCCTCTGGGGCCTGTGGTGTGACTACCCCAACCCAGCCTTCCATAGGCCAGGGGTTGGTGACTAGCACTAGAAAGGAAAATACCTAAAGCAGGAAGCCATTTCCTTTAAACATGTACTAAC
Organism: Viscum album; assembly: GCA_963277665.1. Classification (NCBI taxonomy): domain Eukaryota; kingdom Viridiplantae; phylum Streptophyta; class Magnoliopsida; order Santalales; family Viscaceae; genus Viscum; species Viscum album. The sequence goes on along the minus strand of OY728146.1, from coordinate 1,464,396,091 downwards.
ACACAGTCCAAGAACACAACAAGAAGAATCTACAAAGTAAACTGCTGCAGTAAAACTGTGCTGAAAGTAAAGGGGGAAGAATACAAGCCCAATTGAGATATACAAGTACAACTAAAAAGTACAAACATAACTAAATGTGAAAAACAACTCAAAGATAGTCCACCAAGGATCCTACTTGAAGGGTAGGTAAAACTCACGATTAGTAGTCCTTACGTCATGTCATGCCAAATAGTCCACCTCTGAATACCGTCCAGTCCTGGCTCCCTCAGCCTTGATCAATGTTGTACGTCCTCTGCTCAAGACACAGTAATGTGTGGGTGTAGTTCATGCAGGGTTGAGTATAATGATAGTTAGTGGGGACCCCAAGACACCTGTCGGTCACCCTGAGTTCTTCAATGGGAAAACCAAAAATAAAGACACCAACTCTACTTAGGTATATTCCCATACATATACCATATTTATCAAGATACACTCATCTCATACATGAGGGAAGAATACCACAAAGGTGACACCACAAAGGTAGAAGTTACACATAGGTAACACCACGATGATCGAAGTACCACATTAGTATAACCATTATGATTTATGTACCACACAGGTAACAACACAAAGACAACACCACAAAGGTAGAAGTACCATAGAGGTAACACCACAAAGAAGATGTACCACATAAGTAACACCACGAAGATAGAAGTAACAAACAAATAACACCACAAATATATAAGTACCACACAGGTAACACCATGAAGATAGTTCCACAATGGAAAAAGAATCATTTCACATTAGGTATTACTTAAGTACATAAGTTCTGATGATTAGTCAAAAGCTATATCAACTTATTCTATTAAGAAGCACTTCTTTTGACTCACACGGGATCGATATGTAACTAACCCCCACTGAACCATATAGGATCTGACCCACACCATATCGATATGTGCTGACCCACATTGGAACACAGAGCATTGACCCACACATTATCTGTAGAAGCTGACCCACACAAGATCGATAGATGCTAACCCAAACAATATCGATGTTCATTGTTCACGTTACAAACTGCCAAAGAATACCTCGCACTCGGTGTGCTCGAGCTCCATAGAATTAGGAAATAGAGATATCGGTTGTACCTATACATTAACTAAAATCCACAAGGGAGTAACCCAATGGACGACCATGTCTTAAGGGTTCCAACGTGATAGACGATGCGTGAATCGGAAGTATGGTATGTGAGTTATAAGTGTTTTAGCTTCGAGGGCCTGGTTGGATTCATGTTCAATCCAACCATGTCATTCTTTAACTATTTCTCTAACTCAAGTGAAGTATACCAAAAGAAATTTATTGACCCATTTAACTCTGCACCACAGACAGTTCATCAAGCTGACGTCCTTTTCTCAGGATATCGACCTTCACGATAGGAATAATAACACATTGATATATCTTCAACAGAAATGATTCATAATTAAACGAGAGAGAAAACTAATATATGCATAAAAAGATAATGATTGAGTACTTATTGTTTCATGTGTACCTCAAATGAACAAATATTTACCATGAAAGAACTTTTGAATTTAATTTTTTAACCATATCCTTAAGAGAAGGTGAAAATTGAAATGTGGCATGAAAAGTGAAAAAAACTAGATTTTTAAGAGGTAACTCGAATTAGATCCATAATTTTTGGATATAAATTTTAATAGTGGATAGTAAGGTTTCTTGGATCGAAAAACCGTACATAGCCATTGAACTATACACTTCCTCAAACAGCTCTATGTATGGATGGATCACATGGTTACACAATTCATGCACCAATTTTTGTCGTTACCTTTATTTACAATTTACCTGTTTTTTGTTTACTTAAACATGATTTGTTCAAACCATATTCATAAAAATAGACTTACCAAGTGACCACTATTTTATTTACATGTTTTCCTAGAGTTTTATAAATAGTTTCTTTTAAACATTCTAAATGACAGAACCTATACAAAAAACTAAAAATGAAATGAAAAAACCTTTCAAACAATAGAAATATAATGATGAAATTTTATATACGTAAAATATAAAAATAAAGGTCCATTAGAATGAAACCATGGGTTCTATATTGTCCCCATGATTTTAATTTACTTCCCTATAATGTAGAAAATCAATATTAGTCCCACAGATCTTGGGTCATCAATCCTTGATTTCCATCTCGAGCACCCACACTATTCTTGAATATAACAACTCCTCCATTAATCAACCATAAAAATAATGTTTTTCCAATGGAATACCCTTACTTACAAATCAAGAATCCCAAAAAGTACATGATCCATCATTTAATATGACATATGGTAAATGTAAACCCATTGAGTCACATGGTTAGGATTAGGATCGTAATTATTCAATTGAGATACATGAAACACATTTTCTACTAAATTGAATCTTTAAGGAAAACCAAACATACATTCCATCTTCTAATACATTCTTATATATAATAATTTCATATATTTTATGGAGAAAACATTCCATAAATTTTAAAATTACTCTTCCCAATCCATTTATAGATTCTACAGAACACATTATCAGACACCTAATACATCAATGGTTGTCGATAAGGATTCTTATACTATTTCTGATGACTTTTATACATCTCTATTCAATTATTTAATCAAATATATATGCTCGAATAATTCATGAACAATGATTATTCTAACCAATGATGTCTCACATGCATCCATAGAACAAATTTTGGAGTAATAAAAACACCATAACAATTATCAAAATGGATCCATATGTATTGTATATTAATTATTGTTGGTGTATGATTACTCCAATAATGTTACATGATTCTCCCATGTGACACCAAGATATAGTGCACAAAACCTAATTTTTCTAATAACATTTTTTAATCCTTTCATATTTTCAATCAGTATGAGGATGATACATAATGCTTAGAGTCTATTATGCCCCATGGAATCACTCTTGGTATTTCTAAAAATGATAAATAATCCTTGGGTATTAGTCAAAAACTATCTAAATTGGAACTACATTCCATTTTCCACTTCTCTAATATATATTTGTAAAAACACATCAAATGTATTATATTAAAAAATAAGAATTAAATTATATAACAATTTTATTCGATCCATTATCACCCATATGCCCTTGTGTTTCTGAAATATCCTTGGTAGACATTCTAAACAATCCATAGCTTTGTTCTCCCATTTCCACTTATGAATCCCTTATGTTTATATAATAAATACTATATACTGGTTATATACGTTATACTATTGATATAAAATTCATCTCATAACAAACTCATCCACATTTTATTCCTTTCAATCCAAACTAAATTTTTCTTTAAGTTACTTATAAAGATTTTTTATTTTAGGATGAACAGTCCATTTCAATTCGTTGTCTGTATTAAGAAGTTGATCCTGATAAGTCAAATGTTAAATCATTGGATACCAAAACCACAATTCTAATTGTATTTTAAGAATTAATCCTACAATGGTCTCCCCAATATTGATTTTTAACTATATGGAAACACATTCATAATCGGGTTTTTTGCCTATTTAACCTTCCCATCCAAATCAAGTACAAATAAAACATGATTGAAACAACTAAATTATCTCAGTCTTCACAATACATGTGTATTTCCATGATCACTAAAACTATATTCTAGTGATATAAAGCCTCATTCATCAACTAATGAAATGGTTTTCTATATAATGGATCAACCATTAAGTTCTAAATAACTGGTGTATAGATTTACTGAATGTAAAAACTATGATGATACCTACTCCATCATTACTAACTCATATTAAAATATCATTATAAATATTTTTTCAAGAACTTTTGATACATAAACACCATAAATTTCTTACAAATGAGGTAATTACTCTCTGTCATTATAGCGTGGTCCACAAAAAAATCCAAATTATTTGTTGGGTTTTTATTCCCATGAATCTGTAACTACCATGATCCATAACCAACAACAAGATCTATTTTTATGAGAGCACAAAAAAAAGATCCTAAAGCATCACAATACACCATAATAAATTGTCCTAACATTAGAAATATATATTTCATTTCTGATGTAAGGTGAAAATTATTATATTGATTGGACTTCAAAAATTCATCATTTAATTAGATTGGATCATATTTCCTTATCAATGATTCCATTGATGAATGTATTCATGATACGTCAAAATAAAAAATTGGTAATAATAATCCTGAACAAGTAAATGACATATCTCACTGAATTTATTTGGTGGTTTTCAATAGATCATTTCCTGTATATTATATGGATACACATAGAATTTTTTCTGAGATAACAAGGAAAAGAAATCGTACCTCATGTTCTAAAATATTGATAAATTTAATGTTTGGAATATATATTTTTCCACAAATGATACCCAGAACTATCTCCATGTGTATCCCATAGATATAAATTGCCCAATAACACAATAGTATGTCATCTACAAACACCACCACAAATGAATCTGAATACTATTGAAATATTAGATCTATCAATTCAAAAAATATATATGGTTCAATTTTTGATAAAAATTAAAAAACACATACTAATAATGGCTGAATCAACCCTTAAAAACTATCATATGAATATCCTCCTTCCAAACCTACAATTTAGTATATAATAAAAGCCTTTTAATTTTAGAGGACCTTTTGGACCCCCATAATTGATCTAAAAATCATCAATATTTGGAAGAGGATATGGATTAATTTTTTTAAAATGGTTAAACATGTGATAATATACAAAAATAATCTTATTTTTATATGAATTTTTCAGAAAAATAATAGTCTCTTAACATAGAGTTGTAATATGATGAATAAAACATTTCCTTTTTATTTCTGCTAAGAAGAAATTAAATTCCCCATATTTGATATGTTCTATCTGATAAGACAGATGTGTTATTGGATCAGTACCTAGTAAGAGTTCAATCATTAATTACACTTATATTATGTGTGGATACACTGAGAAATTATTTGGAAATTCATTAAAAAAATTATAAATAATTGATTGAAGATTTATATTCCTAAAATCATCCCCCAATTATATTCTCAACACAACCAACAATTATGGGATAATTATAAAAACGGGTTTAATCATCTTGTTCCACATGGTATCACATTTTGATCTCTTATAAAGAGTTTCTAACCACTATCATAAATTGTAAAATGACCCATTTTGGTATAACGGTTGTGTGATATTTTACTTTTTTCAACCATCACATCCCATAGATTAATTTGTAGTCATCCATATCAAGAACATAGATATCTAAATAAAATTTATCTAGATAAAATTTATTAGAACTTGATTTAAACATAACATATAGACATTATTTTTATCCAGTATAAGTTTTAAGTATAAACAATATAATCCATAATATCAACATGTAAACCCATATTATCAACAAAATGAGAATAAATAGATTTTAAGGATTATGGTGTATCGAAAAAACATTCCAAAATGTATAATTCAAAAGAATAACACCTTTGTACATCAATAGTCCAGATATATCATCAATAATCATTTTATCATAACTATAAAATTTATTAATCAATTCAGTTTGAGATTTATTATCGCATTGATATTTAAATTGTTTTTGATTAACGGTATTCCTAGAATCAACAAGAATCACTAAGTCATTATGGTGAGATTTATTCTTCTATAATAATCACATGAAGTCATATTATACATGAGAAGAATGATATGATTCCTTAAAACATTATATTAGTGAATTATACAAATGTCACTAAAGATGGACCCCATGAATGAAATTGTAACGTGATCCTAGTGTTGTAGTAAAACCTTACTTCATGTGCTCAAAATAACCACACGTAGAATATCCCATATTATTATTTTGTTTATGTGGTAGATTCCTAATCATTATTTTAATTCACACCACTACACTAGATAATTGATTCCCATAAACTTTTAATCATTGCATTAGACTACCCACATGTTCTAATGGTTATGAACATGCCTTATTAAACAATGATTCTCAAGATATAACTTCCTTCAACTATTAACCTATTGAAAATCTATGTATAATTATATATAAAACTTATAGATGACTATTATTAGATATATGTCCTAAATCCTAATTAAAAAAATCCTTAGATGATTCACATGAATCAACTTTGGGATCTAATATTAATAAATTTCTAAAATTTACAAGAAACAGTATCATTGTACTTTTCTCTTGATAAAAACTGAATAAGTATGTTTTTCATATTTCCTAATTCTTTAAATATTGAATTATTTTTTAAGAAAATAATAAAAATACCCCTTTTCATGCCTTTCTATATTTTAAAATGTAACAACAAATCCAACCATTGGTAGAAAATATCACTCGACATATATGTTTCCAGCATCACCTTCAACTCACATAGTGTCCCGTTTATATCAATGATTTTATTCATCCTATTTAACAAAAATTATTGTTTTTATAGTACAAAATAACCCCTAATTATTGATGAATTATAAAATTTTATCTAAAGTAAATGATCTAGTTTACTTTATTAATCCGTTACATTCACTTTATCCACAATATTAAAAGAAGATAAAATACATTGAACCAACTGCTAGTTTACCAGTTGGTCATGTAAAAAAACATTACCAGGAGACTCTTCTGGTTGGATGCTATTGTGCCTACTCAATTCCATTTTTTATAACAAAAATAAAATGAAATTAATTTTCAATCTCTATAAAGTAAAGGATTATAGCATTTAAATATATCAAATAACATATATCACAACGTGGAATTAAAAAATTTGAAAAATCCTTTGATCAGCCCATTTTTTGAATTGTCTACGTTTCTTTTTGTCAATACTATGTTTTTATCTATTTTTAAAAACAACACTTTTTCACTAAATAATAAAAAATTACTCAAAATAAAATATAATTACCTAGTGGTGAATAATTACAATCAATCAATTCTATACACTTTTAATTGCTTAACCCCAATATGATATTTTGATAAATCTCTAGTGTCTCAGAATTTCCATGTACTCAAACTCCTTGGTAACATGATGTAGCACATAAACAATATAGCTACCATTTCTGATATGCATTTCATATATGGATTTCCTAATTCCTTATAAAAATCTCAAAATATATACCAGTTCTAATCCATTATTGAGAGTCAAAAAATATGAAACCATTTTTAAATTCAATCACTATCTCATTGGATTTGGAATTAGTGGTTGTGGTACTTGTATTATGGTACATCCAGAAGTCATAAAATAAATGAAATATATTACATAGTAATAATAAAAAATTAGGGGATTATTTTCTCTTAGAAAACTATAAAATAAAATCATTATAACCATAAAAATCAAACAACTAGATTGATCATGAATTAAAAATACAAGGCAATACCTAACAATACCAAAATCAATATTGTAGGACAATTTATTGACAAAAAACACAAAAAAATTGTGTTAATCAACTATATATCTCCCAAATAGCTTCAATATCATAATCAAAAATCCATTCCCAATGTATCATGGTTCATTACCAATGAGCAAAAATACCATTTCATTACATATTCCCCAATATATAACCACTTAAAATGAATATATTTCTCAAATAGGGGGTGAGTATGAAAATCAATAATTTTTTTCCAATGATTTACTAACTAATTCAATTATGATAGAATATTTTATATCAATTGTAAAGAATGCTTCATGCAATTGAATTCAATTCATATCAAATCCAACCCAAATGTTTTTCCCTTGGATAGTACCCAAACATATTCTCCAATCATTTCACATGTCCATGGGGACACACATTACATTGTTATAAATTTACACTCAACCAAAAAATAATGACTAGGAGATGGTTCTATACTCACAAATATTCTCTCATCTATCTACAAAGTCATCACAAGGTAAATAATACAAAATTCCCTAATAGAACATTCCCCTTGAATATTGTTTTATATAATGATAATGAACACTTCCAACCATGTATTCCAAAAAACATGATAAAAACATCCTTTTGAGACATTAAAAAATCTTTTCTGTGATATTGAAGAATTTCTAGAAAAATTATTCCTTGCATTGAAACCAACCATAAATTTAAAAATCATAATTTTCTAATCATAAACTAAAAAATCTTTCCCAAAAAATATGAAATTTACATACATGCATGATAACATCACTAGTGTTGTTTTCATAAAATAAAAAATGTTTTTTAAAATAAATATTAAATAAATTCAATAAATTTGAACCAATTCATTCAGTTTCGAATCAAGGTAATCAATAGATTTTCCCCCTACCTCTCAAACAACATTGAAAATGATGTATTGGACAACGGCTCAAAAACTAGACTTAAACATCCTATATAGGTAATTAAATATTTTTTCCATTCAATAAAAACAATCACATACCATCATGAAAGAAATCACACATCATGGATCAATCTCTAGTGGGCTTACACCATGAATTAATGAGGGATGATAAGAGGATATCTAAGGAAAATGATGAAGAAAAAGTAATTACCAATGAATCATGGAATCCATATGACACAAATTCACATAGGAGTTTCTCTCGAATCGAAGATATTTTCCTAAAAAAATAGTATAAAGGTTAATTCTTATTAATTTATAACTAGGGGTGTATTTTTGGTTTAGGATATAAATCATATTAGATCCATAATATTTGTAAATGAAATTTAACAGTGAAATGTTTGGGTGCAAGTTTAGGAAAACATTTCATTAATAAGGAATGTGCCACAAAATCAAATCAAACCATGCATGGTTGGATCACATGATCAGAAAACCCAAATGAAAAACATTCAATTAACTTCTGTTTAGTATAGAGTTAGTTGTCTTTGGAAATATCATGGTTTGGTGAACGAGTACAGTTAGCACCCCCAACCTAGTACACACAGTTTCTGTTACATGATTCCTTAAATGTTTTTCATGGTTTCAAGTAGCCCTTCTCAATCCTTTGTTCTCTATAAAAACCTAAAAAACCCAAAACCCATAAAAATCATAAAACATAACTAAAAGGTTATATATAAATAAATTGATAAATAAATTATCATATAATTGAAACTTACAATGATACAATCGGTATAAAAGTTTCACACCACTTCAATTAATATGATTATTTTTTAAAATTGAAAAAATTAATTTTATTAGATATTTGAAATTTTTTATTATCAGTTGGTAATCACTCCCTATATTTCATATTATATAATGAAAATAAATAAACAATTATCTCTTTAAAAACACTTTTTTAGTTTTATCCTTCTTTTCTTCGATATAATGTTTTTAACCAGTGAAATTGTCATCATCCACATATAATGAAAATATAACCATCACAAAACTGTATAATCATTCATATTCAGTAATCTTTCAATCACTTTCTTTGTCTATACATTTCAAAAATAAATATATTATTAAAAATTTATTTTATCATTTTTAATTCAGTTTATGGGAAACTTCATCTTAATATAAAATAATGATTTCAAAATATAAATGTTTCATGTTGAATTATTATTAACTACAAATTATTATTCCTTAATTTCATGGAAATTTGAATAAAACATACATTTGATACATAATTATAAAACATTGATAAAATATTTTCTTATAATATTTTGCATTTATTTTCAGAATATCCCTTAGGATAAATGGTTTTAGTATGTAATATGATATATAAGTATCTTCATCATTGTATAAAATTTTTACTTAACTCTTCACATTCTTCACAAAATATAGCAATACCTAATTAAAATGAATTTATCTTTCATCCATATTCTATTTTTAAGATTATTTTGTTTTCTCATTTCCTAGAGTATAATATTCTTGTATAAATTATCAAATAACAATATATAAATATTTTACTATGAATGTACCTAAAAATAATATCAAATATATATAGAAAGTAACGATGTTTCTTTTTAATAATATTCTAAATAATTGGAGGCCCTCCAAAACCATTCGAATATTATTAAAGATCCAATGACTATTTTTTGACATTATTAAGTATAATAAGATTAAAATTATATACGTATCTATTCATTAAAACAATGAAATAATAATTTCTTACCTTTTTTGTTTCCTTATTCATTATTTTTCTACTTTATCTAAATATAATTTATATATTGATCCCGATAACAGTGATAAATAATAAAAAAATTTAATTAAATGAATTTTAAAATTGGAACAACAATCATTGTGAGTAATCAATCATTTTTTAAAACCAAAAGAAACATATTATATAGAGGGAATAAATTAACTATTTTTAGCATAATAATCACCCAATCAAATTGATAGTATATGTGGTAGATTTTTTTTATATAAATCATATTTCCTTCTATAAAATATTATACTCCAATTTTTAATCAAGCATTAATATATTTAAATATATATATAATAATTCAAAACTAAAGAATCTATCAAAAAGAGGACGCACATTATTTCCAATTTAAAACAACCTTAAATTTCTTTAATATAAACCTAAAACAAAACATTGATAGAAACTGATGATAACTTTTGGAATATTTATATTGTAAAATGTAAAGAATTTTTAAGAGAGGGTAAATCATTAAACCATCATTTTTATATTATTCAGTAAAATAAAATTTTTCAACAGTTAAGATGATTGATATAACTATTTTTTTGATATTCAAGCTTATTTACTATTGGTTTTTTTGAGCTTAGATACATAACATAGAAATCGTATAAACCATTAAGAGAAATAAAATTTACAACAGTGACATATATAGTTCTCTATTATATATGAATTCTTAAATTCATTGATAGAATAAAAACCTAGTGATCATTTGATAAACTATAATCATTATCTAATTAAATAACCTTTTTTTATTCATGAACATATATTACAATACAAATATCTCTCAACAGATGACACCTAATAATTTTTAATATAATATTATTCTTCAAGATATAAAATAGTTGCATTATTCAATCTCATAATGACATACTCATTTTTCATTTATGAATCCCATCCCTGATCCTCTTTTTATACATATAATAATATAATATAAATATTTAGTAAACACTGAATTTGAAAATAAAAATAACTTCACAAAAAAATTATTATAAATAATGATTCAATTGAATATATATCATAAAAAATAATATAATAATATAATTCAAAACACCTTATTTATTATCAGACTCTTCTATGGTATTTGAAATATATCAAGAAAGTACTATAAACTATATGAAATTCATAGATGATGATTAAAAAATTTATTCACATTAATTGATATCTAATTATTCTTTATTAACAGTCATACTCAGTATTTCATGTTAAAAAATTACATCACTATAAAAAATATTCCATAATAGAATATTTAGCATCTAATTAAAACCCCATTAAATAATATAAACTAACATCAAATCCTCTTGAATCAATAGATATCAGAAAACATTTAAAAACATGAGTCATACATCTAATATGTCAAGGACATAAATGATCCATGTTGAGAGTACCATGTATTCATTTTTATAATTTGATTAATAAATATGAATGAATTACTCATGTGAATAAATATATAGTGTTTTAATGAATTGTAGAATATGAGTTTCACTATAACCTAAACATTTAGAATCATATGTAGGGATCTTAGTATTAGGAAAACATTGAGGACTTTTTTGGAGTTCATGTTTCTATAAATATAATTTTGGTTTTTGTTTTTTTCTTTCTAGGTTTGATAGATAATAATGTCTTAGATCATGATATTTATGTATATCGACATAGTGTAACCGTCAGAAAATAATATGTTGTTTTCCATGATATAAATTTGAAAACCAAAAAAGAAACTATTTATATAGTGTCAAATGGTATTATCAAGACCTTTTATTAGATGAGACTGTTGTGTAGTTATGAATAATTCACAATGAGATTTCATAAATCACAATAGTATTAAATACATACCATGATTTCCATGGCCTAAGAATACCGAATGATCCTCTTTCCACGCCTCATCCACTAATAGATATACCTTCAATATTCACCTTATATCTATGATAATTAGATATGTATAATATCATTTAATACCTTAGATCCAACAATAGTTGGTAAACACTACATGCTAATAATATCACATTATGTTCAGTATAACAATCCAAAATTCATGGAATTATTTAAAATTTTATTTTAATTTATCAATTGACTAATTCATATATAGTGTTTCAATTAAAATGTCCATACATGCTTAAAATATATATTCATGATTTTTATAAATTAATTCCTTATAATTGAATTGTTAATGATATCTTTTATTAATATGATAACTTTTATGAAATTATTATCCTATGATAATGATCGATACATTTCTAAAAAATTTCATTTTATCAAATTTTTGTGTAATGATTATTTATTTGTATTTCAATTTATTCTTAATTTAATAAAACTAGGCAAAATAATTTATTAAATCATGTAATGTTTTTTAATATAAGAAACAAGTGTTATTTTGTTTTTATTTATATATAATATTGTTAAAAGTACTCACCCTCATGATTTTTAATATATGAGAAATTATTTTTCATAAAAAAATTATTTTATGATAATCAATGAAATTCATAATTTTTTAGCTGATAAATTTTATTATTAAAATTTTCATTTTACAGACAGGTAATTTTTTGTGTCGCATTCACCAATGATTAAATTATGTTCTAAAAATAATATTTATATTATATAATAAAATGGATTTCATAATAGAATTCACTTCCCTAAAATAAGATAATAAATACATTTTAGAGTTATTAAAATTAAATTATCTATTAAGACAGTATTTAACATGGTAATAAAAATAGTAAAAGTGAAAATACTATGAGCAATGGACTAAAAAATGTGAGTAAAAGATTGTTGAAAATAAATATTTATGGTATCAAAGAGAATATATCAAATGCCAAAATATTATTCTCCACTTTTTGGAGAAATGTTTTTGATGGATACATGAAATATTTAAAACATACAATTCTCACCACATATAAAAGTAACAAGTAACCACCCTTCACATACAACTAAAAATAGAGTTTCTTATTGAAATAATATAATTATAGTTTCTAATATAATCCCATATAAAACATTTATTAATATAATTAAAATATATTTTCATAGTGACTCCATTTCTATGGATTCCAAAAAGTAAAATCCAATTCCCTCAACCCAAGTACTAATTTTTCCAAAAAATGGTAAAAAGTTATTATATTTTAAAATTTATTTTTACGTACCATTATATATGTGTAACTATTATTTTCATAATTAATGTTATGATGTGAATGTAAAAAGTAATGACCTCTTTTACCGCTACCCATATGGGAGTAACTGATATTATTGCACTTATAAGGACTTGTGATCTAATGAATTAACATGTTTCTTTTCACATAACCACCTTTCATTGTTAGTAATAAGGTTAAATTTGTGTAATATGATTTATAATTAGAAAATATTTTGGTTTATTAATGTAATAGTCCCATAATAATTGTTTAACATTATATTGAATAGAAATTCATCTAAACCATTTCCCCAACAAGGTTCTCTCTCATGTGGAATGAAAGGGTTAGTTACATAACCTCATGTGTGCATCCTTGTATTCCATATAATACCAAATAGAAGAGGAAGTGTGATCAGAATAATGGGGAGACTATATCCACTGCTTTGGAGTTACATAAAAAAATAAACAATATAAATAAAATTTTCAGATTAAAAGACATGGGTAAAAAATTACTCATACCGTAATGAAAAAAGGAAGAACATATAAATCAGACATAATACAGTTATAAGGTCACAACATGATTAATTTTAAAAAAATTTCATGATGTAACTAATGAAAATAAAATACTGGATTACTCAAATAATGAAAAAATAATTCATCAGTCCTGAGACCTATGTTAATATTTTATTCTGTCTCCAGCCTATCTAATAATAATAAAATCAATCTCATGTTCCCTTGGCCTTGTCCAATCCCACATTTTTGTAGTCTCATTATGTTCTATGTGAAGGCCCAATTATTGTTCGAGAATAAAAAATTAGGTCCAATCCACCATGTCTACTAAAACAAATCTGATAATAAGTGTATGAAATAATACAATAAACATGTGTGTTAATTAATTAATCATTGGATTCAATACTAAATCATATTTTTAATGAAACTTTTCAAAATATTAGAGCATATATTACAACCATTCCAAACATAACCATATAACCATTGTAAATCATAAATTTTATCAGCATCATACAAAAATTTATCTAATCATGTCCGATAATCATTCTAACCATAACAACATATCAATGGTATAAATCACAAAAATCACTGTAAAACCTTCTGTATAATTATTTCATCATTTCATCACATCCAATATTGGGGTATAATAATTATGTCATGTATCATGGATTATAAAATTATATAAACATATATTCATTTAATCTTTGAAAAGAATGGTATAATGGAATTTAGACATTTAATCATTGTAATTCATGATATATTAGCATTTCAAAATTTAATAATGGTTCAACTCATTATATAATCATTTCGTCTTTTAACTTTGTTCTATCCAAGTATAAAATTATTTCATAATTTAATTAGAGTCTATCATGGTATACATTTTTTTCATAATTTAATAATCAATGAGTTTGGCATATAATCATTTAATCATTTAATTAGAACACGTCACAATGTCACATAATAAATCTCAATTATTATTAGTTAAAATTTCCATTTATCATTCAATTACACATTTATTGTCATTTTCTACCAAACCAATAACAAGAAAGTCATTTCAATGATTTATCCACGTAAACGGTTCTTATATATTAAGATGTCACCATAAAATCATGTCTTAATAAACCCACCTTAAGACATTAGTAATTTCATTTAAATAAATATTTCTATAACCTGAATGGTATCCATATGATAATTTAAAAAAATGGATACAAATAGAATCCAATGAATAATCAATTTCTACATTTAGCTATTTTATGTGCATGTTACTTGGACCAATTGCAATGTCGTAGATACATTAAAACTAAATATACTAGAGGGTTATGAAATAGACCCTTTATCTTTAACCTAAAATAAACTAATAGTTATAGTGGGAATTTATAATAAGGAAAAAGTCACAAATGCTCTCAATATGGATCCTAGATCATAACAAATTAAGATCATATCCCCCAACGGCCATGTTAAGGAAGTTACGACACAAAAGATGGAGAACAATGGGAGATATTATAAAACTAAACAAGACAACATAACATGCATTGATTAGATAAACAGTTTGTATTGAATATAATATCTTACACCAAAATTTCTTAAGTGATTCCCTCAGTTCGATTAGATGAATGATTAAATTTATTTAATGAAAAATAAACCACATGGCACCTTTAGAGACGCCTCTTGGAAAATAAAATAGTTAGCAACTCATTAACATGTCAGTTGATTCATTTTATAGGTATACATAGAAAAACCTATGCCTTGGGTTAGTAATTATACTAATGTATTTTTACACAACATGAAGTGAAACCATTTAACGCAATATACTAGTTCCTGGCATGTCTAGGAGAATTTACAAATCGTGTAACACCGTTACATGATGTGAAAATCCTATCAAGGTATATTTCATCCCGTATTCAGGTATAAGTATACAAACCACATCAACATAATTTTATGTAAAGAAAAAAATGTAATATTATTTAGTATCTTCATAAGTAGACACTAATAGTTCTAATAAACATAAATAACTGATCATTTCATCGTTCTAGAAAAAAACTCTTCATCTTTGAGAAATTCACAACCATAATATCTCAAATGAAAAACTCAATATGGGAAATACATTGAAAGGATTGGATCTTAAAACATCCCCCCCCACCCCAATGTGGCATCTCATCCCCATGATAATTCAAGTGTTAGTATGAAGGCTCATCAAACATGTCTGCATACTATGCATGCATTTGAGACACCATCTGCCTATCGTCCTCCTAGTCACATGCAGTCTTCCACATCACTCGAAGGAATTGTATCTTTCTATAGAATAGATACATCACACTATGTTTTATAATCTGTATCAAATTCTCCTCAAAGGAACCATGTACCCCATGTTGTATATCTGATACATCAATCACATGAAATGGTTCACGATAAAATCTCCTAAACTATAACACATGAAACATGTTTTTGATGGAACTGTAGCACTGCGGAAGGGATAAATGGTACACCATTGGAACGACCCTATCTACTATCACAAACGGCTTGAGAAACCAGGGTACTTGCTTTCAATATTTCTAAATATTGAGTTTCTTCTACCTATGTGACACAAGAAGGAAAAAACTATGTCCAAAATCAAAATCTATATGCCATCCCCAATGGGGAGTGTATGATTTACACCTATTCTACATAGTATAAACCCACCTCCTGGTCAACTGAACCAATTCAAATGTCTCCTCCATGAGACTAGGACCAATAACCACTAAATCATATACCTCTAAAAAATGAAGAAAACATCATGTCCATAAATTCAATATAATGTATGGTTCCATTTGTATCGAATCCTAGTAGATTTTATATGAAACATTCATGATGGTCTTATTCTTCTCCCATATTCCACCAACAACAAAAACAAAGGATCATAACATATCCTAAAAATCATAAATATCCTACCCATACTTACCATTATTTTTAAGATTATAGTCCATACATAAAATAACAGTCAACTCCTGAGCCTTATGAAGACCTTGAAAAAAATTCAATGTGAAATTAGGATATATATCAAAAATGAAACTACTCAAAATAATTTTTAGCTGAAATACCTCATCGATATAGAGACTACCTAGATCAACAATTTTGATGTTCTCTATGATAGTAATTGAGTGTGAAACCTTCCTCAGTTGACCAATGAACACATATTTCAAAATTATTATTGGTTTTCTTGATAAATTCTATCACAAAATAAAACAAACTAATGTCATCCCATTTCCACTTAGGAATGTGAAAAGGATGAAAAAGGATATATCCCCACAAATGTTGGACATTCACTTAATGAAAATTGTATCATATTTCCAAAATCATGTTCAATCATACTTCATTTTTAACCACTTATAATATACATAGACATTAAAATACTTAATTTTCAAACTATCTTGTACATCCCTTCTAGATTAATAATGTTCCCTAATTAGTTCCATGTGCAATCCCCTAGGAACCCTTACTCAGTCACAAAAATGATGATGGGTTTTACTACTAAGACACCATCCTAATTGAGTCTCCCCACCATATATTATGTCTCCCTAAACTGAACTTTCATGATTTGATAAATTTACATTCTTAATCTATTTGAATAGGATTGAAATAACTAATGTTTTTGTAAGAGATACTCATCCATGAGTCTCTTGAACATCTACATTCATGTTTGTAAAGTATATTATAATGCACTTATCACTGAAATACTCATGTACAACCTATATCATTATATTCCAGCTAAATAATAGAAAACAATGATTAATTTTCCAACTATATTATCTAACTTAAATTCAAAAGACTACATATACTCGACACCCCTCAACAACTAATGGTTCATGTCCCTCTGAGAGTAGAGGTACCTGAGGTTCACTTTTTTGAATTGGCCATTAAACTATGATTCTAAAAGGGATTTATTAGTGATATTGTAGTGCTAATAATGTGGGGGATGTTAAAGGTTTTTCCATAATTGTACTATTAAAAAGTGATATTAAAGCCCCCCATTAACATCACAAAAATGTACTGGTAAAGGGGGCCTTTAGAAGCTATTATTTTAGCAAAGAAAGTGCTCATCTTTATCAGATCATAATATAGAAATGAAAATGGGGGCTTTTATCAACACTTTTATTAGCACTGTTAATTTCCTCCTTGAAGAGTGCTGAAAAAGTTATGTTAAAGGTTTCACTAATATAAGGAATAGTTTTTTAGATCTAGCCCTCCCTTTTTATAAAACCTTAACACCCCACCCCCTTTTTCATAACATTGCCCTTTTTATCTTCACATTATATAATTCCACACCCCCTCGAATGCAACTTATTCTAGTGAGTTTTGATCATGGGAGTGCCAAATCTTACGTTATCCCCTATTCCACTCACATATATTACATTTTCTATATTATAGTACTTCTAAATATTTATATATTTTTTGATTCATTTTTTATCCATATATATATATATATCATTAAATACATATATAAAATATGTATTTGTGTGTGTGTGTTTATAAATACATACATATATATATATATTCATGTTAATCTATAAATATAATTATACATGTTTATATTTCATTAATTATTTTATATATTATTATTTATATACATATAACATAATATATAGATATATATATATATGTCAATATACACACAAATATATACATCTATAAACATTATATTTAAATTTATTGTATAAGAATATAAATATTCATCGATTTTTATTTTTAAATTTAATGGATATTATGTTTTATTTCAATATGGGTTTTACATTGTGAAATATATTTTATAAGTAAATATGATAATATAATCATTTGTTAAATTTCATTTTCATTTTTGATCATTTAAAAAATTTGTATATATTTTTATTTATTCTAATATAAATAATAGTAAAATTTTAGAAATGATGAAATTTAATAATCATAATATCATTACGAACCTTAGACCAGTGAATAAATTTAGTCCCCATAAAAAATGGGAAATGATCCCCTTAAATGAGGAAAAAATTACGTTGAATGTTAAAAAAAATCTATCTGACAAAAAACTCATTTCTGGAGGACTAACGTGACTTTTTGGCCATAGATATTGTGATAAGGGATCCCTAGTCACCATTAAGTAGAGCATCATGCATGTTTTGATTTGATATGTGGTAGATCCCAAATGGAGACCTAAATCAAGATTTATTGTCATTAGATCTTGTTGTTACTTATTTATTTGTGATCATTTACCACTTTTAGATTTTTTATATTAAAATTTATATTTATTGTGTATTATTCTATAATAATTATCAAATTATTAGATAATACTATTATTTTAAATTTTTTATTTTCCATGTTCACTAAATGACTTTTATATTATTTCCAATAGCCTATTTATCCATATCTAAAACAAAATTTAAAAAATATATTATATTTAAATCTGTATTTCTATATTATTATATTAATATATTATATTTAATGATTTTGTTTTTCAATTATACCCTTTATGAGTGCTATTAAAAATGTTTAGATAAGGGGGAGGGGTCTTTATCATCACTTTTTTAGAAGCACTGATAACGCCCCCCCCCCCCCCCCCACATCATAGATTCTTTAGAAGTGCTGATAAAGTCTCTCTTATATAAAAAGTTTCTTACTCGTGTTGATAAAGGACCCTACCATTATGATGACTTTTTTTATATTGATCATAATGGGATCATTTATCATTTATTTTTGTAAAGTGTTAATAAATGTCCCTCATTTACATCACATTATTTTATCATTGTTAGTTACCTCCTTTAAAAATGCTTAAAATAATAGATGTTAAATACCACTAATAGATGTTATTTTTCTATCACAAACAGAGGTATTTTTTAACAGTGCTTTAATCTAGTGTTGTTAAAGCCCATTTCATAGGATAAACCTTGATTAGTATTATTAGTTCTTATATTTCATATACACAAAAACCCTATCATCCATGAAATAATTCCAATTAAATCACACGACATGTACCACTCCTTATAACACTAAATAATGATTAGGATATTTACAATCATATCGACACAGCTATCCTGATACATAAGAAACCCCTTGACCCTCAGGAATTAGAACTACTCTATTTCTAACACCATAAAAGACACATTACATATTATATAATTTATTCAGAAATAATAAAGTGAGGATCAATTCATAGGTCCACCTTCATTTGATCTCATAAAAATCTCCATATTAATAATTTGACCAAAAAATTTACCTTTCCTTGTTATCCCTAACATTGGTGTTTCTAAATTGAACAATTACAAGATAAATCACTAATAATAACTTTACTAACCTCAAAACACCAGATTTAAATGATGTTCTTGAGTCACTCCAATAATACCATATATGAAACCTTCAATTTCTTTATTGAAAATCCTACCTTTGAGATTACATTACATATGAAGTGTAATTTACCAATACAAAAAATATTTGTTTATATTTTCATAAAGACGATGATGGATCAATGTACATCAGAAAATGTTAAGATGATTTCCATGATCTTCTACATACTGGTATTACAATAAGATGTATTAAAAAATCATTATAAACTAGTCTATAAAATCTTGAAATACTAGATTCATCAAGGCCATGAATAACACCAATTCATTATTCAAACAAATGGAATCACTTTGAACCCATACATGGCTCACCAGATCCTAAATGAAGTCTGATGTATATTTAATAATTTCACCCTCAATATGTTATATCCTGATATCAATTATGTCATGGATAATATTTTTTAACCTCATTGATAATCAAATATAACATAATTTCATGTAAGAGTATATCAATTCTTTACTTTCATCTTTTTTAGTCTTTTATAATCAACACATAATTACAAGATTTCATTAGCCTTCATGAAAAACAATTACTAGAGACACTGTGGATATCTATTGGGATATATGAAAAAATTATCATCCACACCATCAAACTGAATGATATAATGGCTAAATTTATTTATTATTTATTCTATAATGAGTTTTGTAAAATGGATCAGCTTCCAGCAACAACATGAACATAATCTCGATCTCTCACTCAGTTGGAGTGTCACAGTACTCCCTAATAAAGACATCCAGAAAATTTTCTACAACTAGTAGAAAAAATATTGTTTCATTTCACCATTATCCAGTCGAAGAGATGATTTATATTTCATGAGACAATCCAATATATGGTGAATTGGTCCTAGAGTACCAAACTGAATACCCCATTAACACTGGTGAGAATATCCACCTCCTTCTAAATATATAAAGGGAACTCACCTCATGTAATATTTGAAATGTTCCTAGTATAGAACTAGAAAATATACATCATGAATGAAATAAAATTTTTCATTGACATAAATAAATGGGTCATAATGGAAATGATAACCACCAATATATATATAATACATCTAGAAATTTTTTTTATCTGGACGCAAATCAGAACGGTAATTAATAGTAAAAACATTATCCAGGAGTTCTACATCCATGCCCAAACCATTTATAAAATGGTCAATATATGGAATTTTATGATCCTATATAAAAAAACACAAGAAATAATAGACGATAAATGGATCATAAATCTGTTTTAGATGAGAATTCATCCACAATACCCGAGTGGTCTACACAACGTGCATTTGACAAGACAATCTTCTATAGACTTCATTATAACTCCCCTGGTCAATTCTAACATTCGTTTACTATTGTTCCTTAACTAGGATACCATGTATCCAAACTTCTTCATAAAATCCTTTAGAGATTTAGTTTCTTAGCTTGTGAAGATTATATGTGTCCCTCCATGTCTATTGAACCTTTCTAAATTACATAACATTGATCTACTAAAAAATGATCCTAAAAAATCTCCAATAATAGAAAAAACTTCCACAACAATGACACTCTAAATAATTGTATGAAAACTAAGGCCCATAATTTACAATCATTATACATTGATATATCTACAATGGGATATGATCCTCATATGGATTCCCACTCTTGTGACTGCTCTAACCAATGTTTACTTATCAAAAACTATTATATAAATTCATTATTCCAATAGATTAAGGGTCCCTAGTACACTATTCTCAAATAGCCTAGTCGTTGCTCTGTTCCTCTCTACGATTCCCATCCATGAATATTTCATACTTCATTTCATATTAAAACTACCATAATGGAACATTTTCATCTATTACATGTTATCATAATAAAAAGCATTCTAAAAATGATTCTCTCAGGTGATCCCAAAGGAAACTAAATATTGAAAAAAATTTGTAGGTCGCTGAAATGTTTAGCATTGTTTTAGCACTGACACGACCTCATGTTTCTGGTCTATGATATCAACATCCTTCTCATACATCAACACATATTGATATAAATTGATCATGAAAATCCTCGTGATGACCATTCAATATAACTCCTCATTTTTTGTGATTTCTCTAAAATGTCCCACTATATATTTCATGTTGGATTAACTATGTATTAATTATATTTCACCCTCTATATTTTGTGGATATTAGAAAATATTATGATTCTATTTAAAAAATAAATCTAGAAATCAACTTTATATGTCGCTTCTTTTCCATTTTACATAGGCAGATTTGAAAGATGGACCAATTTCTTTGTCCTATAAAAAAGGGGTACATTGTGAATAATATCTCTTTACATTGGTTTTATTCCCTTTATGTATTTTATTTGAAGATGATATTCTATGTGATCTTCATGAGCAACAATAATATCAATCTCATATTAATTAACATCATATTTAATTCAATTATTGTGATTCTTAAGTTGAAGATGATGTGGATACATTTTATCTATATTAAATAAACACTTATTCTATAACTGGATAAAGAAACAATGTCAACATTAGAAGGTGATAACAACAAAGATCAACTAACACCTATTCTCTTAAAAATGGCTTACATGTGATTTAGTATGACATATGGGTTCATTAATTTCATTTTCTCACATATAAAATGTTTCATATATCTGATCTCATAAAATAATATTTCTATGATATGGAATAAAAATTTCCTTATCAATAAAATTTGCGTGATGGTTTATCCCTATGATCCTCTCATGATACAAGCTTACTCATCTCACACTATACCGGGATATGAGTATAAATCTCTTGAATGAAAATAAACATAGTTAATTACCTCAAACACTATGTGAATCACTAAGTGTTAAGTTATATAAAAAACAATATGAAGAAAGAATAATCACCAATCCCATCCCTGGGCACTATGATATTCCATTTTACATTGGTTAGATACTGCAATAGAAAATCTCATTACCATGTAATGACACATCCGAGTATCTTCTACACCTTCAAATTGTAATGAAATAAAAAACAAAATCATATTCCATTAATACCACTTTGTATCTCACCCTCATCTTACACTCTCAAATATGTGGAGAGTAACGGTAAGTTACAAGACTGTAATATTTCCTCCCCATATAGTAGGGGAAACAAAAATCTTAGTGGGGGTGTGAACTTTATAGTGTGGGGACTATATCCCCTTTAATGGAGTTATATACCAATGGTCATTAAAAACTATAAATGAAATAATTTTTGTAATGAACAAGAAGAAACAATATCTCATGCCATTTGTAATTAAATGGATTATCAAAACACCATTAATAATAAATAAATAATGAAATGAAATGATGAAATGTAAATAAATTTTATATAAGATGTAATGAAATTAGAAGAAAATAATAGACAAATAAATCAGAAAAATTTCACTCTCTTAATCCTTATGCCAGCATCATCTCTTAAAACCATCCCATCGAGCAACCAACTAATAAAAAATGTCTATTTGACATGTAAAATCATTCATTAATGTAATCTTCTCAATTACTTTGTGGTGGTTTGAGTAGTGTCTGATTATATAATAGCAGGTCAACACCACATTGTCTAAAAATTAGTATTCTAATAATTAGTGACTGAAATAATTTAATAAATAAGTGTATTAATTAATTTAACTATTTATTTTATATCACATAAACCTACTTTTTCACTATTCAAAAATACCCTGGAACATGTGTCACAATCATGCTAACCATACCATATAACCATGGAAAATCATAACCTACCTTGGTACCACACTGAAATTTCATTGTTAATGTCTCATAAAAATTCAAACTAAAACAACATATACATCGTATAATTCACAATAAAATGGGTAAAACCCACTATCTAATCATTATAGAATTTAATCAAGTATATGATTTGTTTATAAGAATTATAAAATGTATCAGAGATGAACGTGATATATATTAATTTCATCATTTAATCTAGGAAGATCCTAATATATAGAAATTTCATCTTTTAATTAGGGTAGATCACATTATATACTCATTTCATCAATTAATCAGTTCGGAACCTAGTATATATGCATTTAAACATTTAATATGTTGTGATCCTTGTATATTTTAATTTCAACATTTAATCAATTTCAGTTTTGATATATAAGAATTATAGAATTTAATTTGGGTGGATCCTAGTGTTTATGATTTTCATAATTTAATCATAGTGTTTCCCAACATCAAGGATATAACAATATCACATCATAGTTCCGAATGGTTAATTAATGAAATTACCATTTATCCTTCAGGTACACAACTCATTTATCATTTGGTCATAAAGACCATTCTTGTAATTCCCATAATTATTCCAAGACAATAGTGAATATATATCATGAAATTACCATTAAATCGTGGTAATCTAAATACAAATTAATCTATTAGAATTTTCATTTATAGTATTCATTTAACTCACTAAAACGGAAGCTATATGGGTGGTAAAAACAATTAATCCCAATGGGATTATATGGAATAATCAAATTATTCATTTAGTTAATTTAAACACATATTATGGTCGCTCAGTTGAAATATGTCAAATATTTTTCATCAATTAAAATGTTCATGAGTTTATGATTTATACCCATACATTTTAATAACAATCATAAAATTACTCCAGTAACATTCTAAACATTAATCAATGATCAAATGATTGAATGAAACTGTCTTACATAACAAACAAATCATGATAAAAACTAAAAAACGTACTATTTCAAGAGAGTACAATGTACAACTGATGAACAATGGTGGTGAAGGAAAAAACATAATGAAGAAAATTGAGGGATTTCTTTTATAGAAAAAGACACCTATAATGTAATATTTAATAGAAAAATCACATTGTATAATAAATAGTGTTTCGTGGGCGAATGTTGCAGTTTAAGGAACACATAATAGTCCTAGAACTAATTTAAAATTGTGAATATAGAAATAACATTCTGTGTAACTAATATACACATAGGGTGTTTATTTTATGGGGGATACATTGAAAAACTGTTTTATTTAGTTAATATTTAAAATAATAAATAATTAAACTATGGAATTATTTACCTGAAGTATAAAAATTTCACTCGTTGTAATTGTTCATGGCCTTTTCTATAGAATGTAAATGTCATGTAACACCATTAAAAAGTATGAAAATAACATACATACTAAATTCTTCCCATTTTCCAACATATGTATTGGAACCTCCTCCAATTCCATTCAATTCATAGATAACCATCGTAAAGTCATTTTGAAATATTTATAACTATAATCTAAAAATTGAAGAAAAAATATGTCCCTATAAAATATGTGAGTTTACCCCAAAAATATAATCATATTTGAAAAATAGTCATCCACCCCAGCTCAAATAAAAAAAAGCAAAGATGGACATACCTAAAAAATTAATATATATTACTACATCAATAGACATACTTGTTAAATACATCCTCCATGGAATCATGAATATTTTCCCTATTTTCAAAAATAGTAATCATAGATGATCATTAGAATAAATTTAATGAATTAATATGATGTTTATGAAATAATTAAGTTTCATTGAAAATAATTGTAAATCATATTAGTAATATCAAAAATAGAAAACATTTGGATTTTCAGAAATCCAAAAGTGGAATCTAAAAGAAAAAACTGATTTAATCATTCAGTTTAATTACATCATGAAGGTTATCTTGATAATATACTTATTTCCAACAATGAAAGATAATCATAGTAAGAAATATATATGGGAATTATAATGTTTCTCTAATTATATAAAATCTATAATAATTTTCATTTAAATATTAAATATGATATTTTATTATTTTGGTTTTGTAAATAAGTTATAGGAAAATTCCCCAAATTGTTGTCATGGGTGATTATGGGAATTTAGTTTTTTATAATATGAGATATAAATAAAATTAGAGTTATTTAATTTTAGGTTTTTAATTGTAATATTCATATTAATCAAAATACTCTTGAATCAAATTACTATTTTTTAAAAATCAATAAAACATTCTCATCACTTCTTTCATCAATAAGGATTATTAGGAAACACCCATAAAATAATATCAGTATAATATTAATAAATTTAAAGAATAATTTATAAAAAAATTATGATATGGAAGTTGAAATATTTTGGTGATGAATAAAAAACAACACTTCTACAGAAATACAGGTTAAAACACATCATGATTAACCATAGATGATATCAAGAATGAAAAAAACTCAGTAATATAAAAGAGGAAAATAATTATAAATGATGTTTGTAAATATTAATATATGGGAATGATTCTTGTAAGTATATGATTAATATATTTAATTTAGTCATATTTGATATTCAAATTGCTAGGCATGATTCATTTATTATCTTAACAGTTTATTATATTAAATTATATCCCATTTAGACATAGTTTTATATAATACATGCTTTTTCAAATTTATTGTCTCTGTACATCCCCTTATTGATTTTTTATCATAATATAATATTTATTATTTTTTACTCACATTCTATTTAAATTTTATCTATTAATGGTGTTTGAGTCAAATATTTATACAATTGTAAGGGACCATTAAATTGTAATTCCTTTTACTGAGACTCATTTTATATTGTGAAAATAATTAAAAATATATGGGAATATATTTCATATTAAATATAGTATATGTTGAATTTTATTTTGTTAATGATATTTTTTGTAAAACTATTATCTCTATATTTTGGTACGGTTTTGATTGATATAATACCTAAGACATCATAAAGAAAAAAACTACAGAATTTTGAAATGTAATATGTGTGTGGTTTTAATCATTATTATATTCATCTATTGAAAATGAAAACTAGATATGGCTGTTATATATTTGAACTGTTAGGTATTCAACATGATAAATAAATTTTCTTTATCAAGCAAATCATCAATCATTTCAAGGTGAGTATTACAAAAATGAAACATCTCAATCTATACTATAATGGGATATTCTTATGATAATTCACACAATCAATACAAAGAAGGATGATGGATTATGATTTGATTTATTTTCTATACAAAAACTGTACACTAATTTACTCAATTTTTATATTTTATTAATAGAAACACAGTTTTATATTTCCCCCTCACCCAAATTATTTTTACATAATTAGTTCATATACTTCATATTACATATTGAATTGCCGATAATTTCTATGGTTATTTTGATATATTTTCTATGATAGTCAAATTAATCAATTGATTGGTGTAATATTGGATTTCCATAATTCTTTTATGTGGATAGACATTTTTTTCTTTATTCATCAATAAGTAATTATTTCCAAATTTAATGTTATGATTTATCGTGTAACCTAATATTATTAATGCATTGGAAATAATTATTCAAATATGGGGCCCGTTATAGATTTCCCATCGTTGAATCAATAGGTCTCATTGAACAAAAAATATTTGTTATTAGTATATAAATTAAAAAAATATCTATGATATCTTACAATAATGAATTGAAATTATATTTCTTATGTACAAGATTATATATTTGATTTTTATATGATTTGTAATTACTATACATGATTTTATTTTCGTTATCATGTTCTTATTATTCTCTAATATTAATATAATTATGTAATTATTTTTATCATTATTTTTGTTTAATATTATTTATTCCATTATATTGCTTTGATATATTTCATTTTATGATACTACATGCAAATAATTATTTCAAACAGATACTTTTTTTCTCTACATAGGAATCCTATATGGGAACAATGGGTATTTTTGATAATCTATAAGAGGTTGTAATAATGCTCTCATGAGTTTTTTTTATTTTTTTGTTCCTTTTAATAATGTAAAATTTATATATGTCATTATGTTTTCGGGGCTACTAATGTGATATATCTTTTTAAAAAAACATATATTTTATAAAAATAACGTACTTTATCTTTAGGAACTATTTATAAGAACATGATTTTTCACTTTGGTATGGATCCTTTAATATTCATATTAAATAATTACTTTGGAGCTAATATGGATACCTAACATGTTACTAATGGTTATAAGGGTTTCGGGGCTTGTTCGATGCCCAAAACCCATCTTTTTGGATAAAACAGACTATGTGCATGATTTATAGTAAAAACTGAAAATTTCCACATAGTTTTCCTAACAATGTAGATTGTTATTTTCGGATAATGATACCTCACATGATTGAAACACGTCAATGAGGCCTAATTGTACAAAAAACCCTTTTTCCTAGGTACCTGTGCATTTCTTGCACATGGTTTGATCAAACCATTTGCCCAATCTATTCGGGCAGTGGCGTCTCACACAGTTGGTGTATGGTTTAACAACCATGTAGAAAAAGCATGCACATGCTAAATTTCTAGGTAAATTTCCAATTTTCCTTTAATAATCTATTTATTCTAATCTTTCTCCCTAATCCGAGAACCAACAATATTTTTCCCCATTTTCACCTATTTGAATTTTTTTGAAGATCTAACATTTGAATCAATAGATCTCCTTCATCCGGAAACCAATCAAGCTTTAATTCATCACTTTGGATGCGCCATGGTATGTACTTGGGTACTCATTATTCATTCTTATTCTCTCTTTCTCTTGACATATGTATAACCATGTGATTGGGTTTCACCTCTTCATATATATACTAAAAACTATAAAAATTCAAGTGTCGATAATATAGGACAAGAGCCATACAACCCTATAGTGGGTGGTCTATAACTTATCCCTAATGTTCTTTGTTTTTGGAATGTTTTTGTGGGGCCCAATGATTTCATTGGTATTCATTTCATAAATTTACATTCCAGGATTATACTTTTTAGATTCATATGGATATTATATTTCCATTTATTTGATTATTTGCTATTAGTTACACCCACCACTCAATCCAGCCCATGTCGAAGGTTATTCTATATTTGGGTTTTAGTGTTATTGATATGTTTGAGCCCCTATTCAAGTGTTCTTTTTCTTAACCATTCTAAAGGTGAGACATTAAAAAATAAAAGACTTTTTATAAATGAGAATTTAATGATGGAATGCACCATGTATGTTCAACACGTGACCCACCTAAGAAAAGTGATTTCAAATTATTATTAAACGTGAAATGTGAAATTTGGAATGGAAGGTACATTAAGTATATAACTTGGCCTTATCAAAAGTTTTTGAATAAAGTATAAATGCTCCTTGCACCCCTTTCCATATATATGGAAGGAAGTGGAGTGATCCTTAATGATTGAATATAACTTAATGATTAATTAAGACATGAATAATTGGTTACAATGCTACTCTTTTTATCTAAACTAATAGACTACAGGGCTTGGACAAATAAATAAATGGTTACAACTTCACCAGACCTATCCTCAGTAATGGAAGAAAATAATTAGACCAAAATGAATTACAACATGATTACAATATTAGATAGAAATGGGCTGACCAAAGATCACCTTTGATTCTGAGAGGAGAATACCATGGGTTTCTATAACCACATTCTAATTCAAGGATTCAGTTCTCTTATGATGATGCCCACCTAGAATTTGGTTCATATGTATTCCTAAGATGCCAATTATACTACCATAGTGTCCTTACATTATTACAGGATACCTCAGATACACTCCGTGGATCCAGAATTTATTAGTAGGTTCCATGGTGAATGCCCATAGGGCCTTGTCTTTTCTTAGCCTAATTTTACCTTGGTCAGTAGCCTTGGACTAAATAGGACCCTTATTATGGAATTCCTTGGATTATGCTTGTTAGATTACACTTTTACCCCTTATCTAGACTTATAAACTATTGAGATATTTTCCTGTGTGATTTATGTTACCTTGGTTATTAACCTGGAACTCCCTCTTTGGATATCATTTGAGGTTGCCTTATTATATCTTATGACCTTCACTACTTATACTTCCATGAGGTTATTTCACTGTTGCCTATGACTCAAGTGACCTATTAATATAAAATGGTAATACTTAATTATGGAACTAGTTACATGTTTACACATCATCCGAGGGATGAAGCTGGTACTGTGGTATTTAGTCACATTGACTGCTTTCTTTACTTATATATATTCATGCATGTACACTACTATATTCAATTACATATGGAGGATGTTATAGAAAAAATTGGTGGAGGCCCACTAAGAATTATCTTACACCCTCTCTGGGTGTTGTTTGGTACCTAGAATAGATTACATTGTTCCAGGTATTGACAATGGGAATCATACAGCTCCCACCACTTTATTGTGTACTGATAGGATGGAGCATGATAGCAGAAGGATAAGTATGATATCAAGATACTTGGAGTTGCCTTTGTTCTCTTTAGCATTATTGAACACGTCATGCATGATTTAATGTATCAATGTTATTTAGTTTTCTTATATCATGATATTACATCATCATTTTCTATGTTGATATAGTTATTGGTATTCATGTTTGCCTATTGCATTAGTTTGCTTATACTCATTATTTCTATTGCTTATGATGTTCATTTTTCATTTAAATTCATTCCATTGTTATACACTCTTCTAATGAGGGCATAGTATTCTCATATACACAGCCTAGGCTCTCATTTTAGGTCGAAATGCTCTATTATATGGATAGATTGTTTTGAGGCCATGGGACCCACTAGACTCGTCACACCCGTTAAGTGGAATCTGAGTCTGGTACATCCAAAAGTGGTATCAAATGTGGTTTTTTTCTTATATTACTTTTTGGAGACAATATATTAGAGAATAAAAACACTTGGGACATGGTTATAAGCTTTTATTGGGTGTTGCGAACATGTTGATGTGGTAAAAACCATGATGCCTAAATTATAATAGTTGTTCTTTTTTTATTACAGTTGATATTATTTATCCATTTGGTGACACACATGTCCTTTGGTATTATTAATTATTACTCTTTTAGAGGGTCTTATTTCATCCTTATCCTAGTGATTTGAGGTAAAGGAGAATTGTTACATGCATCATTATAGGAACCTAGAGTTCACATGTCATGTATATAGACATGCCATATAAGTGAATTTCACTACTTTTCTGGGCTTGATATGCATTAGATTGTTGAGTGATGTTGTGATATCTTACATGTACATGTATTACCTTGGTTATTATTGAGTGATTTCCTGTCACAATTCATGAGGTTTATGGTCTCTCATGGATTTGGATGTGTAATTAACCAAGACAAGTCATTATACAATTAATAAATGGGTATCGTTAATGGTGATAGGTGTATGGGAAATGATTCAACTGAAATTTCTATCCATTATAATGTGTATTCTAAAATTTAAAGTGATATGTTTTCACATACTCATCCCACCTAGTCATGTTTATGAACGTTAATGGAGTGAACCAAGAAATTAAATAAAAAATGACATCAAACATATAATTGAGCACTTACTGATACCTGGTTGTCTAAGCATGTAGTTAGGGTAGAATGAATTAGGTAGTGAGTTCTATTAAATTCATTTTATACTAGTGATTTTATGTTATAATCTTAAACGTGTTCTATGGTGTGTGCATGGAATTTATAGACTAATTTTGCCCTGATGTCGTCATGTCATTCACCACGAAGGTGGTTACAATAATGCTCTAGATTGGGTGGGACCTCAGCTTATTGTCTTACCTCCAGGTGTGTCACATGAGTCTCTTCCTATTTTACCTAATCTAAGAACTAATTATCATGTCTGTGATTTTTTGTTACGCCTGATGTAGTCAATGAATGGTGATCCTTGGGTTGCACCTATGAAGGCTAATCTGACCCACATGTTCGAACAGCAGCATCCTCCTACTTTTTTTGGGGATGGCAGTTCTCAAGATATTGTGCCTTGGATAGAGTCTATGCTTTCTATCTTGCGGCATATGGAAACGCCACCGGATCAGAGAGTCAAGCTTTCTATATACATGATTTCGGATTCGGCTAAGCCTTGGTGGGATGTGGATACTAGTCCAGTCATCATTAGGGCTTTTTATGGGTTGGTTTTCACTGCCTTCTATGATCCGTTATTTCCTTAGGAACTAAGTGAAAATATATCTAGAGATTTCATGCATCCCAAGTAAGGTTCTATGTCAATTATGAAATATTCCTCCCATTTCACTGATTATTAGTTCTTAGCACCACTTCTAGAATGTGATGAGATTTTGTGTGCTAGATGTTTTGAGGATGGTCTCCAATAAGCCATTTGAACATAGGTGAATTTCATTTACCTTACTAACTTTTCAGCGATAGTTGATCAAGCCCTTATCATTGAATGTAACCTGAGGGATGACACATGTAACAGGTTTTAAGGATCAATTTTGTGTTAGGAAAGTAGTTCTTTTGGTGACCGGAAATATTCCCTCGTTGTTTCATGTCAGGGAAGTGGCAGCCAGAGTATCCAGTTTGATAGCTCTGTGGTGTCTCATCAGTGTGGAAGACAAGGGAATAAGAATCCCCAAGGTGACAAAATCCTATGAGAAAGGCTTTAAATAATTGGAATAGAGGCTTGTATCCATGCTAATTCTGATTCATCTAGAACTAGGTAAAGGTTATATCATCTTCGGTGATGCATAAAGCTTTGATCTAGGAGTATTTTTATGTCAGAAGTCATTGTTTTTGTGTATGGATCTTGGTAGATGAGGCCTTACAAGAGAAATTACTGGACATACGACCTCGAGCTTGAAGCAATTTTCCATGCCTTCATTTGTTGGAGACATTATATATTGGGTGAGAACTTTGTGGTGTATATAGATCACAACATCCTCAAGTATATCTTTTCTCAGTGTCACAATATCCTCAGACTGCATATATGGGTCGAATAACTACAATCCTGGTATTTTGAGCTATTTTATATGCCTGGAAGGGGAAATGTGGTCACTGATGCTCTAAGTCGCAACTGAAGCATATACTATATATGAATCCATTTATTAATGGATGTTACTATCCCTCTTTTCTAAACGTCATCTGTAGTTTCATGGTAGTCATGAGAAGTCTTACATCTCAGCTAGGATAGTAACCTCTTCCCGCCATGAGAAGGTGAAGAGTATGATGTTTTCAAATCATGAAGGTTTGGTTCTCTGTTAGAGTATATAAAGAGATAACCCACACCAGGATTGGTCTGTGTAGATAGAAAACATTCTATTTCTACATGGACATATATTGGCTCATTCAAATATGATAGAGGAATTGATGAAAGAGTCACACGCGTCTCAGTAGACAGTTCATCCAAAAATCATGATGATGTATCAGGATTTGGGGCACTAGTATTGGTTTCTTGGAATGAAATATTAGATTGTAAGCATCATCACTAGGAGTTCCACCTTTCAGTAAGTGAAGGCCGAGCACCAGAGACCTACAATCTTGTTATAAGTGTTTTCAATCCAAAAATGGAAATGGGAAGATGTTTATATGGGTTTTTTAGTCAGCTGCCCTAGGTCACCGAGGGGTAGTGATTCTATATGGGTAGTCATTGACTGACTAATGAAATAATCCCACTTCATTTTTAATGGGAGACATTACCAGTTAATGAGTTGGGAAGAATTTATGTTTATGTGATCATACACCAATATGGGGTTCCATGTACTATCGGTTTAGATTGGGATTCTCATTTCACTTAATAGTTCTAGCAGGGTTTGCAAAATTCTATGGGGACTCAGGTGTTTCTAATCATATCCTTTAACCCTTAGAATGATGGGAAATCGGAACAAAAAATAAATGTTCTAGTGTATATTCCTTATGAATGGGTCCTTTATTTTGGAGGTTCATGGGAGAATCATATCCTTCTCTTTGGGTTCTCTTATAATAATTGTTTTCTGGTGATGATTCTGATGGATCATTTGAGGCCTTAATGATAGGACATTCCATTCACCCTTGTGCTGGCTAGAGGTAGTTGAGGCAGCCCCACTAGGTCCTCGTCTTGTTCAAGAAACTTCAGAACAGGTTCAGATGATCAGAAAGTGTATGAATACCGACCAATCAAGACAAAAATCATATGTCGTTATGCATCGATGACCTCTTGAGTTCGAGTTTGAGAAAGGTGTTTTTCATCGTGTATGACCCAGGATATGGTATAGACAAATAATGGATTAGGTAAAGTGGTCGCCTCGTTATGTTGGGCCATTTGAAATTCTAAAGAGATTCGGACCAGTAGCCTATCAGTTGCTACTACCTTATAGGTACTTTTCCAGGCACGACATCCTTCATGTCTCATTGCTTCACCAATATCTTGTTGACCCGCCAAAAAACCTTTGAACCTGATGAAGAAGTGTTTTATGCTGACTCTGCCATTACAAGAATATCTAGTAGGCATCGTTGACTGAAGTATAAAGGCTCTTCAAGGCATGACTATTATTCTCATATGGGTTCTATTGCACCACAACCCAGTATATGATGATATATGGGAGAGGGATGCCGATGTATGTGCTCAGTGGCTAGAGTTGTAATCAGTTAGTGTTTTTCACCCTTTGAAGGAGAACTAGGGGGGATTCTTTTAAGAGGGGAGACTTCATGAATCTGGTTTTTCACTCAGGTATTGATCCATTAATATTTTGTCTAAATCATTACTTTGGGCCTCATATGGGTTCTTAATGGGTTAGAAAAGGGTCATTGGGTGTTCGGGTCTTGTTCGGAGCCATGATGCTATCTTTTTGGAGAAAACAGGCTCTACGCAAGGTTAAGAGGAAACATTGTGGAATTTCACAAATACTTCTTAACTATGTGGGTATTTTGTTGTAAGATCGATCCACCTCACACAGTTTACACATGGCCATGTGAATTCCCCTTTTTCCAATGTACACGTGCATGGATTGCACATGGTTTGACCAAACCATCCAGCCAAACCATTCAGGTATAGCTATCTTGCACAGTTTGCACATGGTTTGACAAACAGTATGGACAAACCATATGCACGCTAAATTTATGGGTAAATTTCATGATTTTTGCTTAATGATATATTTACACCCCTCTTCAACCCTAATCTGATAAGAAATGGTATTTTCTTCTATTTTAACCCTTTTAGAGGTTTTCGGATATCTAACCTTTGAATCAAGAGATCTCCTTCATCCGAAAAAATGATCAAGCTTCTGTTTGTCACATTTGATGCACAATGGGAAATATTCAAGACAAATTCATCCATTATTCTACTCTCTTTATTTTGACCTAGGTATCACCATGTGACCATTTTTCACTTCTTATAGACCTACTCAAATCTACGTCAATTCAGGTGCAGATACCGGAGAAGAAGAGTTCTACAACCCTTTGGTGGGCATTCTATAACATATCCCTATAGTTCGTTGTTTTTAGAATGTTCGTGTGCAGCCATTTGATTTTATCAGAAGCTGTTTCTTTAATTTACATTCCATGATTATAGTTGTTAGAATGGTATGGTTATTTGTTCTGAAAATATGTGATTAGTTGTTAGTGTTTACACCCATTAATCAGTCTGAACCATGTCAATGATAATTCCATATTTGGGTTTTAGTGTTTTTGATACTTTTGAGCCACCGTTCAGGTGTTCCTATTCATGACCATTAAAAAGATGAGCCTTTCCATAATAAATGACTTGTTATAAATTATAATATCATAATAGAATGTACCATGTATGCTCACCACTTGACCCACCTAAGAAAATTCATTTAAAATGGTAATTAGATGTGAAATATGAAATATAGAATGGAATGTATAATAAGTATATAAATTGGCATTATCAAAAGTGATTGAATAAAGGATACATGTCCATAAAACCACTTTCCGTATTTATGGAAGGTAGCAGAGTGGACCCCAATAATTGAATATACCTTAATGGTTAATTCAATCAATATTAATTGACTACAATGCTACTTGGCCTATCCACACTAATAGAAGACTAGGCTTGAACCAATACATATAAGGTTGCAACCCTACTTGACCTATCCATGATAATGGAAGGAAATACCTCAACCAAAACTAATTACAACATGATTAGTATATCAAATAAAAATTGAATGACTCAAAGTCACCGTGGATTCTGAGAGGAGAATAACATGGGTCTTGGGAACCCCATTGTATTTCTAGGATGTGGTTTGATTATGTTGATAACCACATAGACTCTGGTTCTAATCTATTAATTATATTATTAGTATAAAATCATAGGGTTATTAAATTATTACAGGATATCATAGATAAATATTTCATTGATCCAATTTTTAATAGTAGGTTCCATGGAGAAGGCCCAAAGGGACCTGTCTTTGCATAGCCTCATTTTACCTTGGTCGATCACCTTGGACTCAGTAAAAGCCTTATTGTGGAATTCCTTATATTACACTCCATGTATTACACTCTCACCTCTATACTATACTCAGATACTACTGAGTTAGCATACAATGATATTTATATTACCTTGGTTATTACCCTGGAACTCCCTCACTGGATATCAATTTAGGTTTCCTTGTTACATCATGTGACCTTCACTACATATACTATAATGAGGTGATATTAGTGATGGCTATGTCTCATGTGACCTATTAACATTAAATTGTAACACTTAATTAATGAACTAGTTACATGTTCATACACTATATGAGGGCTATAGCTAGTACCTGGGTATTTAGTTACAATGTACTACTTACTTTACTTATATATATTCCTGCCTCCACAATGCTATATTCCATTACACATGCTAGATGTTATAGACACCATTGGTTTTGTCCCACTGAGATTTATCTCACACTCTCCTCGGGTTTTTTTTGTTACATGGAGTAGATTACGTGGTTTTAGGAATTGACCAAGGTAAGCATATAACTTCCATACAAATCAGATTTTTATTCAGAGGAATAGACCAACAAGGAGACACCAAAGTCATGTGGTCCTAAAATAGTTCAAGATGAGGTAATACCCTCTAATCAAATTAAAACCCTCTAGTTGTAAGAGGATATGATTGAGATGAAAAGTGTGGAGGGAGATATGATATTTCAAATAAGAAAGGTAATCTAAAACCAGATTTCATTCACGCTATGTAAGGGTGACTTAAATGTTATTGTGGAGGAGGGATCTACATTTCTAGAAAAAGTAGGAAATATTCCAAGGGTTAGATCATTTACCATACAAGGAGTCATGAAAGAGAGAAGAGTAATTCTCCACCTGATAAATGTCAATATTTTTCTCAGTATATAGAGAAATCCTCATTAGCATGGCTTTGGCCTCGTCCAAGAGACATTTACCATTTCCATAAAACGAAGGAAGGGATAGGACCACATTCCCCACAAAAACACGAACCACACCCCCAACTCTCGGGTTTCCAAGGATGTAAGACCAATGAGTGTCCAATTTTTAACCCATATCTGGAGGGCGCTAGCATACTCATCCCCCCAGTGATCTGACCTAGGGGGTTGAGTAGAGGGGTTACTGGCTTGCAGGAAATGCAGGGATGGAGCATCCCTCCAGTCCTGGATAATCTGAATCATGTCCCCTAGTAGGAGATGGGTTATCGAGATAATAGACCATGCTGAGGATGGAGTCTCTTCAAAGCTTGATTTGTTTCTGTATTTCCACAAGCACAAACACCCAGAACTAAGAATATTTGACCTGGTCAACTGTTCCATGTCCGAGTCATGAGTGTCATGGAACCACCTCTCCAAAAAAACCAATTATCTTTCAACGAACAAGTGAATAATACTCTTCTAACATCTGATATTGAAACTGTGGAACCTCAAGGAAGAAAATATTCCCAATTACATAACCATTTAGTCTATAGAAATCGTTGAGATACTGATGTTGCAGGTAAAAAAATTGTATTTTGAGGCATCCTTTTACACCACACCACATCGTTCCAATAACTCGGATGATCTTAAGAAAGAAAAAATTACAAAAAATAAAAGTTGGTATTAAAAAATCCCAACGAAGACGTTGTGAGCACACACCTTTCTAGCTCAGAGTTAATCATAATGGACTTGAGGATATCCTTCTTTTCCTTATCCAGAATATCCTTAGTAAACCTGGGATAGCATTGAGCCTCCATCAGTGTATTCATTGGATCTAGACATATAGGTAAATCGATTAATGATCCTCCCCAGTTCCAATAGAATAAAAGGACGTTTCCTTCACCTAAAATCCAAAAGTAGTTCTTCAAAATGACATGGAAGAGAGGGAAGAACTTCAAAAAAAGGTGATAAAGAGGTGCGAACTGCCTCCCCATTTCCACTAAAGTAGTGAGATATTTATTTACCCCACAAATTGCAGAATCATATTGCTTCCAACACTTGATTCCATACTGAATGGTTGGAGATTGATAGCAGATGTCTGAGTAGGATATCAATATACTTGGAGTAGAATTTTTTTTCTTTTATGTTGTGGAACATGGTGTTCCTGCTATCTTGTATCCATGTTTTATAGTTTTCTAGTAACATTTCATTACATCATTATTGTATCATTTGATACAGTTATTTTTATCCTCATTTATCTATTACATCAGTTTTTTTCTTATATTTATTTATATTTTATCGGTTATCCATTAATCATTTATATTCCTTCTACTATGATATAGTCTACTAATAAGGGTACATTATCCCCCAAAATGAACCCTATTCCATCACTGCTGGCCAGTAACCTCTGGCCTTTGGGAAGATGAGCTTGAGGCCATCTAGCCCACGGGGCTCGTGACACCTATTAAGTGGCATCTAGTTTCGAGATGTCACACTATTTTAGAATATAATTATAACATCCCAAGTAAGTAATGAATAATAGATATTTTTTATCTATGTCTATTAATGATTAAGATAGTGTCATAGAGGCTTAATATGAAAATAAATACAATCTTATGCATGGAATACACTAATATTCTTAAAAGATTGTTTTACTGCCTTTTGATGGAAACCCATTTTTGAATCTATATTTTGAAAATTTTATAAACTATGTTTGTCAAAATAAACTTATCCTTTATGATTGGGAAATCAAAATTTACCTTGTGTGAATTTTTGGTATTTTTCTGACAATGTTCATTTTTTAATGAATAGTGAAAAATACTGCATTTTACATCAAAACTGCTTTTTTAATCTAATTTATTTATATGATTAGATTATGTTTTGAATTGGTTTTGAAGTGAAATTAGAGTATATTTTTACCATTTTATCCAATGGTGGTCATTGGAATCAATTTCACTTTGAAATTAGACTTAAACTGGTGTCAATCTTTTGATACTTATTGTTTTGTAAAAACACGATTTTTACTCTGGTAGCGGGAATTAATTATTAAATTAATTAATGTGACTTATATGATTTGAATTTTGTAAAATAGACTTCATTTTTGAATTCAGAATATCAAATATAGATTAGGGTGAATTTTTGGTAATTTTCTGAAAAACTTCAATTTTTGATGAATAGTGAAACCACTAAGTGGTAATCAAGCAAACTGATTTTTCAGTTAAATGAAAGTTTACCACTAATGTGTACTGAATTTTAAAAATCCGACATACATGGTTTTCATTAAGAAGTAAAATGTGGTTCAATGAGATTATAATAATATTTTGGTGAATAGTAACTTATTAAGTTCTTAATCACGATTAGTGGTAATTAGGGTAATTTAAGGTATAAATAATACTTTAATAAAATGAAATGACCTATACACATGTCCCAACCTCATTGGTTGTGTCATGGCCGACCATGACATGCCATGGGTCAACTTGGGGACCCCATGGATCCACTTTTGTTGGGAAATGACATAAATTACTTTTTATTTAATGTTAAAGTGAAAATGACACAAACATAATATGTTTTATGAAAACAATTTTTTAAGTGGGGTTATAAAAGTCAAAATTTTAATTATAAATAGTCATTGGAAAGCTAAAAATATTTCCTATATCTTAGTATTTTTTTTATAATTTTTAGACATTAAATAAATTTAATTATCTATGATATAATAATGATGCAGCGATGACATCATTATTTGACGATTTAAATAAAATAGAAAGATAATGTAAAATATATGAACTACACATGTCCAAAACCAATTGGATGAGTGGATTTCAAACCCGTATCACCTTATCCACGAATTATATCAATGTGGGACCTTTTAAAACCGAAACACATTTTCAAATAAAGTAATGTTTCTTTACTTTCCAAAAGTGTCCCTCCTCTCCTCTTATAAAAGGCCCCCACCTCTACCCCATTTCACACACTTGTCAAGCCTTTGGCTCGGCCAACCCCTGCCCATTTACTCTCTCCACATCCCTATCCTAATCCTAGAGGATTCCCTTTGGGCAGAATCCTTTCAATGGAAGCCTTTAGGCTCAAATCAAAAGGAGTTACACTTTTTAAGGTAATTCATTCTCTCATGTTCATTTGTTTTATTTTGCTTCTCCAACCCCCTAACCTCTTTTTATTTAATTATTTTGTAACAACACCAGTATCCTAAATATACTAGGATGTTGTTATAAGATTTATTTGAGCTACACTCACACACAACTACATCAAATGGTTAAAGAACATACGGTTTCCGTGGATGGTGAAATTCTGCCTCCCGAAACGATGATTGTTCAATACTCATTAAACACCTTCAAAGGTGGCCATTATGATGTCACTATTTTTATATATGATATATAGTATGTTTATGTTTTCCTTAAGCTTCTGTTTTTTTCATTTTGGGCATACCTTTATGGTTTCCATTATGGGTAAACACGATATCTTCATTTTAGGAAGTGCGGACTACCGCCCCCTCAAAGTGATTTGATTCGTTAAATACCATATGTGGGACATATAAAGGATGGAATTATGATATTATATATGATATTACACTGGAATTATAATATACATTTATATCATTATGATTCCATTCTATAAAATATGAAATAGAAATGGATGTAGCGTTCATGCGTACGTACGGCTTACCGTCTCCATGAACGGTGCATTTCATTTCTTACCTCTAAATGATTATGTAATATTATAAATGCATGTATGTACTAGATATATATGACATATATGATATCTACATCATGAATACCATTCTGGATATAACGAACCTTTGACCAAATTAACAACATGTAAGTGTAAGAAGTCTATTTTTGACTTAAGAACCAAATACCGACAAAATGAACATTATTAACTTAAATGATTACATGATGTCCATAATATGGTATAAAATGAATAATGAACTTGAAGAAGGTTCTTAAGCAAGTAGAGATTAACTCAAGTTTATTATTCCGGAGATTCAAGAACGGTCGGGTCAAGTCGGATACGAGGTATGGGACTTCGTCTCAATCTCCTTTCATTGAGGCATATTTTGTTTTATACACAAATTTCTTTTATACGGTGTATAAACCCCTTTGACTTTTACGTTTATTCAAAAGGAATCTTTTTTATACGAAGCGTTTACTAAATGACAAAAGGGAATGTTTTTGTCGTACGTATGCGGCGTCAACGACGTCTCCGCCGTCGTGACCGTTATTTGAGTTTCGGCTTCCTCTACAAGCCATACCTTTTTTTTAAAAACGAAAAATAAATACCATGTTTTACTTTGGTATTGAAAATGGTTTTCATAATGTTTTTATTATATAAATTTGTTGTATTGATATCTCGTGATTGAAATGTGTAAATGTTGTGTTTCATTTATGCATGTTTTGTGTGATATGATTATGTTATGGTTCTTGGGAATTATTATGAAGACGGGTGGTTCCATGATAAACTAAGGGAGGGTGAGCTCGTTATAGCTCTCCAATGCATTGGGTAACGCGAAGGAGTGAAACGTTAAGGTTTCTCCGAAGATATTTTAGGGAATATACTGTGATGGGTATTCCAAACGTAACCAAGAGGGTTACTCCCTACGTAAGAATGTTATGAATGCCTCAAGTTACCTTTATGTCTTATGATTTCTATGATTTATTCATGATTTTATGAGGTATGTTAAAGTGCATATGTTTTATGGGTAAAGTATGATTTCATTCTTATGTATATATGAACTCATGTTTCCTTTCCATGTTTTTTTATAACCCATACTGAGTTTTTATGCTCATCCCAAGTTTTTGAAATGTTTTTCACAGGTCAAGGGAAAGGTACATGATAAGATGATAGAGTCAAGGATGTGTCAAGAAATAATCCATGTTTTATTTTAAATGTGTTTCCATTGATGGGAATGAAGAATACTATCTTTATGTAACCACTTTGTTTATATGTGGAATGTAATGCAAGTTTTATGATCTAATTCTCTAAAACTCTAAACCCGAAAAGATCCTCAA
Source organism: Viscum album (assembly GCA_963277665.1). Classification (NCBI taxonomy): domain Eukaryota; kingdom Viridiplantae; phylum Streptophyta; class Magnoliopsida; order Santalales; family Viscaceae; genus Viscum; species Viscum album. The sequence goes on along the minus strand of OY728146.1, from coordinate 1,464,353,894 downwards.
TCTGTAATCTTGTAATAACTCAAGATTAAGTAAGGTTTAAGGCTGGGGCCTTATAGTTGGTATCAAAGGTCGTTTTAGATAACTTTAGGAGTTATACTTCTACTAAATGTTTATCCAAAAATATATTTTTTTCGAAATGATATAGCATTTAAAGATTACCATGTTGCTTCATCTAAGACATGTTTGTTCAGAATGGTTTTCCGCAGAGGAAACAGGGAAGTAGGGCTAGGAAGGCATACAGAAGGAAATAACCTTCTGAATCAGCATCCCGAGATGGTCGGAATTGGAACTGAACAGTTTGTTGTAGTAATGGCGCAATTGACTCAAGCGATAAATGGAGGTGGTATCCATGCACGAGATCAGCCAGATCAACCGCAGAGGAACATGTCAGTGGTGGAACATTTCATGAGGCAACATCCACCATCATTCAGAGGATCATCTGACCCTGTTCTAGCTGAAGGGTGGATTAAAGCACTGGAGAAGATTTTTGATGTCATGGGGTGTTCATACAATCAAAAGGCTAGTCTTGCTATTTACCGTTTGGAGGGTGAAGCAGATCAGTGGTGGTCTATGGTTAAAAATATCAGGGACGCCGATGAGATTGATGCTCTTGACTGGGATGAATTCAAAGGTATGTTTCTTGAGAAGTATTTTCCTAAGGCTGTTCGACTTAGGATGGAAAAGAAATTCTCGGAATTGAGGCAAGAGGAAGACTCAGTGGCTGCCTATGAAGAAAGGTTCACTCAATGGGCAAGGTATGCTCCAAATTTTGTCCGGGACCTTGATAGTAAAATCAATCGTTTTTACTTAGGATTAAAGCCAAAATATCGAAGGGAATTAGCTTCTCATGAGTTTAAAAGTTATGAAAAGCTTGTTCGATGTGCTGAGAAGGTGGAAATGGAGTTTGCTGATGACCAAGTTTTCTATAACAACCAGCAGAAGAAGAGACCGAGGTGGCAGGAGAAAGGTAAGAATTCTTCAAAAAAGTCTGATGGTAAGAGAACTGAGTTTCCAGTTTGTGATAAATGTGGCAAAAGTCATGCTGGGGAATGTCTTCTATATTCTGGGAAGTGCTACCGATGTGGTAAGATGGGACATAAGGCTCGTGATTGCACTGAAAAGGATCAAGGTGAAGGTAAGAACAAATTTGATTTACAGTTAGTGAAATGTTATAAGTGCAATGAGATGGGTCACTATGCAAACGAGTGTCCGACAAGGATCTTGAGTGATGGGAAGCAGTTAGACTACAAGCAGAAAGGGGTGGTGAAATCCTCCGCAACTACTTCAGCAGATGTCGGGCCATCAAATGAAGTTGTATCAGGTACCTTGTTTGTTTTTTCAGATTATGCCAGTTTGTTGTTTGATTCGGGGTCTACACATTCGTTCATCTCTGAAACCTTTTCTAGTAAAATGGGAATACCATCTCAAGAAATGACTCCTGAAGTTTTGGTAAAAACACATGGGGTAAGTGTCGAGGCAAAAAAAATTTATAAGAATCTTCCTATCCTTATCTGTGGAAAGAACCTAATTGCAAACCTTATTGTTCTACCTCTAGTAGAGTTTGATGTTATCCTGGGTATGGATTGGATCTCTATTTACCATGCTAAGATTGACTGTAGAGCTAAAGAAATTTCTTTTCAGAAATACTTTCAGTTTGTTTACAAGAATGAACCCTTACTTTTGATAACATATCAAGAGTCCGAGAAACTTGTAAAAGATGGAAATGAATGTTACCTTGCACACGTCGTTGAAAATAAAGGAACTGTTCAGATTAATGATGTGCCAATGGTAAATGAGTATCCTGATGTTTTTCCTGATGAGTTTCCTGGAATAATACCAGATTGGGAAGTTGAGTTTACTGTTGACTTAGTTCCTGATGCTAATCCAATTTCAAAACCCCCTTATCGAATGACACAAATTGAACTTTTAGAGTTGAAGGAGCAATTACAAGATTTATTAGAGAAAGGTTTCATTAGACCTAGCACATCACCATGGGGTGCTCCTGTTTTATTTGTTAAAAATAAAGATGGTTCTATGAGACTTTGCATTCATTATAGAGCCTTGAATAATATCACTGTTAAGAACAAATATCATTTGCCTCATATCGATGATTTGTTTGATCAGCTCCAGGGAGCTCAGTTTTTTTCAAAGATTGACTTGAGATCGGGGTACCATCAGCTGAAGGTAAAGGATGAAGATATTCCGAAGACCGCGTTCCGTACGAGATATGGCCATTATGAATTTGTAGTAATGCCTTTTGGGCTAACCAATGCACCTGCTGTATTCATGGACTTAATGAATAGAATTTTCCATGAGTTCTTGGATAAGTTTGTGGTGGTTTTCATTGATGATATTTTGGTGTTTTCTAAAAGTAAATAGGAGCATGAAAAACATTTTAGGGTTATATTGCAAACCATAAAAGAATAGAAACTGTATGGGAAATTCAGCAAGTGTGAGTTTTGGTTGAAACAAATTTCTTTCCTTGGTTACATTGTTTCTAATGATGGAATAACTGTTGATCCTGCAAAAACAAAAGTTGTGGAAGAATGGCCAAGACCCACAAATGTAACCGAGATTCGTAGCTTCCTTGGTTTGGCGGGCTATTACCGAAGGTTTGTTATAAATTTTTCATGGTTATCTAGTCCAATGACTAAGCTAACTCGGAAGGGTGTTAAGTTTATCTGGAAAAAAGAATGTGATGATTGTTTTCAGGAATTGAAAAGAAGATTGGTGAATGCTCCAGTTTTGGCACTACCTTCCAGGAATGGTGAGTTTGTTATATACAGTGATGCTTCATTGAAAGGACTTGGTTGCGTCCTAATGCAGAATGATCAAGTAATTGCTTATGCTTCACGACATTTGAAAACTCATGAGGTAAATTACCCTACACATGATTTGGAATTAGCTGCTATTGTTTTTGCTTTAAAAATTTGGAGGCATCAATTGTATGGAGTAAAGTGTGAAATATACACCGATCACAAAAGTTTAAAGTATATATTCACTCAGAAAGAGTTAAACATGAGACAAAGGAGATGGATAGAATTAATCAAGGATTATTATTGTACAATTCATTACCATCCGGGAAAAGAAAATAAAGTGGCTGATGATTTGAGTCGAAAAAGTAATGCTTCATTAACAATGTTGCGTTTGGAACGTGATCCTTTGGTTAAGGATTTGATAAACTTTGGCATAGAAGTTGTTGGTGCAGGAAGTCCTTCTGTTTTGTTTCAGGTATCAGTGAGATCTTCTCTATCAGATAGAATCAAGCAAGCACAAAAGCAAGAAAGTGAGTTGCAGAAAAAGGTAGAGCTGGTTCAGAAAGGTAAGTTGCCTGAATTCAACATTGATAATGATTGCGTTTTGAGATTTGGGAAGAGATTGTGTGTGCCTTGTGATTCACAGTTGAAGAGAGAGTTGTTATGTGAAGCTCATAGTTCTCCGTTTTCAGTTCATCCGGGCAGTACTAAGATGTATAGAGATCTGCGGGAGTATTACTGGTGGGATGGAATGAAAAGAGACATTGCTGATTTTACTGTGAAGTGTTTGACTTGTCAGCAGGTTAAAGCAGAGTGGCAATTACCGAACGGGATGCTTCAGCCTTTACCAGTGCCAGAGTGGAAATGGGAGAATATATCCATGGACTTTGTTGTTGGATTACCGAATACATCTCGAGGTAATAATGCAATCTGGGTTATTGTTAATCGCCTGACCAAATCTGCTCATTTCCTTGCTATACAAGATACTTTCTCTCTTGATCAACTTTCTCGTTTGTATCTTAAAGAGATAGTCAGGTTAAATGGAGTTCCTCTCTCCATTGTATTGGATCGTGATCCCAAGTTTACTTCTATCTTTTGGAAAGGCATTCAGAAGTCGTTGGGTACTGAATTAAATTTTAGTACAGCTTTTCATCCTCAATCAGATGGGCAGTCAGAACGAACAATTCAGACATTGGAGGATATGCTACGAGCTTGTTCTATAGATTATCAGGGAAGTTGGGACCAACATCATTCTTTAGTTGAATTTTTATATAATAACAGTTTTCATTCCAGTATACAGATGGCACCATTTCAGGCATTATATGGGAAGCGGTGTCGAACTCCAGCATTCTGGGATGAAGTGGGTGAAAGGAAGTTGATGGGACCAGAATTGGTAGAAGAGATGGCAGAAAAAGTTCAGCTGATTCAGAAACACATGAGAACAGCTTAGAGCAGGTAGATGAGTTATGCAGATAACCGGAGGAAGGATATATCTTTCGAGGTAGGTGATCATGTTTTTCTCAAGGTTTCTCCTTGGAAAAGTGTGATGAGATTTGGTAAGAAAGGAAAGTTGAGTCCAAGGTTCATTGGACCATACGAAATTCTGGAGAGAGTTGGATCAGTTGCATACCGAGTGGCTTTACCTCCGATTTTATCTCAGGTACACAATGTTTTTCACGTTTCGATGTTGAGAAAGTATATGTCAGATCCATCTCATGTTTTGAGTCCAGAGGTAGTTCAGCTGGAAGAGAACCAATCTTATGAGGAACAACCGGTCCAGATTCTTGACCACAGGGAGCAAGTGTTACAGAATAAGGTGATTAAGCAGGTAAAGGTTTTGTGGAAAAACCACATGATTGAAGAGGCAACATGGGAATCTGAAAATGCAATGAGGGATAAGTACCCCCATTTATTTGATAAGTAAATAAATTGCGGGGACGCAATTTTCTAAAGGGGGGAAGGATGTAACATCCCAAGTAAGTAATGAATAATAGATATTTTTTATCTATGTCTATTAATGATTAAGATAGTGTCATAGAGGCTTAAAATGAAAATAAATACAATCTTATGCATGGAATACACTAATATTCTTAAAAGATTGTTTTACTGCCTTTTGATGGCAAACCATTTTTGAATCTATATTTTGAAAATTTTATAAACTATGTTAGTCAAAATAAACTTATCCTTTATTATTGGGACATCAAAATTTACCTTGTGTGAATTTTTGGTATTTTTCTGACAATGTTCATTTTTTAATGAATAGTGAAAAATACTGCATTTTACATCAAAACTGCTTTTTAATATAATTTATTTATATGATTAGATTATGTTTTGAATTGGTTTTGAAGTGAAATTATAATATATTTTTACCATTTTATCCAATGGTGGTAATTGGAATCAATTTCACTTTGAAATTAGACTCAAACTGGTGTCAATCTTTTGATACTTATTGTTTTGTAAAAACACGCTTTTTACTCTGGCAGCGGGAATTAATTATTAAATTAATTAATGTGACTTATATGATTTGAATTTTGTAAAATAGACTTCATTTTTGAATTCAGAATATCAAATATAGCTTAGGGTGAATTTTTGGTAATTTTCTGAAAAACTTCAATTTTTGATGAATAGTGAAACCACTAAGTGGTAATCAAGCAAACTGATTTTTCAGTTAAATGAAAGTTTACCACTAATGTGTACTGAATTTTGAAAATCCGACATACATGGTTGTCATTAAGAAGTAAAATGTGGTTCAATGAGATTATAATAATTTTTTGGTGAATAGTAACTTATTAAGTTCTTAATCACGATTAGTGGTAATTAGGGTAGTTTAAGGTATAAATAATACTTTAATAAAATGAAATGACCTAGACATATGTCCCAACCTCATTGGTTGTGTCGTGGCCGACCATGACATGCCATGGGTCAACTTGGGGACCCCATGGATCCACTTTTGTTGGGAAATGACATAAATTACTTTTTATTTAATGTTAAAGTGAAAATGACACAAACATAATATGTTTTATGAAAACAATTTTTTTAAGTCGGGTTATACAAGTCCAAATTTTGATTATAAATAGTCATTGGAAAGCTAAAAATATTTCCTATATCTTAGTATTTTTTTTATAATTTTTATACATTAAATAAATTTAATTATCTATGACATAATAATGATGCAGTGATGACATCATTATTTGATGATTTAAATAAAATAGAAAGATAATGTCAAATATATGAACTACACATGTCCAAAACCAATTGGATGAGTTGATTTCGAACCCTTATCACCTTATCCACGAATTATATCAATGTGGGACCCTTTAAAACCGAAACACATTTTCAAATAAAGTAATGTTTCTTTACTTTCCAAAAGTGCCCCTCCTCTCCTATTATAAAAGGCCCCCACCTCTACCTCATTTCACACACTTTTAAAGCCTTTGGCTCGGCCAACCCCTGCCCATTTACTCTCTCCACATCCCTATCCTAATCCTAGAGGATTCCCTTTGGGCAGAATCCTTTCAAAGGAAGCCTTTAGGCTCAAATCAAAAGGAGTTACACTTTTTAAGGTAATTCATTCTCTCATGTTCATTTGTTTTATTTTTCTTCTCCAACCCCCTAAACTCTTTTTATTTAATTCTTTTGTAACAACACCAGTATCTTCAATATAATAGGATGTTGTTATAAGATTTATTTGATCTACACTCTCACACAACTACATCAAATGGTTAAAGAACATACGGTTTCCATGGATGGCGAAATTCTGCCTCCCGAAACGATGATTGTTCAATACTCATTAAACACGTTCAAAGGTGGCCATTATGATGTCACTATTTTTATATATGATATATAGTATGTTTATGTTTTCCTTAAGCTTATGTTTTTTTCATTTTGGGAATACCTTTATGGTTTCCATTATGGGTAAACACGATATCTTCATTTTAGGAAGTGCGGACTACCGCCCCCTCAAAGTGATTTGATTCGTTAAATACCATATGTGGGACATATAAAGTATGGAACTATGATATTATATATGATATTATACTGGAATTATAATATACCTTTATATCATTATGATTCCATTCTATAAAATATGAAATAGAAATGGAAGTAGCGTTCATGCGTACGTACGGCTTACCGTCTCCGTGAACGGTGCATTTCATTTCTTACCTCTAAATGATTATGTAATGTTATAAATGCATGTATGTACTGGATATATATGACATATATGATATCTACATCATGAATATAAGTCTGGATATTACAAACCTTTGACCAAATTAACAACATGTAAGTGTAAGAAGTCTATTTTTGACTTAAGAACCAAATACCGACAAAATGAACATTATTAACTTAAATGATTACATGATGTCCATAACATGGTATAAAATGAATAATGAACTTGAAAAAGGTTATTAAGCAAGTAGTGATTAACTCAAGTTTATTATTCAGGAGATTAAAGAACGGTCGGGTCAAGTCGGATACGAGGTATGGGACTTCGTCTCAATCTCCTTTCATTGAGGCATATTTTGTTTTATACACAACTTTCTTTTATACGGTGTATAAACCCCTTTGACTTTTACGTTTATTCAAAAGAAATCTTTTTTATACGAAGCGTTTACTAAACGACAAAAGGGAATGTTTTTGTCATACGTATGCGGTGACAATGACGTCTCCGCCGTCGTGACCGTTATTTGAGTTTCGGCTTCCTCTACAATCCATACCTTTTTTAAAAAAACGAAAAATAAATACCATGTTTTACTTTGGTATTGAAAATGGTTTTCATAATGTTTTTATTATATAAATGTGTTGTATTGACATCTCGTGATTGAAATGTGGAAATGTTATGTTTCATTTATGCATGTTTTATGTGATATGATTATGTTATGGTTCTTGGGCATTATTATGAAGACGGGTGGTTCCGTGATAAACTAAGGGCGGGTGGGCCCGTTATAGCTCTCCAATGCATTGGGTAACGCGAAGGAGTGAAACGTTAAGGTTTTTCCGAAGAGATTTTAGGGAATATACTGTGATGGGTATTCCAAACGTAACCAAGAGGGTTACTCCCTATGTAAGAATGTTATGAATGCCTCAAGTTACCTTTATGTCTTATGATTTCTATGATTTATTCATGATTTTATGAGGTATGTTAAAGTGCCTATGTTTTATGGGTAAAGTATGATTTCATTCTTATGTATATATGAACTCATGTTTCCTTTCCATGTTTTTTTTATACCCCATACTGAGTTTTTATGCTCATCCCAAGTTTTTGAAATGTTTTTCACAGGTCAAGGGAAAGGTACATGATAAGATGATAGAGTCAAGGATGTGTCAAGAAATAAGCCATGATTTATTTTAAATGTGTTTCCATTGATGGGAATGAAGAATACTATCTTTATGTAACCACTTTGTTTATATGTGGAATGTAATGCAAGTTTTATGATCTAATTGTCTAAAACTCTAAACCCGAAAAGATCCTCAATGTGTATTCTTGTAATAACTCAATATTAAGTAAGGTTTAAGGCTGGGGCCTTATAATAATTTATTGATATAAATATATTGTCCAGGTTATATATTACATTATATTCATTTAAATAGTTAGTCATAAACAATGACTTTAACAAGTGGGTGTTTACTCTTCCATAAACCATCCTAGAAGGTACATAAATAATATAAAATATCATTATTTTATCAAAATAATTATTTATCAAAAAAACATTATCTTAAAAATTATTACAAGTCATAAAATGGGTATATATACTATAAAAAAATTTATATTACTAAAACATTATTAAAACTAAGAGTGGTGTATTTTTCAGATAATTTCATTAAGAAATTGATCTAGTAGTTTTAGTACATTTCAAACATCCAGTAACACCCTAAGATGTTGAGAATTATTTTTTCCAAATTAATTTATCTTGTTGATATTTTTAATTTTATATAACACTGGAAATAGATCTTAATATATATATATATAAACATTGAACCAAATATTCTATTACATAAAAACTGACTTATCGTATACTAAATGCATTTCCATCATTGATTCCTCTCCATGAAATAGTGACTTGGCATGAACTACCTGCAATACTGACACGGTGTACGTGACACACAACACTGATGATTCCAAGAGGCATCATTTTTTTTATTATTATTATTATTATTTAAATGAGATAAATATAACCTATCAGTTAAACATAGAAATATGAATATAAATAAAATCTATTCATATATTATATATAGTTGTTTTATATAAATAATACATATTGAAAATGAAATTTATAATTTTTAGTAAAGTCCTTATAAGTTTAAAAGTACTATTTTCTCAAATGAACAACACGTCATTGAAAAAAACATAAAATTATTTTTAGACAAATATAGAAACTTATTTTGATAATAAAAATATAAATTTTTAATTTAGTATGGAGAAATTATCTTTAGATGCATTTTTTGGATTTTTCTTAAAACAAACATTTTTTGATGAAAAGTGGAAAATAATGCTTTATAGATGGAAATTTTCATTTCATTAAAATAGATAATAATGTTAAATTAAATTTAAAGTTTTATTTATTGTCACATTATATAAATTATAAATATATTAATATAGTTTAGATCATTAAAATAAATTTCACTTTGAAATATAATATAAAACTTAATTAACTTTTGATAAATGTTCATTAAAACCCCGCTTTCTCGCCACGTTAGCATGATTAGAATTAATTTTAATTTTTAAAATTGTATCAATTTAATTTTAGGAAACCAACGTAAATAGTTTTAATCAGTATAATTTTTAGTTATAATAACATAAACTTATTTTTGGACAAAAAATATTTGTAAAAGTGATTAAAATTTATCACAACATTTATGGTCAAATTAAGTTTAATTATTCACTAAACAATATAAGTAAGGCCCAAATAGACCCATAAATTTTTTCAAAAACAATGTTCTGTTCATATGTTGTCCAAATACCTTTAATTAATTATTCTTCGGGGTTTATTATGACTTATTATTTTTAAAATCATGTGTACTCCTAACATGTTTCCAGAAATACTATGTCAGTCCTTTTCCTTCCCTATAAAAGTCCAACACAATCCATCTACCTCGCACATATAAAGCCCCATAGATAAAAAAACTCTAATATAATAATCTCAAAATAATCCTCCATTCATCCATTAATCCTCAATTTGCGATGAGTGTCTTCCAAGGAATCATTTTGGCATAAACCTAAAAAGGTTACCCGATTAAGAGGTAACATATTCTCTCAATATAACTCATTTTATTTCTGTTTTCCACCCCATAAAATATACTATTCTAAATTATTATATAAAAATTGTATCATAAACACACTAGGATGGTTTCACATAATTATTTATATTTAATTCTATAAAACCCTCCAATCAATTTGTAACAAATATACTATTTCTGTGTACGGTGTACTACTGCCTCACGAAATGATTTTCATTTCTCCTTTACCACAAATCATGGAGGAAAATATGATGGAAAATTTGTTTATATATGTTATATATGTTATTTATTATTTCTATATTCTTCATTAGTTTTTTTTACAACACATATATTTTTACTTTCTAGTTGGTCGTAATATGCTAATTCAGTTTGAGGAAGTGTAAACTATCACCCCCTCAAAGTGATGTGATTCGTTTACACTCCACATTGAGTTTATTAAGGATGGGTCTAGTGAATGTATATGATATAATCATGATATTATAATAATATATATATATATATATATATTTATATGCATATTTCATTTACAAACTTTCTTTCAATACGACAATAAAAATGGAGAAAATGTTCATGCGTACATACAACTTACCGTAATCAATAATGGTGTACTTCATATGATACATATTTATTACATAAATTTTTATAATATAAATATAAAGGATATAAATTATATTTATATCATGAATTAAATTATTAAATTATGTCATATGTTTAAAGACCACTATATAAAAAATTAAGACACATGCAAAGAACAAAGAGAATATTACCAGAATTAAAATCATAACATAGATCATTGAAAAAAATGTTATATAAGATCATAAAAAAACATTATATGGTTTGATATATTAGAATAATTTTCTGTAAAAATGATATAATAAACTTTTTTTTTAATACAATAATCTTGAACAAGTACGAATAGAGTCAACACTTAAGGAAAGGGAATTTCATCTCAGTTTTGTTATCTAAAGATATATTCCATAATAACCACTCACTTATTCTTTGTGGTTCATGTACAACCCCAGAATGTGTTTGATCCACAATATAAAAAAAGTTACGTTTATTCACATATATATTTTATTAAAATTCTATCATCAGGTTTATCCCTCAATAGTAAGTAAATGAATTTAATAGCTTTGTCTCAATTGGCATTCTTTGATACTTTTGCTTTTTTATGAACCTAAATTCCCTTTTGAGTTTCATATAAGTACATTTTACATGTTAAATCATGAATCACCAAAATTTCAATGTTATATTATAATTCATTTAATTTAGCTTTCTTACCTAGAGAGTATGAAAAAAATTACCCTCATATAATAGTTACGGAAAACATTCAATTTATTTTCAAGATTATTAATGTTTATTCTTTCTTTGAAGAAATATTATGATATATCTATCAAAAAAATTCATTAATTTTCATATCCTATGCATATTAATATTATAATAATGTATTGGTACCATTTTTCTTCTCATTGGTACATATTTAAGAATATTTCTTCATGAAATCCTTACTTTACCCTCCCTTCTATTGGAAATATGTGTTCTTTAAAAACCATTTTTTCAAAAAATAATATCCAATAAAATTACACTAACCTCATAATATTTTTATAATAAATATTACCCTTTTTTTATTTTGCCAATTATCAATGGAATATTCTTGTCTCTTTCCAATCAATTAAATTTTCTTAAACATTTTACCATTAAAATGGAATATTTTTTTACCTAATATGACATGTACAATTTTAGCCAACATCATTTATATAAGGATTGAATAGAATGTTTAAATTGATAATTTTTATAGAAATTTATTTTACAAATTTTTTCAATAAAATTATTTTCAGTAATTTTTTTTGAATTATATATATTATTTCAATGTTTTTCAAAGAAAATTAAAAATGATTTGAAGATTATTTTATATGATTTCAACAATATCTGTTTTGAAAATTATATTTATTCTTATTTAAAAATTTTCATGGTAATATCTATAAAAAAATTTAAATGGATTTATGTTTTAAAAAACCGTTTTCAATGAAGAAATTATTTCTTTGTCATGAAATGTTTTTGAATTATGTTTCAAAGTAATTTTCCATATTACATTACATATTTTGGATGCTAATATTTCATTGTAGGGAATGATCTAAATTTTCTATTTATAACCTTTCAATGAATGTGTTATGATTAATGTCAATGTATTTATTAAACTAGTTTCTATTTCAAAAGTTATATGTTTATTAAATCCATTTATTTTCCATGAGTTATATGTTGTTAAAACCCACTAATTTTAACAAGTAATTCTATGATGTAATGATTTTGAAACCTATCTATTTTACATTGATTATAATGTGATTAAATATTAATTATACCCCATTAATTTCATTGGATATGAATTGATGTTTATATAATCCATCTGTTATCATTGGTCATGATATGTTGAATGTTTTTGTGGAACATGGATGTATGATTTCATTTTGTGAGGGGTGGAACCTAAATTTCCATCTTATTAATTGAGAAATGATAATTTTTTTTGATCTCAAAGGGTACACAAGAGGACATCTGTAGCATTAAAATAGAGGGTACATGAGAGAATATACCAAGACCAAAATAATAGGGTACATAGGAGAACATCCCACACATAAAACAAGAGGGTATATAATAGGAAACCCCATGACTGAAAAATTATTGTACAAGAGAGAACATACCATCCCCAAAACAAGTGGGTATATGGGGTGATATCCCAATCCCAAAACATGATGGTGTTTTGGAGAACATCCCATGCACGAAAAAATAGGTTATAATGGTAAAAAATCCCATGATCGAAATAAGATGGTACATGGGAGGACATCCCAACCCAAAACAATAGGGCACATGGGACAGAATTCAAACACCGAATTAGGATCACATGTAGTTATCCCAAGACTACCATGTTACAAAGGCCTTGGAAGGATTCCTTGACATAGGTTTTGTATATGCTTCTATTTTTTATATAATTATATCTTTTATTCATAAGTTATTATTTCAATTAATAGTTTGTTTATCTCTTTATGGTCTGTTTCATATAAACATACTATATTTATCATGATGTACAACATGCCGGTTGTGATCTTCAAATATTATGCTCATGTTCAAAACCCTTTTATTTGTGTTATGATCTGGCATTTTGTTTATTTATAATTATTGAGCTTCTGAGTTCACTCTTTTCTTATGTTTCATGTTACCATGATATAAAGAATGGTTTTAAGTAGAAGTACTAAAGGTATTGTTGTTTATGGGAGATTTTTAAAATATTTCACCATGATAGAATTATTTTTCTTGTTTTCATAGATAATAAAATTTCAGTGTACCAGAACATGTATTTTCTTAATGTACAAAATATTCATCTAAAATGATGTAATAAAGATGTATTTTATGATTTGGTAACTATATATGGTATCATATAAAATTTTTAGTTGTCCTTTGAAATCTATGATTCCAAAAATGTTGTGACATCCATAGGAATTTTTATAAGGATATTTATAGGGCTACTTATAAGCATATGTATATGGATGAGTAAACAATTAGGAAAATGTCTTATAATTTTGGAAAAGGATACATTGAGTTGTTTGAAATAAATACATCCTTGTCTAGATATTATAGGTGGATGTCGATCTGTGATAGATGCACCTAGGGGTAAAAAAAACTGATAATAGGTTTCTGGATTGACTTAGGGTAATCTCATATTGGACAACGATCCTTGCATCACACCTAGTTTGACAATTCCATGGGAAATGACATGGGAATTCAAAAACACATCATGAAACATCATGAGATATTTATATATAAGTTGGACAATAATAAATGATGAAAACTCCATGGTTTTGTGTATTAAGGATGGTTTCATGGAATAGACATTCCATAAGTAACACTTTTCATGATTATGTCCTTTTCTACTATGATATATACTGCTAAAACTGTGCTTCTCGGATTTAGTTCATAGGGGATACAAGAAAGAACTGTGCCAACATTAACTCTGCTGGACAATCTGGTGATTATGAGAAAATAAATTGAATAATTACTAGGGAGAAATGTATTGTGAATATTCTAAATCAGCTATTGTGATATATGATTAACTATGCGAACATCGGTGATATTCCTAACATGTTTCGTAAGTAAAATATGGAATTTTATAAATGTTCAAATTCTAATGAGCATATAGGAAGAAGATTTATATTCCTACATGTTGAGAAGATCATTGAAGAAAACCTAAAATGGAGGGGCTGATGTTACCTTTGTGAGAAAATTCAACATTGTGTGATAACTTTTCATGGTGTTTAATGTCTTATTTGTGGAGAACATGGGCATTGTCCAACTCAGTGCCCAAACATAAGAATATACTTATAAAACAACAAATGTACTATTCTTTTACAAACAATAATGGGGAAGGATTTAACTATTTATGTATTTTAATCCATGATTTATGAATGGTGAGTTATATAATCAATTTTCATTTTATGTTTTTAACTATGGATTTCCACTAATATGTTATATAGTTATGATTGATAAGAAAATTTATTTAATGGCTGGGTAATATTCATGGGAAGAAAAACATTAAGGTAATTATACCCTTTAATGTGTTCCTAATGATAAGATAATTATTTTTTGGATAAAAAATGTGGGATATAATAAAGTGAATTATACATTGCTAATTTCCTTGGATCTGATTGTTGATTGGTAAAAAAAATGGTCTATGTCATCAAGTATGATGTTTACAACTTCTTTGATTTAATTAATATATCTACTAATCATCTGAATTACAAACCATACATGGTTAACAAAGGAATTTATGGTATTTAAGGTTATTACCATGTTTCAAGGGAATAAAAGATAAGGTTATTCGCATTATTGGAATGTTACAAACTAGTAGAATGTTGTGATATATGGTGGATCAATGTTAATATTTTTTAATGAGTATCTTTATAAATAATTGTATCTTCATATTTCATAAGTTTTTTGACTTAAAAAATTTATGTAAAATTATTCTAATCTTTAGAGGAAATAAGTATGATTAAAGTGTTTTCTCTTTATATAAGGATTTTGGAACATTGGATGGCCTATTGAAACTACATTGTGTTGATGAAAAATGATGAAAAATAAGTTGTCTGATCATGGATCTAAGGATCAGTTAGTACTTCAAGTATGAAAAATTTACCTTCATTTTTAGATAAAGAGGTGAAGTGGATTAGGGAAGAACAAAGGGAGAGGTTGTCCTAAAATCAAGGAAGTATATATTTTAATGAAAATTCTTAATATTTAAGAAATAGGATCTTGAAACTAAAATTGTTGGCCAAGTACCTTCATTTATAATCAATAAAAAGGATCATTGGTCATCGAAGATTGATGGATTTTTATTGTTAAAATTTTCTTGAACTTATTCTTTATCACTCTCCATTATAACATGGTAGTTAGATTTTTCTTCCTTGTCCATGAGTTCACTTCCAATGTATATTATCCTTTCTGGAAACCTAGTGACATATTACTTTGGGTAACAATTGTGGTCCCATATTTCTCATTTAAGGAATGGTTTAGTATTATTTGTTACGATGTCGGTTTCTATGAATGAACCATTTGAGTATTAAGCCACTGATAACAAAAGTAAATTTTGAGGTTGAAATTTATTTTAAGGGGTTTATAATGTAATAAACCAATTTTTTGGAATGGGTTTTTTGAAATTATTTATTATTTTGATATTTTACAATTCACATGACACTGGAAATAGTTATATATATATATATATATTAAATTACTATGTCAAATATTTCATTCCCAAAACACATAATTCTCTTGAGTTTCCCAAACTACCAACTGGTATTGTGATACAATAAATACTAACTTTTCTTGCACTAGCCATAACATTGACTTGACGTACGTTACACGCAACACCGATATTTCAACGTAACACCAATTTATTATTATAATTATTTTAATGATATAATTATAAAATTTTCATTAAACATGGTAATATGAATATTAATAAAATCCTATCAAATATTTTTAATAATGGTATTATATATTTAAAACATATTGACAATAAATGATATAATTTTTTGTAAAGTCCTTATATGTTTAAAAATTGAAAAATTTCTCAACTGAGCTAGACATCATTTAAAAACAACGAAATTATATTTAAAAAAATATATAAATTCAATGAGATACAATAAACATCATTTTTTAATTTATAATTCTGAAATTATAATTGTGATATTTTTGGGGATTTCTCTATGAAACAACATTTTTTTAATAGTGAAAAATACAAATTTTTAGTCAAAAGTTGCCGTTTCATTTAAATAATTATTATTGTTAAATTATATTTTTAAATTTTTACGGTCAAATTAGATCAATAATACCTCTTTTAAAATTATTTAGGTAATTATAATAAATTTAACTTTGAAATTATATATATATATATATAATTAACTATTAATCATTTTACTTTAAAACTACTTTCTCGCCACGTCTATGAGATTATCATTAATCATAATTTTCATTTGTCTCTAAATTGATTTAAAAAAACTGAAATAATACATTTTAATCAATATAATATTTAGATTTATATAAAATCAACATAATTTTTTACCAAAAAGATAAGTAATTGTGGTTTAAATTAACCACAATGATTAAGGTAAAATTATGATTAATTATGGACTAAAACATAATATTAGGGTCCCAAAGGAATTAGAAACTTTTAAAAATAAAATTATATGGCTATATTATGTAAATAATACTTTAATTAATGATATTTTTGTGTTTTTTATGACTTATTTTTTGTAAAAAGCTCATTACACCAGGCTTGTTTTAAAAATTCCATGTGAGTCCTTTTCCATCCCAATAAAGGCCACTAACACTCCCTCTTCCTCACAAATATAGCACCCCCATTACCTCCCAAAATCTTCTCAAATAATACCAAACTATTCATAACATCCTCTGAAAATCCACCCTTTGGGAATAATTTCTTCCATGTGATCTTTTGGAAAATAACAAAAAGGAGTTACCTGATTAAGACGTATCATCTTCTCTCAAGATCTTTGGTTTCATTTGAAATATATACCCCCTAAAATAATTTAAATTCTATGATTATATAAAAACAAAATTATACTCAAAATAATATGTATTTTATGTAAATATTTCAACCAACACTTCCATGAAGCTCCATTTAATTGGTAACAGACATGTTGTTTCTTGGTACGCTGAACTACCGCCTCACGAAATGATGATTGTTCATTTTTATTTTACCATTGATCTCAGTGTACATTAAAAGGAAAAATATATTTAAATATGTTATGTATGTTATTTATTATGTATTTAATATTCTATATTTATTTTTAGAACACATATCATCTGACAGAACATTTTGTGTCATTATGGTAATTTTGATTGAAGAAGTGTGGACTATGGCCCCCTCAACGCAACAAGATTTTTTCACAAACCACATAGAATTTATTAAGTATGTTTTTAAAGAAAATATATGATATAATAATTATAATATAATAATTATATATTTATACATAAATATATATAATTTACATACTTTTTCTCAATACAAAAATAAAAACAGAAATAACATTCATGCGTACTTGCGACTTATGGTCTCCATGAATTGTGTATTCCATTTAAAACGTCTTCATGCTATATATTATTATAATATATAGATATATTAGACACGAATGATTTTTATACCATTATTTTTGTTATGGAATCATTATATAAGTATAAGGACCAACGATATAACAAATTAAGAAAAATGTGATGAACAAATAGAATATTTCCCATAGTGAAACTTTAAAATAAGATAAATAACAACTGCATTATATAAGTTCATAGTAAAACCATATATGGTATTATATATAATAATATGATTACTTAAATTATGAATAAAAATCATATATTTATTATACATGAATCTTATATGATTATGAAAAGAGTCAAGACACAAGGTTTGAGAATTGCATCTCACTTTTATTTTCGTGAGATACATGACTTATCACCACATAAAAATTCTATGTAGTGTATATACTGAAAAAGAAAGTATTAAATTCCAATAATAATTTAATTTATGTTTATTAACATATCCATTCTATGAACTTACGTTGAATGGGTTTATGATTCAATAGTTAGAAAATAGGTGAGATTGTTTTTCTCTATTTTCCTTCTTTGTTACTCATGTTTTGATATGCACCTAAATTTTAGTTTGTGGTGTATATATATCATTTTTACAAGTTATATAATAAATTTAATTCTATTCATAATATTTTAAGATTAATTTAATTCAATATTGTTACATGGAGGCTGTGATCTAAGGATACCATGTTATAAGTGTTTATTGAAACAATCTTCTCACTTTTCGAGATTGTTTATGATTATGATTTAATTGATGAAATATTATGATATATATCTAAATAAATATCAAGAAATATCTTTTTCTTTGGGTGTTAATAATATAATCACGTATTGGTTCCATTTTTATACTCTTCGTTATATAATATTTCTCAGTATGTGTTTTTAGAAATCATTGGCATTACGCTCTATTCAGTCAAAATTCTATATTTTTGGATGACATGTTTTCAAAAAAATAATTCCAAAAATACTATAATAATATTTTATTATAATTAATTTAGATCTTTAAAACTTTTTTCTTATACCAATTATCAAAGGATTCTTGTTGTCACTTTTAAATCAATGAATTTTTTTAACAATTTTACTATGAAAATGAAATAGTCGTTTTACCAGATACGTCACGTAGAGTTTTACCCGTCTTCATTTATGGGATGCAAAATTTAAATATTAAATGTGTTAATTTTTAAGAAACTTATATTAAGTTATAATTTAATTCATATGGGTTTTTAGAACTTTTAAATTATTTTATTATATGTTTTCAATTTTTTTTCAAGGGAAAAGTATTTTGAAATGTTTTGAATCTTATTTTATAATATTACAAGAAAAAACGTTTTCAAAATGATTTCATGTATTATTAATAATTATTCAAGTTATTTATGAAAAAATTGATGTTAAAGGGTTATATTTATTAAAAAATACATGTTTTATAATGAAAATATATTTTCCTCAAGAAATTTTATTGAAAGTTGTTTCTAAATTATTTCTTATCTATGATTACATCAGTTGATGATAATCATGCCCTTATAGGAAATGAAATAAAGGATACATTCATAAACTATATATTAATGGGATATGATTAATGTTATAGTATTTGTGAAACCCTTTTCACTTCCATGGGTTACATTTTTATGAAATAGTTTTCTATTACATGGGTGATATGAATTTGAAACCCAATTCTTTTCACAGGTAAGGATTTGATGAAATTATTATGAAACCTATCTCATTTACATAGTATATGATTTGATAACATGTTAATGATGACTATTTCATAACATTGGTTATGAATTTATTTTAATATAACCCATTAGTATTGATGGGTCCTGATATGATGAGTGTCGTGTTGAACATGCATGTATGATTTCATCATGTGAGGGTGGGATTCATATCTCCCTCCAATGAATTAGGTAATTACAAATTTTTTATGAGATCAAAGGGTACATGTGAGGGAATCCCATGCCCAAAACAAGATGGTACATGGTAGAATATACTAAGACTAAAAAAATAGAGTGCACAGAAGAACATACCAATCTCGAAACAAGAGGTTATACAAGAAGAAATCAGAGGCCTAAAACTAGTGGGTACACCAGAGAATATCCTACGCCCAAAACAAGATGGTATTGAGAGGAAATACCAAGCCAGAAATAATAGGGTATATGGGAGAGCACCCCACGCCCGAAACAAGAGGGTATATGTGAGGAAATCCCAAGACCAATATTAGAGGGTACATGGGAAGACATCCCAATCCTTAAAAAAAGATGGTAAATTGGAGGGCCTTCCCATCCCGAAGTAGGTAAACATGTGATTATCTCAAGCCTAAAATTTTACAAAGGCACTGATAGGACAACTTGAGAAATTGTTAAGTTATTTCTTCAAGGCTTGTGGAAATTATTTTTATATGGTTCGTGTCTGATCACCGTCCAATATTTATTATGATCTTTAATATGAACTATATTATCATCAAATTTTATGGTCATATTCCATACTCTTTCGATCATGTTATGCTTAAGAATTTTATTTATTTACCCTTACTGAGCATCTGAGATCACACTTTTCTTGTGTTTCCTTTCTATATGTTTTGAATAATGCTTGAATATATATGTTATAGAGGTGTAGATTCTTATGTTAAATGTTTAATATCTTTCACCATGATATAATATTTTGTTTCCATGTATTCAATGACATTAAACAAATACAGTCATAAAGCATGTAATTTTGAAATGTACTAAATATTAATCTAAAATGATGTAATATATAATGTATATTAAGCTTATGTCACTATAAATCAATCTAATTAACTAGTGTATAACTGATTTAATAATCCCAGGAACCATTAAATAATATTTTATCTACTTTATTAATAATTGGATGGTTTAAGAAGATATCATTGGGTAATAATAAATTCAATTATATGAAAATATACATTCGATAAGATATTCTTTGTGCTAGGAATAATTTTTTTCAATACTTCTTATTTTTCTAATATTTGAAATAGATAAATACCTAGACAATAATTTTTTCTATTATAAATATTCAATGGAATCGGATAATTAAATATTATATTATAATATAAAAGAATAATAGTGAACACAAAGTTGTCACTTTTCTCAACAATAAAACAGATTCTAAGAATTTATTTATGGATCATATCATCCATATATTTCATGGAGATTTTGTGGTGGCACACCATCCCTAATTAAATATTATGGAAGGAAAAATGTGGAACAATAACAAGAATATATCCCATTTGTTAGCCGACATGGATAAATACATTAAGAGGGAGAATTAAGGTATAACCTATTAAAACAACTTCCCCTATAGATGTTTTTTACTATAAAATAATAATATTTTCCTCTACCTTTTCCATATCATTGTTTGAAAATAAATGAAATCATGGATGTGAAATAACAATTTTATATGGATGACCCTAATTAGTCTACAACCATGGACTATACAACAGCAATGATCTGATGTTCCAAATTCATTAAGGTTCACTGCCAAATATAATTTTCAAGGTAGATCACTTAATTACCTTGGATTAAAAAAAATTAAATGCATATAAAGGTCAAACAATTGCTCATGGTTTACAATCAATAAAAGTTTGAAAGCTCACTACAATATAAACCGATGTGTTCTCATTTCTCCTTTAGAATAATCAATTAGGATCTCCTGAATCGGTATATTTCATACCGCATTTAGTGTATCAATAAGTCCCATAGTCATCCACATGATGAATAACCATTTACAAAATAAATAATGGGAACTTTATATCTTCCTCAAAAACATGTTATGTATTATGCTCATGTTTAAAACTTTGTGGGAAACATTTCAGTTTATTTGAAAAACTCCCAACTTCTACACAGTATGGAAGAACAACATCTTACACTAAACATTAATTTTTTATGATCAAATACTCTTTGGTGATTCAGATCCCTACATTTATCTAAATATTTATCTATGTAATGTGGGGGTGTATCTTCTTAATTATATATATATATATATATTTCTGACCTTATTCCCTAGTTTGTCACCCATTGACCTCCTAGCGCGCAACATTTTCTCGGGTGCGAAATACTAAATTTGTTATCACAGTTAGCATGTATCTCTCATTGTCAACATACATAGTCAAAAATATCTCTAGAACTCCAAAAATGTCCATGAATCATGTGTTCTCAACAAAAACTATCAACGCACAAATAATACAATGTTACCCAGAGGAAATTTTTTCCCAACACCATTGTTTTCAATAATTGAGTAACTACGCAAATCATGATCCATTAGGGAGAATGGGATCCTAGAAGCCTATACTAGATGTGTGATGTAAGTAAGATAATAATCTAAATATATTATGAGGAATTTTAATATTTATTCCTTATGAATCAACATCATTGAGAATAAGTTAAAATAATGACTCATGAGAGTGATTCATTTCTAACATAAATATATTTACCAAAACAAAATATATAATTTTCCTATCTTATATAAGTATTAATTAATTCTTTTAAATTCCATACTGGGATTGATCCACTAATTGTTCATTCAAATATGTGTCTAAAATTATCATTTAAATTATCCTTAAAGAGGTTTTAAAACTTTTTAAATAAAACCCCAATCTTTATTAAACACATAAACATGACTTAATACATAAACATGCACTTGGGTCAATTCTGATTGTCTAGTGGTCTAGTTTCTCTGGAAATTTGGAACATTACATAATGACATAGAATATAAAACACCACAACTTCATTGAAAACTTCCTTTACATGACCTCAACATTCTTTCGTACATAACATTTCATGAGATAACCTGAGGAAATTAATATGAAAATTGTGTTCTATAAACCCTAGTAAGGGAGTAAACAAAGAATAACATGAAGAATATAGTACCAGTTAGGCAATAGGATGATCAATGGAGCACAAAAAATAAATTAACATAATGTCCTAATATAACATGATTTTCATAACATGGAAATGTGGAAACAAAATTTAACATTATATTATCTTGATCCTAGTATAATTACAAATGGTGAATTAGTAAATCATCATTGAATTTGAATTTGAATGAGTAAACCCTCATTTTACTTTACGTACCATGGTACTACTCCTTACATAGTGCATTGAAGCACTATCGGGGTGCACCCTTCATAATCATTTCATTTCATACATAAGTGTGCCACAAGGATCATACAACAAGGAATAATTAAAAATAATCATTTATTCCACGATAAAGGAATGTTGAATACACACAAGGAACAATATAATCAATAATTAAAAGTTCCTAACTGTAAATACCCTTGATAGAGAATTGGGCATGTTATTCACTACACAATGACTTTGGACTGAAAATTCATGGTGCAATTCGTGCAACAAAATGACATGACATAAGAGTTCATAAAAATTTTATATGAGAGATAAAGGGGTATATCATTATATTTAAATGAAATTTATAGTAATGGGGTAATAAAAATACATATAATAACATGTTTAATGGAATTTATATGCATAATATAAATAGAAGTTATTGAATCAAAATGATAGAAGAGAAATCCATTGTTGAATTTTATAATGGTAATGGGTGTATATGGGATGCATTAATGTGAGATAAAGGGGTATCTAATAATTAAAACATATGGAGGGCAGTACATGGGAGGTTAAAAATCATACCCCAATAGTTTTAGTTGAAGCAAAAGGGTATAACAACATAAAGATACATCGAAAAAAATGAGATATGAAGAAATCCCTTACTTGGAAGTGTGATTCCAAAGGCTTGGATGAGGCCTCATAGAGGCTTCATAAGAGATTGGGGTGACTTTGGGGGATTATAAGAATAGGAGGGTAAGGATTGTTCAGGAATCAATGGTTTTGTGTGAGGATTAATGAGAGGTTGAGATGGTTTATATAGGAAATGGGAGGGAATTCTTTATTATGTAGGTTTGGGACATTACACATTAAACTAATCAAAACCAAAAACTATACCATGGTTTTATCCAAATTAGAGTAGAAAATAATATTTTATAAGGACAATTGAAGAACATATTAAAATGTTTTTCTTGCTTCTGTGTAGGTGTGTCACACTCTCAAGAAAATCATTTTAAAATGCTAAAATATATTATAGGATTTGAAGGGTCCACTAAGTCTTTTTAAAATAAATAAAAAAACCTAAAATTTAATTATTTTAACGATAAAACATATATTGGTCTATCATACCATTTATATTATTTTATTAAACCACTATTGGGTCAATATGATGTTATTAAACACGTTATTTATCTAAACGATATTTAATTTTTACCAAAATTTTTGATTGTTTCGGAAAATTATGAAAAATCACCATTGGATAGATTTTAAATCCTTATTAGAAAAATAATATTCAATTTATCTAAATTTGTTTCTAAATATGTGAATTTTTACTTGTAAAATTAAAACCAACATTTATCAAAAATTCATGTTTCTTCAGAAAAGCAGCTTTCATACCATAAAAAATAACTATTATATTCATAAAAATTATACGATCAGTTATATTTAATAAAAATTAATTTACTAATAATATTTTATTAAAATATAATTTTATTCAAAAATATATTTATTTATTAAAATATATTTCTTGATTTAATATTATCTAAAAATAATATATTTTTCTTTAAATACAATTTACAATGTAATAATAATAAAATGAATGTAAATTATTTATAAAAAAAATAATGCACATAATCATAGAGATCGGGTCTTTTTACATAACCCCATATAACGCCTGTATATGACCTAATGTTATGGTGTACAATGTTGAAAGACTCATGGGGAGGCTTAGATTACATTGCTCGGGTGGTAATCTCTATCAAATTTCACTTCTTTCGTAGGAGGATTCGTTCATGAATAACATGTTGAAGCTCAGCTTGGTCTTTGTCAAGAGTGAAGCACAGTGATGCCACATCATTTTTGAGCTCTGAGAAATGGGCTTCGTAAGGAGAAATTATCATGGATGAGGCCATCACTTAATTTTTCTGAGTACATTGGATTTGTTAAAGCCTTATATTTATACCAATAATGTGATCATTGATCAATGATTATATTAGTAATGGTTAAAAATTTAAACAGTACATTAAAATCTGAAAGAAAAAAACCAATGAAATGCATATGTTTTATATAACTATTTTAAATAATAATACATTTAATAAGATCAAGATTAATTTTTATTAGAAAATTTTTTGGATGTTACAATATTCCCCATATAAGAAATCTCACCCCCTAAATTTCCTTTTCCTATACTAAAATAGATAAAGGTAAATATTATTCATTACATCCTCTAATTCCCATATTTCTTCATCATACTTTTGGTTTCACAATAAATCTAAGATGAGGGGCATTGTCTTATTTCATAGAACTTTTTCGTTATGATCTATGATCTTCATCGACTTGTCTTTATAGGATAGGTCATTATCCAATGGTGCCACCTTTGGATTGAGTACATGCGATGGGTCAGGTATGTACTTCCTCAAGAGTGATACATGAAATACAACATGTACATGAGATAGGTTTGTTGAGAATGCTGGTTGACATGCTATTTCTCTAATGCGATCAGGGATCTCAAAAGGTTTGATGTACCTATAACTAATATTTCCCTTATTCCCAAATCCCATAACGATTTTACATGGTGTTATATGTTTGAATACCATGTATCCAACATCAAACTGTAGGTCTCATCAATGATTACCAGTAGAGATCATTTTTCAACTCTAAGCAGCATTAAAGTGATGATGGATGGTCATATCCTTCCCCACCATTTCTTCGACCATTTACAAACCCAAATGTTTTTATTCCCCAACATCATCCCAACATGTCGGTGTTCTGCACCACTTCCCACAAAGGGATTCATAAAGATCCATTAGGATTCATGAGTGAAAACTGTTAGCATAAGAGAACTCAACTATATGTTGATGTTGATCATATCCTCCTTTTATGTCTATTGTGCATGATCTCAATAATTCTTTGAGTGTTTGGAAATTCCGCTCAGATTGAACTTTAGTTTGAGGATGATAAGATATACTAAAGTTCATATCAGTAATCTGAGAATATTGAAGACTCTTCTAGAACATAGGGGTGAATCTTAGATCTCAATCAGATACAATAGACAGTGGTACTACACGAATCCATACCACTTCTATAACATATATTTGTTCCATATGATATAATTATAAATCCTCATAAATTGCAATGATCTGTACAGTATTTGTAGGATTATCCAAAACAACCAAGATATAATTTTTTGCATTGGATGCCTTCTGATGTCCGGTAAATCCCATGGTGATGTTCCCCCACTTCAATGTTAGTATTAGTAATTGTTACATCAACCCCTTTGACATCGGCCTCCCAACCTTCACACGCTAAAATACCATGTACTTTTATATATTCTCAGTGATATCCTTCTTTATGGTTTACAATTACTAATGAACTTAGAGATATCTATACATATTTGTGTTTCCTGGGTGAATGGAAAAATTCTCACTATGGGCATCATTCCAAAGTTCATTATTTAACTCTAGATTTTATAGAATTCAATGTCATGAACCAAATATCACAATTATTTCTTCATTAACCTTGATCTCCAAGGATTCCCATTTTTTGATTGTTTCCACTTTCTTCTAAATTCTCACGTCATTCTTTAGAGAATCCATTATCATTTTGAAAAGATATTTTTGAGAAAAAATATTTGAAAGGATTAATGATGTTCCCTTCGTTATGATTCTCATGTCAATATTCATCAAATATATGAATATTGGATCCTTTTCAACTATCCTAAATGATAGAATTGTTAGGTCCTTTCTACATAGAGCATCCTCCACCTTGTTCACATTCCGAGGGTGGTAATCGATTGACGAGCCATAGTATTTGAACTACACTGACCATATTCATTTTCGCTTGTTTAACCCTTTCTATGGGAATGTATACATGAGGCTTTTGGGATCCGTATATATTTCACATTTCTCCCCAAAGAGGTAATGCCTCCCAATTTTCCAATTTAATATTTCTGCAGCCAACTCCAGATCATGTGTTGGATATATTTTCTATTGAACATTCAATTAGATTCAATCAAAGGCAATTACATTGTCATTTTTCATCAATAAACAGCCCATGACCTTCTTCAAAGCATCATTGAATACAACGAATACTTCTCCACTTGTGGGTAGTGTGACCACGAGCGTACTGATAAGCCTCAGTTGCATCTCATTGAATATCTCTGCACATTCATCACTCGAAGAATACTTTACTCTCTTCCAAGTATGATTTGTAAGATGGTTTTCCAATCATGAGAAATTACTCACAAATCGGTGACAATATACATCTAACCAAAGGAAGCTATGGTTATCCATCACCGATGTTGGCCTCATCTATTCCTATACTATATCTACCATGGAGGGATCCACAGATATCTCATGGATTGTGATTATATATCCCATGAATGAGACTTCCTTCTACTAGAACTAACTCTTTATATACTTTTCATAGAGATTCTCCTTTCTCTAGGTCTCTAGTACATTGCTTAGATTCTCCTAGTGCTCTTCTTTTTTTTGGAGTATATTTTAATTTATATTATAAATACAATAAAAAATTTGTCGAGTTAATCTATAAAGACTCTATTCATCAAGTCCATGATGATTGTTGGATAATTAGTGAGAATGAAGGGCATTACTTTGATT
Source organism: Viscum album (assembly GCA_963277665.1). Lineage (NCBI taxonomy): Eukaryota > Viridiplantae > Streptophyta > Magnoliopsida > Santalales > Viscaceae > Viscum > Viscum album. The sequence continues at coordinate 1,464,326,564 of OY728146.1, read as the reverse complement.
TCAAAGTGCATATACATTGTAAAAAATGAAATATTGGGGATATCCTCCTTATTCACCCTTACTTGGTAATATTCTGACCATAGATCCACCTTGGAGAAGTATTATGCTCCATTCAGCTAATCCATCAAGTTATAAATTCAGGGTAGAGTATAGTTGTTTTTTATCATGATTTTATTAAGCTCGCGATAATCAATGCAAAGGCACATTGACCCATCCTTTTTCAAGATGAAGAGGACTCGTACACCCTACCGTGAAGCACTTGGTTGTATAAACCATTTTTCCCAATTCTCATGTATTTCATTCTTCATATCCTTTAGCTCCACAATAGTCATTCTATATGGACTCTTTGACACAAGAAATTCCCAAGGTAAAAGATCAATTAAAAATTTGATATCTCTTCTAGGAGGAAGAATAGACAATTCCTTGGGAAACACTTCAGCAAATTCCCTAACAATAGGTATGTCTTCAACAATGGTTTCTTCCTTAGACTCAATCATCTGAGCTAGATACAAATTCTTACAGTGCAGTAATATCCTTCCCCAATATGATGGTGCTAAATAAGATTCATCCTCTGCCTAGAACATTTATAGAATCGGGGGTCGATTTTCCATATGGAGATTGATTTCCCTCCCACGACAATTTTTGTTGGCTCTATATAAAGAAAGACAATACATTCCATGAATTACATCAAATTCCACTGGAGGGAGTATGATGTGGTTCTATGAGAATTTTAATCCACAAATTATGATAGTAGATGAGTTATATTCTTGGGTTGGAATGATTTTTCCAATTTCCACTCTCAAATACATATCAACATCCATGATTTTTGGTGATGTTGGGATTGTTATACTAAACATTCATTATATAAAAGAATGTCTAGAACCAAAATCAAAAAGAATATTCACTATTATTGAATAGATAGATAGAGTGCCTTTCCCCAATTCATTGTCATGGTTCTCTTTGGTGGTAGTGATTGAAAATATATATCTTGCTACCTTCAAAGTTTTTGGTTTCCTCCTAAAACCCTTACCACAGGGCATTTGTTTGAGAAGTTCCCCGGTTCTTTGAAATTGAATCAATGAACATTGTTTTGGCGTTAAAATGGAGCATTACTCTCCTCTTTAGCAGTTATGGGTATTTCTATTCGGTAGTTAATAGCCATGTTCCCTTCTCTTCCATACCAAAATAATTTTCTCATCCCCTTATGAAAACTTATATGGTGCTTCTTTCTGCATCGTTCGCAAGTGGAGTGTAGTAATTTCTTAGAACAGTTGGATTTATCAATCAGACTTCTTGAATTAAAGTATATTTTATGATTCTTATCCCCATGATACCCTTGACATTCACCAATCTACATTCCTACATTGATGGAACATCGGACAATTTCCTCACAGCTCCCGATGTTAAGGATCACTAGGGATTTCTGTAGGCTAGGTTTTATCCCCCCAAAGAAGCATTCAACTTTGCATTTGAGGGTAACAAAAATGAAACAGGAATGTCGTGAAAGCCTTGTTATGTTTTCCTTGTATGCTCTAATGGATTAGTCAAATTTTTTTAGGAAATGGATGTTCCATTACATCATAAGTCATAGGGAGAATAGAAAATATTTATTGAAACACATATTTTGAAAATCTGTCCATTCCAACTCCTAGATTTCTTCCTCAGGGTTCTTAATTTTGATTAATGTCCACCATTTATCATCTTCACACATTATATGATATGTATCCATAAGAAAAGTCTCATCATCAGAGTATTGAATGATGTAGAAGATATTTTCAATGGAGTTGATCCATTGTTATGTGACTGGGGGATTGGATGATCCGTTAAAAGTAGAAGGCATTTGTTGGTTGAACCTCTCAATTGCGACTTGTTCTTTCTTGGGGAGGGGGGGGGGGGTTGAATGTTCCCCTTGACATGGGTTTCTATAGAAAACTTGAGTTAACTGAGATGGTATCATTACAATGTTTTTGATTCCCACTCCCATAGGATTGGGCATCTCATTAGAACTACCATCACATTGATCTTAAAATTTTATTTTATCCAATGTTCACCTATTATCATCCATTGGATAGAATAAAAGGACTATTAGGGGAAAAAAATAAAGGTAAATCCAATTAAAAAAGGGATAAACTATAAATTACATTTAGTTCCATAACATATGAAATTATATGCTTAAATCTATGTTCTCTTTGATCTACTTCTGAACATATATTATTAGGGGAGTTTTTTATTCCCTTAATACTGGTTAATACTATGATTATGTATTTTCCAAAGCATATCCCCGGGGAGTATCATAACCATAAGTGAAGCATGGACCATTGTCATGCACTAGTTCCCATTTGATTCTAGCACAAAGTAGGGTTTTCGGGTTTTTCCGCCAGATACATATTTGGCAGATCCGCCTCTACCTGCTTGTTTCCAAAGAGGGGTGTACTTTCTTGATAAACAACTTACTCAATACTCACTAGCATTTAGAGATGTTTTTATTATACCTAGTCTTATCCATAAGTATTTTACTAGAGCTTCTATAGCTTTAACAGGATGACATGTCGGTATCTGAGTATTCATCAAGGCGTACCACTTATTCTAGGCACTCGATGAAAATGATATGATTTGTTCTTTAGGGATCAGAATTCAGTGTGAGGTGTGTTTAAGGACATCTGAGCCAACACCATTATTCTATGAATTCCTACTTATTTTTTTGTGCTATAGGGAAACATTGTGGTGGAAATTTCTTTGGATTAGAGGAAGCACTCAGAGAATGTTTACAGTGGGAAAGCTGAAAACTACTACCAGTCATTGAGACATGGGCATGTAAAATGTTTTGGGAAGAGGAGGTTATTGAGATAGATAAATCTGCAGTGTAATAGACATGGATTTAGAGCTTGGAGATTAGCATGAGTTGGTATACATTTCAGCATGTTACATCCACCACCTCATTGAGGTCCCCACCAGGCTCAGGGAGTTGAAGGATATGGGAAGAGAGTAGTTGTATGCGGTCAAAGAGTGTGACCCAAGCGATCCAGTAATGATTCAAGGTATGTTCTGTGTCTACAACAAGCTGTCATATTAAAATACATAGGTACCAATCATTCTTTCCTTCCGAGAATCTTGTCCAAGAACTAGAGTTTTCGGTTAAACTGTTGACATAACTCTCACGTCTAGAGATACCTTTGGGAGGAGACTCGATAATCACACTTACATCGATGGTGCAATCTTACCCTTGAGATGAGAGTTTCGGTTCAAGCCTTATTGTTGCAACGTCAAGGACTTACAACGTTCTTTTGGGTATGGACTGGACATCAATAGTCCATTCTCATATAGATTGTATTAGGAAAAAAGGTTGTGGTTTATCTATAATGATGGGATGGGGTTTTACTTGGTCGGTGAAGAAGGAATCCCAAGAAACATATGATAAAATCATGAATAGGAAGAAATGTATGAAAACTCTTGATTCGTCCAAACGTAATCTCATGGTGGTTGGAGTTTTTAGTTTTCAGTTCCCAACAGAAATGGAAGAGTGTGGGGACACCTTTTAAAAAGATGTTTCAAAGGTTACCTCCCCGGAGGGAGAGGAACATATGCATTTGTTGGGTACTAATAGAGTTTTGAACCAGACTTCACTAGTGTAGAGGCACACTTATCCGCTTTACCAAGCAAGGGGGAGCCTTTCCTCTAGATAGAGAACTATTAGAAGAGACTTCAAGAGATGAGATAGAGACTGAGGATAAAAACTATGCTACCCATTACTTGGAGTTAGAAATAGTGGTCTTAGCCTTGGTGGTGTTAAAACACTACTTGATGTGACAACATTTTATAGTATACTCTAATCACAAGAGTCTCAGGTATATCTTCGCTCAAAAAAAGCTGAACTTGATATGGGGGTGACTGTTAGAGATCCTCCAGGACTATGAATTTGAGATAGCCTATACTTCTTAGAAGGGGAACATGGTAGCAGATGAACTCAGCAAGAGGTATGGTCTGTAGTAGTTGGGTGAGGCATCAGAGCATCTTGTCTCACTACGGATATCCTTCATGGATAACGATGGAGAAACTTACCTCTAGTATATGACTATCACTCCCAAAATTAATCAAAGACATCAGGAGGCACATCTTGGGACTTTGACTGTGAAGCCTGACATGCTCAAATATACTCTGAACGGTCACCTGAAGGATTTTTGAAAGGTGGTAGAACATCATCATCTTTATTGGATGCACCATGGTTCTAGTTATGCTTTGGGAGGATCTATTGAGGGAGATCCATACATCAATTTTAACAGTACATCCTGGAGTGACGATGATGTACAAGGATATATGTCATCAATAATAATGGCCAGGGATGAAAAAAGTTGTGGATGAATAAGTATCATGATGCCTCACCTGTTAGCATGTGAAGAATTCATAGAGCTAGTAGAAGTCATATGCTGATAAGAGGAGGAAAAACATGTCTCCCTACAAGTCTCACCTCGACGATTTTTGTAGAGATTTGTTCAAGGTGAAAAGTTATCTATGAAGTTCATCAGACCTTTATAGACTGTCAGAAGAGTGGGAAACTTGGCGTACCAGATATATCCTTCCCCATAGATGCACCGAGTGCATAATGTTTTCCATTCATCACAGCTGAGGAGATGAATTCATGATCCATCACACATTATCAACTAGAGATAGTTTAACATTGATGATGTGGCGACTTCTACGTAGTTTCCGGTGGAGATTGATAATCGACAAGAGTGGGTACTTCATGGGCAGTTCATACCTTTGGTGCACATTTGTTGGCAGCACGGGAACCTCCAGGAGAGCACATGGGAGTAGGAGGCTCTGATTCGTGCTCAGTACCTTCATTTGTTTGTTTTTCCATTGTTTTGGATTTCAGGGAAGTATTCCCTAATGTGTGAAGAATGTAATGTCCACGAAATTATCTATAATATTTTTAATTATATGGAATTATTTTGAGACCGTGAAACCTAAAAGTGCGTGATTTCGAGGCACGAAGTTCTCGGAATGATGCAATTTTTTTAAGCATTAATTAGCACGTTTAAGCAGTTTTCTTTAAAAAGTTTAATAACTCTTAAACGGTTCCCCATATTATAAATATGAGGAGACCATTTCATTAAGTATGGCGGGTTTACCATTGGCATGACTTAATTTCAGTCTGTTAGGGTCTCCTAAGTGAAAACCCGATAATGGAATAACCATAAATAAAATAATTTAATAAAATTAATTTTTTTTTTCAAATTCTTATAACTCACGAATAGTAACTCAGATTCAAAATATGAGACCACCACTGAACATGTGAGGGTATTCTTTTCTTAGGATGATAATTACATTGGCTGGTGCAAGCCACCAGTGAAAGTTAATTTTTGGCTATAAATAAAATAATTAAGTGGAAATTATTTTATTATAAATTACCAAACATCTAAAAGGTATCTTTGATTGAAAAATTGAGAGTATCGTTGGGTTCGTTGTAGCATGTTCTTTTTAGTTGGAGTCTAACCTTGACAGTCGCGGGATGAGGGTGAATGCTAATAAATTATTGAACATTTTAAGGTACATGCAATAAACGCGTGAGTTGTGTTTTCTAACTTTTGAACCAATGCTCGGATTAAAAATAGAAAGGCATTATTGAATTTGAAACACCAGGATTCACTTATGGTGGACATTAATTTGACCACAGTGGGGCCAACAATGTGTTAAGCCAATTAATGGCTTGGAATGCCAACCCTATGTAATGAGATTGTTGGGGAATTAGGAAGTATTATAATTGATGAGCCCCATTAAATTACAACGTTGTTACTTACCCTCCCCCTCCTATATATATGGAGTTTGGGGAACGGTATCAACATAGATTCTCCATCAAAAGAAGTGATGAATAAGTGCTGTGATGATGAACCCTTAGAGGACAGAGCGATCCTAGAGGGATGTGAGGGGTGACACATAACCATGAACCGAAGGACGACATGCAAGTGTCGTCGTTGAGAACTATTTGCAGAAATGAAGAACATGATCCACCTTCAAGCCGAATATGCTCTCAAATAGGCTACAAGGTACGTGGTTTATTTGTTTATGTTTCCTTAAAATATTCTCTCTTTCTCATTCCTGAAATTATATGAAGAACATTGGTCAACTGATTAACCGGTTGATCCATGGTTCATTCATTTTATAGGAGGTAGTTTCAGGGTATCCTTGTGGGGTTTGTTTGTTATTTAATACATGTAATTGTTAACCGCTCCTATCTTCCCTTTGATCATGAGCTAAAGCGGAAGGCACAAGCCTAATGAACTTGTCTTGAACCCTCCAAAACTTTGTTACCTTTTCACATTTCGTTGAAGACCGCTTGCGCGACGACACCAATCAGATATGAATGAGGTGACAGGACGAAACAAGCAGCTAGAGGATGCCGCGACATGATGCCATGGTAGACATCAGATCGGTCGGAGCCGACCTGCTGTAGAGGAGGTCCGACATGCCGTCGTGCAACACAAGTGTGAAAAAGGGCCATAGCTCGTCAGCCATGGCAGTCAGAGAAGGCAGCTGGCTCATAGGCTGATCGCAGAAGGGAAGGGCAACGTGCTGTCACGTGTCGCCAAAGAGAAGGATATCGAGGCCAAATCCATATTAGATGAGGTGTAACATGCACCTCTGGTAGGTTCCGTGGCAACTAGGTGACACCCACGTGGCGCCGCCTCTTTAAAAGTCGAACGGCAATTGGCCGTTCAGGATCTCGGGGGAGCGAATCCCATGAGCTGCCTGAAAGAAGCACCGTGGGCTGCGAACTTCACGACCAGACCGCCTTTTAGAGGGTTTCCACCGGCAGGCTAGGTCGCCGCCCAGCATGAAGCCACCACGTGGGCCGGGCTGCACCCCCCCCCCCATCGACTGGGCCACCACATTGTGGGCTGGGCCACACACCACCGTGGGATCAAACCGTCCCCTTGTGGGACACCCCTTCTAGTGGGCCAGGCCAGACATCAGGCCAGTGGGCTTAATCTTCCACGTCCTCGCATAGACCGAGTCTGGATGATAGGTCCGACTGGGTCGGATAGGACCCGAGCCCATCCGGGCCTAGAAACACTTAAAGGGGCTTATCTTGAGAACCAGATGTCTGTTTGACGAACCGTCTATGGAGTTGGGATCCTCGGAGAGAGGCAGTCCTTTATAATTAACCCATTAAATTTTTAGAGAAACTTAGTGTTTGTCGGGTTGGATCACACCCGAATCCAACCGGGCCCTCGACACTAAAATGCAAATAACACAAAAACCAGGAATCCAATTGACACATCGTCTGTTGCATTGGAACCCTTGTGACATGACTGATCATCGGGATACGTTTTTGTGAGACTTAATGCTGGTTTAAAAATGACCACTGGCTTGGGGAGAAATTCTCCCAAGCGCGCTACGTACAGAACCCTACGCCTTTCTGAGACCTGTCAACTTTTGACTTTTCAAATCGGAGATACTTGACATCCACAATACACGATGGGGAGGAGTTCCTCAATAGGACACAGTGGGGATCTACCACAATACACTATGGGGAGAAATACCTCAACCGGCCATAGTGGGGGAGCATCTTTGTGAGACCCAGCTGACCCTCTATATGCGATGGGGGAGGAGTACCTCAACATTACATGGTTAGTGGGAAGCACCTCAGTGTGACATAGGAGGCCCACTTTACTCGATAGAGGAGGAGTTCTCCAGCGGCTGAGGTGTTCGACGTTGTGACTGGGAATTTAACTTGTTCTTAGGCCTAGATAATCCATGGCTGGCTATCAAAATTCATAGCGATATTGTGTGGGCCTGCATCATAATCATGTTTCTCGGAGTTTTTATCCTTGTTTGAGCTGAGAATCTATTTGAACTAATTCTTTTACCTACGTGGTAATTTTAATTCCGTGGTATTATCTTCATTGTGATACCTATGTGGTATTGTTACCTGTGTTGTACTTCTACCTTCGTGGTGTTACCATTGTGGTGTACTTCCCTCATGTACAACATTAGTATATCTAGATGACTTCGGTATATGTATGGGAATATAACTAAGAGAATTTGAGGTCTTGATTTGTGGCTTTTTATTTACATAACCTTAGGAGACCTGCATGGTCTTAGGGTCCCTTCCGAGTATCGTTATACTCACCCCTATATTGGTTTAGCCCGCACCTTGTTGTGTCTTGTGTATATGACGTACAACATTGGTCGAGGTTGAGAGAGCTAGTATTAGACAGTGCTCAGAGGTGGACAATTTGGAATGATGTTACACAAGGACTACTAATCATGAGTTGTACCTACCGTTCTGGTAATATCCACGGTGGATGATCCAAAAGATTCTTTTCAACTTTTAGTTGTTTTGTAATTTTTAGTTGTACTTGTACTTTTTCGGTTGGGCTTTTATACTGGCCCCTTTGGTTTCAACACTCGCTTTTCTATAGTAGTTTAATTCACAGTTGCTTCTTCTTGTATTCGTGGACTGTGAGTTTGTATAGGTTTAAAGGAAATGCCTTCTCGTTTTAGGGAATATTCCTTTCGGTGCTAGTTGCTTGCCCCTGGCCTATGGAAGGCGGGATTGGGGTAGTCATGACATGGGCCTCGAGGGATGGGTAATGAAAAAAGGGAGGAAGACTACTGGATTGGAGGGTTTCATCTAAAAGTTTCACATGAAAAATGTAAGGTGGTTCAGTGACCAAGGTAGGGGGTTGTTGCCACTAGAGTAGGTCGAAGTAGGGACCCGGGCGCCGGAGGTAGGTCGGACAAGGCCTTTGCACGCCAGTGCAAGAAGATCAGACGCCGGAGAGGGATGCACGTGTAGGGTGGTTTAGTGGTGGAGTTGTGTCCCCTAGATGGCGTAGGGTGGTAGAGCAGGCCAGCAGTGGACTTCTCATGGGGAGGAGGGTTGCGCCTGCAGCGCCATATGCAGGAGGAAAAATGTGGGGGGGGGTATGCCTCCCCCATTCAGTTTGGATTTCATTTTTTTCCCTTATTAATAATAATAATAATAATAAATATCATGATATTAATAATCACATAATTAAAATAATAATAAAATTAAGATAAATGAAAATAATAATCATGTTCATTTTTTACAACTTTTAACAACATTAATAATAATAATATTAATATATCATTAATAATTTTGTTAAAAATAATTTAATCGTAAAAAAATTTAAAACATTTTTAGCAACCAATTAATATTAAAAATATTAATTCCAATAATAAAATTTCCTATAATAATAATAATATTACTATCTACACAATAATAATATTTTTATTATTATGGCGCAAAATTCTAACCCATTTTATTTTTTTAAAATTTATTTTATTTTAAACATTATATAACAACATGAGTACATGGACTAACAGAATGGATAGAACTGAACGTGTGGTGCCCGCACACTAGTCTAAAACCCCAGAAAACACTAAATGTTAAAAAATATTAGACCCATGCTCACCCCGTACCATTCCCAGGCTAACAGAAACCAATAAATATTAAAATAAAATAATTTAAGAAGAAGTTGAAGTGTGACACTATAGAACATAAACTTCTTGATCTACATACGGATTACGAACATGGACCATCCTAGAAAAGAAAGGATATCATCTTAATCCTTGTCGTCATGATGTTTTTCAAAAAATAATTCCATTAATTCACATAAATATTTAAAAAAACAATACAGATCTAAACACAATCGATCATATTTCAAGTACCTATCATATTATTTTACCCTAAAAATATGTCAACATTATATGGTTATTCAACAAGATATGATTTAATGCAATTTATAATTTTGTCCCTAAACTATCATGCCCCAGCTGGTCTTCATGGAATATGTCATGCACCAAGATCAATTGGATTTGCTACCCTACCAACCCATCAGATCCTCAAAGTGCTTAACTCAAAATTCAAAATATATCTACACCCAATCCACTGATATAACTCTATCATGACCCCCTATATACAAATATAGTGAAATTAATTAATAGATATAATAACCCCTAAGTCAGGGACTCTAATACAACCTATTTAGAAAAAAAAGAACAAAGGGAATACATATATAATTATATGGGAGACATTAACCAAATTAAATAAAATGGGATCATGAGATTTGATAAGTAAAAATTAATAAATATCAAAAGATAAAATAATGGTAAAAAAATTACATGATATAATGTATGAAAAATTATATAATGATATATATCAATTATCCAAAATATTCAATGAATAAATTTCTATGTCAACGATTTAACAAAATCTACAACTGCACTAGTAATATCTACATAGATCCCCAAGGATATCCTAGAAACATGAAAAGATGATTATAAATACAGGGTGAGAATAATTGGTATACTTAGTAGAGGCATAACCATGATCTAAAGTTCATATGTTGAAACAACTTGATAATGCGCATACGAACAAGAAGAACCATCATGATTATAAACAATTAAAGTAACACATCCCATCCACACAATGACTCATAAACCAATTCATGTATCCAATATATAAATACTCCATCGAGATAATAATAATAATTAGAGGCTTAAATATATATCTTCCCAATTTATTTACGACGTCTATTACATAATGTTGAATGTATTATTCCCACATCCCTTTCATACACATCACATGACACCCGAAATGGAATATTCCAAATTTGATGTGGCTGAGGTTGCATCCCTTCCCCCATTACATTTTCCTACATAATATGAAATCATCATGAATCACCACACCGTGTCTTAATCTAAGAAATATAGTTCATCATATATCAAATAATTATATAACCACAATATTAGGGTATCATTTAATTTATATAAATAAAAAATTTCACTAATAACCACACTTTAGCCCATCAAAAAAATTCTCATATCATCACTACCTAATAACATCACATTTAACCTATAAATATCAAGACCATAACTTTGTTTATCACAAAAAGAACCCTATGTTATCATTAATGATGGAATAGTGGGGACGAGGGGGTACCCATCATTATATTTCATGACCATCCAGGTATTTAGTGAAAACAAACACAACCATGAACATTAGAGAGTTATTATGGTTTTCTAACTCGATTGGGTGAATGTATAAATAATAAAAATATAGATGATATATTGATTTCAAATAATACCCAACCTATGGGCTGGCAATAACCAGAGTAATGACCATGACATATAGACTTCCATACCATACACCAACCACCACCAACTTTTCCTATTCAATATAATATAAATCATAAAAATATTATATAAGTCATAAAAATTTCATCTATCAATGATAGGTTTGACAAAATGTATTCACTTATCCATTCCATTTCATAGTTCACATCCCATTATTTAATTAAATTAATTTATAAAATATTTAAAACATCCATTTTTGTGTCATCATGAATATTTAGCATAAAATTTGATTTCATTTAATCACATCTAATTATTCAATGGATAACTAGGAAACAAACCAAAATGCACAATAGTACAAAATGACAATATGAAACAACATCTACAAAACACCTTATATCCACCATCATATCCATGAAAAATGACCCAATCCATCTAACCACAGGAGAACACATCACACATCCCAACCACCTCATTAAACACAACCTCTATATAAATGACAAAAAATAACCACTTTACATCAATACCACACATTGTCACCATTTTTTACAACACCACTGCACATTAAAACCACATCAAAACGTCCCCCAAATCATCAATTTCAACCCACCATCACATCAAAACAACTCACATAAAAAATTTCATTTAGTTTCAATAGTGAGAAAATAATATCCCAAACCACATTAGGAAAATAGCATGTTGATGAATAATATAAAACATATCCCTAATTTTATATCATTCATATACAATCATCACAATACTTATTTTTTTAGTATGGGTATTATCATATAAAATATGATTCCATGGAAAACCATTTTATTTTATGAATATAAAATATTTATAATTTTATTAAAGGTGATATCACACAACCATATTATAATGAACAAAAAACACATCAACTATAGAGAAATAATTAATATGGAACCTGTTAATTTCAGAAAGGAAATAAAATAGAATAATAACATATGGAAATTATTTCAATTCATAAAATAATTTTTGATATCCACCATAACAATCATTTTTAGAGATTATAATTTATTATTTCATTACATAGAATTTTTTATCCCAAAAAAGGTATGAAAACCCGTACAGGTCACACTAAATGATTGTAAACATGAGATAATGAGGTTCCCTTAACCTGAGATAGGTTTCAAATCTTTCGATTCACCAAATGGAAATAAAAAAAATATTCTAATTAACATTACAAACTAAGGAAACAATATATTAACATAAACCATAATAAAATGATTTAAAAAATATGCATGACATATGTAAAATGAAACCATAAATAACTCAAAATTACATAAAATAAAAAAAGAAATAACTAATAAGGGAAAACATGGACTACTCAACTTGGATCCACAAAACCTAAAATATAGAAAAAAATGTATTATGATTGATGATTTAATACTAATAAATAATTAAAAAACGTATAGGTTTGACCTAAAATTGAGAAGAAGATAAGTTTAATGAGGAGAACATCATCCAATGAAATCATATATATATATTAAATTTTTTTAAGGTATTGATTAAAACAATAATTTACGTATAATGTTCAATATATATTCATGCCACACATTATAAAATCATCATTTATGGTGTAAAACTCTTGAAACAACATCATTCACAAAAAAACATGAAAAATTGTCCTAGAACTAAATTATTTTATAAATTAAACTATTATGGTGTAAAAAATTTTAACACAGTTTCCCCTCACCATATAAAATACTAAATCTACTATATAAATATCCATAAGCCATAATATTCAAAATGCACTCCTTTTTATGGTGAAAATGTTCTAATGTAGTTATTTTATTGCTATAACTCCACATATCATAATCTATCATCCATCATGATCTCTCCAGAAATAAAACTACTACTCTTATGGCCCGAGATGAAATGAACCATTATAGATAATGAGTTCAACAATTATTATATTATACATATAATACTAATGAAATGATATGACAACAAGTTAAAGACGAGTGAATGATGTCTAGGGGGATTTTATTTCAAATATAAATACTAGGATTGAAATCATAAAATGCCACCATTGTTTTTATGGTTAAACTCTACAATACTTAGAAGTCCATAATTATATTTGAGTTGGAGTCAACCACATTACAACGTTAACACAAATTATTGCTTGAATTGATGGTGTCTATAATGATGATATTTCCATAATATTAATTAATGAACTAGTAATGAATCATATATTACCAAATTAAATTATATATGATTAAGATCTAATGATTTTCTTGATGTTATAATGATTTATTCAAAAATTTCTTGATAAAAATTGTATTTTCATAAAAACATATCATACTCAGTAATGTTGTCTGGATGAGAGGACCATTAGAATAAAAATTTTATCTTGAGTGATCTCAATATGGGTTTCTAGAGTGGATGGGATCAAAATCATCACTAGTGAAATTTTCCTATAATAACAAATTAGACTAAATATTTCATATGGATTTTTATGAAGACCTCTATGGAAGGAATTGATGAACTCTAATGTCATTGGAAGAGGTTGGGGAATGAATTTTTTTCAGACCAGGTCTAGTTGAGTAAATATAATAAATTGTTTGATCCATTCAACACCACATAAGTGACTCTCAAAGTTAATAAATAAATTTGATGACAATCATCGATGAGATCATGAGTTTGAATATAGTGATAGGTAATTACTATGAATATATCCTATAGATAATATTATTATATTTATAAGGAATGTATACCAGAAACCTATATATTTTATTACCTTAAACATTATTGATGTTGTAGGGGAAGTATTTTATCGCATTTTTCTATTATTTAGTCTCTATTATGTTCATGATGAGTTTTATATATCTATAATAATGATATATATACCTCATCCATAACCTATACTCAAATAAAAACTAGGACCACTGGAGGAAGATCAATCATATGTGGAACAACAAGTGAATTTTATGTATACTGGAAAAAATTTGTTTCTAAAATGACTACAAACACATGGGAATTGTGTTTTTGTAAAATCATAAAATTTGAGAATCTAGGTGGGAATGTGAGGATGTAGTGAGGGAAAATTATCATCATTTTCTAATATTTTAGTGATTTTATATAGAGGAAACATTTCATATAATGGTGTTAAATTTAACACCCAATTAATTTATGTTGTATTTCATTTAGATTTATTAATATTTCGTGCTATACAGTACAATTAGTTAAAACAATCCGTGCTATATTATTTAAATTTTATTTAAATGCGATTGTTATAACCTAACAGTTAATATTACAGGGTATGAATAAAAATAACAAAAATATTAATGTCTTATAATTTATTCATGTATAAAATGAAATAATTAGTCATAAATTGGTAATTAATTATAATAATTGTCATTTGATGTTAAAAATTATGTTTCTTATAAAAATCTAATTTTATAAATGCAATTTTTTTTAAATAAATTAAATAGATCAATATTGAGGACTTATATTAAAAAAGTATAATATATTTTATATTTATTATAATGATACATCAGTCAGATAACATTTTTAAGAGTCATGGAATAAAAATTAATCTGGTATTTCTCTTAAACATTTATATTTTTCTATTAAAATTGTGTGTTGATCCCTTTGGAACATATTATAACATCAATTTGTTACAATTTTATAATTTTTATAATTAAAAACTATTACCATTTTTTGAATCATGAGGAAAAAATGGTGAATATGTCTATTTTAATTTATTCATTATGAATTTTAACTTCTGTAATTTTTTTTCACATTAGTAAGGGTAAAACAAGTAAAATACGGTATATATATATATATATATGGAATCAAAATTTCACTAATAAATGAATTTATCCAATTAGATGAGTGGAGTTTATCCATTGACATAAATTTGAAATGTAAATGTCTTCTTAGGTGAATTTTTCCTTAATTATGGCCATTAAATTAATTTAAAAAAAGAATAAATACAAATTAGCACTCTCTTAACCAAAAAAGTATTAATTTTATTATAATACTAAAAATAGGATACAATTGATCCAAATATAAACCTTAAGGATAATTACTTATTTTATTATTTTCCATTTATACATAATTTATATTTATTTTATAATTACAAAAAAAAACTTACAAATCCATAACATTATAATTATTTAATTAATTGTAAAATAAAATTAATAAAATTGGAAATATTAAAAATATCAAAATATAGTTTTCTTAAAATATTTCGTAAATTTTAACGACAAATATATCATTTATAATATGTTTGAATGTTTTATATTCAACTTCCAAAAATTCAATGTTGTCATTATTGAAAAATTTAATAAATAGTTATAATAAATATTATAATTATAATATGAAAAAGAAACAATTATTTTAAAAAATTAAAAATCATATTATTTTTAAGATGATATGGTGGATAAGAAATGTAAAAAATATCATTCCATTTTATATTTTCAGAAAAAGTTTACATTGTATGAAAAATTATAAAACATTTTGATGAAAGCTTTTGTTGATATGGTTAGGATCAAAATTTGTTAAAAATATTGTTCAACCAAAAGATAAGGCATAAAATGATTGATAGACCTACGAAATAAATATACATTTATTGGTAATTACATATCAAAATCGTTAATTTAATATCTATAAATTCAAAAGCATTTTGAATTAGAATCAATTAAATATATTTTATCCCTTTTTTTAATTCACTGTCTTTCCCTTCATTGATTTAAAAATGATACCCATTACTTATATTAGTTACACAAAATTATGTTATATATCTTGGAAAATACATATACATTGGTCTAATGAACAAAAATTGAAATTTTGTTGAATGTTCTATTATATTCAAAATTACAACCATAGGTTCATTAAGAATAGATATAATGTAGGTCAACTGATGAAGATGTAATAATGTTACCTAATATCTTTCAATTTATTTCTTATTGTGACTCTTATAAATCTATGGAATTTATACAAAAAAAATTAAATTTTTTATAAAAAATACACTTAATTGGTATTTTAATTTTGAAATCACCATTATCCACCCACTTTTATATAAAATTTTTAGGGAATGTATAATTTATAAACACATTTGACTTTTTGTCTCCGTGTAGTGACACATTTTACTTTTTGAAACCATTATTTAGGGAAGGGTATTTTAAAGGGTAAAAATTTTATATATGAAAATTTTGAAATTATTATTCTCCCATAAATAAAATATCATATATATGTTTTTACCTTCTAATCCTTTGGAAACTGATAATATCACTTATGTGTACTTATGGACTACCTGTAAAAACCAAATTTTTCACTTATGTATGGATCCATTAATTTTCAGTCTAAATAATTTTCCACCCACTTTTATCGTGTCTGTGCATCCAAACCATGAAAACACACCTTTTTCCAAGGTCCAGAAAGAACCATACCACACTGTTTACGCCGGGTTTGAAAAATCGTGGAGACAAACCATGCGCTGGCTAAAAACCTGTGTAAATTATTAAAATTATCATAATGAAATATTAAGCCAAACCATTCCTCCCTATTTTGAGTTAATGAGGCATTGACATAGATAACTATAATTTTCGATATTTTTGAATTTTAAAACATGGAATCAAGATATCTCTTTCGCCCGACATCTGATCGATCTTTCGCTTATCATGACCTGTCCCCCGGTACCCATGCTGTGACTACCCCAAACCCGCCTTCCATACCCCTGAGGATGGAGACTAGCAGAAAAGTCATATTCCCTAAAATGAGGAAGGCATTGCCTTTATAACATACAAGCACATGTAACCAATCACACATCAAGATAAGAACACAAGTAAACTAAACTGTAAACAGAGCGAGTGCAGTAAGTAAAAGGGGCTAGAATACAAGCCCAACTAAAAAGTAAAAGTACAAAAGTGATACAAAAAGAATGAAGAAAAGATAAAGTCAGCTCTTGGGTTGTCCTTCGAGGTTCCTACCTAAAGGGTAGGTATAGATCGCCTCATCATCACTCCATGTAATCCCGTCTCCTCTGCGTACCAACACACCGTATGGTCTACCTCTAGGTACCGTCCAGTCTAGGTACTCTCAGCCTCATTCAGCATTGTTTGTCGTCTGCATCCAACACAACAAGGTGTGGACATAGCCCATGCAGGAGTGAGTATAACGATACTCAGTAGGGACCCTGAGACCCTCTAGGTGTCACAAAATCCATCAAAGATAAATCAAAAAGTATGAAATCAATAGCTAACCTTACTTAGGAATATGAACATACATATACCTTAGTTATCAAATAATCCATCTCAATCATGAAGAAAACACAAAGGTACTGACTCAGCTCAAACCAAGATTTATTCTAGGGGTAGTATCAAGTAACATTCCCAGTCACAATGTCACACACCTCACCTGCTGGAGAACTCCTACCCTATAGAGTACAGTGGTCATGCCACATCACACAGAGTCCCATCCCACTAACCATGGAATACTGAGGTACTCCTCCTGTCGAGTACCATGGGTCTGCCGCATCACCAAGGTGCTCCCCACCGTGGGTCTACCGCGTTACCATGGTGCTCCACCTCATGGCATGCTGAGGTACTCCTTCTGTCGAGTACCGTGGGGATGCTGCATCACCAAGGTACTTTCAACCGTTGGTCTACCACATCACTAAGTCACTCCCCACTACGCCTGTCAAGTCAATCCGAGTCGAAATGGTCAGTAGTCGTCAAGTCTCAACCTGCCACTGGGTTCCTGCACTATGCTTGCTCGTCTTCAGTAGGATTCGTCCCACATGCTACTGGTAGATACTATAACTTCCAAGAAGTCCCATGAATATTTATCTCAAAGGTCCACCACGTCATAGGGGTCTCAATGTAACAGAAATCACTTCAAATGGATGTCTGGTATGTGAGTTATTTGCCTTTTTGCCCCCGGGGCCCGGTTGGATTCGTGCTTAATCCAACCTGACCGTACCCCATCTCAATCCATAACTCTAGTGGGTTATTATCAAAGAGACTGTCCCAACCCAGCCTCGGTCGAATCAGTTCGGGTTGACACGGCCCGCAGTGCGTCCCAGCCAGTTGGGATCGACCCGACAGGCCGTGAGGGGCCGCGGAGAGTGTCGCGAGGGCGCGAGGCTGCGGGGCAGCTCAACCGAGGATGGCAGTCTGGCCACATGGGGTGGGGGTCCAACCATGGGGTTATGGACTAGCCACGAGGCGGCTCGGAGGGCTGCGGAAGAGCGGCTCGGCTGCGGGATTCGGCTACGGCGGCGGCTCGACCACGGGGTGGTTCAGCCGGAGCAGCACGACGAAGCATCATGGGGTGGCTCAAAGGGCAGCGAAGGCGTGGCTCAAACGCAGGGTTCAGCTGCAGGTGGTGGCTCCCCCGTGGGGACATTTGGCTGTGGAGTGGTGGCCCGACCACTGGGTGGTGGTTTGGCCACGAGGTGGCATCGTTGCGTTGTGGCCTCCGTCGTGGCCGGTAGTGTTGCCGACTGCCTTTCTCATGCCTCATTGGTGCCCAAAATCCCACTTTGGTTGCCGTCGCAAAGGTCTTTCTCTTACTTCGCTCAGGGTAAACCATTCAAGAATAACGGTGGAGGGGTCAGGCTATATATGTTTGGCTCGCGCCCTCCACGTTAGAGTGGTAGCAAGAATATCATCATGAACATGAATATTGAAAGCCAAATCCTATCCTCCCGCAATGATTGTTCTCATCCCACAAACGAAATCATCTGTGTTATTTGTTCCAAAAGGGAAGAACATGGTAATATAATCCCACACAAAATAAACCCCTAACTCGGGTTGTTTGTTGACATTGGCACGAGAAGTATGTATGGACACTGATTCATCATAGATGAAGACCTCCCATGTCAGAAGAAGTCTCGAGGAAGAAGGTTGAAGTCGAGGATGGTGTTCTTCATCGGCGGAGTGTTATTCGTTGGGAGGTGAAGTTCTTCGTTGGAGAACATTATTTCTCCCAAAGCTCTCTCCTCTCCCAATTTCACCAAAATGAATAGGTATCCCCAAAATAATATATTATGTTAACTATTATTTATTTTTTTGGATTAAAATTCAAATTGGAAAAATTAATGTGGTGTGTTGGCATAATTAAGTGGGGAAGAGTTGGCACAACAAATGTTGGAGGAGTTGAAGAGGCTCCCCCATATTTAATAAGAAGTTTGAGGGTTTCAATCCCTGGGTGGTCCCCACCACCATAACCCCTCATGGAAGGTTTCACTTGCTCGGGTGGTTACAAAAGAATAAAATAAAATGTATGTTTATGTTATTTTATTATTTCTATGAAAACCCAAAAAAAAAATTAGCTTTCTCCCTCGACCGACTACCGTCGAGATGAATGTATCCCTAAGTGAATACTGGTGTTTCGAGTTCAATGGTTCCCTCAGATTTCAATTCTGAGCACCGGTTCAAAAGATAAAAAAACCCACTCACACGTTTACTTAACGTACCCAAAAAAAATTCAGAAATTCATTCTGGGCACTTTCGGCACTGGAATCACATGCCGAAAATTTTTGCAGACTCGTAAAATTTCCAGTTATGAAAAAAATATTAAATTGAAATTCCAGGTCTTTTAATTCTACCCACCTCTGGGCTCTACATCACCGTAATCCACAACTCAAACTATGTAAACAAGTGGGGGTACTGAGCATGCATCTGAGCCTCCCACTCCCATGTTCTCTCCCAGAGGATCCCATACTGCGAGAGAATGCTCACCAGAGGTATCGACCATCCATGAAGAACTTGATTTATCGATCCTCAATATCTACTGGAACCTCAGTAAAAGTATCCCCATTGGCAATGTCCATCTCTCCATGGTAGATGATGTGATAAAGTTTGTGCACGTATCTCCTTAGCTGCGACACATGGAAGCCGTAATGCGCCTGGTGCAACTGAAGTGGAAGAGCTAAGTGGTATGCCAACTCACCAACATTGTTGGGAAGCTGAAATGGTCTAATGAATCGTGGAGATAAATTTCCACCTCGGCCAAATCTCAGTTGACCTAGTCAAATTTATACCCGTAGAAAGATGTGGTTGACATCCTTTAACTTATGAGGTCTTCGTCTCTTGTCAGTATACAACATCTGCCTACTCTATGCAGTCTTCATTAGATCCTGGATGATCTACAGCTTCTCTGCGGTAGCATGTACCATCTCTGGTGCCACTAGTGCTAAATACATAGGGTCAATCAATCACAAAGGTGATCTTCAAGGTCTCCCGTACAACGCCAGAAAAGGTGAAATCTTAATAGTGCAGTGATAGATATTATTGTATGTAAACTCTACCAAAGGTAAGTTATCCTCCCAGCTACGACCACAGTCAAGGAAACAAGCACGCATCATGTCCTTGAGGGTTTGAATGGTCTACTCTGTCAGACCATCCGCCTGAGGATGTAAGGCGGTGCTCAAACGAAGATGCATCCCGAAAGCCTCTGGCAACCCCTTCCATAGCCGGGATGTAACACCCCGAGATTTTATGAAAAATATTCTTTTTAATTTCACTAATGTCTTGTGTTGTACGCTACACAAAAAGGAGCTTGCACAACACGCATCCTTGACTTGACTTGTATTACACGCAATCGCGACCTTCCTCGATACGTGTGTAGTACGCAATACCGAGTTTCACTAAACAACGATATGCTATTAAAATATTATTAAAACTAGCTGTTATGAATATTAATAACCACCTTTTAAAATTTTAGAAATTTTATCTCTCAAAATGGACTTCATTTTTGGATTCGGAGTATCAAATTTAGCCTAAGGTGAAATTTTGGTACTTTTCGGATAACTTTCTTATTCTGATGAATAGTGAAAATTACTAAATTTTATTTAAAAACAACTTTTTTAATCGAAATAATTAATATTGATAAATTATTAATTTGAGTGGTTTTAAAGTATATTTAGAATATATTTTTACAATTCAATACAATGTTGGTCAATGGATGTAATTTCACATTTAAACCAGACATAATCAAGTGTCAATCTTTTGATAGATATTGTTTCTTAAAAACACGCTATTTGTTTTAACAGCGGGATTTAATTATAAAATTAATTAATTCAATTTCTATGTTATGAATTTGGTAAAATAGACTTCATTTTTGACTTCGGAATATGAAATATAGCTTAGGATGAAATTTTGGCATTTTTCTGAAAACTTTCAATTTTTGATGAATAGTGAAACCACTAAGTGGTAGGTTAAAAACTGAATTTTGCATAAAACATAATTTTACCACTTCTGTGAATGGAATTTCGAAAATCCGACAGAAACGGTTAATTTCAAGGACTAAAATGTGGTTCAATGAGATGAAAATAATTTTTGGTGAATAGTAACTTTTTACTTTTTTTTACCACGGTTAATAGTAAATAGGGTAACTAAGGTTAAATATGATATTACTATTACCCTAACACATGTCCTAATTCTATTGGATAAGTGTAATTCGACCAAAAACAACCTTATGAATATAATATGACCATTTAGGCCCACTTAGATTAGATTATGACATTTAATATTATTTTATTTAATGAATAGTTAAAATAGTTAAAATCAAAGTTTAATAACTAAAACATTTTTAATATGGGGTTATACATAAGATAAATTCGACTATAAATATTCATTAGAAATATAAAAAAATATTCCTACATAATGATATTTTATTTATAATTTTTAGACTTTAAATAAATTAATTTATTTATGACACAACGATGATGCAGTAATTACCCTTTTAAGGAAATATTAACATAATTGATGTTATAAATGCTCAAATTAATGTAATTTGAGACTTTTTATGAATTCCACTAATTTTCTAGGTTACTATGATATATTAGTGTTTATTTAATCAACTTGGTTCGAACATATAATTCTGTTATGACTTTCACAAAAATCATATATCAAATAGTGTCAAAATTGACACAAAATAGTTTTTAAATCAAATATTATAGTATTAATTGTTATTTTATTCCTAAAAATCTAAGGTTCGGCCAAATGACTTAGATAAGGATATAGGTATTAATAATAAACAATTTGGGGTTCGTTTGGCATGTTATAGTAAGTGTATTAACCATATAGTGAAAGAAAACAAAAAGACACGGTAAAAGTTAAATTATTTAACTTAGAGTTAAATCTAATTGATAAGGTTAAAATAATAACCTAAACTTGTCTAAATCCTATTGTTTGATAGTATTTTGACCCATACCCACTTTAGCTTCGAAATAAGACCCTTTGGAACCATTATAAACCGATTTTGACTTTAATATAAAATAATATTTTGATATATTCCTAAGGTGCCCCTCTCCTCCCTTATAAAAGGACACCTCCTCCCCCTCCTCCTCACACAAAATTGAGCACTCATGCTCGGCCAACCCCTGCCATTTTCTCCTCTCCGCTTCCCTAGAATAATCCTAGAGGTCCTGGTCTTCTTCAAAGACCAATATTAGTTCCCTAAGTGGAGGATTCAAAGAAGCGTTCCAAAGAAGAGGTAATATCCATTAACGATCTTTTCAATTTCTTTCTTCTTCAACTTCTTCTTCTTTAGTTGTTTCATGACAAAGTAATAACATCAGTATTACTTACATACTGATATGTTATAATAAATATGAAACAACCCTAGTTCACCTTCTATCCATCCTACGGAAAAAGAAATCACAGCGCGTGCGTACGTACGGAATACTGTCTCCACGCCGTGGTGTAATCTATTTTCCACCACCACCTTACATGGATGGGTATAATGGTGTAAAGAATAACTATGCAAAGTTATTACAAAATCATATTGATTATGATATATTGTATAATCCACTCCAATTCAATTCAATATTTATGGAAATGATATCATCGCTCGTGCGTACGTACGGACTACCGTCTCCACGACGCGATGAGATTCATTCTCTATGTTAACCATTTAAGAGTGATTATAAAGTATATATAAGAAATAATAACGAAATATATGACATTATAAATCTACTGGATTTATGTATATATATATATATGTATGTCATCTACTTACTTCCATTCAAGACAATAAGGAAAGGAAAACAGTGTTCATGCGTACGTACGGACTACCGTCTCCATGAACGGTGTTTTTCATTTCATTTATCTATCTATTATGTATATATATATACTGAATATATATGATATATCAATCATATTTTATATTCTGGAAGTAAGTAAATCATGATATAAGTAATAATAATGTCAAGAACAACAAGTCAAAACAACTACGATAAATGAAACGATTTTACCCAAAACGCTTCTTTAACATGGAATTTACAAAAGAACGGGTAATATAATGTCATAAGTGAACCATATATGATATCATAACAATGAATATGATTCTGTAATAAGTCAATGACATTATTTAAATCATTATACAGGAGGTTCGGACACATAAGAATTAAATCGGACCTAAGGTAAGGGAAATATCACAATCTCACTTTTATCTGAGATTGTTTTTACTTTGGTAATTACTGGGGTGTATTTTATCATCCACATCCATGTTTCCTCAATATGTAATATTATTTCCATCCAACAAAAATTGTTTAAATCCAATTTTACCCTTCGGTGAGTTTTTAGTAAAAAAATATGAAAGGAATCTTTTGACGTTTTTCATACGAGGTGTTTTTTGACTTTTCCGACAAAAGTACAAGAAGAATGTTTTTTTAACTTATACGGCACGAACGGATTTTTACGGTTTTATAAAGCCTTATTTTCATGAACCTTACTCCAAAATATTTCAGGACTATTTTCAATAAAATCTCTTTCTTTTAAAATTGCATGATGTTCTGTGAAAAGGAATTGATTTTGAAGAAGAAAGGATATTTTCCTCAAGAATTCATTTCAAGTGTTTTATCAAAATTATTTTCCATCTAAGATAATAAAGGGTTCTGTTTCTATCCATATATTTACATTGATTTGACTATGTTGTGATGGAATTATGATTATGAATTCCTTTATCTTATATGAATGGTTTTATGATGTCATGTTGTTTAAGAATCCCATTTTTATTACATGGGTTATGCTATGATGTATGGTTTATGATTTTGTGGCTCACATAAGAATGGTATCATTATGAGATGGGTGGGACATATATCTCCCTCCAATGCATTGGGTAAAGATTTTATATCTCATGAGATAGACATGGCTGGAATGGTAGGTTATACCGGTTCAGTGAAACAGGACTGAAACGAGGGTTACTCGATTCAGAAAGGGACTTTTCCCACTAAGATAGTCTTGGAAATGAGTCTTGACTAACAAGAAATGATTCTATATGATTATGTGTGAATGAAACTAAGTTTCATGTTTTATGTTATGATTATTGTGATTACATTTCACTGCCATGATTTACCCCATGTTATGAAATTATGATCTCTTTTGAAGGTTAAGATTTCCAAAAGTTATGTGCTTGTGTATACGATGTGATTGATATTTCTTTTGTTTACCCTTACTGAGCATTTGAGCTCACCCTTTTATTTTTACTTTTCCCCAGGATATAAGGAAAGGTTTTAGGTATAAAAAAAAGAGTATGACCTTTATGGGAGATGTTGAAGATCTTTCACCAGGATTAGAAGATTACGTTCCGAGTTTCCAATGACACTAAACTATTACGATCCTTGTGTGTGTGATTTTGTTATGTACTAAGTATTCCTCAAAAGTAATGTAACGTCCATGTAAGTCAAGATTCGGGTCTCTACAGTTTGTATCAGAGGCAAAGGAGGTAGGAATGTATTCGATCCTTGGGAACTCTCACATGTGAGCGTTGGACGAAGCATGGCTCTCCGCCCAAGGGCTTCATGAGGAAATGGCTGCCACTGGAGATGGTGGTGTGTCCCCCCCAGAGGGTGTAGCCACCCATGGAGTGCCCTGATAGGTATCAATTGTAGTCCACTGGAAGTAATTCTAGACCGCTACAGTTGGTATCAGAGGAAAGGTTTAGTCAACCTTTGGAAACTAGGATGCGAAAATATTAGTGAGATCCCTAGAGATATTTCTAAGGTATGTCTAGGGATGTCCCTAAGGTTAAGTATACGTATAGGTTATAGTACTAGAATTATGCTAACCATCATATAATTAAACCTAAGATGTTAGATATTGAAGGTACTCCCCCTTTATTATGTTGTTTTCCCTAGCATGATTTTTGCCTCTCACACTATTCTTTTTGGGTTTTAGAAAATGGCTGGAAACAAGATGATTCACGATAATGGAGAATATGATGGACAATGAAATGATATTCTTCATAATGAAATGGGATTTGAAATTCCAAACATCATTATTATGCCGAATCAGCAATCTCATAATATGATCAATAAAGTAAAATTTGGTAAGTTTTCTGACTCGGCTAATAAGAGTAAGATGGAGTTTCATGATGATCATAGAGGAAAGAAAGTTCAATTTCCCCTATGTAAATCATGTGGGAAGAGGCATCAAGGAGAATGTTTCAAAGGAACTGGAAGATGCTTTGGGTGTGGAAAAGAAGGACACAAAGCAAGTAATTGCAAAGGAAAAGGTTCAGTTAACACCATGGATGAGGATAATGGTATTGCTACGACATCAACAATGGTTAAATGTTTTAAATGTGGAATGTACGGGCATTATGCAAACCAATGCCCTAAGGGAAAGTCTCATGAAGAGAATCAGTATGGTCGTATGGGAAGTATTTATGTTGATGATGATGAAGAGACTACAAATGATATGTGAGATGAAAGAATTGATGAAGCTCGGTCAATGGTTTAAGAAGGTAGTGGAATGATTACATGTTTATCAAGTGTAATGTTGTATAAGTAATCTCATGGTACTATGGAATAAAGAGACATCTAAGGATTGTTACACTATTGTATTTCCTAAGTTTTTAAAGTGAATGATTAATGGTACTAGTAACCATGAAATGCTATTCAGATATTTTTTTGGAAAGTAGATGATATGCGCATAATGAAGGAATAATAAGATAATGAGGTATTTGATTGTATTCATGAGCTCATGACTGATATAAGGGGAAGGTTATATCATGGTTTGAGTATATAGAATTTTTGGATTTTGGTATGTGGAAAGAGTTAACTTTTAACTGTATTCATGTTTTCACTAATGTTCAATGGGTATTCAAGAGAATACGTGATTAAGGCCTTGGAATGTTTGGAATGTGACCAACAAGACATATCTTATGATATATGTTGATCAACGACAGTATTAAATCTCTGGTAATCGTTTTCACTATGTTATGAGAGTGGACTGCAATATTATGGATAAGCCTAAAGATTGAAATGGATTATGTTGGAAATAAGTTAGTATTGTTTAAGGATAGAAGATTTTCGATATTATTGATGGGATGTTATAGTAATATAGTTTTAGAAAAAGGACAACCTGCAGGACGGGCGACAGCCCATCGCTTCGGACAAGGCTATGGGAATCGAACCCACAACCGAAGTGCGACTGGCCTTTATCACCTACCACTGGCCTACAGGAAGTCCCTGTTTAGTAGAAACTAGTTTTATTATATTAAGCAGTATGATATATGAAGTATAAGTCCATTTTAGGAACCATATATGATTAATCTCACTATAGATCGACTTATGTATATAATTTTTGCTAACCTTTTGTTTGAGACAGATGGAATGACCTGTCATTCTATCACGTGATCTGCTAACACTTCACGAATAACAAATTCAACTTCATTTATTTAAGAGATGTAGTGGAAATTGTTCAAGGCACGAACAATAGTGCGATTGTAGCAAAATAAAGTGAGTATTTATTCTAATTAAAATTCTTCAACTTTAGGGAAACGATCATGAAAACCAAAAAATGTTGTCCTAGTGATCTTATATCTCATTAATCAGATGGTACCTTAGATCGTCACAAATTTATTGCTTTGTGATTGCTATCTTTTCCATAGCCATGTTCTCTACCACTCTCCATCAAAACATGATGGTTAGATTTTTCATCCATATCCATATTTTCACCTATGTGGAAACCCAGTGATTAGATTATTTGGGTAACCGTTACGTTTCATACTTTCGTTTTTAAAGATTGGTTTTGGTATTCCTTTTTACGATGTGGGTTTCTATTAAAGAATCTTTCGAATAGTAAACTATTTATAACCGCGACGAATTTCAAGGGCGAAATTCATTTTAAGGGGGGTAGAATGTAACACCCCGAGATTTTATGAAAAATATTCTTTTTAATTTCACTAATGTCTTGTGTTGTACGATACACCAAAAGGAGCTTTCACAACACGCATCCTTGACTTGCCTTGTATTATACGCAATCACGACCTTCCTCTATAGCGTGTGTAGTATGCAATACCGAGATTCACTAAACAACGATATGCTATTAAAATATTATTAAAACTAGCTGTTATGAATAGTAATAACCACCTTTTAAAATTTTAGAAATTTTATCTCTCAAAATGGACTTCATTTTTGGATTCGGAGTATCAAATTTAGCCTAATGTGAAATTTTGGTACTTTTCGGATAACTTTCATATTCTGATGAATAGTGAAAATTACTAAATTTTAATTAAAAACAACTTTTTTAATCGAAATAATTAATAGTGATAAATTATTAATTTGAGTGGTTTTAAAGTATATTTAGAATATATTTTTACAATTCAATACAATGTTGGTCATTGGATATAATTTCACATTTAAACCAGACATAATCAAGTGTCAATCTTTTGATAGATATTGTTTCTTAAAAACATGCTATTTGTTTTAACAGTGGGATTTAATTATAAAATTAATTAATGCAATTTCTATGTTATGAATTTGGTAAAATAGACTTCATTTTTGAATTCGGAATATGAAATATAGCTTAGGATGAAATTTTGGCATTTTTCGGAAAACTTTCAATTTTTGATGAATAGTGAAACCACTAAGTGGTAGGTTAAAAACTGAATTTTGCATAAAATTTAATTTTACCGCTTCTGTGAATGGAATTTCGAAAATCCGACAGACACGGTTAATATCAAGGACTAAAATGTGGTTCAATGAGATGAAAATAATTTTTGGTGAATAGTAACTTTTTACTTTTTTTTACCACGGTTAATAGTAAATAGAGTAACTAAGGGTAAATATGATATTACTATTACCCTAACACATGTCCTAATTCTATTGGATAAGTGTAATTCGACCAAAAACAACCTTATGAATATAATATGACCATTTAGGTCCACTTAGATTAGATTATGACGTTTAATATTATTTTATTTAATGAATAGTTAAAATAGTTAAAATCAAAGTTTAATATCTAAAACATTTTTAATATGGAGTTATACATAAGATAAATTCGACTATAAATATTCATTAGAAAGCTAAAAAGATTTCCTACATAATGATATTTTATTTATAATTTTTAAACGTTAAATAAATTAGTTTATTTATGACACAACGATGATGCAGTAATTACAATTTTAAGGAAATATTAACATAATTGATGTTATAAATGCTCAAATGAATGTAATTTGAAACTTTTTATGAATTCCACTAATTTTCTAGGTTACTATGATATATTAGTGTTTATTTAATCAACTTGGTTCGAACATATAATTCTATTATGACTTTCACAAAAATCATATATCAAATAGTGTCAAAATTGACACAAAATAGTTTTTAAATCAAATATTATAGTATTAATTGTTATTTTATTCCTAAAAATCTAAGGTTCGGCCAAATGACTTATATAAGGATATATATGTATTAATAATAAACAATTTGGGGTTCGTTTGGCATGTTATTGTAAGTTTATTAACCATATAGTGAAAGAAAACAAAAAGACACGGTAAAAGTTAAATTATTTAACTTAGAGTTAAATCTAATTGATAAGGTTAAAATAATAACCTAAACTTGTCTAAATCCTATTGGTTGATAAGATTTAGACCCATCCTCACTTTAGCTTCGAAATAAGACCCTTTGGAACCATTATATACCGATTTTGACTTTAATATAAAATAATATTTTGAGATATTCCTAAGGTGCCCCTCTCCTCCCTTATAAAAGGACACCTCCTCCCCCTCCTCCTCACACCAAATTGAGCACTCAAGCTCGGCCAAACCCTGCAATGTTCTCCTCTCCACTTCCCTAGAATAATCCTAGAGGTCCTGGTCTTCTTCAAAGACCAATATTAGTTCCCTATGTGGAGGATTCAAAGAAGCGTTCCAAAGAAGAGGTAATATCCATTACCGATCTTTTCAATTTCTTTCTTCTTCAACTTCTTCTTCTTTAGTTGTTTCATGACAAATTAATAACATCAGTATTACTTACATACTGATATGTTATTATAAATATGAAACAACCCTAATTCACCTTCTATCCATCCTACGGAAAAAGAAATCACCGCGCGTGCGTACGTACGGAATACCGTCTCCACGCCGTGGTGTAATCTATTTTCCACCACCACCTTACATGGATGGGTATAATGGTGTAAAGAATAACTATGCATAGTTATTACAACATCATATTGATTCTGATATATTGTATAATCCACTCCAATTCAATTCAATATTTATGGAAATGATATCATCGGTCGTGCGTACGTACAGACTACTGTCTCCATGACGCGATGAGATTAATTCTCCATGTTAACCATTTAAGAATGATTATAAAGTATATATAAGAAATAATAATGAAATATATGACATTATAAATCTACTAGATTTATGTATATATATATATATATGTATGTCATCTACTTACTTCCATTCAAGACAATAAGGAAAGGAAAACAGCGTTCATGCGTATGTACGGACTACCGTCTCCATGAACGGTGTTTTTCATTTCATTTATCTATCTATTATATATATATATATACTGAATATATATGATATATAAATCATATTTTATATTCTGGAAGTAAGTAAATCATGATATAAGTAATAATAATTTCAAGAACAACAAGTCAAAACACATACGATAAATGAAACGATTTTACCCAAAACGCTTCTTTAACATGGAATTTACAAAAGAACGGGTAATATAATGTCATAAGTGAACCATATATGATATCATAACAATGAATATGATTCTGTAATAAGTCAAATACATTATTTAAATCATTATACAGGAGGTTCGGACACATACGAAGCAAATCGGACCTAAGGTAAGGGAAATATCACAATCTTACTTTTATCTGAGATTGTTTTTACTTTGGTAATTACTGGGGTTTATTTTATCATCCACATCCATGTTTCCTCAATATGTAATATTATTTCCATCCAACTACAATTGTTTAAATCCAATTTTACCCTTCGGTGAGTTTTTAGTAAAAAAAATATGAAAGGAATCTTTTGAGGTTTTTCATACGAGGTGCTTTTTGACTTTTCTGACAAAAGTACGAGAAGAATGTTTTTTTTAACTTATACGGCACGAACGGATTTTTACGGTTTTATAAAGCCTTATTTTCATGAACCTTACTCCAAAATATTTCATGACTATTTTCAATAAAATCTCTTTCTTCTAAAATTGCATGATGTTTTGTGAAAAGGAATTGATTTTGAAGAAGAAAGGATATTTTCCTCAAGAATTCATTTCAAGTGTTTTATCAAAATTATTTTACATCTAAGATAATAAAGGGTTCTGTTTCTATCCATATTTTTACATTGATTTGACTATGTTGTGATGGAATTATGTTTATGAATTCCTTTATCTTATATGAATGGTTTTATGATGTCATGTTGTTTAAGAATCCCATTTTTATTACACGGGTTATGCTATGTTGTATGGTTTATGATTTTGTGGCACACATTAGAATGGTATCATTATGAGATGTGTGGGACCTATATCTCCCTCCAATTCATTGGGTAAAGATTTTATATCTCATGAGATAGACATGGCTGGAATAGTAGGTTATACCGGTTCAGTGAAACAGGACTGAAATGAGGGTTACTAGATTCAGAAAGGGACTTTGTCCACTAAGATAGTCTTGGAAATGAGTCTTGACTAACAAGAAATGATTCTATATGATTGTGTGTGAATGCCAAAAAGTTTCATGTTTTATGTTATGATTATTGTGATTACATTTCACTGCCATGATTTACCCCATGTTGTGAAATTATGATCTCTTTTGAAGGTTAAGATTTCCAAAAGTTATGTGCTTGTGTATACGATGTGATTGATATTTATTTTGTTTACCCTTACTGAGCATTTGAGCTCACCCTTTTATTTTTACTTTTCCCCAGGATATAAATAAAGGTTTTAGGTATAAAAAAAAGAGTAAGATCTTTATGGGAGATGTTGAAGATCTTTCACTAGGATTAGAAGATTACGTTCCGAGTTTCCAAAGACACTAAACTATTACGATCCTTGTGTGTGTGTTTTTGTTATATAATAAGTATTACGCAAAAGTAATGAAACGTCCATGTAAGTCAAGATTCGGGTCTCTACACGGGAAGTAAAACATGCATCACGATCAGAGGAAATCGTTGAGGGTACTCCATGTAACCACACGATCTCCTGCACATAGAGGCCTTCTAGGATCTCTACTGAACCCTACTCTCTGATCGGTAGAAGGTGGGATGGCTTGGGGAGTCGTTCGATGATCACCCAAATTATGTCATTTCCCATGGATGTACATGGAAATCTTGTCATGAAATATATTGATATCCCATCCCACTACCACTATGGGACCTTTAAAAGATGAACCATGCCTGTTGGTACCTGATGCTCAGCCTTCACATGTTGACAAGTGAGGTGTCGAGAAACAAACTCTACAACTGCTTTCTTAATTCCCGGCCACCAGTGCTATCATTGCAGATCCTGGTACATCTTCATCACTCCTAGATGTATAGATAGAGGGGATGTGTGGAACTCCCACAAAACTTCCTCGAGAATTGACACTGTTACCATGGTACATCCTCTCATGAAGATGACATGATCCCCACCTTCAGAAAATCAATCAGGTGCATGTCATGTGGATATCTGAGCACATCATGCCTCACAGTTAGCGTCCCCCGGTTGCGCCTCCCCGAATCGCTGAAGAATATGGGGAGTGACTTTAAGAAACTGTAGAAATACTGCTCCATCTCTATCCACAAAGGATATCTATAAAGCGACTAGCTTCTCTATCGCCTCTCCTAGTAGTTGTATACTAGATCTCCTACTGAGTGCATCTGCTACAATGTTCCCCATCCCAGGAGTATAGACTCTCTCTACGTCATAGTCCTAGAGTAACTCAATCAACTGTCATTGTCTCAGTTTTAGGCCCCTCTTAGGGAATATATACCTGAGACTCTTGTGATCAGAGTAAACAATAAAACGTTCAACCATCAAATAGTGTCATCGCATCTTTAAGGCGAAGACCAATGCTGCTAACTCCTGGTCATGGGTTGCATAGTTCTTCTCATGTTTTCATAGCTATTGATAACAATATGCAATCACTAATCTCTCCTACATCAGGACACATTTGAGTCCGGCCCCTGATGCATCGTAGTAGACTACGTACCCTACGCCCTCTGCTGGAAGCCTCAAGATGGGGGCACTAGTCAGCCTCTACCTCATCTCTTGAAAACACTACAATAATTTCTCCGACCAAAGAAAGGGTTTCCCCTTCTTCATCAATGCTTGTAGTGGTGCTTCAACCTTGGAGAATTCTGGCACAAATCTTTGGTAGTATCCGGCCAAATTAAAGAAAATATGTACCTTCGTCACACTCCTGGGTGGATCCCAAGAAAGTACCGCCTTAATCGTATCTAGATCCACTGCAAATCTAGCCTCCGATATGACATGAACTAGAAAGTGAACCTATCAAATCCAAATCTAGATCTTTGAGAGCTTACCATAATGCGGGTTCTCTCAGAGTGTGTCTAGTACTACCGGTAAATGATCAGCATGCTCCTCCTTAGTAGTCGAGTAGATTGGAATGTCATCGATGAAGAATACTACAAATCGATCAATGTATTTCTGAAAAATCTTGTTCATTTGTCCCATAAACACTACTGGAGCATTGGTCGCACCGAATGGCATAAACAGGAACTCGTAATGGCCATACCGACATCTGAATGCCATCTTCTGCACATCTTCGTCTCACACTCTGAGTTGGTGATTTCTTGATCTGAGGATTATCTTCAAGAACCACCGTGCTCCCTTTAGCGGATCAAATAGGTCATCAATTCTCAATATTGGGTACATGTTCTTCACAGTCTCCTCGTTCAGACACCGATAGTCAACAAAAATCCTCAAGCTCCCATCCTCCTTCTTGGCGAACAGAATTGGGGATTCCCAAGGAAAACACTAGGCTGGATAAATCCCTTCACCTACAGGTCCTCTAACTATACTCCCATCTCTCGAAGATCCGTGGGAGAAATATGATATCCTGGTGTAGATATTGGTGTCGTCCTGGGGTACAAGTCAAGGTAAAATTCAACATCTCTGCAAGGAGGTGGGCTCGAAACATCATCAAGGAAAACATCCACGTTCTGGTCCACCACTACAGGATAGCTCAGACTCTCCACATCTATCGCTCAAATGGTTTGTCTATCCAACCGATGAGGGATCAGCTACACACTCCTCTGGGTAAGTCAATCCTGCGCTGCAAAGCCTCCCTTCATGCTGGGGAAGGTAAACCTGGTCCCATCCGTGAGGACACACCACTACAGTAAATCTAAGCATGGACTGTAGATAACCATTCCATACCCAAGATGATGTCGTAAGGCCTCGACGCTGATTGTAAGAGATCCCAGCAGAAGCTCCCACCTCCTAGATTAAGCAAACACTATAGACACCCGTGTGTAATCATCAAACCTGCTTGTGTATGAGTCTCTAGCCATAAGGATTGAGCTAACAGCTCTGTCGGAATCTCTAAGATCTGAATGAGGGTAGTGGAAATAAAATAATGACGGGAACATGTGTCAATATGTACTGAATCTATGGAGGAGTAGACACAGATCGTAACTTGTATCATTTGCGAAGCATAGTGATCATAGGCCTCAGCTACCTAGAGCTGATCTCTCCCTTGTCCACCTTCTCCCTGCGGTCGAGGTGGACATTCTGGTAGTGGTGGAGGTAACATCTCAAATTGTCGCCCACTTCCAACTGCACGAATAGCTCCTCGGCAACGTCTGCCTATTCCATGTGGACCTCCTCCATCAAACCTCTGTCTCTTCCAAGGAAGTCCTTAGACCATCTGTTGATCATCTGTACGATGGGTCAGACAGTCATAATCCATGTGACCCTGCCCGCCGAATGTGAGACATTGCCCACTCCTGGTATAACTGGCTCGGCCTCGGTTTCCCTGCACAACCGATCATGAGTCATGCGGTCGTCCACCTGTAGGTCTGGTCCTCTTGGACCTCTACGTCATATGTCTGCTTCTAACTGCAGAAGACTCTGCTATGTGATATCTGGTAGTGGCTCTCACCGCTGGTGACTGCTCATCAATAAAAATATCTACCAAGAGGGCTCTCTCTATCACCCACACCTGCGTCGGGATGCTGAGTGAGATAATCGAAGCCCTGGTGTCTCGCCTAAGCCCCTGCTCGATGGTCTGGGCCCTGAAGAATGGTTCTCGTAGTATATCTCTGGAGTAGTCTGAGAGGTCAGTGAACCTCTCTACGTACTGAAACACAATCAGGTTTCCCTACTGTTGATGAAGTAACTCTTGAATGAAAACTACGCAAAGAGTCGCAGTAACAAACTCTGCCTGAAACAAGCTCTCGATGTCCGCCCAGAGAAGAATCACCTCATCGTGAACCAGGAGCATCAAGATCCACCATCTCCCTGCTACTTCATGTAGAAGGCTGGTGGAAATGATCACCATGACATTGGATGGTGTCCCCACAAGTGAAAAGACTCTCACCACAGACTCCAGCCAATCCTCAGCAGCATGTGGATCCATCTCTCCCCTGATCCTAGGTGGCCTCTGGCACTGGAACTCTTGAAACACGATCAAGCGACATGCACCGTCTTCTGCTGGGGATGGTGGAATCGGTGACCCAATGGGGAATGATACCACTGGTTCCTATACTAGATGTGGCATATGCACCGAGGCCTCATCGCTCATTGAGATATAAATGCATACAACACTCAGAACTCTAGATGACTATCTTCACGGTGTAATCTTTAAAAGAAACAGCTGCGCCATGGATAGTAAGTTATACCTAGTGAGTTGAATCAGGAGAAAACAACAAAAACTCTTGGAAATACACATGCAATCAGTGTTTTCGTGGGGAGTTGGAAGTCTGAAGTCAGGGTCATGGTGTATGGATACGTCGGTCTCCACACCAACACTGGACTCCCTAAACTGAGAACTTCCCTCAATCCCCTTAGCATTATTGATGTTAAAAAGAATGATCAGATTACTAGGTTTTGTGGTAGAACCGACTCCTCTGATACCACTTTTTCACGGCCCGTTACCCGAGGCACGTGCGGTGACTACCCCAAGCTCTCTATCCAAAGGCCAGGGGCTATCGACTAGCACTGAAGGCGTATTTTCTAAAACTAGGAAGACATTTCCTTCATAACCTACAAGAAAATGTAACCAAGAACACAATAAGATAGGGACATAGGTAAACTGAAATCTAAATAGAGTGAGTGTATTAAGTAAAATGGGCCATAAAACAAGCCCAAAATGAAAGTAGAAGTACAATTGTGATATAATACAATTGAAGAAAAGGTAAAATCAGATGATGGGTCGTCCTTCGAGGTTCAAACCTGATGGTTAGATACAGATCGCCTCCTCATCCCTCCACATCCACCCATCTTCTCTGTGTACAGAAACACCATATGATCCACCTCCAGGTACCGTCTAGTCAAGGTACTCTCAGCCTCAATCAGTGATGTCTGTTGTCTGCATCCAACACAACAAGGTGCATGCATAGCCTGTGCAGGGATGAGTATAACGATACTCAGTAGGGACCCCGAGACCCAGAAGGTCTCACAAAATCTATCAAGGATAAATCAAAAATTATGAAATCACTAGATAAACTTACTTAAGTATATTCCCATATATATACCTATGTTATCATATAATCCATTTCAATCATGAGGAAATCATAGAGGAACTGACTCAAAAAAAAAACCAGGATTTATTCTAGGGGTAGTATCAAGTAACATTCCTAGTCACAATGTCGAACACCTTAGCTACTGGAGAACCCCTTCTCTATCAAGTACATCAGGCCTGCCATGTCACACAGAGGCACTTCCCACTAACCATGGACTGGTGAGGTACTCCTCTTCTCGAGTACCATGGGTCT
Source organism: Viscum album (assembly GCA_963277665.1). NCBI lineage: Eukaryota > Viridiplantae > Streptophyta > Magnoliopsida > Santalales > Viscaceae > Viscum > Viscum album. The sequence goes on along the minus strand of OY728146.1, from coordinate 1,464,290,306 downwards.
GCTGCGTCACCTAGGTGCTTCCCACCATGGGTCTGGCACGTCACCAAGGCGCTCCCCCTCGTTTCCTACTGAGGCACTCCTCTTTTCAAGTATCGTGGGTCTGCTGCATCACCAAGGCGCTCCCCACTGAGCCTGTCAAGTTAATATGAGTCAAAATGGTCAGCAATCATCAAGTCTCAGCATGCCTCTTGGTTCCCGAACTATGATCACTCGTCTCCAGGAGGATCCTCTTCAAATTCTATTGTACGATACTCCAACTACCAAAAAGTCCCATAATAAAGTATCTAAAAGGTCATCCACATCATATGGGTCTCAACGTAATAGACAGCGCGTCAATCAGACATCTGGTATGTGGGTTATTAGCCTTTTTGTCTCAGGTTCGCGGTTGGATTCATGGTTGATCCAACCTGACCATACCCCATATCAATCCAAAACTCCACAGGGGTATACTCAAAGAGACTGTATGGCTCCATGATTTCCAGCACCTCTGACGGTTCGTCAAACGGACGTCTGTCGCCAAATTTATGGCCAAAAGAAAGTAAATGGGTCATGTTGTGCATGTGTCCGATCTGACCTGGTCGGACTGATGTGGCCCAACCCGGCCTGGCCCGCATTACGGTGCCGACCGATGAATTCATCTCGGCCTGCTGGGTCTGTTCTAGCAGGCTGTGGGGGCATGAGGACACAGGGTAGCTCAGTCGGGGATGGCGGTCCGGCCACGGGGCGACTCAACCGATGCGGCGCGATGAAGCACCGTGGGGCGGCTTAGAGGGCCACGGAGATGCGGCTCCACCACGAGGTTTGGATGGAGACTAGAGCTCGCCCGTTGGGTGGTTTGGCCAGAGCAACGTGGCGGAGCACCGTGGGGTGGCTCGAAGGGTCGTGGTGGCGTGGCTCGGCCGCGGGGTTTGATTGTGAATGACAGCTCGACCATGGGGCAGTTCGACCCTGGAGTGGCAGCTCGGCCGTGGGGCAGTGCCGTTGTGTTGGGGCCTTCGTCGCAGCCAGTGGTGTTGTTGGGTGTTGTTGGGTGTCGTTATCATGTCTCCTCGGGGCCCAAAATCCTGCTTTAGTGGCCATCACCAAGGTCATATTCTTCCTTCTCGAAGGGTACACCATTTAAAAAAGAAAGATAGAGGGTTCATGCCATGTTTTTTGTGGCCCGCGCCCTCCATGTTAGAGTGGTACCAAGAAGCTCATCAAGACCATGAACATTGAACATCAAATCCTATTTGACCACAATGATTGTTCTCATCCCTCAAAAGAAATCAACCACTTTCTTTGTTTTAAAAAGGTAAGATAATGGAAATATAATCACACACAAAATTAACCCCTACCTCAAGTTGTTCGTTGACATTGGCAAGAGAAGGATTTAAAGATGTTGATTCTTCATAGATGAAGATGTCCCACATCAGAAGAAGTCTCAGGGAAGATTGTCGGAGTCGTGGTAGGAGTTCTTCATTGGCGGAGTGTTTTATGTTGGGAGGTGATGTTCTTAGTTGGAGAACATTAATTCTCCCAAAGCTATCTCCTCTCCCAATACGACCAAAATTAATAGGTAGCCCCAAAATAATAGATTATGATATCTATTATTTAGTTTGTTGGCATAAAATTCAAATTGGCTAAATTAATGTTGTACATTGGAATAATTAAGTGGGGAAGGGTTGGCATAATAAATGTTGGAGGAGTTGAAGAGGCTCCCCCATATTTAATAGGAAGTTTGATGGTTTCAAGCCTCGGGTGGTCCCCACCACCATAACTCCTCATGGGAGGTTTTACCACCATGGGTGGTTACAACAAAATAAATTAAAATGTGTGTTTATTTTATTTTATTATTTCTACAGAAAACCCAAAAAAAATTATTTTTCACCCTCGACCAACTGCCATTGAGGTTGAAGTATCATTAAGAGAATACAGACGCTGCGAGTTCAACGATGCCCTTAGAATGCAATTCAAAGAATTAGTTCAAAAGATAGGAAAACCCACTCTCACATTTACTTAATGTACCCGAACAAAAGTTCAGAAATTCATTCTGGGCACTCTGGATCTTGGAATCACGTGCCAACAATTTTCGCGGACCTGTAAATTTCCAATTTATTAAAAAAAGTACATGGAAATTTTGGGTCTTTACATCATTCATCATGGTGGATTCTCAATGGTATGTACTCGAGTCCTCTTTAGTCATTCTTATTCTATTTCACTCTCGACAAAGTCACTTCCATGTGATCATTTTTCACCTTTTCATAGATACACTCTGATCCAAGGAAAATCAAGGGCTGATACCAAAGGAGAAGGATCGTACAACCATATGGTGGGTGGTCTATAACTAATCCCTAAAGTTCCTTATTTTTGGAATGTTTGTATGGGTCCTACCAGTTTCTTTGGAAGCATTTTCCTAAATTAACATGTCATGATAATATTAGTTATAATTGTATGGTTCTGAATTTTCAAAATATGTGATTATATGTTAGTGGTTTCACCTACAACTCAATCCACCTCACGTCGAAGGTTATGCTATTATTGGGTTTTTAGTATTTTAACATGTTTAAGCCACCGTTCGGGTGTTCCATTGCATAAACATTCTAAAGGAGAGTCTATTTTCATAAATGACTTATTATTACTAATAATTTCAAAATGGAATATACCATATATTCTCACCACTTGACCCACCATTGGTATGTTCTTCCAAATGGTTATTTAATGTGAAATGTGAAATGTAAAATGGAAAGTATACTATGTATATAACTTGGACTTATTTAATGAAATTGATTTAAGGTAAATTATATATGACACCCCTTCCCATGGTGATGGAAGTTAGTATATTGAACCTCAAAAATTGAATAAGCCTTAATGTCCAACTAGGACTTGCTTAAATGGTTGCAATAGTACTTGGCCTATCTACACTAATGGAATACAAAGCATGGACCAATGGTTTAATCTCTACTTGACCTATCCACACTAATGGAAAGAAATTAATTATCCAAATGAATTAATACTTGATTCCAATTTCAATTAGGAATGGATTGACTCGAGGTCACCTAGGATTATGAGAGGAGAATACCATGGGACTCGTAAACCCCATTCCGATTAAAGAATACAATTTCCTTAAGTTAATACCCCAATAGACTCTGGTTCTTGTCTTTTCCTTGGATTCCCAGTATACAACTATTGCGTCCCATTCTTTGTTATATGATACCTTAGATACGGTCCTTGGATCCATGATTGACTTGTAGGTTCCAGGGTGAAATCCCATAGGGCCCTATTTTTACATAGCCCCGTCTTATCTTGGTTAATCACCTTGGACTCAATAGGTGGATTATTATGAAATTATTTGGATTACACTCCTTGTATTACACTCTTAAACCATAGCTAGAATCATATAATACTAAGTTAGTTTTTGTGAGTTTACGTTACATTTGTTTTTACCCTAGAATTCCCACACTATATATCATTGACTAGTTTCCTTATTACGTCTTAGGACATTCACTGTTATACTATCAAATGGTGATGTCAGAGTTTTCTATGCCTCACGTGACCTATTAACATTAAATGGTAATTGAATAATTCCTGAACTGGGTAAATGTTCAAACACCAGTGGAGGGTTGAAGTTGGTACTTGTTTATTTAGTTATTTTGTATTACTTTCTTTACTTTACATATATGCCTGCACACTACTATATTCCATTACACGGGCTAGATGTTATAGACATAGTTGGTGGTGGCCCTGTGAGATTTATCTCACACCCTCTCTAGGAGCCGTTTGGTATCTGGAGTAGATTACATGGTTGCAGGTATTGAAAAAGGGAAGCATGAAACATCCAATACTTCACTGTGTGCTTGTAGGATGGAGCTTGATAGCAGATAACCGAGTAGGATCTCATGAGGCTTGGAGTAGAAATTTTTATTTTATCTTGTGAAACTTGTTATGAATATTTTATTGTACCCATGATTTCTAGTTTTTTAGTGACAAGGGATTACAACATCACTTTTCCAGTTGATACAGTTATTTTTATTCTTGATTATCTATTGCATTAGTTTGCTTCCACAATTTATTTATATTGCTTATACTATTTAATATTAATTTATATCTTTTCCACTATTCTAAACATTTATAATAAGGGCATAGTCTTCCCATAGACACACCCTAGGCCCTCGCTACTAGTCGGCTGCCTCTGGAATTTGGGATGATGTTTTTGAGGCTATGTGTCCCACTAGGCTCGGGGCACATGTTAAGTGGAATCTGGGTCCGGTTCACCAAAAATTTCTAGTAGAGCTTGTTTCTTTTCTTGAGTAACTATTTGGAGATAATATATTAGAGAATATAAACTCTTGGGACTTGGTCATAAGTCGTTCTTGGGTGTCACGAACCCATGTTCGGGGTAAAATCCATGTTACCCATAATTCCATTGTTGTTCTATTTTGCCTATAATAGTTGATATTATTTCACAATTGGGTGACTCACATTTTGTGTGGTGTTGTTGATTATTACTATTTGGTAATTTATTTCATCCTTGGCTTGATCATACAAGGACAATGATTATTTCTACATGAATCATCAAATGCACCTAAAATTCACATGTCATGCATATTGCAATATCAAATAGGTTCATTTCACAACTTTACATTGCTTGATATGTCTATGATTCTTGAGTATTGTGTTGATTGTTGCTTGTACATGTATTAATTTGTCTTATATAGAGTGATTTACTATATCAATTCATGAGATGTATGGGCCCTCATGGGTTCGAATGAGTAATTTACCTTTTCAATCCAGTATACAATAAATAATTGGTTGTTGTTTCTGATGATAGGTGTATCAGCACTGATTCATCAGAAATGAATATCCATTATAAATTGAATCCTGAAACCAAAAATGGATTGGTTTCACATCATTATCCATTCTTTCATGTTCTTGAAATGTAAAAGAGTGAACCTAATAATTAACTGCAAAATTACATAATAATTATAATTGAGCACTTATCGATATCTAGCCATGTAAGGCAGGTATTTTGAGTAGTATGACTTGGGTAGTGATTTCTCGTATGTTCATCAACTGTTATAGATTCTATATCCTTGATTATAAGCATGTTCTACGCTGTGTTATTAGAAATTGTAGATCAATTCCACCACGACGTCCTCGTGACGTTCGAGAGGTGGGTGGTGACGACTATACTCTAGACATGGAGAGCCCTGAACCACTAGTCTTACTTCCAGGAGTTACACTTGAAGAACCACCTGTTATCCCTAATTTGGTAAATAATTCCTAAATCTATGATAATTTTTTATGTATGATGTAGTCCAAGATTTTTGCTCCATGGGTTTCAGAAACGATGGAAGATCTAACCCACGAGTTCCAACAGCATCATCCTCTTATTTGTTTTAGGGGATTTCCGTTCTCAAGATGCTGAGTCTTGTCTAGAATCCATGTGGTCTATTTTTTATTCTTCTAGAAATTCCTCCACATTGGAGAGTCATACTTTATACATACATTCATTGGGATTTTTCTAAGAGTTGGTCGGATGTTGTTACCTAGGCTGGATGTAATCAAGGCATGTTATGGGTTGACTTCTAGACTACCCTCTATGATCAGTTTATTCCTCAGTCATTAAGAGCTGATAGATCCAAAGAGTTCATGAATCCTGAGCAGGGTTCTATGTTAGTTATGGAATATTCATCATTTTTCATAGATTTACAACGCTTTCCACTGCTTCTTGTAGGTGATGAGCATTCGTGTGCAAAACGTTTTGAGGACGGGCTCTGGTATGCCATCCAAACTCAGGTGAATGTCTTTCACCTTCCTACCTTATCTAAAAATATTGATCCGGACCTTATCACTAAGAATAAACTAAGGGATGGAGTGAGTACTGGGATTCAAGGATTAGTGCCGCATTAGGCATGTGGTTCTTCCAGTGGTGGGAAACGTTCCATTGAGGTTTATCATCAGGTTAGTAGAAGACCAAGTATCCAGTTTGATAGCTATATATTGTGTCATCGATGTGGATAAAAGGGAATAAAAAGTACCAGTATGATATAGACCCTATGGATTGATGGAATTATGGTCGTCAGGGTCATCTTCAGCGCATTTGTAGGATATTTCCACCAGCTTTGTGTAGAAAAGGATCTGCTTCAAATAAACCTTGAAGAGCGGGTTCTTTGGGCCACTTCAGGTGGGAAGATGGAGTAGCACCGACTGGTCTGGACGAGAAGGAGGTCAGGGCTATGGTAGTCTGATCCTTGATCACCCGCAGCACTAGTAGAGCATCCATGATCATAGTAGTTGATCTGTTTCACAGGGTTGTGGATTAGGTTAGTTGCAAATCTTACAAGCAATACCTTAGAATCAGGTTGTGGGACCATCTACAGTATGATGTATTATCCTAGTAGCCTCTACCATTGTATCTTTCTTATTTGATGAAGGTGATTCAAACCCTATTATCACTGTATTTTTCATAAAATGTCTCGGACTAGAGATAAAGTATCACTATGGTGAAATGACCCATGATACACCGTTGGGAAAACTGACGACGGTCATACACCAGGGAATGGATTGTCCCCTTGTGGTTAGAAGTTACCCTTTCATGTAAAATTTCATTGTTCTTGTGATGTCAAGCTTCGATGTAATTATCATGATGGACTAGTTGGACCACTATCATTCCTTTGTAGATGGTTATCATAGTAGGGATTCTTTTTCATCACTAGAAGGCAACCGTTATCTTTTAAAAGGCGAGTTGGATGCCTATGCTAGGAGAGCGAGACCAAAGAATAATTTGATAGGTGAAGTAACCACTTAGATTTCAAATATTTTTCAAAGGAATTAGGGCATGTGTCAAACTGATTTCCCTCCAGTGGTTGATCATTTCAGGGAAGTCTTTTCAGATTAATTTTTTTATAACCTCTTAAGGGAGAGGTAGAGTTTACATTTGAGTTTTTTCTAGGAGCATCTCCAGTGTCCATTCCTCCATACAGGATGACACCAACTGAACTATAGGTGATTAAGTGGGAAATGGCGGACTTAGAGGCCAAAGGATTTATACATCCAATTACATACTCTCAGGGGTCACCCATCCTTTTTTCTATGAAGGCATATTGACCTATCTGTTTATGCGTGGATTATAGAAGGATGAAGTAGCCTAAAATAAAGAACCAATATCTACTACCTCAAATAAATGATCACTTTGACCAGCTCCTAGGATCCATAGTGTTCTCTAAGTTCAACCTGATATCAGGTTATCATTATGTGTGAGTTAGTCCATCAGACATACCTCATGCATCTTTCAATATTAGGTATGGTCTATATGAGTATCTTGTTATGACATTCGGTCTTATTAACACTCCATCCATTTTCATGTCTTTGACGAATAGGGTTTTCAATCGTTATTTTCACTCTTTTTCTTGTTCTTTATGGATGACATATTTTTGTATTCACGCACTTGTAATGGCCATGATAAAAATCTTGAGATCATTATTAGTATTGTAAAATAGCATCATTTTTATGCAATGCTTGATAAATGTGACTTATGGATTGAAAAAGTAAACTACTTAGGACATAATATATCAGAATATGGAGTATCCGTTGACCCTAAAAAGGTTAGTGTTTTTGTTTCTTAGGGAATCCAAAGAACATGTTTCATATCAGGAGCATCTTGGGGTTGGTTGGATACTACAAGTGTTTCATACAAGATGTTTCTCATCTGGCAACACCCCTAACTGGTCTTACTATAAAGGGTGTCAATTTCACATGGTACGAAGAACGTGATACATCATTTAGGGGTTGAAAGGGAGTCTTGTCTCGACACCAATTCTGATTCTTCTAGAACCAGATAAGGGTAATATCATATTTTGCGATGCATAAGGACTATCCTAGGAGCAGTGTTGATGGTGGAAGACAAATTCATTACATATGGATCTCGGTAGTTAAGGCCTCATGAGAGAAATTATATGACACTTGACTTCGAGCTAGCAGAAGTTGTCCATGACCTACATTTCTAGAGACAACATTTATTGGGAGAGTCCCTTGTAGTGTATACAGATCACAAGATCCTCAAGTATATCTTTTCCTAGAGTGACTTTAACCTCTAACAATGATATGGGTCGAATATCTACAATACATTGATTTGGAGCGTGCCTATTTTCTATGAAAAGTCAATGTTGTTGCAGGTGTATTGAGTCAGAAATCTCAAATGCAGGACGTAAATGAATCTTGTGATGAAAGGATGTTAATGTCCCTCTTTTATGAACTTTATATGGAGTTTCATGATAGTTATGAACTGTCTTACATCTCATCCTTATCTGTTACCTCTTCCCTCCAGGAGAAGGTGATGCGTAGGCAGTTTTTAGATCCTAAAGTTTTTGTTCTCCATGAGAGGATCATAAGAGATAACCCCCCTCCAGATTGGTCTATGGGTAGATATGACATTTTGTGTCTATGTGGGTGTATCTGGGTTCGTGAAGATGTGAGAGAATAGTTAATGAAAGAGTTCTATTCTTCATAGTGGGAGTTCGTAGAGAAATATCAAAGATGTATCAAGATATGTGACACCATTATTTATGGCCTAGGATAAAATGTCATTTTGATGGCATCATCAGTAAGTGTTCAACCTATCATCAGGTGAAGGCAGAGCATCAGAGACTTCCAGGATTGTTACATCAAATTCTAGTCCAGGAATAGAAACGATAAAATGTTGCAATGGATTTTGTATTCGGCTTACCTATTTCTCTGAGGGGTAATGATGCTATCTGCATAGTCATTGACAGACTAACTAAATCATTCCACTTCATTCACATTCTGAAGAATTTCTCACTTGAAGAATTTAGAAGACTGTATGTCTGTGAGATCATACAACTACACAAAGTTCCACATACTGTCATTTTTTATCGGGATGCTCATTTCACATCACGGTTCTTGAAGGGTGTATAGAAAGCTATGGGAACTCAGGTGCTTCTAATAAAAACTTCCCACCCTTTTACCAATGGGAAATTAGAATGGGCAATAAATGTTTTAGAGGATATACTCGGGTTATGAATACAAAATTTCTATGGTTTGTGGGTGAAGAATATGCCTCTCATCGAGTTCGCCAATAATATAATTTTCCACGAAATGATTCAGATGGATCCTTTTCAGGCCTTATATGTTTTGCTATACCATTCACCTTCGTGCTGCCTAGAGGCAGGTGAGGTAGCCCAACTAGGTCCTCATCTTGTTCATGAGACCTCAAAAAAGGTCTAGCTGATTAGGAAGTGTATGACTACTCCTCGGTATAGATAAAAATCTTATGCTGATCTCCGTCGATGACCTAGAGAGTTCGCGGTTTGGGATCATGTTTTTCTTCAAAAATTTCCCATTATAGGGCATAAGCAATTAAGAATACATGGAAAGTTGTCTCCTTGCTATGCCGGGATGTTCAAGATTCTAGAGAGAGTTGATCTGGTATCATATCAGTTACTACTTCATCAGATGTAACATGCCATACATGGTGTCTTTCATATCTAACTGCTTCTCCAATAACATGTTGACCCATCTCATACATTTTATCCCGAGGAAGTTGAGTTAGATGATGATGCTAACCTAAATAAATATTTAGTATGCATCCTTAACCAAAGCACAGAGGCTCTCTGAGGCAATTATGTCCCTCTTGTATGGGTAGAATGGCAGCATGGCCAGGTAAATAATGAGACATGGGAGAGGGAAGCCAATGTACGTGCTTAGTGTTTAGATTTTTTCTCATATAGTGTTTTCTAACCCTTGGATGGAGAACTCGGGGGGTGAGTTATTTTAATGGGGGAAGACCGTAAGAACAAGGGTTTTCAATCATGTATAGATCTTTTATGTTTTTGTCTAAATATTTACTCTGAAAATAGTATATATTCTTAATGATCTGGAAACAGTTATGAGGGTTTCTGTGGCTTTTTTAGAGCTCAAAAAACCTCAATTTGGAAAAATAGGGCATGTTGCACGGTTTGTACATGGTTAGTGCAATGTTTGCCTAACCTTGAGGTATGTGTTTTTTTGGTCAGATAGTGGAACCTAGCATAGTTTCCACATAGTTGTGCATCAAAACTATGCGAACACACCATTTTCCTAGGTTTGGGCGAACCATCTCACATGGTTTCTGCACGATTAGACAAACAATGCGAACAAACCGTGCACAGGCTAAAAATATATGTAAATGTATAAAATTCCCTTAATGATCTATTAAGACAACCCCTTCCTCCCTAATCCATGTTTATATGGGATTGACCTTGTTCCCTCTCATTTTAGAGCTTTTTGAAGATCCGGACATGGAATCAATAAATATCCTTCATCTTGCATCTAGTCAAGCTTTCGTTAGTCATGCTAGATGTGCAACGGTAAGTACTTGAGTCCACTTTATCTATTCTTCTTCTCTTTCACACATGACCTTGTTATTTTCATGTGATTATTTTTTACATTTTCTTAGATCAACACCGAAACAAGGAAAATCAAGGGCAGATACTAGAGGATAACAGTTGTACAACTCTGAGGTTGGTGGTTTATAACTCATCCTAAAAGTTATTTGTTTTTTAATTGTTCGAGTGGGCCCCACTAGCTTTATTTGAAACCATTTTTTAAATAAAAATTCCATGATTATACTTGTTAGAATAATATGGTAAATACTGATACAAATATGTGATTAGTTGTTAGTGGTTTGACCCACAACTCAATATGTCTATTGTCAATGTTTATTCCGTGATATGGATTTCAGTGTTTTGACACGTTTGAGCCACCGTTCAGGTGTTCCTATAGTTGATATTTCTAAAGTGATTATTTTATCATAAATGGATTTTTATTTCTGAGAATTTCATAATGGAATGTCCCATATATGATCACCACTTGAACCATTTAAGGTATGTGCATCCAAATGGTTGTTTAAAGTGAAATGTGAAATGTGAGATGGCATGTATACTATGTATATAACATGGGCTTATTTAAAGAAATTGATTAAATGATACATGATTGTTACAACCCATTCCATGTTGTTGGATGGTAGAGAAGTGAACCTTAATAATTGAATAATACTTAATAGATAACTAAGACTTGATTAAATGGTTGAAACGCTACATGGACTATCCACACTAATGGAAGACAAGGCATGGACCAATTGTTTCGACTCTACTAGACGTATACATGCTAATGGAATGAAAAACATGACCCAAATGAATTAATACATGATTACAATATCCAACAGAAATGGAATGACTCGATCTCTCCTTTTATTCTGAAAAGAGAATACCTTGGGTCCTGGGAACCCCATTCCGATTCATGGATATGGTTTTCTTAGGATGATATGCACCGAGACTATAGTTCTTTTCAATTACCTAAATTCCCAGTATAATACTGTTGGATCCCTTTCATAATTACATGATTTCCCTTATACACTCCTTGAATCCATCATTGACTAGTAGGTTCCATAATGGAAGCCCATAGAGCTCTATCTTTCATAGCTCTGATAAACCTTGGTCAATCACCCTGGACTCGGTAGGCATATTATTATAGAATTCCTTGGATTACGCTCCTATGATTACACTCTTAACCCATTGCTAGACTCATATACCACTTAGTTATTTTTCTTTGAGATTATGTTACCTTCGTTTTTACCATGGAACTCCCTCAACAGATATCATTTTTTGGGAAACTTGTTACCTCTTTGGACCTTCACTACTTATAATATCACAAGGTTATGTAAGTGTTGGATATGCCTCACATGATATATTAACTAAAATTGGTAATTAACTAATTAATGAACTTGTAACATATTCAGACACCTGCCAAGGGTTGAAGCAGGTACATGGTTATTTAGTTATTTGGTACAACTTTCTTTACTTTACTTATATTCCTACACACTGCTATATTCTATTACACAGACCAGATGTTATAGACACCGTTGGTGGTGGCCCACTAAGATTTATCTCACACCCTACCTTGGTGTCGTTTGGAACCTGAAGTATATTACATGGTTATAGTTATTGACAATGTGATGAATGGAGATTCCAATATTTGATTTTGTGATGATAGTATGGAGCTCGAAAATAGATGACAGTGTAGGATATCAGGATGCTTGGAGAAGAAATTGTTTTCTTTTACTTTGTGGAAAATGTTATGTTTGTTGTCTTGTATCCATGATTTCCAGTTTTATAGTGACATAACATTACATCATCACTGTTCAAGCTATCATAATTATTGTTAGTCTTTTTTATCTGTTTCATCAATTTCCTTCTGCTATTTATTTATATTTCTTCCATTGTTTTCTATTCATTTATATCTTTAACATTATCCTACACTCTGATAATCAGGAAATAGTCATCCCATGGACAAACCGTAGGCTTTCACTGCTATTCGGTAACCTTTGGTGTTTTGGAAGATCCACATGTGTCCATGTTGACCACTTGGCTTGGGGCACCCATTTCGTGGCATCCGGGTCAGGGTCGTCACACTACCACCTCCCAAAAGTGAGGTTTTTATTTATTCATTTAGCATTAAAATGTATTGTAATAAAGATTAATTTAATCAATATATATCATTTATATCATATAAAATTGTTTCAATTAGTTTAAATAATTATTTAACACTGTTTATTTTTAAATATTTAAAATTTAAAAATCATTAAAGCATAATTATGACCTAACATTTCCATTTATTGAATAATTATTTTTTATACATCCATATTTTATGGATATTTTTATAATGACTATATCTAATATTTATAACATTATTATAATTATATATTCCACGGGAATATGATAAATTAATATGAACCATAACTACATGATGCAAAAATACATTCAAAAAATCATTTATCACCCGGAGGAGTGGTTTTAATCAATAATTTTCAATAAAAATGTGATAAAATTTTATAAGTAATATTCTTCTCTATATTTATTAGTATCATTATAAAGTATATTTTTAAATAATTTATATCTATTATAATTTATTTTGGAACTCATATTATGGAATCCATGGTAATGTTGAGGGTCTATTTCACAATCATATATTTATTTGGGACTGTTTATATTTAATTCTCCATGAGATAAATTATTTGATATTTATATTTTATAACCAATATATGTTATTCTAATCGAGTTATTTATTATAATTACATTTTTCCTTTCTTTATCTCCATATTATTTAATCCTGGTACTAAACTAATTTTCTTAAGGAGAACAAGTATTTGATTTCAACTCAATCGGGAATCATATTCTTACATGTTTATATTTTCATAATAATGACGTAAAATATATTTCAACTACACATAATTGATTTATTAAATATAATTCCATCTATTTTTTTAATTTAAAAACTTAATAATAATGGAATCTACTTATAATTGTTTTAATGATGTTAATTAGGAATATAGTTAAAAAAAATTGTGAAATTGGTGTTTTTTACGGTATTAATGGAATTTACCAACATCATCACTTCTTAAATTTATAATTCATCCACTATATTTTCACATGATTATTCCAAAGAAAATATTCACTAATATTCTGTAAATTGTTAGAGTGCTATTTTAGAAGTCAAAAGGGTGTTTTACCGATAAAATTTTCTAATGACATAGTTATTGTAAATTCATCCATACCAATATATTTTTTTAAATCATACACTTTACTGAGTATATATTCCAAATATTCTATGAAAAAATATATTTTTAGACAAATTATGGTAATTTTGAATAATTAAAATATAAAACTTTTATATAATAGTTCATATAATATGAACAATAATTAATTTAACGCATGTTTTCTAGGTTGTATTCTTTACTAATATGATGAATAGATTAGAATTATTAAGTGACAGGAGGAAAAGTAATTATAATTCCACTATATGAATTTGTATGTATCATTAAAAAAATTATAGAGTATTTGGAGAATCCCATACAAAATTAGGATAATTTAATGGTATGAGAACATAACACTTTTTCTAGATGTCTTTGAAAAAGGCCTTGATATTATGTTTGAAAAGTGTAACAATTTTTATATCGTTATTATGAAACAAATAATGGGTGTCTATTTGATTATTTTACATTTTGTTACTTCCATCGATAAGTATAAATCTAATGGGATTATTTATATTCCATTATTTTATCATAATTCATTACTTCCATATTATTCATTGATTTAATGTAAATGCATAAAACTAATGGATTTTCATTTATTTACAATTCCATTTTAAATATTCGAAATTTATTTAATTGTTTTACATTTTTTAACCCTTATTGAGATTCTAAGCTCACTATTTATTTATTTTCTATTCCTCAGAAATCAAATACGTGTACTATGATATATAAGTAGGGCTATACTAGTCGAAATAATAGCATCCCTCAAGAGAATACAATTATTAATTTTATGTTATCAAACGTAATGTTAGAATCATGTAATTATCTAGTTTACCAATACAAATAAACTATTCATCCCATTGAGATTTAATCACTAAAAACTAGTTCCAATGTAATGAAGAAACCATTGTCTCTTGAAAATTTGAGTTATGCTCTGTACATGGAACAATTTATTTTAGGGTTTAACGATGTGATATACCAAAAATATAATGAATGTTTTCATATAATTTAATTCATAAATTTTATCTATAACTAAAAAATCTAAATGATTTTTTATTTTATTGATCTACACCTGTAACATATATATATTTAGAATTTTATAAATTTTAATTCGTTAATTTTAGTTATCTTAATTTTTTTTTAAAATGTATTTGTAAATTTTCATTAACTATAATTACACATCAAATGATATTTATAAAATATAATTTATAAAATTAATTATTTTATATAGGTATATTTTATTATTTCAAAACTACCTTACTATTATTAATTATTTATTTACATATATTTATTTTAATTATAAAAAGTCACCAAAATTGAATTGTAATCAAATTATGATATTTTTTAATAGTAATAAAATGGTATAATTTATTAATAGATAATTAAACAATATAATTTTTTGACATTATATGGAAATATATTAACTAAATAAATAGATCAATAATATATATAAAATAAACTAATATCTACGATCCAAAAAACCCATATAAAAATACATCTTATTTTAAATATTTTTTTTAATAAATTATTTTTTAAAATTTAAATACTCAAGATATTTTATATTTATATATGTATTGAATAGTTTTAAAAAATATATATTAGTATTAGTGATTTAATGTAATTTTCTGGAAACATAATTTTTCATAAATATAGTTTCCTTCGTATAAAAAATTAATTTCTATTGGAATATAGTAAACAATAGACATGTAATATGGTTATCTATTGGCCTTATCAATAATAATGTTTATTAAAAATAAAAACAAAAATCTTCCATTATTATTTATTTAAATTTAAAATTACTCTTGAATAGATGAAAAATTATAAACAATAGATATTATGTTATATATATAATTAAATAACTATAAAAAATATAAATAATGGAATAATAACATGTATAAATGTAATCACTCTGAGAAAAATAATTATTATATTTAAATTATAATTCTTTTCCATTTATTATATTTTTTATTTCATAATTAAATACATTTAACTTATTAATTTAATTTGACAAAATAATCATCATTTATACAATTAAAAAATTGTAATTATAAATTGGGGATTATTATTATTTTATTCGTGATGTTGAATTTGTGTGTAATTTTATTAATATATATTATCTGAGTACATGACCATTTATAAAATCTAAATTATATAAAAATTAATTATATATAAATATTAATAAAATGGAATGTATTTTGTATTTAAATTAACTCTATTTAAAATACTATATATTATTTATTAAAATTACTTTTTATTTAATTGTGTGTTATATTTTATTATAATAAAAAATAATATATTAATCTATTCATTTTTTTAATATTTAAAAAAAATTAATTTATTGTTTTCATAAAATTTATAACAATCATAAATTTTTATATTATATAATAATAAATTTTATACAAATGAATAGTTTAATAGTGTTCAGATAAAAATATTATAGTGATAAGTACATTAATGTAAAATTTTCCACTCACTTTTTTATATAAACAGACCTCTGCCATCACATTAGCAGAATCTAAAAATAATTCATTTAAATATGATAAACAAAACCTTTCATTAATATATATTTACAACATCCTTATGCTATTATAGAGTAGTAAAATCATACCTCTAAATGATTTTTCCTCAAAAAAGAGGAGACGAGTCAACGTGGGAGGTTTTAGTTTCAAAATTGAAACGATTCTATGAAAATTTAAGAATTTACATATATTTAACAAAACTAACGAATGTTTTAATTCTATTTTTCTTAAATATACAATTTAATTTTTATAAAACTTTAATAATTTATAGTTTGGATATTCATTTTCAAGAACTCTGGAATAAATAATTTATCTAATTGAAATTTTATAATAAATTATTATGGATTGTATTATATTTACAACTAATTGGAAATATCAATATTCATAACTAAAAAATTCATCACTATATATCATATATTAAAAAAAATAATATAAATGCATTTATTCTTTAAATATAAATTATAATGGGGAAAATCAATGTAAATGATCATATCCACATTTTACAAGGAAAAGGAATACTGAGGATGGTGAAACAGATTTTTTACTAGGGTCTAATGTATTGGTTATAAACACTATAAAAATTATATTTAATTAATTCAATAACAATTCAAGATATTTTGTAAACATTTTACAGTATCCTTTGAGATATTTATAGTCATTGATGTAGATTTAACATGCCAAACAAAATAAGAACCAAATGGGATGTGTTTAGAATATTTTTATAATAAAAAATTAAAATCATGATAATAAAATATAAATAGTTAAAAATACAATAAATGTTTTAAAAATAATATACTAAATCAATATTCATTTAATGTTAAAATTTTATTGGACCACAAAAAGAAATCTAGTATCCATTGTAATGGGTTTTACCTAATCATCCTCATTCCTATTGTCATGTCATCATTCTATCCCTATTTCTATATTAATTTCATTTTTCATCGTTTGATTGTAATTCATTTAAATTAATTACTCTTATCATTCTCATCATTTAATAGGGGATATACATTCATTTGTTAATCTGATGGAGTAATTTCTCTAGAAATCAAAATCATATAAAGGAATATTTTTCATCTATTATAAATTATCATATTCTGATTTCACAATTACTATTTTATATGTATTAATTTTAAAACAACCATTTTATTATCCTTATAAATTTGTTTTTTTATTGTTTTGTAAAAACACTATGTTATTATCACAATTTATGATTTTTTTATACTTTCACATAAATGTTTAATGAAAGAGTATCATTTCAACACTAAATTATATATCATTTTTATGAATTTCATGATAATTGAAATTTATTTATATAATAAATGGTGATATATTATACTTATGGTATGAGATTCCAGAATATTTTTCTTTGATAGGAACATATATGATATGCTAATGACTTTTTGGGAATTTACTTATTATACAATTTTTCATTTCATTTTCATGATCTATGGATGTAAATTTCTACATGTAAAAATATACATGACAAATTAAAATGCGATTGGTGGGAAAATAATATTATGGCCTCTAATCAGTTAATTTTTAATATTGTTATCTATAATGTATATATATATATATATATTTCCTCTTAAGGAATGTCACCATGTTATGTTAGTGATCCTTGACCACTTTGTATAATGATATACCCTATAACTATGACACATTATATGATTCCCATGTTTTTTGTCACTTATTCCATGTCTCTATGTGATGGATTTTAATACCATTCTTCTAGATATGAATTAAATGATTTTGAAAATGGTTGTTATCTATTACTATGACAAGAATATTTCACAACAATTAAATATTTTTTAACCCCACATTATATTTTTATCCATGGGATATAAGAGATAGATTTTACAGTTTTGTGGGATTTATTAAAAAAATAATAAATTTTAAAATTTTACGATTTTTAATATTATACTATATTTTTCACTAAAACATTGGTGATGTTATAATAACAATCTTACTCACATCAGTTTCAATCCATTGATGATGTACGTCTGACGCATTCTAATCCTCTTGTACTTTAATATAATTAGGTTACTATTAAATTTATATATGTAGAAAATGAGACTAAATAAATATAGTGTTTATTTTTTTAATAAAGACTTAATTTTTTATACTTTATTAGTAAGGACTCCTATATATAATAATATGGCCAATTTAACCTAACATTTGTCCATAAATATTTTTCATAATGTTCTGATTGATCAAATAATGTGTTATTTACCATCTTATTGAATTTTTATATTTATTATCGTTGATAACATTGAAAGGACATATTACAATTTGTTAATAAAGAAAACATTTATCCAAATTATTCAAGATCAAAAAAATTATATTCAATTATAGATATTTCATGTAATTCCATTGATATTCTTTATAATTTGTTTAGTGGAGGTTTTCATATATGTTTTTATAATTATAATATTATAAGATTTATGAATAAATTCATATAAAATATATAACTTTTGTCATGAGCTTGTGTATATTTAATTAATCATAAATGGATGCTAAATATGAATTAATAATTTGTGTTTATCTCTAAAATAGGGTCAATATCCAATATTTTTATTATTTTTTATGAAACATCATCGAGTCCATGGATTGAGAATTTACGCATTTTAAAAAGAATAAAACCTAATTTATTTTTTAATTTTTATGAAAATGAATAAGTTGTAACATTCCATTTATTTTATACAGAAACATCCACATAGAGAGAGAATTGAATGAAGACTATATAATCTGTCATCTTTTTCATTCCAACATCACTAAGAAAATGTAATTTTTTAGGATATATAATGGTGTTATATTTTTAATATGGGTAATTAATTTGTGAATGTTTTGAAAATAATAGCACATAATTCACTGATTATTCAAGACACTACAATATATAATGGATCTTCATAGTTCCTTTTTTCAATATCTATTGATGTTTAATAGTAAAACACACACAGACAAACATTATCTCTCTATTTTCATAGCATATAAAATTCAACATATTCGTTGTCTTAAATTTTGTTTCATTGAAAGATTAATTCCATGAGTAGGATATGATCATCGATAATTTTGTAAATTAAAATGTTCATAAATTTAAATATATTTATATTTTTAATGTTTACTTTTTTATGTGATCTTCTTATTCTCATGATAAAATCAAATAGAATATATTTATTAAAAAATTATAAAAAATAAGTATATTAAAAAAATATAATTAATTTTATTATATTTTATGTATAACTATTACTTAATATTATGAAAAATATCATGAGGACGTTAAATATTTTAGAACATATATTTAATGGGTTTCTATCAATAATTATTTTTGGTAAAAATAAATTGAACTTCTTTAATTTATAAATATATATTTCAATAATAATTTTTCTCATAAATAACATCTTTATTTATGGAATAAAAATAAACTAAATTGGGGTATTTAATAATATATATAAATTATAATATTTATTTTGAGGGATAGACAATAAATAATAATTTTTTGTTAGCCTCAATATTCATTTTGTGACTACTATTATTTGTGGATTCCTATATAATATATTGAAGGAATTTTTAAAACATATTATATATGATAATGGAATGAAATTATTTTTTAACTAATTAGGACAATAATATTTTTAATTTGGTTCTCTTTATCTGTACATTATAATTAAATAATTTTTAATGAATATTTTGTCTACCATGTGAAAAATTGTGTTTGATAATCTATGTTTGACATTCCCTTTTTACATCATGATTTTAAATGATTATATTTGAAAAAATCAGTATCATAGTTCTTAAAATAATTCTCTATTATTTTTATTGAAATTATAATTTCGAAAATTATTGTTTACACTAATAAGAAATTTTGTAATAATACAAACCCATTGAAAATGATTTTGACTAAAAATGAATTATTTAATCCTTTACAATATTTCATTTTATTGATGAGAAATAATTTGAATCACCTTTTAAGATATTTTTTATTTATGTATCTAAAAAACATTAAAATTTTACTATGGTTTTTCTTTCATGAGTTTGTATGTTTCTTCTTGAGACTAAGATTGAATAAAATTGAGAAATTATGAGTTATGGATTACAGAAGGAATGACATTAGTATTTTGAAAATAGTTTCATAAATTGTTGAAAAAAATATATTGATCCTAAATTTATGGGTAATATTTTTTTGGGAATAATATTTAGCTTCATAAGTGATGGGTTTTTCATTAGTGGTGCTACAATTGACATTAATTTTGATAAAAACAATGAAAAAAAACAAAAATAGTTTGGATTAGAAGTTCTAGGATTCATGACATCTATTTTTATTTTAATATGACTGTTAGTATCCATACATTTTTTAAATCAAATTTAATATATAAAAACATAAAATAAATGAAAAAAATCATAATGTTACATATTGATTGAATCATGTTAAAAATGTGTGATAGTATGAGAATCATCAAATATGGGACTATTTTTCATACATTCGTTATCAATATTTAGAATGCAAGAACATGATATGTAAATCTACAATCTATATAGGATGTTACACAGATTGTGTAAAAACTTGTTACATATAATGCGACAAATTCTAGGTAAAATAGCATGATAACACATTTGTGTTTGTATGATTATGCAGTGTGAATAAATTTTTTTTAGATACACTATATGGTTTCTCATTTATTTAGTCATCTACGTTACATTAAATAATGAATATATTTATTCAAAAAACATTACAATGATCATATTGGTTTAATGTTTTAGAAGATTTGGATAAATAATTTTCTTAAAAAAATAATTTCAAATAATTATATTTTTTCCACTATAAAAACTAGTATATAATAAATAAAAATTCAAAAATATCTCCCTCCATTTCTAAACACATGATACAATTCTAGATACATAGAATGATTTTGTATTCAATATAACCTAGATAAATGAAAATAATATAAAGGTTACATATCAAATACTCTAGAATTTGAAAAATAATAATTAAATTGACTTGTCATAAGTGATAATAGTATGGGCATGCCGGTATAATAAAAAGTGAAAAACATATACCCAATGATGAACACATCATTAAACATTGGATTATCAAATGAAATGAAAAAACAATATATATAGAACTATATAGAGTTTAAAAATTCCTCAATAAATCAGAACCATTAGATAATTTCAAAGTCATATGAATAATCATTAGGATTTTAAAAAATTACAATAGGGAATCATAACCATTCATATATACAAATTTTATTCCAAAATTGTGAGACTACATAATTGTGCATGTGTATACATGTATCATCTGATATAACATTTAAACTAATTATTTATAGGGTGATATAGGCCACCACCCTTCAATCATCCATACATATGTGTTCTAATTGAAAGTAATCAATTATGAAAAAATTATTATTCTATGTGAATAAAATGGGATTCATATCATTTGAAAATATAATGACACAATCAAATCATTTATATTTATATCAATATTCATAATATACAATACCATGTGGTAATATATGGGTATACTAATATATTCATTAACATTCTAGTTAATAAACCTAAAATATTGAAAATATAGAATATTGTATTTACACTATATTGTTAAATGAAATGAGTTTTTATAAAAAAATCATCAGTCAAGAAGCATAGAGAAGCATTATGACCACCATTTGGTAAATGGATTGAAATTAATATTTTTCACTGAGGAATGAAATTTGTAGAAAAATCAAAATCACTCAATGACTATGAAATAAAATGGATATAATGGATATCCACTTCTATATTTCCCCTATATACTATAAATTAATTTTGAGGTTAATTAATACATGTGGTTTTCAGAGAATATATATATTTATATATTAGTTAAATATGGTAATTAAGTGTAACCTTGATAAAGTTGTTATATTTTTATTTTATTATCATAAAGTTGTATTTTAATTATAAAATTAAACTATAATAATCGATTTAATTATCTTATAAAACTAGCTATAAATTTATTATATATATATATATATATGTAACTTTTTAACATATAACCTTCTTGATGTTTAAATTTTATTAAAATTAAATATGCATTTGAGGATAAAAATCTATATTTTTATTTGATTAAAATCAATTTTAATATGTTTGAATAACATTACTAAAATTCGACATCATAAAGAGTTATAAAAAATTAATATTGAAAAGGTTATAATAAATATTATAAGCTCCCATGTGATAAATATTTATTAGGTACCCAAAATATTTTGGTCAGTTTAGGTTGGAAGGAGTCAATTGAAATGGGAAAAATCTGTTATAAGGAAATGTGAATAATTTATTATACTGATATACGTTTAATGTGGAAGAAATTCCTCAAGGGGGAATATTTGAATAAAAAAAGAAAATTATTCAAGATTGGAAGAAAATATAAAATGAAATTAATATTATGTAACATAAATCTAATCCAAAAAAGATTGTGTTCTTGAATAATAATTTCATCTCAAAGAAGTGGGTTGAGTTTAAAAAAATAATAATG
The DNA here is from genome assembly GCA_963277665.1 of Viscum album. Classification (NCBI taxonomy): domain Eukaryota; kingdom Viridiplantae; phylum Streptophyta; class Magnoliopsida; order Santalales; family Viscaceae; genus Viscum; species Viscum album. Next base: position 1,464,267,709 of record OY728146.1, on the reverse strand, counting down.
GATTCATCACTTTTTAATCAATGAGCATGGAAAATTGAAAATTCCACAGGTGTTATATACACATGAATTAATGAATGTTTTAATATAAATTCATTAGGAAATAATGTAACTATAAAAATTATATCATTTTTCACAATAATAAATATGTTTCAAAAAAATAAAATAATGAAAAAGATTATATTACCTTATTTTGACACCATATCAACTATACTCTATCATCTAATTAAAGATACAATATAATTATAAATTATATTTTAAAACTATACTCAAATAAATTAACATCAAAATATCTTTTTTATCATTTATTATAAATATATTAGTTTGTTATCCCTTCTTTTTAGAATTATATATTAATAACATTAATTGGTTCGCATTAGATTTATGGTGTTGATTTCTGTTCACATTCAATGATTCATATTTTATAATACTGGTTCATTTATGTTACTATAATAGATAATTTATATTTATTTATAAAACACAATTATCATTAAAAAAAATATACTAATGTACTGTGATAGCGGGATTGATGTTGACTTATTTTCGTATTTTGGATGATTGAATATCATATTTTAATAACCAGTTAAATAAATAATATAACAATGAAAAATAATATAAAATTATTATTTAAATGTTAACTAATACAATTTTTTGTTTTTACTATCTAATAGTAAACCATGCTTTTGTTTTATAGCCTTGATCATATAGGTGGTCGGACCAGCCCACACTTGAACATACCATAATTAATGGACGATTATGGTTACAAAAGATTAATCTTTTGTAATTATATAATTTTTAAAGAAGAAAAATGTTATTTTTATAATTTTTTTTTCTGAATCAGAGTTTAAAAGATATTAAAATATAACAAATAACATGGTCAAAAATGATATACATTACTTTGATGTAGTGGGAATCCAATGTACGCTTATTAATCCATTAAACTTCACAAAAAATGATATGGATATTTTGGGAATAGAATTATAATATCCAAAATTGAAATTATATAAAACCATTTAAATATAACCATAAATTCTATTATCATATATTGTTATTTGATGTGTTTGGGAAAATGGGAACTTGTCACATCATAGAGTCAGTAGTCTGATCAAATGAATGATGGACATTATATTATTTTTTGTAGATGATGGAATTAAATAAATAATTTTCATTCAAGATTTATAATATTAATTCAGTAACATTTTGAAAACGAATTAATCATTTGAATATTTTTATGATAGGTTTGTATGGGAAATAATATGAATGAACCATTATGGATTATCTGTTACTCACATTGGTATATATAACATCCCCTAGATAGCTCCCTAAATAAAAAGTGCATAAAAAAACATATGTGTAATTTGTATTTAGGATGTTCATGGACCATATATGAGAGGTATATTGGGTAGTGTATTATATATATTTTTATTTCTATGGTTTTCATTGATATGGTTAATGTGATCACCTATTGCATGTGAATTAAATCATACTTATGTTTTTTAAAAGGTAGTGGCTGAAGCCTCATTTTATTATTTTAAGCGAAGACCTCATAGACAGGGTAGAGGGAGACCCATTACATAGCCCGAAGGCCCAAGGCCAGGTGTCCTGAATAATAGGATTGAGTGATCATTTTTTGGCCCAAAGGGCCCCTCGGTGAAGAGTACTACAAAAGTACCCAAGGTGCTATAGTACCTGCTACAGTACCATAGACACTATAGTTCCTGGTATAGTTCCTCTACCACTATTGTGTCACCGCCACTACAGTTCCACCACTGCTACAATACTGCTATAGTACCATGATATAGTGCCGCTATAGTGCCCCTGGAAATTTGTCCCTGCCTGGATTTTATCCTGGGTCTTTTGGTTTCCAAGAAGGAGCCTGTACCACTAGGTTGTAGGTTCATCGGTAATCAGACTTCATTGAACATATATTGTATTTTATAAATTAAATGGCACTAATCATGTACACTTTTTAAAAAAATTGATAAAAATTGGTGTTTGGGGTGGTCCTTGGTTGATAAATCCTATTCCAATTTTTTAAACACATGTTTTAGACATCTTTGAAAATAATTAATCATTTATGTTTACTTGTACAATGTTTTAAAGTTTTAACAATATATCTAGTTCTCACTCAAGTATCATATATTTTTCAATAAATATAAAAAATTGAATCATAAAAAATTTTCAATTGATACACCAAAAGATAATATCTATTTAAGCGAATTAAAATTCTAAATTGAAAAAAATATATTTTCAAATTATGAAATTTTATATAAAATAACATGGATTTTGAATAAAAATGATGACATACATAGTATTTTTTATAAATATAATTTTTCATTGATTATATATTATTTGTTTCATAATATATTTATATATGTGGATTAATAGCAAATTATAGTTCTTATTTACAACATATATATTTAATTTATTAGTTAATAAATATGAATCGTCAATTAAAAGTTCTTTTAAAATAACCCTATCATCATTATTCTGGTTTCTAAAATTTAATCATAGTAACCTAATTTTAATTTTAAAAAGAGAAATTTTATTTATAAATTAATATTATATTTCTAATTTCAAATATTAATTCTATATTATTATATTTAATATTTAAAATCAATTCAATCTATTTTTTAATGTAGACGTGTAAATATAATTGTAAGTGTACAATATTACAATAGTATAAAAAATTTTAAACACGTGTTTTATAATTTAATTTAGGAACATTTATATTATTTATATTGATATATATATATATATCATTTATAAATAATGGTTTCATAATCATTGAAATTATTCTTCAATGATAAATATTCCAGTTCTAAAAAATTCAATATTTATAATATTCATATAAAAATCTATTGTTTTAAAAGAAATAAATACTTATAAAAAAATATTATTTATATCATCAATAAAAAATACAATTTATTAATGATGAATTAATATAATACAATTTTTAAATTTATATTATCAATAATAAGTAAATAAAAATGAATTTCCATAATGGAAAATATGATTTATTTTTCATAAATAAATAAATGTATAAAATATATGTCAAAAATAAATGTTGATATCCTCATAAATTCTCGTTACACAATCCCTAAATATATTCATTTAGTATCTTATCAGTACAAATCTCTAGTGGTAGGTGTTTTTTTCATCCTCTTACATTGATTTCCTGGAAAACTTCTAAATATTTAATTTCTATGTCATATGATCATGATTATTAAATAATTTACTTCTTTTGGCTTGGATTTTTTAAAACAAATATCAATAGTGATGAAACAAACATTCCATGATTAGAAAAATGAAATTCATAAGGGGGATATTAACTATTTGATTCCCTTAATTCAATATTTTTCATAGATTCCATAATGTCAATACCTCATTTTATATCAATTAATTTTATGGAAATATTATAATAATATATTATCCTAATAACATAAATAAGAGTCATTTTACTTTTGTGTTTTATATTTGTTTTTATTTTAATATAATTTTAGAATTTAATTACTATACATACTAGAATTAAATTTTGTTATATTCTCCCATATGAGATGAATTATAACCCTTGATTTTAATTATCCCATACATGTAAAATAGTAAAGGGTGCCCATAAGATTAAATTGAACCCATATTAAATTTATAATCAGGTTTCATGTAACACCCCAGGTAAATAAAGAATATGAAATCTTTATATTTATCCATACTTGTGAATCAAATATTAATATTACTTTAAAGGAGATGCAATGCTCGATGGCGTACCCAATACGCAACAACGAGTTTCTTGGGAATCTTACTTTGCACTCTAATAATAAAATAATATTATTTTAAATGGCAGTTAACATGTAGCCGTTTTATTGGCGGGAATGTATAGAAATAACTAAAATATGATTATATATGTTTTTTAAATGTTTTTACATTTATCCAAAGGCTTAAAATACGGAAAGAATTCAATTTTAGGCTTTTATACCCTAATTTTCACTAAAGGTTCACTTATCGCCTTCTCATGGAGAACTGTCATTAAATATAGTATTGATCACTCTTATTCATTATTTTGGACCAAGTTAAACTCTCCTTTAGAATCGGGACATAAAATTTTACTTTGTGTATATTTTTGGTATTTTTCTGATAAAGTTCATTTTTTTTATTAGTGTAAAATGTTGTATTTTAATTCAAAACCTCTTTTTAATCTAATTTATTTATATGATTATATTATCATTTTAATTGTTTTTAAAGTGAAATTAGAAAATATTTTTACCATTAAATCCAATAGTGGTCTTTGGAATTAATTTCCCTTTGAAATCGGACTTAAACTACTGTCAATCTTTTGATACTTATTATTTCATAAAAACACGCTATTTGCTCTGACAGTGGGAATTAAATATTAAATTAATTAATGTGAATTATAGTTTTTGAATTCTGTAAAATAGACTTCATTTTTGAATTTGTAATATCAAATATAGCTTAGGGTGAATTTTTGGTAATTTTCTGAAAAACTTCAATTTTTGATGAATAGTGAAACCACTAAGTGGTACTTATAAAAACTGATTTTCCGTTTAAATGAAATTTTTCCAACATTATGTTTTGATTTTCAAAAAACCGACATACATGGTTGTCATTAATAATTAAAATGTGGTTCAATGGGATAAAAATAATTTTTTGGTGAATAGTAACTTATTAAGTTTTTAATCACGATTAGTGGTAATTAGTGCAGTTTAAGGTAAAAATAATGCTTTAATAAAATGAGATGAGCTTGAAACATGTCCTAACCCTATTGGTTGTGTCATGTCCGACCACGACAACCCATGAGTCGATTTAGGGGACCCCATGGAGCCACTTGGGTGAGATAATGACTTTAATGCCTTTTTTTAAATAAAGGTGAAAATGACACAAACATAAATTGTTTTACTAAAACAATTTTTAGAAGGGGTTATACTAATCATATTTTTGATTATAAATATTCATTAGAAAGATAAAAATATTTTTCTACGTCATAGTATTTTTTTTATAATTTTTAGACTTTAAATAAATTAAATTATTTACGACATCATGATGATGCAGTGATGACTTCATTATTTAACGATTTAAATAAAATGGAAAGATAATGTAATATCTAAAACCTAAACATGTCCAAAACCTATTTTATGGGAATATTTCAAAGCCTTATCATCTTATCTTTGAAATATATCAATGTGGGACCTTATAAATTCGAAACACCTTTTAAAGTAAAATAATAGTTTCATGATTTCCAAAAGTGCCCCTCCTCTCCTCTTATAAAAGGCCCCCAACTCTACCTCATTTCACATACTACTCAAGCCTTTGGCTCGGACATCCCCTGCCCATTTACTCTCTCCACATCCCTCTCCTCATCCTAGAGGATTCCATTTGGGAATAATCCTTTCAATGGAAGCCTTTAGGCTCAAATCAAAAGGAGTTACACTTTTAAAGGTAATTCATTCTCTCTTGTTCATTTGTTTTATTTTGCTTCTCCAACCCCCTAAACTCTTTTTATTCATTTTTTTTGTAACAAATCCAGTATCTTAAATATACTAGGATGTCATTATAAGAATTATTCGAGCTACACTTACACACACCTACATCTAATGGTTAAAGAACATACAGTTTCCATGGATGGCGAATTTCTGCCTCACGAAACGATGATTGTTCAACACTCATATAACACCTTCAAATGTGGACATTAAGATGTCACTATATTTATATATGATATATAATATGTTTTATTTTCACTTAAGCTTCTGTATTTTTCATTTGTGGCTTACCTTTATGGCTTCCATTATGGGTATACGCGATATCTTAATTTAAGGAAGTGCGGACTACCGCCCCCTCAAAGTGATGTGATTCGTTAATGCCATATGTGGGATGTATAAAGGATGGATTTAAAGTTATTATATATGATGTAATACTGGAATTATAGTATACCTCTATATCATTATTATTTATTTCCATTAAATTATGAGATAGAAATGAAAGTAGCGTTCATGCGTACGTTCGGCTTACCGTCTCCATGAACGGTGCATTTCATTTCTTATCCCCAAATGTAATGTACTATTAAAAGTATATGTATATAATGGATATATATAATTAATGATACATATAAATGATGAATATAATTCCGGAATTAAAATATACATACCTCCCATTTAATTTTAATTCCATTAATATGAGAAAGAAATGAAAGTAGTGTTCATGCGTACGTACGGCTTACCGTCTCCATGAACGGTGCATTTCATTTCATACCTATAAATGATTATGTAATATTATAAATACATGTCTATTTTGGATATATATGATATATATTCTATCCAAATCAAGAATGTCATTATGTATATAAAGAACCTTTGACCACACGAACAACATGTAATTGTAAGAAGTCCATTTTCTACTTAAGAACCAAATATCGACAAAACAAACATTACTAACATAAATGGTTACATAATGTTTATAACATGGAAATAAGTGATATATAAGGAATAATGAACTTTAAAAAGGTTCTTAATCAAGTAGAAATTAACTCATGTTTATTATTCAGGACGTTAAAGAACGATCGAGTCAAGTCGGACCCGAGGTAAGGGATCTTACTCCCCTATTTTTTTAAGTACACTCTTTTATGTTATTCCTTCTAAAGCTCATCATTATTGTTATTGGGATGTTATTTTATATTCCTCTTTCTGTAAACTTTTTTTGATGTGATGAGAGACCCTATTTCCTCCCATCATTCCATTTTGGAAGTTTTAAGTGGCGTCGTTAGGCTGCCGAGTTTTCGTAAGAGATTTTTCATCCCACTTTTATTCCCATGAGATTTATGCTACATTTCCCCCAATTTCCTTTGAGTGGTTTATGTAATGCCCACTATTACACTCCTTTTGTAATATAATTCCATTTATGGGTATTTACATATTCATTGTATGACACTTCTTCAATGGGGTGTACTTTTCGAAAGTTACCCAAGTCGGTAAGGGAACCTTTCACCCTCCTCTTTTTAAAAGGCTTAATTTGTTATGTCTTTTAATTCACATACTATTATGTTTGGATATGTTCTTCTATATCATGATTAATGTAAATTTTATGTCCAAGTGATGAGATCCCCTTTTTATCTCTCATCAACTCATTTTCTGAATTTTTGAAGTGACGCCGTTAGGCTGTCAAATTTTTGAAAGGGAACTTCTTAGCCCAAATTTGATTGTTTGGGATAAACATGTACTCCTTGAATATGTTGTTCTATGAATATGTGTGAATAAACTCTGATTGTTTTACACTTAATATCCACTTATATTTCGTGTATTCGTTTTTCACACATAATTATGTAATTTATTTATCCTTAAACCAAGGATACCGTCTTTTTAAGGGACTTCATCACAATCTTCTTTCATTGAGGCATATTTCGTTTTATACAAAACTTTCTTTTATACGGTGTATAAACCACTTTGAATTTTACTTTTATACAAAAGTAATCTTTTTCTACGAAGCATTTTACAAAATGAAAAAAAAGGAATGTTTCTTTTAACGTACGCGGCGACAACGACCTTTTCCGGCGCCGCGAGTATTATTTCACTTTGGCTTCCACAACAAGCCATAATGTTTTTAAAATAAAATAAATACCAAATACTTTTTTTTTGTATTTCGGTATTGAAATTTTTTTTCATAAAGGATTATATTATGTCAATATATTTAAATGATATATTGTGATTGAAATGTGGAAATGTTATCATTACTTTATGTTGGTTTTATGTGTTATGATTTTATAATGGTACTTGGACATTATGACGGTGGTTCCGTGAATACTAGGACGGGTGGTTACGTTATAACCTCCAATGCATTGGGTATGAAAGTCGGCCGTATGGATATTCCATTATGTATGTATGGAAATTGGCCGAATGGCTATTCCATTAAGTGATATGTGTGGGAGTCGACCGTATGGTTATTCCACTTAAGTATGTTTATGTCCCAAGTTACCTTTATATATGTTATGTGTTCTTTATATGGGTTTTATGGTAATCCTTTGGTTACAAAAAGGTAAGTAATGATATTTTATTCAGTGAAGAGTTTTTACTACTTCATAAAGGTGAAAAGTATTACTTTGATAAAGTATACATGGTTTACTTTTTGTTTTGATAAACTTACAGTTTTTATTCTTTGTGTATCCCTTACTGAGTTTTTATGATCATCCCAAGTTTTTGAAATGTTTTTCACAGGACTTAGCATGGAATAGGGTCAAGGATGGGATCAATGGAAAGTCATGCTACCTGAAACATGAAACTAGACATGTTTCTTTTTAAGAGTTTTTATTTTATGGAAATTTAGTAGAAGAGACTACTTTGTAATCTTTTGAGATGTAATAGTTATGCCCTAATTCTCTAAAACTCTAAACCTGAAAAGATCCTCAATGTGAATTATTCATTTAATTCAATTTTAAGTAAGGTTTATGGCTGGGGCCCTATAGTTGGTATCAAAGGTCGGTTTAGATAAATTGAGAGGTTAGGGTATTCTTTAAGCATAAGTGACATTACCATAATGGTTAGGATTTCAGACAGAGTCCTAGTTTTAGATAAAGTGAATGAGTAAGAATATCTTAGTGTTTATCTTCCTCATTAATACATGATTGGTTTGTTGTTATACTCACACTGGCCCTTTTTGGTTTTAGTAAATGGATGGATCTAGCAGGCACCAAGGTAACGGGGATGTGAAGGAAACTGTAACAGTTTTCTGAGCGAGCAACTGAATGATATTGGAGCTGTAATGAGAACTCTAGTGTTTATCCTCAACCAACTATCTGGAGTTTTGATTGACCACCTAAACCTTGGTGATTTCTATAAGGCATCATATATGCGAGAAACAAATCCCTATGGAACTACAGGTAATAATCATAAAGGTAAGTGTGTTCAAAAACCCATGTGTCAAGGATGTGGAAAGAAACACCTAGGAAAATGTTTCAAAGGGACAAAAATATGCTATAGATGTAGAAATGAAGGTCATAAAGAAAGAACCTGTCGTGGAAAAAGGAAGCATCCAGTTGACTCGAGGAAAGGGAAATATGTTCTTTCTGAGGGATCAATTGAATGTTTTAAATGTGGTGTGCATGGTCATTATGCAAACACATGTCCCATGAAGAAGTTTTGTGAATGGGATCACCAAGATCATACATATACTCGTTTACCAATACCTAATGCAATTCCGATTGATGATGAAGAAACCGACGATGACCAATCAAAGGTATGGATTATTTCTTAACTTTTGTTTTCTATTTTGGGATCTTAGGATATGATTCATGATTTTGTTTGTAGGAAAGAGGTATTTTGGAATAAGTTGGAAAGGAATGGTTAATGGATCATGAAGAATGTTTAATGAGTAAGATGTCAACATATAAGGGCTTCAAGAGTTATGGTGAAATTCATAAGAGTATTAAGTGTCTTTTGATGATGGGGTACATTAGAAAACTTTTTATAGTATGTGTAACACTGATGTTTAATATATGAAAATTTTATTCAAGGAATAGTTATCTTTTCTTTTGTGGACATAGTTATAAAGAACCATTTGGGTTTATATGATCCTTACTTTTGAGGTAATTATTGGTTACTATATGTTATGATTGAAGTGAAAGGCATGAGAAAAAAATGAGGTTAAATTATGTTATGGTTATTTTTGATGATTTTAGCCCTTTTTGGGGAATGATTTAAGAATTATATAGTTTTGGAAAAAGGAAAACACGCAGACCGTGTGACAACCCGTCGCGTCGGACAAAGCCGTGGGAATCGAACCCACAACCAATGTGCGATTGGTATTTATCGCCTACCACTGGACTACGTGAAGTCCCTGGTTAGTTTGACTGATTCTTTTTAGTTATATGATTTTATGAATTAAGAGTAAGTTGATTTTGGGTTATTTATGAAAATTATTGACCTATCATGGGGGATATGTGATTAGGTTAATTACTTTTCAATACGAGACTTTAGGAGCAACTGATGTTGTTTGGAGATAAATGTTACGATTTATCTTGGAAGACTATGTGACTAAATCCTAAAAATGTTTGTGTTTCAATCTTAGATTGGTTTCCTTTGAGGAATTTTAGGAACAAATTGTTTATCAGATGGTCCTCGTTGAACTTTGGGTTTTGCTGGACAAATTTTGGAGATTAAGAATAGATTTTCTTTCTAATGGGTTATCCTTTTCTGGGTTATCTGATCTTGTACTAATCTTTTGGGTTTTGGTTTTGGTTAAAGTATAAAGACATGGGAAGTATATAGTTCTTTTTTGGGGTTAGGTAATTCTCTAGAAGTTGATTATAGTACTCTTAATGTGAACAAGTCTCCCTAAATACTCGTCTTTTGGAAAAAAAAATTTGAGTTTGTGTAAGGAATCTAATAAAATTTGAAAGTCAACATGATAAGTTATTATGTTTCCCTATGAATAAATTCCTCAATAAAAAGTAACTTAAAACAAAAATGTTGTCTATTAACTTTTCCTACTGGGGAATCGAATACCGTTTAACCCATCATAAGTTTGTGATTTTCTCATGGTTAACTTTCTCCTAAACATGTTTTCTATAACTCTCCATCAGAACATGACCCTATGTTTTCTCCTCCATGTCCATATTTTCATACTTGGAATCCTAGTATGGGTTAACTCGGGTGACCTTTGTACTTATCTTTCTTTATTTTAAAGTGATTGTTTTACCGACTCTTCTTCCGATGTGGGACTTTCAAGGATGTTTCCAAGCATAATTTTAAAATTGCGAGGACGCAATTCCCAAAAGGGGGGAAGGATGTAACACCCCAGGTAAATAAAGAATATGACATCTTTATATTTATCCATACTTGTGAATCAAATATTAATATTACTTTAAAGTGGATGCAATGCTCGATGGCATACCCAATACGCAACAACGAGTTTCTTGGGAATGTTACGTTGCACTCTAATAATAAAATAATATTATTTTAAATGGCAGTTAACATGTAGTCGTTGTATTGGCGGGAATGGATATAAATAACTAAAATATGATTATATATGTTTTTTAAATTTTTTTACATTTATCCAAAGGCTTAAAATACGGAAAGAATTCAATTTTAGGCTTTTATACCCTAATTTTCACTAAAGGTTTACTTATCGCCTTATGATGGTGAACTATAATTAATTATAGTTTTGATCACTCTTATAAATTATTTTGGACCAAATAAAACTCTTCTTTAGAATCGGGACATCAAATTTTACTTTGTGTAAATTTTTGGTATTTTTCCGATAAAGTTCATTTTTTTGAATAGTGTAAAATGTTTTATTTTAATTCAAAACCTCGTTTTAATCTAATTTATTTATATGATTATATTATCATTTGAATTGTTTTTAAAGTGAAATTAGAAAATATTTTTACCATTAAATCCAATAGTGGTCGTTGGAATTAATTTCACATTGAAATCGGACTTAAACTAGTGTCAATCTTTTGATACTTATTGTTTCATAAAAACATGCTATTTGCTCTGACAGCGGGAATTAATTATTAAATTAATTAATGTGACTTATATGTTTTGAATTTTTTAAAATAGACTTCATTTTTGAATTCGTAATATCAAATATAGCTTAGGGTGAATTTTTGGTAATTTTCTAAAAAACATCAATTTTTTATGAATAGTGAAACCAATAAGTGATCCTTATAAAAACGGAATTTCCGTTTAAATGAAATTTTTCCATCATTGTCTTTTGATTTTCAAAAATCCGACATACATGGTTGTCATTAAGAAGGAAAATGTGGTTCAATGGGATAAAAATAATTTTTTGGTGAATAGTAACTTATTAAGTTTTTAATCGCGATTAGTGGTAATTAGTGTAGTTTAAGGTAAAAATAATACTTTAATAAAATTATATGAGCTTGACACATGTCCTAACACTATTGGTTGTGTCATGACCTAAAAAAGAAAACCCATGGGTCGATTTAGGGGACCCCATGGCGCCACTTGGGTGAGATAATGACTTTAATGCCTTTTTTTAAATAAAGGTGAAAATGACACTAACATAAATTGCTTTACTAAAACAATTTTTAGAAGGGGTTATACTAATCATATTTTTTATTATAAATATTCATTATAAATCTAAAACTATTTTCTACATCATATTATTTTTTTTATAATTTTTAGACTTTAAATAAATTAAATTATTTATGACATCATGATGATGCAGCGATGACTTCATTATTTAACGATTTAAATAAAATGGAATGACAATGTAATATATAAAACCTACACATGTCAAAAACCTATTGGATGGGAATATTTCGAAGCCTTATAATCTTATCTTCGAAATATATCAATATGGGAACTTAGAAATTCGATACACTTTTGAAAGTAAAATAATAGTTTCATGATTTCCAAAAGTGCCCCTCCTCTCCTCTTATAAAAGGCCCCCACCTCTACCTCATTTCACACACTACTCAAGCCTTTGGATCGGCCATCCCCTGACAATTTACTCTCCCCACATCACTCTCCTCATCCTAGTGGATTCCCTTTGGGCAGAATCCTTTCAAAGGAAGCCTTTAGGCTCAAATCAAAAGGAGTTACACTTTTAAAGGTAATTCATTCTCTCTTTTTCATTTGTTTTATTTTGCTTCTCCAACCCCCTAAACTATTTTTATTAATTTTTTTGTAACAAATCCAGTATATTAAATATACTAGGATGTTTTTATAAGAAGGATTCTAGATACACTTACACACACCTACATCTAATGGTTAAAGAACATACAGTTTCCGTGGATAATGAATTTCTGTCTCACAAAACGATGATTGTTCAACACTCATATAACACCTTAAAAAGTGGCCATTAAGATGTCACTATATTTATATATGATATATAATATGTTTATGTTTTACTTAAGCTTCTGTATTTTTCATTTGTGGCTTACCTTTATGGCTTCCATTATGGGTATACGCGATATCTTCATTTAAGGAAGTGCGGACTACCGCCCCCTCAAAGTGATGTGATTCGTTAATGCCATATGTGGGATGTATAAATGATGGATTTAAAGTTATTATATATGATGTTATATTGGAAATATAATATACCTCTATATCATTATTATTTATTTCCATTAAAGTATGAGATAGAAATGAAAGTAGCGTTCATGCGTACGTACGGCTTACCGTCTCCATGAACGGTGCATTTCATTTCTTATCCCCAAATGTAATGTACTATTAAAAGTATATGTATATAATGTATATATATAATTAATGATACATAAAAATGATGAATATAATTCTGGAATTAAAATATACATACCTCTCATTTAATTTTAATTCCATTAATATGAGAATGAAATGAAAGTAGCGTTCATGCGTACGTACGGCTTACCGTCTCCATGAACGGTGCATTTCATTTCTTACCTCTAAATGTATATGTAATATTATAAATACATGTATATGCTGGATATATATGATATATATGCTATCCAAATCAGGAATGTCATTCTGGATATTAAGAACCTTTGACCACACGAACAACATGTAATTGTAAGAAGTCCATTTTCGACTTGAGAACCAAATATCGACAAAACAAACATTATTAACTTAAATGGTTACATAATGTTTATAACATGGAAATAATTGATATAGAAGGAATAATTAACTTTAAAAAGGTTCTTAATCAAGTATAAATTAACTCAAGTTTATTATTCAGGACGTTAAAGAACGATCGAGTCAAGTCGGACCCGAGGTAAGGGATCATACTCCCCTCTTTTTTTAAGTACACTCTTTTATGTCATTCCTTCTAAAGATCATCTTTCTTGTTATTGGGATGTTATTTTATATTCCTCTTTATGTAAACTTTATGTTGATGTGATGAGAGACCCTGTTTCCTCTCATTAATCCATTTTGGAAGTTTTAAGTGGCGTCGTTAGGCTGCCGAGTCTTCGTAAGAGATTTCTCATCTCACTTTTATTCCCGTGAGATTTATGCTACATTTGCCAAAATTTCCTTTGAGTGGTTTATGTACTGCCAACTATTACACTCCTTTTGTAATATAATTCCATTTATGGGTATTTACATATTCATTGTATGACACTTCTTCAATGGGGTGTACTTCTCGAAAGTTACCCAAGTCGGTAAGGGAACCTTTCACCCTCCTATTTTTAAAAGACTTCGTTTGTTATGTCTTTTAATTCACATACTATTATGTTGGGATATGTTCTTATATATCCTTATTAATGTAAATTTTATGTCCAAGTGATGATATCCCCTTTTTATCTCTCATGAATTCATTTTCTGAATTTTTGAAGTGACGCCGTTAGGCTGTCAAATTTTTGCAAGGGAACTTCTTAGCCCAAATTTGATTCTTTGGGATAAACTTGTACTCCTTGAAAATGTTGTTCTATGAATATGTTTGAATAACCTCTGATTGTTTTACACTTAATATCCACTTATATTTGGTGTATTTGTTTGTCACACATAATTATGTAATTGATTTATCCTTAAACTAAGGATACCATCTTTGTAAGGGACTTCGTCTCAATCTCCTTTCATTGAGGCATATTTCGTTTTATACACAACATTCTTTTATACGGTGCATAAACCCCTTTGAATTTTACTTTTATACAAAAGGAATCTTTTTCTACAAAGCGTTTTACAAAACGACAAAAAGGAATGTTTCTTTTAACGTACGTAGCGACAACGACCTTTTTCGCCGCCGCGAGTATTATCTGACTATGGCTTCCTCAACAAGCCATAATGTTTTTAAAATAAAATAAATACCATATACGTTTTTTTGTATTTTGGTATTGAAAATGTTTTTGATAAAGGATTATATTATGTCAATATATTTAAATGATATATTGTGATTGAAATGTGGAAATGTTATCATTCCTTTATGTTGGTTTTATGTGATATGATTTTATAATGGTACTTGGACATTATGACGGGTGGTGCCCTGAATACCAGGACGGGTGGTTACATTATAACCTCCAATGCATTAGCTATGGAAGTCGGCCTTATGGCTATTCCATTAAGTATGTATGGAAATTGGCTGTATGGCTATTCCATTAAGTGATATGTGTGGGAGTCGACCGTATGGTTATTCCACTTAAGTATGTTTATGTCCCAAGTTACCTTTATATATGTTATATGTTCTTTATATGGGTTTTATGGTAATCCTTTGGTTACAAAAAGGTAAGTAATTATATTTTATTTAGTGAAGAGTTTTTACTACTTCATAAAGGTGAAAAGTATTACTTTGATAAAGTATACATGGTTTACTTTTTGTTTTGATAAACTAACAGTTTTTATTCTTTGTGTATCCCTTACTGAGTTTTTATGCTCATCCCAAGTTTTTGAAATGTTTTTCACAGGACATAGCATAGAATAGGGTCAAGGATGGGATCAAGGGAAAGTCATGCTACCTAAAACATTAAACTAGACATGTTTCTTTTTAAGAGTTTTTATTTTATGGAAATTTAGTAGAAGAGACTACTTTGTAATCTTTTGAGATGTAATAGTTATGTCCTAATTCTCTAAATCTCTAATCCTGAAAAGATCCTCAATGTGAATTATTCATTTAATTCAATTTTAAGTAAGGTTTAAGGCTGGGGCCTTATATTTCATCTTCAATATCTATGTCATGACTAATGAAATACATCGTTCCCTTTAAAAATTATATAAATAATTCAGATATTTTTATAGTCATATGGATTAAATATAGAAAAATGTATTGATTAATTTTTTATGTTTGAATTTATAGTGAACCTTAAATTAATTAGTGATTGTTGGTTGGTGTTTTTATTGGATTTTCGAATAGTAAAATTATCATGGATTGTTTTCCTGTGGGGAAATTAATTAATAATAACACATGAAATATAATTTATGTATGGATAATATGATTTTATATGAATAAAATTACAATAAACATATACAATTAAGGAGTTAAATACATGGAAGAAAACAATCCAACCACAATGTTGTTTACTAAATAATATACATGTTAATGATATATTTTTATAAGAAAACATACTACATATAGTGGAGTGAATTTAATAATAATTGAATATGTTAATCATAGTTTATAAGTTTATTATCAGTGTTCTTCACTTCATAATATTATTGAAACTCAATTAAATAGGTTTGGTTTCATATGATTTCTCTTATTCACTTATGAAGGGAATGTTTGTTGTTTAGCATCCTTATTATTCTTTTTATTAGAGAATTAATTTGGTAATAAGAAAAATTACCATAATTATGAAAATAAACTATTTATAATAAAATATTTGAAAATTGGTTGTATTCATTATGTCCATAATACTATTATCTTTTTTATAGAAATTATTTTCTTAATTTTCCCCCCATTTCATTACATATAACATCAACTAGTTTATCTGAAACAATTTCTATGATAATTTTTTTTAACATTTTTTAAATACATTAAAATGAATATATATTTCATCATCATCATTTTCATTAGATCATCCACAAGACTCGATCAATGATTTCATTGGTGAGTTTGTGAAATGAACTATGTTAATGTAGTTAATCATGACTTCTTAAATATAGTTTTGGTGAAACCCATGTTTTCTCACATCATCGTATATCCTGTTAGGATTATTTATAAGATAATATCTGCCTAATATATAGAATAAAATATTAAATTTTTCATTATTTATTACTCTAATAATAAAATTGATAATACATTAATATTTAGGGATCAATAATTATCTCCAAAATAGAATTATTATAACACAAATAAATGAAAAAATCATCCTGAAATTTCATTAAATTAGTAATTTACTACAATAGCTTTTATATCACATTAACTAACTATCTTTTCTATAAAGGATCCAAAATATTATATTATATCAAATTCCATAACATAATTATATAAAATAACAAATCCTACTAATGAATTGTAAATACAATTTGAATAACTAAGGAATATACCTTGTTAGTGTCCACCCATGTGTGCTTTTAGGGTCTTAGTCATCATTTACTATAGTAAAAATTTATTATCTCAAAAAACCAATATTTTTTGGTAATTCAACATACGTTAATTAGTTCTATATCATTATCCACATTACAACATCCATGTATGGATATAAATTTTGTAGAACCCCGCACTCTCTACTAGAAAATATATTTGGGATGTTATTATTCCAAGAGATATATCTCATAGCCATATAATTTAGCTTTTAACTAAATACAGATTATCCCATTCAAATAAATATTTAATACTATATAAAATAACATAAAGGGTTCTCTATAACAGTTTAGTTATGATAAACTATAACTTTGAAACCATTACATTATTCTTAACTGATATCAAAACCAGTAATGTTATAGAAACCATAATATGATAAAAAAATGATACCCAGAATACATGATCATCTAAATTACATGACTTAAGGATAATATATGATTAAAAAATATTCCCATCAACATCATGTGTTAGATTTTAAGAGAATTTTGAAAATAATAAAAATAAAAAACCATGTATTTTCTATTAATATGACATTTTTCCAACTATATATCAAATTGATTAGCCCATAACATGTCCTTAAAATGAATAAAAAATATTTCATAGAATTCACTCAAATGGAGACATCATATTCACTGCATGTAATTAAAACCTATAGAAATGAAAACCCAAAAAAGGGTTCAGTTCAAATTCATAGTTTGTGTAAAGTTACACGAAAATAATCCAAGATCATATGTGATCATAAGATGAGCATATATATAATATTTAAATATATATTTTTAAAATTATAACAATATATATATTGATAAATAAATATGAAGTATATAAAAGGATATGATAAAACATATGAAAAGAATCATGAGATAGTGGAAACATTATTCAATAGAAATGAGTAATGTGATCATATAATTTCATGAAAAATAACAAAACTTATTTTCATAAATTTTTTTATGAAATCGCATCCTTCACGAGTCACACACTAGAACCCATTTTATTGAGACAACTAAATTGATAAAGGCATTTAAAATCCCACTAAAAAATTTAATCAACAAATTTGAGAAAAAAATTATACCCCACACATCAAACATCAATACTTATTTGAGCCACATGGAATTAATATTTCATTACATCATAATGATCCCATGTAAATAAAATTATCATTGTATACTTTCAAAATTTTATAACATCATTAAATCACCCAAAATTCCATTAAAATTATTAATATGATAATCTCATGGGAAATAAATATAAATCCATATATATTCATTAACATACTATGTTAATTACATCATAAAAATGTCCATCTTTTCACTATTTCTGAGGAATAATCTATCCCATTGAATGGAATAAAGTGAGTTCAAAATAACCATGTGCTGGATACATGTTTCGTTGCATTATAAATATTCCTTGGGCATTTTTTTCTCAATAATTGAAGAACCGTGAGAATCATAAATCATAAATAAAAAATAAATCCATGATGAATGCAATGATTCAAATTATAGATGAATAAAACTACAATTATAATGTAAAAAAGTGAAATCCCAAAAGTGGTAATCCAATAATATAAAAAAATATAAATCATATCTTTTGGATACATAGATGAATGCCCAATCATATTACTACAAATTACCCATAGCCTATTAAAATTGATTCCCTCTGCCACTAAATGGAATATTTTATTTACTTGGGTTAGATAAATTAGAAAATTTAGACACCCAATAGTTGGGGTTGGGTGTCAGAAAACAATACAAATAATTTCCCACTATATGTTTCATCAGAAATCTATAAAATAAATATCCATTATTCTCATAATAAAAAATTATTTCATGTAATCTATATGTAAAATTTATATTAAAAATGTTAAAATCAACTATTTTTAATTGAAAAATCATTGAATATGAAAAATTTATCAAATAACATGTAAAAAATCCATATTTTATCTAATGAATTCAATGAAACTCAATAATTTTAAATATACATGAATAAAATTTCAACTATTTTCCTGTGATAAGTAATAAATAATTTAAATAAAAATATGAAAAGGTTATATGATAGGTATGATCCTCAGCTCATTATAATGATCAAATTCAACTTGGTTCATAGAATACCATAGGAAAATATTCATTGAGGGTATGATTCAAAACCATTAATTTTATAAGATAATGAATTGTTGGTTAGTTTGTGTTTCATTCATATATCTATATAAGAAAGACAATGTTCCTATAATTATTATAATTTTTCTATAAAACTCATATATAGATATGTTCCTCATGTTCCACCACCCACAAATAAGATTATTCCATCGTCATTTTAATTCAAATAAAAATATATTTCTTTTACTACAAGTGGTGTAAAATTTAAATAACTTAACTACTCTTTTTTCTAGAAAATTGTTCCTAGGAACCAAAATTGATATTTGAAACAAAGATGATTTCAGAAAATGGGGGAATCCATTTTATCAAAGGATGAAAAAGTATCAAAATTTAAGGTATGGATAATTTTTTTATCTGAATATTTAAAAATATATATATTTAAAAACAATAATGGAATTATTATGATTCACAAACATTCTATGAAAACACCAAAATCAAAGAGATATTATACTCCAATTGTCACATGATCCGTATGATAAGGGTAATAATATACATATGGAGAAAAAAACTACTATAACAATAATCCAATATCATGAATCATAAAAAAGTATCTATAGGATAATATTGGTAATTATAGAACACATGCATCTAAAAAAATCATACAATAAGATCACCAATAGAAGATAATCATTGACTAATTAGATCATATAAGGAAGAGGATAATAAAAAGGTTGTCATATATAAAATTACATATAATATTTTTTTAACAACAAAACATTTGTTAATTGAATATGAAATGATTTCTAGAAGTATTATGTTGTTAAAACGTCTTAAAATCCCATTAATTATTTCACATGCCTCGGTTAATTGGAGAATCATCCACTATATATCTAAGAGGATGATTTTCTGCTTATAATTTTTAGATTACTATCTAAATGTCTTGGTGGGTGTTCACCACACTTGTATATTTATTGTTCAAGCCACACAATAAAGATTGACAAGTCAGATGACTATATTATTCTGCATAAATAATGGCCATTTAGGACTCACCATAATTTAAACCATGTCATTGTGGAGATAAAAACGGTTGAAAATTATATTGAAACTCCCAAATACAAATGTCAAATAACACTCTATATAATTTTAATTCTCAAATTTCATGTGGTACAATGTGGACCCTCAATCATAACATGGAATGAACCAAAATGTGTTTTAACCTTTGTTTCTCCATGATATACCAAACCACATCTTTTTAAGAAACTATGAACCAAAAAAATATCTCATACACAAAAATGAAAACCAAATGTTAAAGAAAGATGATACATCCAATTAGGATGTCAAAATATCTCAATAATAACACTATTTAAACTCAAGAATGAATATGTGATGATGTTTTTACCATAATAATAACAGTTCATTGATCACATATCATCGAGTCTCATTCTCATATCACTTTAGAATCCATTTTTTATGCCATTACATAAAGGAAACAAGAATTAAAATACTATGATAGATATATTCATTAGATTTAAACATATATACCCACTAATCAACAATTGAAATACCTAATTCCAAATGAGGCTCTTCCCAGTTCAGAATATGATAGGTATTGGAATGAGAAATATTATGCTATGATACTTGGATAAAACAATTGAAAAATTTCAACTAAAATGGTAGAAATAACTAATAAAAAACATTTCAAATTTTCCTCAGTGATCTGAAAATATTATATATTACTTTTAGCTAGAATTAAATGATTGAAAATATGAAGATGAACTAACCATATAGTCACATTCATGAAAACTAGGTTATCCACCAAAAATTTAAACGGACTTCACTGATGATATTCATATGATTTGTATTGGATATAATAGTTAAAATTCTATAAATTATTATTATATATCATTGTAGATATCCCCATGAAATGGATTTTCCCAACAACATATTTTCAACAATCCCTCTTACCATGAAAGGGGTTATTCGCAATGATCTATTTAATGATACTCTACGGGATCCATTGTAATGGATAACTAGAAAAATTGTGATAAATATCATCACCCAATTATAATGGGCTATCCAAATAACCTGAAATTCCATGAAACAATCCTGGATATGTACTATAATATTATAATCTCAAAATCTATATGATTTTCCATCAAATAATTTTAAGACATTCTTAATTTTACAGTAGATGTCATGTCCACATGAAAGAATTTTTATTACTTATATATAATCCAATAATCACATTCGGATATAATATCATACAATACCCCATGTATCCTAAATATTATATATATATATATATAATTTAAATTTACAAAACCATTTTGGTTTCCCAAATCAGAATGATGTCTACCAACATTGAAAACTAAACAATCCCCATCAAAAAATAAATAATTTTATGGGAATACGATAGTTTTCCATAAATGAAATCCAAGTACATGCTATCTCTCATGAACGATAGAACATTATGATGAAGAAGAGATGTAGATGTTTTTTTGGTTCAATTCCTTAATTCTATGACTACAACAGAAACATAGTAGTAAATAAAATATTTCAATGCTTTATCCATGGACACTATAAGAAAGGTTAAATTCCAAAATACATATTATTGTTTCATTGATGTATGATCCATATAAAATAATCAAAATACAGTTTCAATGAATCTCGCATGGATAATGGTATAACAACCCAAATCCTAAATTAAATAACTTATTTTTAATAGATATACATTTTTATGATGGTTTCTGCACCATAGAGATAATCATGGAAACTCATGATCTCAATATCCCATTGCTACTCCTAAATAATCAACTCATAAATACGTGATATTAAAAACATTATATCCTAAAAAATAATGACCCTTTTTTATCATGTTTATATGAATCTATGAAAGAATTACCATGATATGAAATTCACTCCATGAACCTATTATATCTAGAGAGAGCACAATACATATATTAGAAACAAAAAAAAATTACCCTTTCATCGGGTACAAGTAATTTTATAAAAAATGTTCTGTAGTAACGCCCCCCATAACCTTAGTTTGAGGTTGATTTATATCTAAAACAAGTAATATATTATGAAATTATAATAATAATATACATGGATTTCATCAGTAAAATGGTAAATACTACAATAGATATGATCATGAATAAATGTCGCAATGTAAAGGTTTTTATAGAGGAATTCCTCTCATTTTCAAAATATTATTATTGCCAAATATAATGACATTATATCCTTACATTATAACACATCCCAAACATGTACATGACGCATATTAAAAAACTAAATATCCCTGTGAAACATCAATAAAGATCAAAATTGGTGTTTGGGAAAACATAAATTGTATTCATTAAAAAATATCACACACTATATCCCATAATAATATCAGTCTCTTATAGGTAATAGAAATAATTATTGATTCATTTTTTATGAAATTATTTTTAAAATATTCAGCAGTATCCTATTTCACCCAATAAGAATCAAATCATAATGAATGTTCATTATTCATACTTATAAGAAATATCATTCATCTTATAATGACGAACTTAGATTGATTGTACTAAAACATCATTACCTAGGGACATAAACACGAAAATTGAGAATTAAAATTTAAATAAGTTAGTAGAAATAAGATGATATCACATGTTTTTAAAGTATATTATTGGTTAATATCATGATCTTTCTATGAAATCCAATTAATGAAACTACTATCTAAAAATGAGTAAAAAAGAATGAAATCATAGATTAGATATTTAGTTCATTAAATCAAGGGAAATTATTGGATCATTATAAATTATGAATGATATCATAATATATATTAAATGGATATAGTTAATTCAAAACATTTTATTTGGAATATCAAACAACACTACTACGTGAATTTTTTATCTATACATAAGGCTTATTTTATGTAATTAATGTTCTTCTTTCAACCATTCAACTAAATGTACAGTAAGGGGAAAAGGATATATATTCATATTACTTAACAGATTATGAATATAATAGCTAACATAAAAAATATGGTCCAATAATATTCATTAATAAAAACATAGGAGGATTCTAAAATGATATAATAGTGTGAATAAAATCATAAACTTTAAATTCAAACAATTGAATCTATAGATCATTCAATTAATTTAGTACCATATGATAATTAGGTGAAAATATTAGTTCACAAAACAGAACAAAATCAAGTTATAAATATGTTTCACTTACTAGAGGAAAACATTAAAGGTAATTAAGAACTGATATGAGAAATTACATGACTAAAAAATGATGTTCAATAAATGAGGTCTCCTCTCCATTGTTAATCAATAAATAAAATTCCAATCAATCACTTTTTGATATAAGAGGTCCCAGATTAATAAGAATTGAATATTAATAAAACATAAATATAAAAAATTAGTAAATTTTATGTAATAATTGAGACCCATTGATTATGAAAATTAACCATCTTTAAATTTTATATAATCCAGTCCATACCAATAATAACATCAAAGAGGTCTATATCAATAACTAAGAACAGAAAAACAATGTCAAATTTTGTTGTCAAAAAAGTTCCTGATTGACATAAAAAACTATAATTCTTCATATCCCCAGTACTATTGACTAGGAATATTTCAAAATGAAAGAGTTCAAATTAATGTATTAATATATTAAGATTATACGTTGAATAAAATGAGTGGGTGGAACTAGTGATAGACACTACATCCCCTAAAAATTTAAGAATTCACTGACACTAACATTTAACAACATCAAATCATCCACACCCAGAACTATTCCACTATTTATTCCTTCTTCATTGTAGAAGAATTATATTTGATCCCAATTAGAATTAGAACATCCTTATTCACAGAAGATACATTTAGGGCCATTTAACATGATCCTAAATTAGGAATATAATTAGAATTACATAATTTCTACAATTAACCATAATATCTAATTGAATTAATGATCCTTAAAGTTGCATGGAAAAGTAATTTAATGTTCTATGTATTTCCCTATTAGTATCAAGTTAATGGAAGATTTATAAGTATCATATATGATTTAGAATAATCCCATTATGGGGAGACACTACCACATCCCTTGTGATAATCATTAAACTTCTGTTCCTTTATATGGGAATGACAACAATTATCTTCAGGTGGTGATTATTTATGACTAATCCTATCTTTACTTCTTGGTAAAACAATATAATTAATTCTCCATTATCCATATCAACATATTAGGTAGTATTAAACATTAATATATGAAAAAATATATATATTAATTCAAGAATTTATTGATCTAATAAATTATAAATTTGTTTTATACCATAATCAATGGAAGAAAAACTAGCTCAAAAATGTTAATTGAAGGCTCACCCACAGTCCAATCACTATAATAGAAGGAAATGAACCATATAGATTTATCCATCATAAAATATTAGGGGAAAAATAATGGGAAATGATTCTCTCAATTACCTTTAACTCTGAATATTCATATTTCATTTATGGAACAACAATGATCCACCATCCTTTACTATCTCCCTCAAGAAAAAATTTAGTTCTTTTTACCATCATGGATTATGGAGTTTCTATAATTTATAAATCATTTCAATCAGTAAATACTATTATTTCAATTCCAAAGGATCATTTCCCCCTTTCATGGATGTCAATTACTATATGTGACAAAAAGGTTCTTTATAATAATATAATCTATTTCATAGTTGTATCTATGTACATTGGGTTAGGTTGGGGACATATTTTTCCCAGTATTTGAATAATATTATAATATAATCAACATGATTTTGGATTATTAGAGTCTTCCATCGTGGATGATTTTCTGTATAAAAAATCCAAGGAAATCTACAATGTCTCTAAAGGTAATAGTATTAAATCAATGAAAATAATGAGTCCATAAAACAAAATAGAAATATCAATTTGATTTTGAATAACTCAATAAATGATAATTGATATGATGAAAAAACAATACAAGAGTGACACGTCCAAATGAACCTTGGTATCTGGAGACTTGCTCTATTGAGATATAGATAGACACTAGCACTTAAGATATCCCACGTGTGTAGGATGTCCTTCCTCATATTTTCAGATAAATTCCCATGAAATTGTTATCATTAATATAAAAATAAAAAAATGGATGCAATGTATCATAATCTATTTATGTTTATCCATATTATGGATAACTAAGATGGCCAATGGAATGTCATGAAGGGAATTCCCGATTCCCATGGGTTGTTAATAGGTGAATGGGCTTCCTTACCTTGTAATGGTAAATATATTTAAAATATATGATTTAGTAATGGAATAAATAATGGAATATACTATAGGAATCAAAAAATCCAACATACTATTGAACAATAAAATAATAAATAGAGTATGTTGAGAAAAGATCCAAAAAATAGGTATACCAATGTCCTCAAATAGATAAATAATCTCCATGTGATTTGTTGAACAATGTCCCAACATGTGATAATGAATCTCTCACAGCCTGTTAATAAGGATACCCAATACTATCTTTTGGTGTCTTTATAATACCTATACAACATAATAATATATATAAATATGCCCATCGGAATGTGTATGATGACAGAGAATATGAAGAGTACCATATAACAAGCTATTTTATAATAAATATTAATATTTTTAACACTTAATTCCCATTTAAAAATAAAAAATGAATTAAATAAACATTATCAATTTATATAAAAAAATGTCACATATATTTTAATATAAAAATACATGTTCAATGAAACAAACATTCAATGAATATTTAACGAAACCATTTTCATTTTAGTGAATTCAATGAATTTAAATCAATTTAAATATATAAATAATTATTATAATATGACTTTCTATGATTAATCCCAATGGAAACTATATAATATTATAGATTAGTGTTGTTCTAGCTATGATCATCACATTATCTCTATTATTAATAGAAACTTGGTATGCCCATTCCCATTTGAATATAGTCTTTAGGGATATGGTACCAATCATTTAATTCTCCCCTATCTTAAACATTTTATGATTCTATATTTCATTTTTTATCAATTATCGGAAAAACACATTATTTAGTGTGCTTTCATAAATTCCATCCCGCTTATATATACCCATATATAATATGTTCCAAAACCAACACATTAACTTTTTAGTTCTTTATTTATAATTAATTCCTGATTATCCTACATTCAATGGGAGGAATTAAAATTTTAGAATTTAAATATATTTTATTTGAAGAAAATTATTTTTTTGATAACCAAAATTATTTTTAAATGAACATTCATTTAAAAAACAATTATTGAAAATAAATTTAATTAATGGGGGTAATATGACATTATTTTATTGATAAACCATCATACCATACAATAATTTAGAAGAAAAATTTCATAATTATAAATATTTAATTTTTTAAAACACAATGGATTTATATGCAATAAAAAACCATTAAAACTCAGAATTCTCCAATGATTATGGAATATCAAATAAAGAGAATAAGATTTGAAGGTATAAAATAATGATAAATATGAAAATAAACAATGTCAAAAAGTCCAAAATTCAATGATCTATATATTAGGATAAGAAAAATACAACATCACGTTAATATTTATATATATAAAGTACTTCATCATATGAAAATAAATAAATAGTGAAATGTTTAATGAAAAATGGTTAATTATTTAGTGGTCATAAAAAATTCCCAATAAATCTGTTAAATCATAACCCTTAAAAAGGGGAAACTAATTGGAATGTATTACTATATAGATGCTTAAGTAAAAATGCCTAAAATATTTCCATAATAATCACATATAACCCATTAATGATGGTAAAATCTTGTGAATGTCACAGAGGATGATGAAACCAAAATTATTATAACGGTAGTGAAAATTGACATGGTATGTGTTGACCACAGCAACACCTATCTCGATAGTGAAAAAACTAGTAGCTAGAATCATTTATTGACTATATTATGATGTAGAGATAACTAACCACTGGATGTGTCTTATTATTCACCATAGTTTGGTAGAGATGAAACATATCAGAGAACATAGGTAGACACCCCAATCACAATTCCCAGGACTACACACTAAAAAGGGTGTGATAGTCCTTCCAATGGTAGAAATGGGATCATCCAAAAGTGAGGGTCATAAAGAATAACATAGTCAAGATCACCATACATGAAGAAATTCGGAATAATACATTTATTCCATTGAGAATGATTTAACACTTCTCAAACCTGTAAATAAAAATTTCAATTCCCAACAAATTTAAATACATCTAATTATGATGTGACAAATACCATTCATTCAAGATAATATATTATATGGTATTTTAAATATATGTAAAATGTTTATATAGTATATTTAATAATTAACCCAACAAAATAATGTATGTCATTTGTAATGACCCAGATTTCCCCCAACCGTTACTTTGTGAAAAACCAGTGATTAGAGAATTCAGGGAGTCAATGGTGGCTTATTTAAAAAGATAACCAAATTTCATATTTCTTTATCGATGACACAGGGTGTCGACGTCATCATTTCAGGGTGTCTGCATGTCATTGTGTCAGCATATCAGTGCATTGGTTAGTCAAGGGTGTCAGTATCAATGAGCCAAGGGAATCTGCATCAGTAACTCAAGGGTGTTGGCATCGGTGAGTCAGGGATATCGGTAGGTCAAATCATCTATACGTTGAGGCATCAGTAAGTCAAAGTGTTGGTAGGTTATGGTGTTGGTAGGTCATTGTGTTGGTAGCTCAGCGTCAATAGATCATTTTTCTTGCCTCAATGTTGGTAAGTCACGTCAGTATCTCACCTATAAGTGGTTCCGTATTGGGGACTCACCATTTGGTGACTTATCTAACGGTGACTCTCCCATCGGTGACTAATTTTCAATTTTCCATGTTTTACCTATTTTGTCGATGTCACCCCCATATGTCTTATTTGACATAAACGTATTTAAAATCCTTTTTTGAGCATTTTAAAGGGAATTTAAAAAGATATTAAGTATAGATTTAATATCCTAACATCATGTGGGATTTTAGATCCTCAAACCACATAATCATTATCATAATCCCAGGTTAATGACAATTTAGAAATCATTCTTCCGTTAATATAGTATTTGGATCTTCAAAGCTGGTATCTTCCCTTCCTAGTGTATTTTCCATTTTCCCTTGGCGGTCTAGATCCTTCTTCAAAGAAGAGTTGTGCGCCTATACTAGGTCTCTTCATGTTTGGTTCTCTTGGAGTCTAGTGCTACTCATGCGACCAACTTTTCATAGCGTAAAGAGGAACTTAGATCATTTTATCATCTTGTAGGTATTTCATCTACCTATATAATATTGTTCATTATGCACAGTGAGAGTACAATTGATTCTTTGTGAAGAATAGTGAATACTCTTTTTTAAAACAATACTTAAATTAGATTATGATCAAAAAACAATGAGGATATAATATAATGGTCTAGGAAAGGATTGACGTTTGATTGTTTATTTTATTTTGTTTTCAATTATTTCCAAATGGATTTTTTCAGCCGTATTCCTTCTAAAAAAATTTAGCTATTGGTGTTCTATTCTTTCACACTGGTGGTGTTCTTTTGGTGACTGTCATGTCATTTGATAATTGGGCGTAAACATAAAATCTACTTAATCACGTATATCGGGTTAATGAAATGATTTCCCCAAGATTAAAACCCTTATGTGATCACCACTATTTATCAAGTGGACATAAATAAAAATGTTTACTAAATCATAATATTTCCTTAGATAGGTGTGGTTGATTGATGTGTTCTATTTTTTTTGACTTTGTGCAACTTGTGTTGTGCTACTATTGGGGGAACGATTAAGGGTATAGGGGTGGGCAAGGGGGTTGGTTCTGTGAGAATGTTGTGGTATGTCTACATATTTGGGTTGTGTTTTAATGGTATTTGATGAAGGGAATTGTGTGTGAGGATTTGTGGGAGGTGTTTTTGTATCCCAATTTGAGAAAATAATTGATTTTTGTAATGGATGAAGTTGTAGTTAGCTGAAGTACCATTTTTTGTGTCGTGGTCAGAGGGGAGACCTTAGAAAGAGGGAATGTGGTGTGGTTGTGACCATGTATGTGGTGGGACTACATCAAGGAATTTTTTGGGCAGTGGTGCTGTGGGAACTGTTTGTGAGAGAAAACTATTGTGGTTTTATTTTGAATAATCATTATTATCAGTGGTTAAAATAGTGTCTATGAATTATGGGGGTTTTGATGTGGACTATAAATCATGTTTTTTTCTATTACGTAATGAGACTAATGTTTGGTTTTAATTTTTTATATATGCATTTGGATACTAGTTTCTCGGTGCTGTTGGAATTGATTAAAGTGAATTCCATAAATAATGGAACTTCACGTGGTTAAATAAAAAGGGGTTGGGTTATTCTTTGGCGGTTGATTTAGTGTGGAAGTGTATATATGGGTAGATGAAAAAGTTGTACCGGTGGGCATGTTTTATTGTTTGAAACTTATAGGTTGGGCCGAGTGTTTGATTGAAATATGTATATAACTTTTAGTACTTTGTGAGTTATATTGAAACCCCATGGTTCTTGAGAACCATGTGCTAAACATCCCCATTTCATGAAGGAGGGTGTCTTTACCATCATCCCTATGGGAGGATGGATGGATAGTTATTAACATTTATCATCACACCCTCTTCTAGGATCATACTGCTCGATTGTATCTAAGAATGTTATGATATCTTCAGGATTAACCGAGTCCAAGATCCTTCATATAAGGGTTTGTTGTGAATGATAGGCCTAGGAGTTTGCGGGCCAAGATTGTTTTCCCATGTGTCTTCCGGATGAGGCCCAAGTGTCTTCGGGCAAGAGGTGTGGTTATTGTGGCCCATGTGTATGCGGGTGGGGCTATTTATGGTTTGAGGCCCAAATGTGTGTGGGTATGTTGTGGTAGTGGGACTCCTTATGGGAAAAGTTGTAGTTTCATGATGTTAGCTATTAGGTTTGAGTAGTTAACCAGTGGGAAAGTGGTGCAGTGCACAAAAATGTCGATGTTATTATACTATCACTTTACATGACATGCACTGTTTGGTGAGCATGCCTTGGTGAGGGTGGGGTGGTTAGAATACCTTGGTAGGTGTTTTGAGGTTCTACTATTTTCTCATAGAGACATTAGTATGCTCCCCCACATTGGAATATATAGATTTAGATTCCCTACTGAGTATAAATATATGCTCACCCAATGTATATAAAACTGTTTTTAGGTTTATATGAGGACTTTGGGGACAATACAACACTTTACTAGATTGGGCATTGGGATTACATATTGTTGCAGCCAAGTCTATTTTCTTTGGTACCATACAATGGAGTTTTATTAACATGGTTTCAACTTTTATTTTGAATATGCATGTGGGAAATAATTTTGAATATTCTTTTATGCATAGAATTTGGATGTGTTTGGGATTTACCATATTATCTCTAGATCTTGTTCTATAAAAAGGTTAATGCCTTCCATTTCATTGTGTGATTATATACCCCTAGTTCTAGTGTCCAATCTAGGGCCTATTGAAAGCGGGACACGTGTGCCATTATATCTCCTTCATCTTGAAGAAGGAAGGGTATGTCACTTTTCTATCCCTTCCCTCATCCTAAAATAGGTGGGTCATGAAAAGATTGATTAAGAGGTCCCTTTAATGATGTTGTTCAGTGTTAGGAACAATTATAATTGCATTGGATGGTAGGGTAATAGTGATAGATGCCTCTGGTACATGAAATAGGCCTGGGTAGACTGGAAGGACACTATAATTTAGGGGCCCCTTGATGTGTTGCAAGGACGTTGGACCTATTGAAAGACTAAGTGAGGATACACTGATTTCAGGGTTGATACCCTAGGAAAGGTATATGAATCATAATGACTTGTGATTTTTATTTTGAGTTGGGTGTTTCAGGAAATTTAATAAATATCAAGTTAAAATGAATTTAAAACGAAATTTATGTAGTACACATGATTAGAAGTTTCTTGAACCCTTTTCAGCTATCTCAAACGGACATTGCCCATGTGTGGTATGAGTTGTTGAGGCCCAGTAGGATGACATGGTTGATTAGTGGGGGGAGATCGAGAGGAGGAAGATGGACTGTGGAAGAAGAAGCTTCTTGATTTCCAGTGATAGACTATAGGGATGTACAAGTGTATAATATCATATATTGATTTTTATAGTTTCCTTGAGAAGATGGGGATTTCTTTTAGCTTTATCTGGGCTCCGAAGTAGTTTCGGGATCCTCTGGTATTGAGTCAGGAACAAGGAGAATCATGTCAATGGTGGACACATTACCTCAGGGAGGGAATTACATTATTCAATGATGATGTCTATCTAGTCCCTCTCTAGTATCGGATTATGTAGGTAATTGATATGGAAATCATGTTCAAGGATCTCGTATTTTTTTCTCTAGATCTCTTTCTGGATGAGGATTCACATGCATGATTCTTGAAGGTGGCACTCCAAACCTCTCTTCAGTATGTTGCCTCTACCTTTACTCTTCTTAAAAGAATATAAGTCTTGTAGAAGGTCGTAGTAGTAGTGAGGATTCACTCATAGGGAGGTTTAACATGAGAGGGGAGATATTTATGTTCGTCAAAGTGGAACATAATAAACAAAATTTATTTGAGGTCATGGCCTTATTAGTTTCACCTAATGGGGAGTACGCCTTAGTTGTTCTAGTTCTTATATTTCATTCCTCTACTTTATTCTTGGTCTACTGATTAAGAATATTTGTCTATGGAGTTCCTAGACCACATTGGAATCGGTTCCTAGTTCAAGCGTTGTACGATGAAGGGGGGGGGGGGGTGGGGGGGTTCCGCACCCACCTCAGAAGAATCATTTTCCATTTACTCCATTCCAGCTGCAGGGGCATTGAGCTCCCACTCCACCAAGGGTAGATAGAGATGGGAGAGTCCAACCTCTGAGGGATCTTCAGAGACCTCGACCAGGGCATGGTCCAATAGGAGGTCAACAAAAGAGATGTATAGGAGTTGTTCATGGGAAATTTCATGCCACAGAGGTAGTAGTTCCAGAAGGTGTAGAGGTCGTTCAATGTATGATCAGTCTATTTAGTACCATTTCATGTGCATTGTTATATTTATAAGCTTCACACTCTTGTGTTTAACCTAGTCTATTACATGCTTGGGTCTATATGTAGAGAGACTTTCTATGCCTCTGGTGTTGGTTACAACAGTTGGAGGTTATACCAATCTGTTAGATGTGTTTCAGGGATGTAATCTAATGATGGGACCACATCATTCTCATGGGGATATTTTCATGATAAAAGTGAAACTGTACGATGTCATCATAAGAATAGATTGGTTTTTTTCTTGTGCACACTGTTATCGACTTCTTCTAAAGATGGGTCATGTTTCCAGATATAGAAGGACAATGTGTAACTTTTGTTATTGAGTGGATTTGTTAGGTCGGTAGCCTGCAGGTGGAGCTAGTTCACACATTGTCAGCCGATCTATATATAGAGTCAAAAGACACATAGATGGTGGATGTTCTTGGTGTTTTTAGTGAGTTCCTTGATGTATTCATAGAAAATGTTGTGACTTTAACCCCTAGATGGGACGTTGAGATTGAAATGGACTTGCAACACTGTGCCCATACGATTTTGAGGGATCCATATCAAATTATTCTTTCTGAGTTGTGGAACTTGTGGATTCAAGTTGATGAACGATGATAAATGGTATTATCTATCCAAGTGTGTCATAGTGGGGTTCTCTAGTCTTCTTCATGATGAATTCATATGAGGATCTAAGGTTGTGCTTAGACTATTGGATATAAAATATGGTGATGGTGATGAACTATTAACACCTTCCAAGGATTGGCATCATTTTTGACCAATCAAAGGGAGAATATTGGTTCTCAATGATCGATCTATGGTCTAGATATCACTAGTTGAGTGTGAAGGAGGGTCACATACCGAATACTAATTTCAGGTGTAGGAAGGTGAACTTTGAGTTCGTGGCCATTTGCTTAGGCATTACAAATGCACCAGCTTTGTACATGGGGCTTCTGAACTATATCATCCCCAAGTATCTCAACTAGTTCTTCATCATGTTCATCAAGGACATATTGATCTACTCAAAGTCATAGGCAGCTCATTTTGAGAATCTGAGGACTATCTTAGAAGTCCTCTTACACCACTAACTCTAGGTAATGTTTTCCAAATGAATGTTTTCAACATAGGAGGTGCAATTCCTTGGACATGTGGTGTCTGAGAAAGGGACAAATGCACCAGCTTTGTACATGGGGCTTCTGAACTATATCATCCCCAAGTATCTCAACTAGTTCTTCATCATGTTCATCAAGGACATATTGATCTACTCAAAGTCATAGGCAGCTCATTTTGAGAATCTGAGGACTATCTTAGAAGTCCTCTTACACCACTAACTCTAGGTAATGTTTTCCAAATGAATGTTTTCAACATAGGAGGTGCAATTCCTTGGACATGTGGTGTCTGAGAAAGGGATATCTATTGACCCATCCATGGTTGAAGAGGTTTTCTCTTGGGAATCACCCAAGTAATTTGATGTTGTATGTAGTTTTCGGGGTCTATAAAACTATTACCAGTGGTTCGTACCTAACTTTTATATAGTTTCATTGTCAATGATTGATTTGATATGAAAGGTATAGGACTTCATGTGGAGTATGCAGTGATAGGAAATGTTCAAAAACCTGAAGGGGATGTTTTTCAGAAATCTAGTTCTCAGGTTGCCCGAGGAAGGAGTATTATTCTATGTCTTAAGTGACATTTTTGGTCTAGGATTGAGGTTTGTGCTGCTGAAACAACGTGACGTAATCTCTTATAGGTATATTCAGTTACGTCCTCATGAATATAACTATTCCACCCATGACTGAGAGCTTTACCAGATCGTGTTTGCGCTGAATTTTTAGAGGAATTATTTCATCAAGGAACGCTTTTTAGTATTCACATATCATAAGATCATACGGTATATCTTCTCTCAGAGAGACCTAAACTTGCGGAATCAAAGGTTGAAGGTGTTTCTCCAAGACTACAACATTTAGATACCTGATACCTTAGGAAAGGGGAACGTGTTGGCTGATTCCTAGAGCAGGAAGTCACAGAAGGAGGTGGTTCAGTAATCCATGGATGCATTGAAGGAAATGGAGTAGTTGGCTGCACTACACCTGGATGTTGGGGAGGACGTGAAAGAGGCTATATATTTTAGATTATAGTGTAGTCTTACTTGATAGGGAAGGTGGGGGGAGTCTCAATGGGGAGACACAGAGGATGAAGTGGTTTGTAATTGTGTTTATTGTGGTAATTCTACTGAAGGATGGTTGGAGGATGATCAGAATTAGATTTTGTTCCATGGAAGCTATTTTTCCCATTGTAAAGGCACGAGGTAATTCATTTTGACTTCCATATCTATCCCCTAGAGGTACACACAATAGTTTCCATGTTTAACCAAGGCATGAAAGAATAGTTTTTTTTCCGAGATGAAGCGGGAAGTTGTGGATTTTGTGGAAAAGTGCTTAGTTTGTTAACAAGTGAAGGCTGAACACTATATTCCGAATTTTATATTGTTTCCCTTACAAATTCTTGAGTAGAAGTGGGATGACATCTTAATGGATTTCATCACAGGACTGTCTAAGGACTAGGGAGGCTATGATGCTATCTGGGTAGTATTGGATCGATTGACAAAATTGGCTCACTCTCTAGAAATCAAGGAGTCGAGTGTCGCAGATTCCTTAGCACATAGGTACATAGGTGAAGTGGTGAAGCTTCATGGAGATATAATATCCATTTTCTTGAATCTAGATGCACAATTTTCCTCATGAGTCTAGAAGGGACAACAATATGATTTTGTCACCTAATTACACCTTAGCTTCACTTTCCATCCTCAGATGGATGAGAAGACAGAGAGGGTCATCCATACATTAGAGGATATTCTACGAGCATGTGTTCTAGACTTCATAGGATCGTGGGTATGGAACTTTTCTCTATTAGAGGTTTCTTTCAATAATAGCTCTCATACTACCATTAGCATGACACTGTTTGAGTCATTGTATGGAAGATCATTTCATTCACCCATGTAATGGAGAGTGGTTGGGGAGGCATTTGTTATTGTCCTAGAGGTGGTGTAGTGTATGATAGAGAAGGTTATTCTCATTTGTGAGAGGGTGGAGGATGCACAGGACCGGTAGAAGTCATATACCGATCATTGGAGGAGGCCTCTGTATTGGGTTGTGGTGGACCATGATTTCATGAAGATTTCTGTAATAACCTGGATTTTCCCAAGGCTCTTCCTTTGTGAAAATCATATTTTTAAGGGTGCTAGGAGGAAATGGTGGATCACGTTGAGTGTTTTCCAAAATATAGAATATTTTCATTGGCATGGCTGTTCATCGGCAAGTCAGTGTGTCTGCTTGTCAATGAGTCGGAAAATCAGTTCCTTGACATGTCAGTGTGTTGGCTTGTAAGTGCATCGAAATGTTAGTGTGTAGGCATGTTATTGTGTCAGTGAGTCAAGGGGCAACATCATCTGTGAGTCATGTGTCGTTGGTAGGTCAAGGCATCAGAAAGTTAGTGCATCAGTAGGTTAGAGTGTTGTTAGGTTATTGTGTCAGTAGGTTAGGGAATCAATAGGTCGTGGCATAGGTAGCTCAACATTAGTAGCTTAGCTCTAGTAGCTCACCCATCAGTGACTCATCAATCAGTGGATCATTTCCAATTGTCAGAGTATTCCCATTTTTGCCCATGTTATATGTTTTTCTATATCTTAAGTTAATCTATCAACTGACAGTTGTGTGTTGGTCTGTCTCCACCTTTTCATAGGGGAATTATAAAATCTCAATTAATTCCAATGTATAAAACTGCCAAGCTGTAGTTTCAAACCACAATTATTCTTTCATGTACATAGAAATAGTCTCCCAAATTGTAGGATCTCACCTCTTCTAAAGTAATGATCCTCTCTTCCTTCGTACTTTATGTTTTTCTTGGTGCACATAGAGACTTCCTCCCGATACAAGTCGTACTCCCATGTTAGAGCCCTTCCCACTCAGCCTTCGTGGAGATCTTCCTACAAGTCATTCCATCCCATCTTCATGGAAAAATAAGGATCTTCTATCATTGAACATCCATATAGTTATTTTCTTTTTCTTCTCTTTAATTGTTTATTATGAAGGGTAGGTATATTAATTGTTCCCTATAAGGAATAGTTGTATAGTCTTTTTAAAACTACAATTAAACCAAAATTTAGTATGATCAAAAGATTACAATTATAAATAAAATAATGCACAAGGTGTGGTTTGATGTGGCCACTTGTTTTAATTATTTATCTTCGTTTCTCTTATTGATTTTGTGACTTTAAGACTTCTAAAAATCATGGTCATCAGTATTTTTTTCTTATTCACTAGTGGTGTTTTATGCCATTGTGTAGATGTAACATAATATCTCATCAATATGTACACTCGGTTAAATAAAGGGATTCCCCCAGACCAAGCATATTATGTGATCACCCCGGTTTTATCAAAGAGGATATTTAAGAACCCATGGTGGTAAAATTTAAATATGCTTGGTTTGATTGATTATGTAATGGATAAACATGTAGGTATAGCGACTATCCTTTTGGGTTTGGTAACATAGTCCATGAAATTGTTAGATTGTGGAATGGATGAACCTTTTGGTAGATAAACCACCTTTTTGTTTTTTTGTGGTCACGAAGTGATGTAGAACAGTGGGACTGCGGTGTGGGTATGGACTCATTATGTAGCGGGATTGCATAGGGAATTGTTATATTATGGGGCTTCATCTGGGATTTGTTTGGGAAGTTGGACTACATGTATTGGGGGTGAGAGAAAGAATGGGTAGTATCACTTTGAATAATGATAGTTTGTAGTAGTTGAACGAGGATGTGGAGTGGGACTTCATGTCTAGTTTTGTGTTGTTGTGCAGTGGGACTGCATGTCTAGTTTTGTGTTGTTGTGCAGGGTGTTCAATTTTCTTTTGTTTGTTGTTTGTAATGATTATGGTTGTTAGTTTGTTGGTGGTGTTATAATAATTTAATGTTAATACCTTTAAATAAATAAATTTAAATTGAATAAAAATGGGGTTGGGTTTATGCTTAGCAGTGGTTGTTGTATGATTGTGTATATAGGGGTAGAAGGAAAAGTGGTGCTGGTGTGGGCTTATTGTTCGGTCATGGGAAAGGTGTAGGTTAGGGATGAGTATTTGATTATATATATATATATATGTTATTTCCTCATGATTTTTATTTGAACCCACACTTGAGGATAACTATGTTCCAACCCCCCACCCCCATTTCATGGGGGAGGGTGTCTTTACCAACATATAGGTGGAAGGATGGATGGCTGGTTACAGACATTCGTCCTCGCACCCTCTTCTAGATCGTTCCACTCGGGCATATTTGAGAAGGTTGTAATGTCTTTAGTATTATCACAGTCCAATATCCATTGGGAAATGGTTTAATT
Organism: Viscum album; assembly: GCA_963277665.1. Lineage (NCBI taxonomy): Eukaryota > Viridiplantae > Streptophyta > Magnoliopsida > Santalales > Viscaceae > Viscum > Viscum album. The sequence goes on along the minus strand of OY728146.1, from coordinate 1,464,230,172 downwards.
TGGATGAGGTGTCAAGGTATTTGCGGTCTGGGTTTTCATTACCAAGTGTCTTTGGGATGAGGTACAGTTGTCTTCAGGTGATAAATTTGGTTGTTGAGGACTAGGAGTCTGTAAGCTTGGTTGTGTGCATTTTGAGGCCCATATGTGTGTAGGCGGGATGTGGGAGTGGGGATTCATGTGTGATGAGTGGATGATTCATGACGTTATATCGTTAGGAATGAGTATTTAACGAGTGGTAAAGTGGTGTGGGGAACCCAAATATAGATGTCATTATATTATTACATTACTTGACGTGTGTTATATTGGTGAGTGTGCCTTGGTGAGGTAGGGAAAGTTATTATTCCTTGGTAGTTTCTTGAGTTTATTCTGTTTTCTCATAAGGAAATTAGTGTGTTCTCTCACTTGTGAATCTGTAGATTTAGTTTCCCTACTTGGTATACTTTTATGCACACCCGATGCATGTAAATTTTTTTCAGGTTTCCAGTAGGACATTGAAGACGGTTCTGGACATTATTAGCTTAATCGTCAGTATAGTTTTTGTTGCAACTTAGTTTCTTTTCTTTTAGTAAATTTATCTGGGAGTTTTGTCTTACTATATATATGTTTTACATTTGAACATTGAAAATGGGAATAGATTCTTGTATTTACATTTACCATTAGTCTTAAGTGTTAGTGGGATTTACCATCATATCTCATGATTTTGTTCTATAAAAAGGATAATTCCTTCTAATTATGTAATATTTTATACCCTTGGTGCTACTCGCCACTCTGTGGCATACTATTGTCAGTACTAGGGGGAAATTATCTATCCATCATCTTGTAAAAGTAAGGGTCGGGAACATTGTCTCCATATCACTCATCATGATGAATGTGGGTCGTGAATTATTAGTGTTAGAGCTGATTTTTTAGAGATATGATGGATTTTTGGGTTATGCACAGTGGGGATTGCATGGGATTGTAGGAAAACAATGATAGGATATTTTGTTGCGTGAAGTAGGATAGGGAATATCGGCTATGACATATGATTTTAGGACCCCCTGTAATCCGATGTAGGGACTCTGGACCTACAGAACCACTAGGTGGGGCTACAATGGTTTCAGAGATGATATTTTAGGGTAGGTACATTCATCATATTTACTTGGGTACTTTTTTGTTGTGGGAGTATTGGAAATTTAATACTAATAAGGCGTTCAAAAAAATTAAATGGAAATTTTCCACACTACCTGGGATTATGAGTTCTTATTTTCTTTTTTAGATATAGCTCTAGTAAATCATCCATGAGTGGTACAAGAACTCAAGGCCCAAGTGGTTGATCTTGTTTGTCATCAGATGGTCAATCCAGAGAAGGATGCCTAATTGTTGAAGAGTATGCACCGTACCTTCTAGTGGCAGACTCTGGGGAATAATGGGTGTATATTTTTAGACATGTAGACAATGAGCTGGCTCAAGGAGTTGGTGATCACTATTAGCTGGATCTGAGCCCTGATAGAGTACTGTGTTTCAATGGATTTGTGCCAGATTCAAGGTGTATCACATTAGTGGTGGATGATTTACCTTGGGGAGAGGAATGAAACTATGGTTTCATGGGATGATTTCAGAAGGAGATTGGGGATGAATTTATTCCTTCCAAGATGAAGGTCGAGAAGAGGCAGAAGCTGCTCTCTATCTAGCAGGGGAGTATATTGGTGAGGTAACTGGGGATCAAGATCAAGTATCTTCTTAATTTCTCATTGGACCTCTTTTCGAATGTGTATTCTCGATCAAGATGCTTAGAGGATACACTCTGACCTTCTATTTAGTATGTTGTTACTCCCTTCAGTCTACCAACGTCCCTAGCAGTTAAAAATAAGTATTAAGTAGTGTAGATGATTTACACACCTGGTGGTGTTCCATGAGAGGGGATATAACTGATTTCTTCAATGGGGAAGGCTATCAACTATAGGTCTCCAACTTCAGGGCCTTTCATGTTCTGACCAGCGGGGAGTAGGCCTCAACAATTCTAGTTCTGATCTCCCATTCCTTTCTGTTTCCCCATGGTCCCAAGATCAAGGTGCTTTTTATTTGGAAGATGTGGTCATCTTCATAATCAGCTCCCTATCTGAGTGAAATACAATGGCATTGGGTTGGTTTAGAACCCACCTTAGTAGGAGTAGTTGGGAAGCAGGCCTTTCCAGCAGTAGGGGCAGTGAGCTCCCGCTCCACCAAGTGTGTATGGTGTTTGAGTATTCCTTACTCTGATATCTACATAGGGACCTCAACTAGGGTGTGGTCGGGGAGGTGGTCGATAGCTGAGGGGAAGAGGAGTCGGGCATGGAAAGTTTCACGCTGCATAAGTTGTAGTTCCAGCAGAGCCAGAAGTTGTTCGAGGTGTGATCAATCTATTTAGTACTCTTTCTTGTGCCTAGATTTATTCAAGAGATTTTCAGTCCTTTGTTACACCCAGTCTATCCCATTCCATGTTTTTCTGGAAATAGAGAGACATTCCATTCCCCAAGTGTTTCATATTTCAGTTGGAGGTTAGACCAGCCTCTATGATGTTTTTCAAGGATATAGTTTTAGGTTGGGGCCACATCAATCCAGTGGGGATCTACTTGTGCAATAACTTAATCCACATGATGTCATCCTAGGAAAAGATTGGGTGTTTTTTAGGTTGGATGTTATTGAACGAATTATTATAATGGTCATGTTGTTAAATATAGGCATCGAACATATAGATTGGGTTTGCGAGTGGATTTTCCAAGTGTGTGGCTGGTGTGTGGAGCCCCTTATTTCATTGTTAGATGAGATGTTAGTGAAATCAGTATACTCAATAATACTGGAAGTTATAAGGATTATCCATGATTTCCAGAAGGTCTTCCCCATAGAGTTTGTTACTCTACCCCCTCAACATGATGTTGAGTTCGGGACACACAGACATCTCGGTTCCTGTCCGATTTTGATGGATCCCTATCAGATGGATTCTTATGAGTTGTAGGAGTTGACGATTAAAGTGGATGACTTGATGAAGAAGTGTTTTACCCAAAAAAGTGTGTCTCCATGGGGTGGTAAAATATTGTAAGAGATGAAGGAAAATGGTGGTCTCAGGCTGTGCATAGACTACCAGATACTGAATCACATAACTCTCAAGAATCGTTACCCCTACTGAGGATGAATGACCTTTTTGACTTTTTTTCAAAGAGAAGTTTGTTTCTATAAGATCTACCTATGTTATGGATATCACCAGTTGTGGGTGAATGAGGTTGAAATTCAGATGAATACTTTCAACTACACGTAGGGGCACTTTGAGTTCATCGACTTGTTGTTCCGAATTATGAATGCACTAGCATTGTTCATGGGACTCGTGACCTCCGTTTTTCACATGTATCTGGACTAGTTCATGGTCTTGTTCATTGAAGACATCCTTATGTACTCAATATAATAATTGGATCTTGTCGAGTATCTATGGATAGTTTCAGAGTTTCTCCGACACCAATAGCTCTAGAGTCAGTTGTCAAAGTTCTTGTTCTGGACATGAGAGGTGAACTTCCATAGAACCGTGGTGTCCCGTCAGGGAATAACAATAGACCCATCAAAGGCAAAAGTGGTTTTATATTGGGTATCACCCAATAATGTGGTATAGGATTGTAGTTTCCTAGGACTAGATGTTTATTACTATATGATTTTAATCCACTTATCTCAAGTTGTAGCAGCTTTGATAGCTTTGAAAATAAAATATGATAATTTTATATAGATTGAGTAGTGCCATTTATCTTTATGTTATTTTAAAGGGATGCTGGTTAGTTCCCCAATGATGATTTTTCCAGAGGAAGTATTAATGTTTAGGGTGTTATTTGATGCTTCTGTTTTTAGGATTGGGGTGTGTTTTGATGCAGTAGCAAAAAGTAATCTATTATTGGGTAGGGTAGTTATGCCCCCGCGAACGTAACTATGACAAAAAACCTAGAACATACAAAATTCATGTTTTCTATAAAATTTTGGTGTAATTACCTTATTGGGGTACACTTAATGGTCCTCATAGGTCACAAGAGCTTCAATTTTATCCTCTCCCTGTCAGACCAAAACTTGCAGAATTATATGTGGATGGAGTTTCTTCCGGACTACGACCTCAAGATCCCTTACAAGTCAAGAAAGGGGAATGTGGTGATTGATTCCTTGAGTTGGATGTCATAGAATTATGTTGTTCAAGAATCTTTACACTTGTAATAAAATAGTGAAGTTGGATTCATTACGTATGGGCATGAGAGTGGAGGATAGTAGATGCTGTTTGTTTCATATGACAGTGCATTCTTCATTAGTACGATAGGTGGAGGAGCCTCAATGAAGATACTTAGAGGTTGATGTAATGTTTCACCATATTAGTCTGGGTGATGCTTTGGAGGGATAGTCGGAGGATAGACAGAATCAGATGTTGTTTTGTGGGAAGATGTTTTTCCCGGTGGTGAGGCACGAAGGAGTTCTCAGTGACTTCTATAAATCACCCTTGGAGGTAAATTCAAGCGTCTCCATGATGTATCAGTGCATGAGATGTTTGTTTTGGTGGCTCAGAATGAAGTGGGAAGTGGAACATTTTGTGGCAAGGTGCCTAGTGTGTGACAAGGTGCAGGCTGAAAACCATGTTCTCGGTGGTCTTTTGCGCCCCGAAGACATTATCAAGTGGAAGTGTGATGACGTATCAATGTATTTCATCACAAAACAACCCAATGCTAAGGGGGGTTGTGATTTAATCTCTTTAGTGGTGGAATAATTGATGAAATCAGGTAACATCGAAGAGATTAAGATGTCGAGCGTAGTGGATGTGTTAACAGAGAGTTATGTGGGTGATGTTGTAAAGATTCACGAAGCCCCAAGATCAATAATTTTTTATTAGGATGAACTCTTTATTTCACAAGTTTGGAAGGAATTACAACATGATTTTGGATCCCATATACGCCTCCATAGTATATTCAACCCTCAGTTGGATGGGCAGATAGATAGAACCATCCAGAGGTTAGAGGATATGCTATGAGCATGTGTTATGGAATTATGAGGATCGAGGGTACGAAACTTTCCCTGGTGTATTTTTCCCACAATAATATCTATCACTCTACCATTGGAATGGAACCTTTCAAAGCCTTGTATGGTAGACTACATCGTTCACCCATGAGATGGATAGAGGTTGGGAGGTAGGTGTTCTTGGCCCAAAGGTGGTGCAGAGCCTAATGGAAAAGGTTCATCTTTTTCATGAAAGGATTATGGACGCTTAGGATCAGCAGAAGCTGTATGTTGATCATAGGAAGAGACCCATGGAATTCAAGTTTGGGGACCATGATTTCGTAATGGTTTCCCCTCGGCGTGGACAATGGATGTGTCATAGGGGGAGAAATCTTTCTCCTAGGATTATCGGACCATTTGAGGTGTTGGGATGAATTGTCAAGTTAGGGTATCATGTGTTGTTTCCACCACAGTTGGAGTGGATCCACACCATCTTCCTTGTTAATATACTCTATCAGTATCTACACAAAGACTCCCACATCCTAGACATAGGAGAGTAGAATATCGTGTATGATGCGATGTTCATGGATTGATTGGTGAGAATCAAGGATTCTGAGTACAAGGAGCTTCAAGGATGGACCATTACATTGGTTCATGTGATCTGGAGATATGGTGGACTCGAAAAGAGTACATGGGAGTGGGATGCGCAGATGATTTCCTAGTAACCATAATAGTTTTCTGCTTTTTTTATGTTTTTCTTCTATGACTTTCTTGTGTTGAATTATTGACCTTATCACTATGATATAGGTTGTTTTCCATGTTCTATGAATGTGTGTGAAAATTTATGATGTATAGGAAAATAGGACATGATCCAAAAACATGATTCATTACTGTGGATGGGAATAAACTTGTGTGGGTGATTCAGATCCACCCAAAGGGGATATTATCTTGATAAAGGGGAAGAAGCTCCCTAATACAAGTCTCTCGACAGCGTGAAATTTTATGGTCGTGTGATCTCTTAGAAAAGTAGATCCTTAGTGTCTCCCTGGTTTCATAGATGATATATGTCGAGTGGTCTTCCATGTATGTTGAGGTTTTTTATCCAACATTAGAACAACATTGGGTGGTTTACTATTGAGTGACTCTTAAGGGGAGATTTTTCATACATCTTTCATTCTCAAATAATTTTTAAATTCTTAGGGTAAAAAAGTTTGAGTGGTATATTATGTAATAACTCGTATTTTCAAGAGTACCATCCTTTATGAAAATCTAGTGTTTAAGGGTGCTGGGAGGTAATGGTGGCTCGCTTTGATAGTTTTCCAAAATTTCCAGTTATTCCATTTGAATGCCAGTGCATTGACAAGTAAGTGTGTCATCATGTCAGTGTGTCGGCATGTCAATGTTTTTTCATGTTAGTGCATCGTCATGTTAGTGTGTTGGCATGATAGTGTGTCAACATGTCAATGGGTCGATGTGTCAAGGAGAGTCATCATTAATGATTCAAGGGGTGTCGACACCAGTTGGTCAGGGAGGTGGTAGGTCAGGGCATCGGTAGGTCATTTTGTCCATAGATCAGGGTGTTGGTAGGTCATTGTGTCAGTAGGACATGGCATCAGTAGCTAAGAATTGGTAACACAACATTGGTAGCTCACGAATCGATGACTCACCCATCGGTGACTCATTTATAGTTTTCTGAGTATTCCCAATTTCACCCATGTTACATGTTTTTATCCATTTAACATTAATCTATCAACTCACAAATATCTGATGGTCTATCTCCACTATTTATGAGGGGAATTATTAAATCTCAATTAATTAAAATTTGTGATATCACCCATATGTGTTGTCAAACTACAGTCAGACTCCCTATTTCTAGGATCTTGCCTCTTCTTAAAATGTGATCATATTTTACTTATTCCTTATTGTTTCTATTGATACATCAAGATAATTCCTCCATAGATGAGTCAGGTGCCATTATTGGAGCCCATACCACCTAACCATCATGGACTTCATCCTGCAAGTTTCTCTAAACTTGTTCTTGAAGTAAAAAAAGGAACATCGATAGTTGATTATCCTTGAAGGGATTTTATTTTTCTTCTCTTTAATTGTGCATCATGTGGTGTGGGTGTATTAATGTTTCCCTGTAATGAATGAATAGATAATATTCTTGTACTAAAAACTAAACATGAATTTAATATGATCAAAAGATAACATGTATGAATAAAATAATAATCGTTGTGTCATTTGATGTGGTTGCCTATTTAATATTGTTATATTTGTTTCTATTATGGTTGTTATGGCTATATTCCTTCTGAAATTTATGGTCGTCAGTGGTTTTTACTTTTGTATATTTGTTTTTATGTTTTGTTGTAATGTTTTGTTGTATATATTTAACATGAAATCTGATAAATCATGTTCACTCAATTAAATAAAGGGATTCCCCACAATCAAACATTTATGTTAAAACCCTGTTATATCAAAGTTGAAATTTAAGAACCCATGTTGGTTAAATTTGAATACTCTTGGTTTAATTGATCATCAAATGGATAAACTTGTATGAAAAGGGAGTATACTTTTTGTGTTGGTGTCTCTATCTGATAGATTGATTTATAGTGGAATGGATGACCATGTAAGAATCTAAATGAAATTATTATTGTGTTGTGGCCATGAAGAGACGTCGAGTCGTGGGACTGCGGTATGGTTATGGACTCGTTATGTAGTGGGACAACATTGGGGAATTGTTTTGCATTGGGAAAACATTTAGGATTAATTTGGGAAGCTGGGATGAATGGCTGGGTTGTTAGATAAGGAATGAGAGATATCACTTTAAAGACCTATAGTAGGATGTTGTCGAATGGGGATGTGTAGTGAGACTATAAGTCAATTTTGTGCTATTGTGCAGTGAGACTGTAGTTTTTTTTGTTTCTTATTATGGATGTTATTTTAATGGAGGTGTTAGAATAATTTAATTTAAATCCTGTAAAATAAATAAATGTAAAATTAATAAAATGGGTCTTGTGTTTATGCTTGGCAGTGGTTGTTGTATGGTTGTGCATTTAGGGGTTGCAGCAAAAGAAAATCTGGAGTGGAATTTTTGTATGTTCATGTGAAACCTCTAGGTTGGGGATGATTGGTTGATTACCTATATATATATATATATTGTAGTTCCATGGGATTTCAATATGCACCACACCGTTGTTGACCAATATGCGTCGAACACCCCCATTTCATTGTGGAAGGTTTCTTTCCCAATAAACTAGTTGGAGGATGGATGGATGGTTACTGACTTTCTTCCTCGCACCCTATTTAGTATCTTGCTGGTCAGGTTTATCCGGGTATGCTGTAATGAATTGAGGATTAGCATATTCTAAGATTCTTCAATAAATGGTTTGTTTTGGAAGAGGGGAATAAGTTTTTGTGTGCTACGTTTTCTTTACCAAGTATCTTCAGGATGAGGCCCAGGTGAAATCAGGAGAGCAGTGTAGTTGTTGGCTCCTAGGTCATAGTGGGAGTGGTACTGTGCAGTTTGAGGCCCAATTGTGTGCGGGTGGGTTGCGGTTGTGGGACTGCAGGTGTGAATACTATAAGCATCTAGATGATAGATCATTAGGAATTAGTAGTTATCCCGTGGGAAAGTGGTGTAGGGTACTCAGATGATGATGTGATTATATTATTACATTACTTAACTTGTGTTACTTTAGAGAGTGTGCCTTAGTGATATTTGGATGGTTAGTATTCCTTGGTAGGTGCTTTAGGTTCTACTATTTACTCATAGGGACATTGTTATGTTCCCCCACTTGTGTGTGAGTAGAATTAGTTTCCCAACTGTGTATACTTTTATTATCACACTACTAATATAAAACATTTTCAAGTTTCCAAGAGAAAATTGAGGACCGTCATAGGCCACACTAGCACGGGACTCCAGATAGTTTTTTTTCCATCTTAGTTAATTTATTTTGGTACATTTATTTGAGAATTTTCTCTAACCTTGTAGAGGTTTTACATTCAAAAAATTTATTTGGGAAGAGATTCTTGGATATTATTTTTTTCACTTTGTTTTTGGTGTTGTTGGGATTTACCATCGTATCTCCCGATCATGTTCTATAAATTTCTAATGCTTTCTAATTATGTGATATTTTATACTCATCGAAAAAGTATCCACTTTGAGGCCTTCTCAAGGTGGGACTTAGTGGATATTATGTATCTTTCACCTTGAGGATGGATGGGAAGGGCACCATGTCATCCCTTCCCTCATCTTGAAGAAGGTAGGTTGTGATATTTTCCCCTTGACGTGGGCAGTGGAGGCTTAAAGAAGGAAGAAAGCATTTTATGTGGTTCATCGTACCTTTCAAGATTTTCGTACGAGTTGGGGAGGATTCATATCAAAAGTTCCATCCCCACATTTGGAGAGGATCCATGACTTCTGTAACACCCATATAATTCATAGAATGTTATTTTCGTTAATGTAACTCAATAATTTTTACTTCACACCACACCGATTTTCAGCACACCACGACTTACCAAACTAGCCATTCAGAAAACGGTTATGAATAATAGTAACTAAATTTTAAATTTTATACACTCAATATAATTTTAACATCCATATTATGGGTTCCTTAGCCATAATATAAAACAGATTAAAATTTTAATATAAAAGAAGTATTTTTCAAAAACATCAATTTTACCGCCTTTTAATAGAAAACCATTTTTAAATCAAATATTTGAAACTTTTATTTATTCAATTTTACAAAATATATTTCTTATTTTGAAACAGGACATAAAACATTATTATTGATAAATTTTCGAGGCCTTTCTAACCATTTTTATATTTTGATGAATAGTCAAAAAATAGTAAATTATTATTGAAAACAATTCTTTTAATCAATATAATTTAGAGTGTTAAAATATAATTTTTAGTGTTTTAAAGTATAATTAGATTATATTTTTTTCATTTAATCCATTTTTTTTTCATTCAATGTAATTGTACATTTAAATAGTACATAAACACAAATCAATGTTTTGATAGTTTTTACTTCTCAAAAACCTTCTTTCTAGTTTTGACAACGGGAATATTTGTATAAATTAATCAATAAAACTTATATGTCATCATTTTGGTAAAATAGACAACATTTATGAATTTCGAATATTAAAATTTTCTTTGGGTGATTTTTTGGTATTTTTCTGAAAACGTTCAATTTTTTATGGATAGTGGAAAACACTGCGTTATTATTTAAAACCTATTTTCATTTAAATTATTTTTTTATTTAATTTTATTTTTATGTAAAAATAGATACATAATAAAAATATATGTTCAATGTAATTCAATTTAGTAAATTTATAAAAAAATTAGATGTATAAAATTTTATTGATATTTTTAACATCCTTTACCCACCTTCTATGCACATTTACAAATTTGCGTAAAAAATAATTTTACTTCTTCTATTAATTGAATATAAAAAATTATAGAGACATGGTTGACATCAGTATGTAAAATGTGGTTCAATAAGATGAAAATATTTTTTTTGAATAGTAACTTCTCAATATTATTTAACACGGTTAAAATTAAATAGGGTAATTAAAGATAAAAAAGATATTATAATTACCCTAGCACATTTCCTAATTCTATTGGATAAGTATATTTCGAGCAAAATAAAACATAGAAATACAATATCATCCTTTGTATCCACAAGTATTAGATTAAGACATTTATTATTATTTTACATAAAGAAAAATTAAATGTTTTAAATTAAATGTTTAATAACTAAATCATTTTAATATACGGTAATATTGAAGATAAATTACACTATAAATATTAATTTGAATGATAAAAATATTTCCTACATAATGGTATTTTATTTATAATTTTTAGACATCAAATAATTAAATTTATTTATGAAAAAATGATGATGCAATAATTATCTTATTAATTAATGATTAAAATAATTAATATTATAAATATTAAAATAAATGTAAATTTAGACATTTGATGAATTAAAATAATTTTATAATATAATATGACACTTTAGGAATGATTTAATTTATTTGGATTAAGTAAATTTTTTTTCACTTTCTTAAAAACCAAATACTAAATAGTGTGAAAATTGGAAAAAATGAGTTTTTAAAACAAATGCTATATTATTAAAGGTTATAATATTCCTAAAAATATATGGTTCGAAAAAAGGACACATATAAGGATATATAGGTCATTAATGAACCACTTGGGGTTCTCTAGTCTTTTTATAGTAAGTCTATTTACAATTTATTATAATAATACAAGAATACATGGTAAAAGATAAACTATTTAACTATGAGTTAAATATAAAAAATAAGGTAAATAGTGTGACGTAAACCACTCTAAAACCTATTGGTTGAAAGATTTTCGACCCATACCCACCTTATCCTTGAAATAAATCCTTCTAGAGCCATTAGAAACGGAAAATTATTGTATAATAAAATAATATTTCAAACTTTTCTTAAAGTGACCCTCACCTCCCTTATAAAAAGGTACTTCCCCTTCTCTCAAAATCAAACCTCCAAAGACATTTTGATTGGACAAGACCTAATAAAATATCCTCCCAACAACCATCACGTCAACCTAGAGGCCATTAATTGATCATAAATCCAACATAAAGTTCTGTTTTTTATCAATTCAAAAAGAATATCTTGAAGAAGAGGTAATTATTTCATCACGTCTTTCAAATATCTTTTTTTCAATTCCTCTTTCTTTGTTATTTCCATATCTAATTAATAACACCAGTAAAGTCTACATGAAATGAGTTTATTATAAATATGGTACAACCATATTCATTATTTGATCTATCATATGAATGACAATGTGACCATACGTGCGTACGTACAGCTTACCATTTCCACGTCATGGTGTAGTTTATTATTCAACACTTCATTATTTGGATGAGTATAATAATGAGTATAATTGAGGTAAATAATAAATATAACATGTTAATTATTATATATATATATATGATATATAATCAAATTATATATTATTTCAACATCAATAGAATGATATTGTCACTCGTGCGTACGTACGGATTTCCATCTCCGCGAACGCGATGCGATTAATTCTCCATCATAACCGTTACATAATAATTTTCATTTTATAAATAACAATAATTATAAAGAACATAATTTCATTCTGGATATGAATCAGATACATCTTATCCTTAGAAAACATGACTTACGTAACAAAAAAATATAAAGAAAAATGATTCATTTAACACCCAAAACAATGATATTACCGAAATATCATTAACAAATAAATGTTACAAGATCAATTAAGATATCATATGTATGTTTGTGATTATGATGTTCAAAATTATGCATTAAATCATTATAAAATAATCTATTGAAATTAAATGTGATTATTTAACTAATATATTGTCCATATGAATGTTTAAATGGAATTATTTGAATTATCTTTTCCATAATTTGCTGAAGTTTGAGTTTAAAAGGATTTTTTTTAGTCTTATTCATTGAATTAAATGTTTATGCTTATTTATGATACACTATGTTATATTTTTATTCATACTGAGCATATGATCTCACCCCTTTCCATGTTTTATTTTTCCCAGGATGCAAAGAACTATATTATTATTAACCTGTAAGAATAAGCTATGGGATATGAGTGTGTACAAATGGGACACAATGTTGTTGTTTTTGCATATCATGATCTAATATAAAACTTATTCATGTATATAGTTATTCCAATGCTAATAAACTAATCATTCCTTCGAGACGTGATCTCTATTGATCATTCCAATGTTATGTAATAATGTACCGAATCTGGATAACTAGGTTCGTGTCATTACAGTTGGTATCAGAGAGGTTTATTACAAACCTTGGAAGCTATATTTAGAAAAATCAAGAATTAGAAAACACTACCCTAAGATGGAATTTGAGGATTAGTATAGAAAAACATCCAAAAATTTTGGTAATGTAAATATTATTTGGGTTTTCCAAGAAATACATTTCAATTAGGATATGATCAGGTATAGGTGGATCTAGCATAAATGTACCTTGGGGTAAAACCCAAATACACGGATTGAGCTATACTCAAATGAGAATTGGTGCAACAAAATGGGACCGGTTTCACTCTTGGTTATGAAACTCCCATGAGATAATCTTAGGATAATTAAAATTTTATTTACAAACCAATTTGATATATTTTAATATAAAATGAGAATAAATAACATTGGTTAATCTTATGGTGTTTTAGATTTGAAATAAGGTGTCTTGATATTCTCTAAATGATTTTATGACGATTGTTACTCACATGATGCATTCGGGTTTTAGTCAATGACTAGATTCTATGTAATTCATTGTAATAATGAACATGATGAACTAGGTGGGAACATTGGTGGAGATAAGAAACTAAATGGAATGTTTCTAGGTGTAAAATATATCATGTTCATACAGAAGTTAGATTCCAAAAAAATGATCAACAATATATACAATAACCAAATCCAAAACACAATAAAGAATGGAAATGTGGGGAATGATAAGAGCTCCAATAGGGGAGACCATGGAGAAATGAAATCTTAATCTCCAACATGTCGAAAATGTTGAAGGAGACACCCAAAAGGTGTCTCATTGAAATAATGAAATACTTTATGTGTGGGAATGTAGCACATAAAGAAAATAATTGCCGAAGGAAAATGGAGAGTACTGTGGAATAAAATAAAAACAATCCTAATAATAAATTTATAGTCATATTAGGTGAATTTAGAGGACCTATGCATTACCCGAGTTAATTCCCTATTCTATAGGATAACCACTAGGTCAAGGGAGAATATATATGGAAATAAATTGATGGAGAAACTTTTAAAATTAATAATGCTCTTTGTTGATTGGATTACATTGGAAGACTATTCTCTAGTATGTGTAACCTTATAGTTTGTTATGTGAAAATTGTATTTGATGAAGAATTATCTTTTCTTTTGTTAATATAGTTATAAAGAAACCATTTGGGTTTATATAATCATTGAATTTTTGGAAATTACAACTTATTAATTTTTGGGATGAAAATTTGAGTTATGAGATAACAGTTGTATTCAAATTATATTATGGTCATTTTGGGAAATTTATCTCATTTTGGGAATGTTGGAAAATATAGTTTTTTAAAAAGGACAACATGCAGACCGTGTGAGAACCTGTCACGTCAGAAAAAGCTATGGGAATCGAATCCACAACCAAAGTGCGGCTGAGATTTATCATTTACCACTAGACTATGTAAAGTCCCTAGATAGTGTGACTATTTTTCTACATTAAATGATTTTATTGATCAATAATAAGTAAATTTTTGATATTATGTATTATCAAATTAAAATCCTTATTATTGGAAATTGATTTTGGGAATAAGTGAAAAATGTTATTTTAGAAGACGTTGCCTATGTTTCGAACACTATACTCCTAAGGAATATAGAATAATAAAGGATTTCATTTGAGGATTAATGGAAGATTTTTTTTAAATAATATCTGTTTTTTAGATTGATTCCAGTTGTTAATGTAAATGATTAACCTATCATATAGATTATGTGATTTGGTTAATTACACTTCTGTATGAGATTTTAAGTGTGGTTGATGTTATTTGGAGATAAATTTTATGATTTACTATGATAGACTATGTGATTAAATTCTTCTTTGATTTGGGTTTCAATCTTAGTTTGGATTATATTGAAGGATTGTAGGGATAATTGTTTATTGAATGGTCTTTATTGAACTTTGGTTATTGTTTGTTTAATTTTTGTTAATTAAGATTAGTATTTTTTCTATAAAGTATTATCCATTTCAGGGATCATCTGATCTTTCACTAAACATTTGTTTTTGGTAAACCTCTAAAGGCAAGTGAAAGATATAGTTTATCCTTTTTGTATTATGTGATTCTCTAAAAGTAGATTCTTGCACATCAGATGTGACCAAGTCATCTTGAATACTCATCGTTCGGAGAAAAGATGATTTAGTTGTATAAATTTATTAAAGGATGAAAATCTAGTTAAAAAGTAAGTATATCACCTATATGTTTTTAGTCAATATCATAAATAAATTCCTCATCTTTATGAAATAGAACATGTTACAAAAAACATTGTTTATTTACTTTTCTTACTGGGTAACTAATAACTATTTAACCCATTACAAGTTTTTGGTTTTCATTCTTTTAAATTTCTCTTCATCATTTTGTCTATCACTATCCATTTCAACTTGACCCTTAGTTTATCTTCCTGAACCACGTTTTCCTACATGGATTCCTAGTATGGGTTAACTCGATTGACATTTGTACGTCTCTTTCTTTCTATTAAAGTGATTGTTTTCTTGAATCTTTTTACGATGTGGGACATTCAATGGAGTTCCAAAGGTTAATTTTAAAATTGAGTGGAATAAATTTCCAAAATTAGGGAAGAATGTAACACCCCAAGATTTTATAGTAAGTTATTTTCATTAATGTAATTCAATAAATCGAGTTACATGAAAAACTGAGATCGAGCGCACCACGACATACTAAACTAGACATTAAAAATTTGGTTATGAATATTATTAACATAATTTTGAATATTATATACTCCATATAATTTTAAAATTCATATTATGTGTTTTTAGGTATAATATAAAAATAAATTTAATTTTTCAGATAAAATTAGTATTTTTCAACAAATGAAATTTTACCGCATTTTAATGAAGAAACCTTTTTAAATCCAATATTGGAAACATTTATATATTAAATTTGATAAAATAAACATCTAATTTATAAGAGGGACATCAAAATTTTGTTTCGATAATTTTTTTTGGTTTTCTATTAACATTTATATTTTGATGAATAGTGACAAAATACTAAATTTTAATTGAAATTAAATTTTTTATTAAAAATAATATTGAGTGTTAAATTATAATTTTGACTGGTTTTTAATTATAATTAGATTATATTTTTATAATTTGATCTAATTTTGTCCATTGGAAGTAATTTTAAACCTAAATTGGACAAAAAAACATATCAATATTTTGATAGATTTTACTCCTAAAAAACCCCACTTTCTAGTTTCGACAACAGGAATATTTTTTAAAATTAATTATTAAAACATATATGTTTTTAATTTTGTAAAATATAAATCATTTTTGATTTTTGAATATAAAAATTACCTTTGGGTGATTTTTTGGTATTTTTCTGAAAATGTTATATTTTTTATGAATAGTGAAAAATAATATGTCATTATTTAAAACATAATTTTTATTTAAATAGTTATTTATTTAATTTAAATTTATTATAACTCTAAACAGATAAATAATTCAAATATAGGTTCAATTTAATTCATTGGGATCATTTTAATATAAAATTAAATGTATAAAATGTTATTGAATTTTAACGTCTTTTACCTACCTTCTAAGAACATTTACATATTTGCATAAAATGTAATTTTACTTCTTCTATGAATTTAATTTAAAAAATTTGAAAGATAAGGATGACATTAGTATGTTCAATGTGGTTTAATAGAATGAATATAATTTCCGATGAACAGTAATTTTTCATTTTAATTTAGCATGGTTAAAAGTAAATAATGTAATTAAAGGTAAACATGATATTATAATTAGCCTAACATATGTAATAATTCTATTGGATAAGTGTATTTTGACCAAAACCATCCTTAGGAATAAGATTTGATTTTTGTATCCACTTTGATCATATTATGATAGTTATTATTATATTATTTAAAGAAGAGTTAAAAGGGTTAAATTCCATGTTTAATAACTAAAACATTGTTAATATGGGGTAAAAAATAAGATAAATTCGACTATAAATATTAATTAGAAAGATAAATATATTTCCAACATAATGTTAGAATATTTATAATTTTTAGATATTAAATATCTAAATTTATTTATGTCACAATGGTGATGAAATAATTACATTATTAATGAATGATTAAAATTATTGATATTAAAAATATACAAATAAATGTAAATTGAGTGTTTTGAGGAATTACACTAATTTGATAGGTTAATATGAAATTATAGGAATTATTTAATATATTTGGATCTAGTAAATAATGTTTTGGTGACTTCTACAAAAACAAAATACTAAATAGTATCAAAATTGAAATAAATGAGTTGTTAAAAACAATACTATATTATTAATGTTATAATATTCCTATAAAACAATTGTTCTAAAAAATGACTAATATAATGATATATATGTCATTAATTAACCACTTGGTGTTCTCTTGGTTTTTTATAGTGTGTTTATTAACCATTTATTATAATAATACAAGAATACAAGGAAAAAGTTTAAAAATTTAATTAAGAGTTAAATCTAACAAACAAGGTTAATATGGTCACCTTAAACTATATAAAAAATATCGGTTGAGCAATTTTCGACCTAGAAACACCTTATTTGTGAAATAAATCTTTTTTGAGACATTATAAACCCAAAATTATTGTATAATAAAATTATATTTCATGCTTTTCCTAAAGTGACCCTCACCTCCCTTATAAAATGGTACTTCACCTTCTCTCAAAATCACACCACCAAAGCTATTTGGCTCAGCCAAACTCTACTCAAATATCATATAAACTACCCTTAATTCAACCAAGAGTCACTGCTTTTATCATAATTCCAACCTATCAATCCCTTTTGAGCAAATCAAAAGGAAGCACCTAAAGAAGAGGTAATTATTTTATCACCACTTTCAATGTTATTCTATTCTTCCACTTCCTCTTTCTTAGTTACATAAATAAAAGAATAATAAATACATTACCTTATACATACTTTGATGTTATTATAAATACAATATAATTATATTCATTAATTTATCCATCCAATGAATGAAAAAGTCACCATACGTGCGTACGTACAGGTTACCATCTCCACATCGTGGTGTAGTTTGTTATTCAACACTAAATTATTTGGTTGGGTATAATAATGAGTATAATTGATATAGTTAATAAATATAACATGTTAATCATTTATTATATACGATATACAATCCAATTACATAGGATTTCATCATCAATAGAATGATTTTGTTGCTCGTGCGTACTTACAGATTACCATCTCCACGAACGAAATGACATTCATTCCCCATCGTAACCATTCAAGAATAATTTTCATTTGGTGAATAAAAATAATGAATAAGTACTTAATTTCATTATGGATATGAATAAAATTCATCCTATCCATAAATAACATGACTTATGTAACAAAACATATAAAGGAAAACAAAGCAGTTAACACCCTAAACAATGATACTACTAAAATATCATTATCAATGAAATATTAAAAAATCGTATAAGATATCATATTTTTGTATGTTATTCTTGTATAATTTAATAAAAATTATTTAACTATTATATATTATGTTACCCTAACCTCTACTAAAGAAAAGTTCAAGGAAATGAGGTTTCATCTCTCTTATTATTCTTGTGAGATTCATAATATATTGCCAATATTTCCTTTTGTGTGTTTTATGTACTGCCCATGATTGTATTATTTTAGTAATATAATTTAATTTATGGGTATTTAAATATTCATTGTTTGATCCTTCTTTCATAGGGTGTATTCTTCTTGAGTTACAAAATCGGTAAGGGAATTTCTAATTTCTAATTCCACTCATTGGGTTTCACGCAAATCATCATTGATTATTTTAGTCCGAGATTATGGGTGAAATAACTATTAATTTATTTATGTAGAAATTTCCAATGCCCTTTGTGTGGATATGATTTTTATACACATAATCACTCCATTTATATATTCTCAAGTCATCAATATGAACTACATAAGAGTAATCTTAACTCAATTTCCATTCAATGTGTTAAACACCCAAGTCATTGTTGTTGTTTTTTCAATAATATGTTTGAATGTCCTCTGATTTATTTACATTTAATATACTATCATATTGAGTGTATTTATATTTTTCACACATAATTATTTCATTGATTTATCTTTAACATAAGGATATAGTATTTATAAGGGATTTCTTCTCAATTTACATTCTAATGAGACATCTTTGTTGATATGCACCAATTCACTTTTATATCATTTATATACTATTACTTGACATAATATATAATGAATTACTTTATTCTCATGATATTATAAGGTTTTTATCACCTTAATTATTTTTATTCAAGCGTCTCTCATTTGGTAAGGAACTACAACTAAAATATAATTTTAAATTATTTAATGAATTATTATTCTCAATCATTCTCATTAATGTATATTTTTAATAATGGTTTTAAGGATTTATTTATATGGACATGAATATTATAAAATTAATAATCCTTTAAAAAATTTCAATGTGGTTTGGGGCACTTTTATTCATAAATATCTTTTAAACGACTTCATGGATAAATAGTGCGACTTTTAAATGTTATCAAGAAAAGGGTATATTTATCTCAAATAGTTTTACTAATTATTTTCATCTATATCAATATCCTTCATTGTATTTATTTTTTTATTTAGGTTTATTTATTATAATACAATCCTTTATATTGTATTTAATGAGTTATGATTGACTGTGGATGTGCTATTTTTATGTCGTTCAGTGTTTGTGGTGAAAATATAGACATTTCGTATGCTAGTTTTATTACAATTGATTATATTATCTTCCATACATTTCATATGAGGAATTCATTGGACTTAGTTAATGATAGGTGGAGCCCTCTATTGCTCTTCAATGTATCGTTAGGTCTCATGAGACAATCTAGTGTCCTGACCCAAGTCATTGACAAAATCATTATTTGTAGTCGTGGCACGAGGACTTGACTATATGGTTAGGATGTCTAGAATTATGCCTTCAATAATTAAACATTTATCTATTTATATAAAATGGGACTATAAGACTAGAAGAATATCTATGTGATTATTTAAATGGCACTATATGATTTATCTTTTCCATATTATACTGAATTTTATGTTTAAAAGGCTTCTGTTTTAGTCATATGAATTTCCATAAATATTTGTGCTTATTTATGATAGTCTCTACTATATTGTTATCCTTACTAAGAATTTGAGCTCACCCTTTCAATGTTTTATTTTTTCCATTATCTTAAAAGTATATTATGATTAACCTGTAGGAATAGGCTAAGGGATTTGACTATCTTTAAAGGGGACACAATGTTGTTGTTTTTATATTTCATGATGAAATGTAAAACTTATGTATCTATCTAGTACATCTAAGGATACTAAAACAATATATCATCAATAATTCTTCACTAATAATCACAAAAATGTTATGTAATAATACATCGCCTATGAGTAACTTGGGTCGGGGTGTTACAACATCTTCCATGTATCTCATCTCTGTTGGTATTTACATGATGACTCCCACATCATTGACTGCGAAGAGTTGGATATCAAGGATGACATGACATTCATTGAGTTACCAGTAACAATAAATGATCGTGAAGATAATGTGATTCATGGAGGTATTATTCCCATTGTTCATGTGCTCTGGAGGGATGATGGCCTTGATGAGAGGACTTATTTACTAGAGGCATTGATGTGTTCCCATTACCCAGAGATGTTTTGAGTTTTTTCTCTTATGTTATTCTTTTGTGATTTTCTTGTGATATAATTTTTGGACTTGTTTTCTATGAGATGTGTTGCTTCCTTGAATATTTGTGTGAAAATTCATGGCATGTGGGGGTTAGAGGACCTGATCCCTAATCAAGATCCATTAATGGGGATAAGATTAATCTTTTGTAGGTGAGTTAGTGTTTCCCAATGTGGATAATATCTTGACATGGAGGAAGGAGCTCCCTAATCTATGTGTCTAGATAGTGAGAGTATGGAATATTCTGTGTTTTTTTTAGGAAAGTGGGGCTATAGTGTTTCTAAATATTTTCAGGAGATAGATACTATGGATTTCTTTCTTGAATGTCTAGGTTTTCACTCTTGATTTAGAATAAGACAAGGTGGTTTTCTCCAGAGAGGTATCTTAAGGGGTGGTTTTCCGAACCCCCTTTCTTATGGATAATTTTTGAATTTTAAGAGATTATAATAGTTTGAGAGGTATCTAATGTAATGAAATAGCTTTCCTGAAACCATGTATTTTTGGAAAACCCAAATTTTCTGGTGTTTTTGGGAGGCAATGGTGGATCGTTTCGAATGATTTCCCAATTTGATGTTTTTTTCATCAAAGACTTGGGGCATCAGAATCAACATATTAGGGTGATGGAATATCATTGTAGTGGCATGCCAGTGTGTCATTGAGTCAAGGAAATTGGATTCAGTGATTCAAGGGAATCATCATCAGTGAGTCAAGGGTGCCAGTGTTAGTGATTCATGGGCATTGATAGGTCAGAGCATCAGTAGGTTGGGGTTTCGATATGTCATTTCATCAGTTTCTCAGCATTTGTAGATCACTGTCAGTGGCTCAATGTCAATAGGTTGTGTCAGTGGCTCACTCATCGGTGGCTTCATAATGGTGAATCTCCCATCAATGAATCGTCCATTGGTGACTCACCAATTAGTGACTCATTTTCAATTTTCCTAGTTTTCCCTAGTTTTCTAGTTTCCTCACCCTTACGTATTATTTGACATAAACTGATTTTAGATCCATTTTTGTGGGTTTTTAAGGGAATTTTTAAAATATTATAATTATATATTTAATATCCTAATGTCTTGGGGGGATTTTAGATACTCAAACCCACTTAATATTAACCATAAAACGACATTAATGACTTTTGGAAACTATTCTCCATTAATATAAAATTTGGCACTTACAAGTTGGGATCTTCAATTAATAATGTTTTTTCTATTTTATCTTGGTGAATCTAGATTCTTACTCCCAAAAATTATCGTTCAATTATGTTAGGGACCCTCCTTCTCAATTTTCTTAGAGTCCAATGCTTCTCATTGAACTCCCTATTCTTTGTGTAAAGACTAACTTTGATCCTTTGGTCATCCAGTAGGTATTTGTTCTATATATCTTAAATTTTTAATCATATAGGGTGGGCTTAATAATGATTCACTATGAATAATGGTGAATACACATTCATGAAACATGAAATAAATAATATTGCGAGCCAACAGATAATGAGTTAATTTAATAAATGGATGGGAAAGGATACATATTCAATCTTCTATTTTATTTTGTTATCCTTGATTCCATATATATTTTTGTGGATGCATGCATTTTAATAATCATGGCCATTAGTGGTCCTTTCAAGCACACTGTTCGTGTTCAATTTTTTTCTTTCATATAGTTAGATAACTGTTTGTAACATGAAATATGCTTAATCACATATACTCGGTAAAATGAAATGAATTCCCTAGGATAAAAAATCTTGTGTGATTAACGCTATTTATCAAGTGTTATTAAATAAAAGTGTTTAAAAATTATAATATTCCATGATTGATTGGTGTTGTTGAGTGTTATGTCCTGTTGTGTTTTTTGACCTTGTGTGAGAAATGTGGGGCTACGTTTGGGTTCATAGTTATGGGTACAGGGGTAGTCAAGGGTTTGGGTTCTGTGAGAGGGGTGTGGTATGTGTGTGCAGTGGGTACATGGTCTATTGGTATTTGTTTTAGGGATTTTTCTGTGGGGATTCATGAGTGGGTTGATGGTATAACACATTGAGAGATTTATTTATTTCAGAATAGATGAACTTGTAGGTAGTTGAATTCATATGTCTATGTTGTGGCCACAAGGAATACATTGGGATGTGGGACTGTGGTGTGTTTAGGAACTTGTATGTGATGGGACTACATTAGGAAATTCTTTGGGCATAGGGGTTATGGCACCAAGTTGTGAGATAATGATTTTTCAGTATAATTTTCAAAAATGATAGTTGGAAATAGATAAACATGTGTCTTGGAAGAATGAGAGTGTGTGTATTGGACTGTAAATATGGTTTTGTGTTGTTGTGTTGTGGCACTTCAGTTTGGTTTCTCTAGTTATTTTTATATAGTTATGGATGGTAGTTTCTTGGTGGTGTGAAAATAGATTAAAGTGACTCCCTAAAAAATGGATTTGAGCGCAATTAAATAAAAAAAGGATGGGTTATAATTTGACATTATTTATTGTGCGGTTGTGCATATGGGGGGAGTAGAAAAAGTGGAACTGGTGTGTCTGTTAATTAGTTGGAAACCCATATGTTATTCTAAGTGTTTGATTACCAATATGTATATAAAGTGTAGTTTCTTATTATTTCTATACACACCCCACCCTTGTAGAGCACCATGTTCCGAACACCCCTATTTAATGGGGGAGAGTTTCTTTCCCAACATCATGAAGAGTGGATGGATAGCTGGTTACATACACTATTCATTGAAGCATCCTTTGGGATATTACCCATCATGCATATCCGAGCAGGTTTTAATGTCTTGAGTCCTACCATAGTGAAAGATCCATCAGGAGAGTGTTTATTTTTGTTCATAGGACTATAAATATCTATTTTTTTGACTTTTTTCGCAAGTGTCATACGGATGAGACACATCTATCTTTTGGAGACAGGTGTGGTTGTTGTGGCCCAATTATCATCGGGTGGGATTGTGTGTGGTCTGAGGCCCAAGTGTGCGAGGGCAGGTGTGGTAGTGGTACTGCATATGGGAAGAGTGGTTTCATGAAGAAGTTATCTATTAAAGTTTATAATTTAACTAGTGGTAAAGGGGTGCAGGAAACCCAAATGTCTACGTGCTTGTAGTATTACATTACTCGACTTGCATGATTTAGTGAGCATACCTTGCCGAGGTTCGGTTAGTTAGTTTTCCAAGGTAGTTTCTTTGAGGTTATACTATTTTCTCATAGGGACATCAGTATGTTCTACCACTTGTGCACGAGTAGCTTTAGTTTCCATACTGAGTAGACATGTATCCTCACCCTATGTATATACAACTTTTTTTAGGTTTCTAGGAGGACATTGAGGACCATGCTGAACTATACTAGCTCAAGCATCATGATTTGTTATTATTCTTGCCTAGTTTCTTTTCATAGGTACCTTACGTTAGAGTTTTTCTGTATTGTATACAATAATTACTTTTGAACATGCATGTCGAAATGGATTTTTGATTTACTTTTACTCTTAGTATTTGTAGTTTTTTTGGGATTTACCATCTTATCTCCCAATCTTGTTCTATAAAAAGTATAATTCCATCCATTTTTGTCTAAGATTTAATACCCTTGGTGCTAGTCGCTACTATGGGGCCTTTTGAAGGTAGGACTCATGGGGGTCAATATCTCTTCTTCATTTTGAGGAAGGAAGGCCATGGAACATTCTATCCCTTCCCTCATCTTGATGAAGGTGGGTCATGACATCACCTTTCTGTGAACTCTCTAATAATAGGATAGAAATATTTATGGTTTAGAAAGGAAAAATATTGGATGAATAACAAAAAAAATTACTTATTTGAATAAATAATGATAGAAACAGATTTTAGGACCATTGATCCTTCAAAATAGAGGATATAAATATTGATCATAATTTGGGAAATGAAATTTCTATGATAATAAAAAAACATAAATTGAAAATTATAAGTGGAACAATAAAATAATTTTTTTGAGTTTTTTAAAATATTCATCAATATTAAAGATACATATTTCAATAAAACAACATTTTCATAATGGTGATTTGACGTTTATTAAATAATATTACAAATTAATTGATACATACATATAAACCCTTGAAATGATATGATGATCACATGTTGGAAATTTTGTGAGAATGACAACAACATTTTATTTAAAAATATGGAAAACCATTTTAATATATACAAATACAATTGTACACAACCATCATATTAAGACAGGGTTAATTTTTTTTAAATAATTTATGATGTCAAATAATATGTTTACATGAGATAATAAATAATTTTATTTACATATATAAAGAACAACATAACTAGGAATTAAAATATCATCTAGGAGGAATAATCATTGTTTATGTGAACAATGTTTATTCATAATAATGACATACAATTTATGGTAAATAAATTGATTGAGGTGGAATATTTTAATAAAAGGGTAATATTATAGTTAGTAAAAAATAATTAATAATAATATAAAATATAATAATGGAACTGACCAATCATGCAATAAATAAGTTCATGAAAAATCATTATATATTAATAAATGGATTTCGGTTAGTAGAAAATCCATCTTTGTTATGTATTGTCTAAAATAAAGGATATTGGAAACAGAAAACAAAATGGATTTACAAACCCCATTAATTTATTTAATATATTAAAGGACATTAATATTGAATCAATCACACTATAGTGATGATATGCAAATGAAAAATAAGAAATTAGTTTCATGAATTTAGTGTTGACATAAATAAAATGATACCTTATTTCCATTTTTATTAAAATGTAGTCTAATATAATTAAAAAATATAAAAATAATAACAATAATATATTTATGAAAATTTTTCAAATAAATATCTACTTTAAAAAATTATTAATGTCTATTTTTTAATATATAAGTTAGTTATAGTTTATTTTTACCATTAAGATGTTATTAACATTAATTTCTACACATGTGATTTATGATTTTAGTTTTTTAACCCATTCATTGATGTTATGTACATAATTAAATGATAAGTGAAGGTACTACAACAAATAACATATATTTATATTCAAATATCTTAACTATTTCCCAATGTTTTTTTGATGTTGTGATAATATAGAATATGTGATGGCTTATCCCTGTAATAGTATTGATTAAAATGGACGTTCAATGACTAGATAATAACCTCATATAAAAATGAATGAAAAAAATATACTAGTAAATATTTTCTTATTATATTATATTACTATTATTAGTTTCCTTCATATTGATATAAACTATAAAATTTTAGTCATTTGTTGAAGATGGTGTTAAGACACATCCAAACTTGTTCATACACTAATTTATTATTGATTATGGTAATGAATTTTTTTCATATTTAAATAATATAATTAATAAATAATGATAAATATCTAATTTTTTTACATTCATTAATGTGAATTTTATTTTGAATATTTTTAATTCATAAGAATAAAATAATAGTGGCAAGATATATATTAACCTTGAGAGGAAGCAGTATGCACGTGAATGGTTTACATTTTCCCATCAAATAAAATAAGATAGAATGTTCTTGGATAACAATTTTCGACATAAAAATGAAAATAATATTAGATATGTCATGTTTATTATTCAATTAACTTCATATAACTAGATAATATATGTAGTGGTGAAAAATTAAAGACACCTATTTTCGGAGGATGTTTTCTACACAAATGGATGATCAATATTCTTCTATTTTATATGTTTGTAATATTAATTAAATATTTATTTTATATTAATTTATTATGAATCATATATTATAATAATAATTTAAAATTTATAATACTATAGTTGATTATGTATTAGAAGAGAATAAATAATAATAATTTTTTTTATTAGTACTCCTTTTGATACATTTTAAATTCTCTAGAAAGAATCATTTGAATGAAGGAATTAGAATAATAATTTTGTAGAAGATAATATAGTTTCATAATGTAACCTAATTGATATGGGATCAGAGAACTGATTATAAAAAATTTATAAAGATATGTGTATCTTTAAAAGGGTGGAAATGATCAACTATATGAAGTGAAGAATGTGTAATTTTTTAAAACCCAATTATTTTATAATAATGGATCAACTCTATTAACGGTACAATGATTCCTAAATTAATAAATAATAGATTCATGTGTGGTATAGGGTTTATATATCCTCAATAATTTATTTTCACACATGATTTTAAATAGCTTTATTTCCTCTAGTCATATATTTTTTTACTTACAATCGTTTTTTATTTTTCTCAGTAGGAAATATTTTACCCAATTTACTTTTGCTTCACTAAACATATAAATTAACTCGAATTACAAGTTTTTTGGGTGATTAACCAAAATCTGTTTTTAAATTATTCATTTTAAAATTATGTATTTTAAATATTAATATATAAATTCAATGATCTATATATAATATGTCACTTTTTATAGACATATAATGTCATCGAAATTATTTTTTATTCATTATTTTCATTATTTACAAAATAAATGTGTGTTAATATAATTATATTTGTGAAAATAAAATATTTCAGTAATTATTTAAAATATATAATTTTATTTGTTATTTAAAATTTTTAGAACATTAAGAAAAAATTTCTATGAAAGTAAATCATTCACCATTATCATGGTAATTTATGTTAATCTTAGTAATATAAAATTTACAAAAAAATAAAATTCAAATAAATAAATAATATTGTTAGTTTTATGTCAAAAAAAAAATTCTTTATTTAAATTCATAATGTGATAAAATATAATATGTAATGGAAACACATAAAAAAACATATTTTGGAATCATACATTGGTTTCAAAAAAAATTATAATTTAAATTTATTTTTTTCATATAATTTATTTCAATTAATATATATATATATATATTATTTAAAATATTCATAAAAAATTATGTTATTCCGTTTCCATAAAACGCATTGATTTAAAAAAAATAATTTTTCACACTTGAACTAAATGTAGTTTTTTTTTTGTAAAAAATAAAAATAACATACTAAGATAATATTGAGATAATTAATTAAAAATTTATATTAATATTTATAATAAAAAATACTGTGAAAAATTAAATTAATTTTTAAAAATAAAATATTCAAAAATATATATATAAAAACACATTCTTTTTCCATAAAATTGGATATGAGGTTCAAAATTATACTTGATAATTAATTTATTGAAATAATAATGTACTGATTCAATACTTTTAATATCTACATATTCTAACCCTCTATATTTCAGAATATCATGTATTCAATATATATTATTTGGTGGCACACACAAGAGATTCTCCCAGTAGCATTGATCCCATGTTTATTTCAAATGGAAATAATCATTCTCCCATAAAAGTGTCATAATAGAAATTTATTTGATTTTCAAATTAAGATTGGTAAAGCATAATTTATATTAAAGCTACTAATTTTTATTCTTAGACAATTGAGCTTTATAATGTCTAATTCTCTAACTATATTCCATTTTAACTCCTTTTGTTCTTAATTTTTTAATATTGATATTTCCTTTTATTAATGAAATTTAATTACTATTTTATAATGATAATATTATACATTAAAATAAAATCATTTTACTTTAATATAATGGTTTCATGCATTTCAATAATGTGTTGTTATGTTATGAGAATGAAATATTTAATTGAGAAATTAAAATTTTTGAGGATATGTAAATATAAAAGTGGATGAAAACATTCAAATTTTTGTTAGCAATATCACTCCTAGCTTTGATGACTCCTAAAAAAAATTATTATAAAGATAACTATTGATAAAAAATCAAGGAATCCCACTTTTCTCTGATCATTGTCTGTGTTTCAGGCCTACATGGGTTTTCTAATAAAGTTTTTATGTCTAACTATGACATTTTTCGCATTGAGTTTTATAATACTATTTCATAATTCATTTGTCAGTCCACTATGGTATATAAATTTAAAACTAAATTAATTTTTTTGATACCAAATAAAGAGAACACTCTTGATATCAATGAATTCTGGCTTGTGGCTATTGAGAAACCAATTCCAATGATGATCAGTAAGATTATGGATATTAGTTTGGGATGGATAGCCGATGGTTTTTTCACAAATAATTCATTTTTTTCATTCATAGAAGGAAAATTCATTATATTCCTTAATTTTTTTGAGAGTGTGAAAAAATCACGAGGAATAAGGTAATGTCAGGAAATATTTCAAATAAGTTTAATATTTCAATGGTTGTTGATATAATAAAATGGAGTATACTTTTTTCCATTATGAGAGTGCATGGGTTATCTAATTACTATCAATTATATATATTGAAATATAAATAGTTCATTTTTTTTAATTTTAAATGGGTCTCCTTGGAGATTCAATTTCCTATATTAAAATTATTTTTGAGCACTATAAATAAGTTGTTGGCTAGTGATTAGTCAGAACAAGTCATTTGATGTGTTCGGATAAGGGGTTCACATATACAAAACAAATATTCTCTATGAACCATGATGTAAGGAGAGGATCCAACCAATTTATATATCTTGGATCCACTCTTTTATACTGTAGGGTTATAAGATTCCATATAGAAAATTAATTCTTTAGGAATATAAATTAATAGGAAACATGGAAAGGAAACCTCATGTCTCAAGAAGGGAGGGTTTTTTGGTTAATTTAGTGGTCACTTCTTTGTTTGTATAAACCCATAAATTTATATAGCTTTCCATAAACTCCTCTCAAATAGATGTAGATCATGATTCTCTACATTTTCATTAATGGTTCTATTCGTGATAGGAATTTAATTTCTGTGGCCTGGAAAGATTGTGAAAAACAAGTGGATAAGAGTGGGATTTGAAATAATTATTTTAGGATATTCAATTAGAATCATCTATTAATGTTTACCTTGAACCTCATTGACTCTTCAATGGAATTTATCTCCAGTATAATTTTAGATAATCTAATAAACATGTATTATATGTTCTTCCCATCATCAGTGTATCCAAATATTTAGCATACTTGTAATGGAATTTTAAAATTTTCAATGTGGATGGTCTATAAGAATTCAACTCTTAATTTTTGAAGAAATAATTTCCCTTTATAGACAATTACAGATGATGTGTATATTCTATATGCAATGAAAGTTCAATTTAATTCTAAGATGAAGATTAATTTAAGTTCACATAAGCTATTACCGAATAATTTTGAGGTGGAGTTTGACTGGTATGTGTATACTAATATGGTTATTTATATATAGAAACGAAATTTAATTGGGATATTCATCATTATGGACTATTATATATACAACTATTGTGGATCCCATGAAATTAATTCATGGATTTTAGTTATCAGAATACCCATTATTCCACATGTTGTGTAACTACTACATTAGAGAATTTGGAGGTAGATAATACCATTTCAATGCCTGGTTAAACACCTAGAGAATAGCCTTACCTCTATCTGTCATATATTCATTAATTTAGATCAATACATGGAAAACTTATTTGTTATATTTTTATGTAATAATAGGTTATGGTAATATATTCTTGATTTTTTTGATTAAATGAATTCTCTTGGAAGCATTGAACAATGTATGACATACATCTCAAGAGCTAGTTGTAGTAAACAGGTCCATGCACTTCTACTATCTGATGAAGATACTCGAAACACATTCATTTGGTGTGAATTTAATTCTCAGGCATTAAATAATTAGACAATATCTTTTCATGATAGAAGTAGTTTAATTCATAGGGGTGTGTGGATATATCCATGAATAAAATATAACCAATGAAGAATGTTTTCTCTGATATTAATATTGTGAAATCCTTTGGTGTCTATTTAGGGATCCAAAATCCACAGATGGTTATTTATGTTAGATAGATAACTAACATTTTTTTGGTCGTTAATGACAATGTGGATGGTGTGGCATTAGGTCCATTAGGACCATTGGGTTGTGGTGGTATCTTCCATACCTATTAGGGCCTCTTTAAGGGTTGTTATTATAACAATATAGGGAATGCAAATGTTATTCAGGTATAATTATAGGTTATGATCAAGGAGGTTAGGTATTATATTAATTATAATGGATGTCTTATATGGTGTGAATCAAATTCAAGTGTGGAAAGCTAAAATCCATATAATTCACTCAATGAATTTTATATGGATGAGTTATCCATATTGGATTGAATGATTTTAGGTTTATGTTCAACATTATCTTGTTTTTTCACATGTTTATAGATAATTAAATCAGTTTGATGATTCTCCATCCAATAGATAAATTTTTGAGGCATGCTTGAGATGTTCTTTTGTTGTACCAGACTTTTTTCATGGTCTCGTTCATGAGGATGCATGTGGCGATGTGTATATCGTTCTTTGTAAACCCCCTTGTAATGTTATAACTAATACATTTAATTAAAAAAAAAATTATGATAAGGCTTGGATACCTCATGAACCATCATATTAAATTTATGGGTGGTACACGCTATATATAAATAACTACATGTTGTTCAATTATCCACTTGTTCTACAGTTTCTGTAATTATCAGATAAAATTTTATCCGGATACAAGAAATTTGATTTTTTATCCCTTATATATATACATTGTGTACCCTATAGAAAGTTCCACACGTATATATTTCAATTATGTTGAGAAAATAATTACTTTAGTGAAATTTCATTATAGCTAAACACACCACATACCATACTATCTAAGTTTTGTATTGGTCTATTTATGGTTTTATTGAGGATTTGAAACCTAGTATATAGTATAAAATGTATCATTAGTCTAGTTAATATATCATAACATGTATATAAATTTAATATCAATATATAGGTTATTTTTATCCACGTTTCTATGTATAAATATTGATGATTTTAGATCCCATATACAACAGAAAAGTTGAGGGTGTGTCTTTTAGAGGCTGATTTAGAGATGTTAATCTCACATTTCCTAGGTAAATATTCTTCATATATGGTAATTAGGGTAATCCTTTAGAGATAGAAATTATATTTTAACTTTTATATTCAATAAAATTATAAATAAGTATATTGGTATTTAATGTTAAATATTATTAAAAACACATAATGATTATAATGACTTATATCTTGAAAAATAGTTTTTCAAGCCATTAAATATTGTATTCTGAAATTTGATATTGTCATATAAAACATCTAATAGTTATTAAAATGATAAAAAACTATGATTTAGAATATCAATGTTTGGTAAAAAGAAACATTTTATATTTTTAGTTATAAAATAATTATTGTGATAAATATTTAATCTAGAATAATCAATGTAAAATGGGTATACTTATATGGCTCTAATTTAACTAAATTAATTTGACACCTAAACCATTTTGATCACTATTATTATGTTGAAAATATCTTCCTACATATATCAATAAAATGTATCCCTCTAAATCACATAAACCACACAATTCCATTATTAACCCATACCTAACATTCTATACAAATACTTGGCCATTAATTTTTACATATAAATGGTAATAATATCCACCAATTTTTTATACATAGTTGTAGTGTTGATTTACCATGAAACTTATCAAAGTTTAAATATTAAAAATTTTATCTACATATTAGTTAGACTCTATAAAAAATAATGTTCCCTAAATCCTCTATTTATATTGGATATAACATGGGAAGATATAAATTGTCAATGAAATTATTAATTACAATATATAATCCTTTCCATATACTTCTATTCCATCCTAATTCAATCTAATTAGTAAAATATATATAGTGATATCATTATAAATATTATTTTTTTTAAAATTCATGGGATTAAAATTAAATATTACCCTCTCCTTCAATCTATAAAATGAAAACATTTCTTATGTGTGTTTACGTACATCTTTAAGTATAAAGATGAAAATTTATTTGACACCTGCACCATTTATGGACAGTAATATAAATGGATTCAGGGAATATATATTTTATTTATGTTAATATTTATATCGTATAATCATGAATTCATCATTGAATATATTACTTTCTTAAGAAGTGACCATTGTAAAACAGAGCACCAAAATGGACATTCAAATGAGAAAATTGAACAATTTATAAGAGAAATTTCATAATAATAAAATTACATAATGTAAATCATACCAAATCTTCTACGTCAAATAAATAAAATGTAAATAATTTCCTTATACTTTTCTTATATTGAATTTATTACAAAATAAAAGAATAAATAAGCATATGAAACTATTTTTTGAAGTAAATAATTATTTTTTGGATTATGAACCTACCTAAGAAATTAAATGAATACATATAAAATAGCATTTTATAAAAATAATAATTTATATACATAATTATATATATTTTTTGTTTTTTAATTTTAAAATAAAAAATAACTCATTAAACAAGGAAACACCATTCACTGATTATAAATTACCAAAACAACGTCATCCCCAACATCATTACAGCAAAAAAATCAAAAAATACTAAATGCTCGAATTATTATCACATTATATAAATATCATAATTCATATCTATTTCCTTTTTTTATATTAGACGCCAGAAATTTTAAAGATTAATGATGAAAATTACCATTATTAAGAAACTATTTAAACACATTATATGTTAATAACTCCCAATATAAAAAATTTACAATTATAAGAAAATATAAAAAAAATATTAGATATAGTTTTATATATTAAAATTAATATTTAATATTTCCTAAATATAATTATTTTTTTATAAAATAATAATGTAATTTTTTAGAAACAAATAAGATAAGTAAGTGGTTTTTCATAAAATATTTATTTTTTTCTAATATTTTTCTACTTGAAAATATTTTTTTTTCTATTATATATTGATTTAATAATTAATTTCATGATCCACATTTTTTTAATTCACGGATTCTGAAAATCCATATCAAGATCTCTCTTTTGGTTTACATTGTTTTGAAGGTTATCATTTTTGAGTGTCTTAATTATCTAAGTTCCTTTCATTGAGAAATAAGGATCCTTCATGAACAAATTTTTTCAATATCTCATTTCATTCAACATATTAATTTATTTAAATTAAATTGACATTTCAATAATTGGTTATTATCATTATAATAAAATTTTTTCCTTTATAATTTTTTTCTCAAGATTAAATCATTGTTGAATATTAATCACTTCCTCTATATCTACTATTTTACCTCCTTTTACATATCTCACAATCCTTATAATTGAATCTGTTTATATAAAATGTAAATATGTGTTATGTCATGGGACCTCTCAATTTCCAATATCCTCTTATAAATGATTATATTAAATTCTATATTTAGAATTTTGGAATTTAATATTCATATTTTAAATTAATACTATTTTCTTTCATATTTGTTTTTACATTTTATTTTTAATACCCATTTCCTTTGGTAAATTCACTGATCCATTAATAAATGAATTTTATTAAATCATATTTTTTTAAACAATTTACTTCACATTTTCTATAAAACACTTATTAAATTGACCAATATTGTTTTATTTTTAAAATAATCTAATATATGTTTTATAGTATCACTTTTTAGCTTTTTTTATATCATGAATATATCTGTCAGCCTTATGAAAAATTAATGTTGTTTTTTTACAATATTTTCAATGGTTCAAAAAATATTTTTATGTATTCATTATTTAAAATGAAAAGGGATATATCCTCTTATTTTTATATGTTTTACCTAGTACAGTTGAATAGATGTTTTCCATATATGTCCACAACCATTATTTCTTCCAATAATATTCTGTTAGGATACCACCCTAATTATTTCTCTAGAAACATATGGTTATGACGTGTGCCAATTATTTACTATTTTCACATCTCTCTTAATAATGGATTTATGGAATTTTATTGGTTTCCTTATATGAAGGACATAATATTATAGATTTTAATTTTATTATTTGATATTACCATATAAAATTGGTTAATGAATTAATCTCGCAGTATTACATGTTTTTGAGATTTTAGATGCATTATTTTAAATATTTTCTGATTTCGTGGTGAGAAACAATAGTAATGAAAATGTTGATCCTAAATTATGATACAATTCATTGGGTAAAATATTAATATCTATATATGACATATTTATCAATCCTTCTAATATTAACTTCATTATATTAAGATAATTTATTATAATTCAGTAGAAAATAGTTTTAAAAAATATAAATGATAAAAACAGTTAAATGCTTTTGAATTTATCATATTAATATCTTGGCCACATTTCTATGTCGTGTTTCCAATATATGTATTAATTATACACCATTTACAAATCTTCATTAACATATGTCCATATTCTTATCTTATTCCAAATGTATTACACATGTATTAATTTGATCTCGTTTTTTAGCACATATTATCCACATGATTTTTCCTAATTACTATATTTTAATTTCCTTTGATTATGATGAAATTTAAACCATGTAATTTTCCCATATTTTTATAATGTGTATAGAAATTTTTTATCATGTAAAATAAATTTTATGTTTTATGATATAACGTATATAGTAGAAATGTTTCTATTTGTTGATAAAGGAATGGGATTTTTTATCTATTGTTTTGAGAATATTCTCTAATTTTCAAATATCAATGATCCTTGGATTTCATTATAACTTCATATTTAAACTATAAATTTAATATAAATTGATATATTTTAATGTTTCCATTGTATTATCTTATAATTGTGGATAAAACATTATAGGATGTGATGTTAATGACGGATAATTTATGGGTTGATAATTAAATTGTGATAATAATTTCCTATTAATGTAAAACCATCCTGGTTATTTGAGGATATATTGAATATTAATGTGATTGTGAAAAGATATATTTTTATCACAACATATGGGTAATAATATTGGATAATTATATGTATAGGTACTAATCATGATGATAGGATAAAGTAGATATTGTATGCCACTCCTTAAAGATAAATCTCTATCAGGATACTAGATAGTTCAAGAAATTCTGAAATAATTTCAACTAGGGGCTGTCTACCTTCAAATGATTGTTTGATCATCAAATAAATCTTCACACTGGTTTATGATCAGGGTTCTTAAAATTGAATAATTTTATATAAAATATCTTAATATTTTTTTATATATTAAAAATCACATTAGACGACATTATATTTGATTTATTATGTAATCGAATTCTTTTATGAAATTTGAGAGTACCCAACCTAAATTAATATTGATTCAAGTAAAATTAATGTATGATGATATTAAAGCTACTAAAATATTTTTTAATTTTTATACAATTTGTGTCTTATTCTTTCATATAAATATATTTCTAAAAAAATTATTTTCATCATTCGGGTTAACTCTTATTGGTTTTAGTAATAGCAGATGCCTAACACAATCATGTTTATAGTGGATTAAATAGATAATGAAATAATTATACCATCAGAAAACTCAAAAATAATGTGAATTTAAATAATAAAATATAAAATTATGAAATACCATCTCTCATAAATTATTATTAACAATGTTAAAATGGATAAATTCAAAATAATAAATCCTGATATTTATTCTGAGAGACCCCAAATGAAAATATGATGTTTTGGATGATCTATAATTTGGCCTATATATATATTTTTTATAAAAAAAAATCATTTGTTGGGTGTGTACAAAATATATGTATAGGAAATGAATGGGGAGGTATTTTGATGAATAATCATGGGTGGTTATATTTTTTTGAGAACTAATGTTACCTAGTTTGTTTCGGTCCATTTTTATAGAAGAATAATATTATACCTTTTATGTTTATTTTACCAGTGTTATTTGTAATTTTCCTGATTATTTATTATTATTGTCACATCATATAAGACAGTATTATTTTTTGATATAGAGATGATATATTATGTTTAAGTCAACACCTTTTCTATATTGATTATATTGTAGTGGATTGGGATACACAATTTATTTATTCCGTATTATATAGTAAATTGAGTAATTTTTCACTATATAATTATATTTTTATAATATTCATTCATATAATGTTACATTACCCTTGCCATAAGGCAGTCAATAGTAGATATGATCATATAGATTCATAATTTCACATTAATTTTGTAGGGAATTATTTTATCATTGATATCTCACAAGATTATAATAAATTATAATTACAATTTCTATTTTATAGTTCTATTATTTCTATATTATTGAATGAAATATGTTTAGGGACATAAATAATGTGAAATATTGGGAGAAGATATATGATAAGATCTTATAAAATTTTCTTAGTCCATAGTTGGAAAATATTGTGAAGGAAAATTCCTATCATGTGGTGAATAAATAATTATAGAATAATAGTTTTCTAAAAAAACATATGACCTGGAACATTAATCATTTATTTAACTTGGGTGTTGAAAAGTTTTATCCAACAAATGTTTTTAAATGATTTTTTGGATAGCTTAGGTTTATTTATTTTCAATGAAAGACATGATTCATGGTTCGTACAATGAAGAAGACCTTATTTATCATATTTGAGAATATACTATGATTAATATTTCATTTTTGTTTCCACTAAAAATGGTATAATGATATTATTATATTAGTGGCTGGTCTTATAAAATTTAAAAAATTTATTGATTTGAAATAAAATATTATGTAAAAATAGATTGTTTTAGATTAAATTTTGTGAATGATAACTTCATTAGGATATGTAATGTTTATTAAATAATTATTTTTTTAACTCAAGAGTGATCAAACAAGATCAGTCTTATATAGATCTATATATCAGTATTAACACATTTTAGTATAATTAAAATATTCTTATGAGTGGAATGATATTTTTCACGAAATGTATGTAAATTTAGTCATGAAACACTTAATAAAATAATAAATATATTACATTCAGATACGGTACAACGATTATATAATAAAAAAAATGATAACACGTTAAAAATTATTTTAAAAATAAATTTCCTAGAATGGGGTATTTTCCAATGGGAGGTGTGATATTGTTTTTTTATTTTTTGAAAAGTAGAATTTATACATATTCCTATTTGAACAAAACATAAATAAAATATCATTCGTATTTGAGATTCATAGTGATGAGGTTTTTAAATGTTGGCAAGCATTTTTTAGAGGTTCTTCAAAGGCATGATATGGAATATGAGTGTATAATATCACCATTTCACATATAATTACCCATAATAAATTTTATACCATTAGAATAATATGAGTTATTACTAATTTATGTAGAATATTTATTTTTGGAAATTTATGAATATAATTACCCATCTTTACAAATATTTTATCATTAGTCTATGGAAATAGTACCATCCAAATGAATTTTCTCATATATGGAAAATATTGGAAATGAAATTCCAACTCTTCCTCTCTTTTTATTAAAAATTAAATCCATCACATTATTCATGATTAATGTGGTTTCAGAAACCATAACAATAATGTAAAATTATGTTTTCATTTTAATTTGGGTATAGTGTATTGGGGAATGAATTCTGGTAATTTTCATTACCTAGTTCATGTTTTCTAATGTGATATAGTTCTTCCCCTGATCAAATGATCAAATAAATTAATGATGATAAAAATAATGAAAACATTAATAGAAAAAATTCGTTATTTCTAAATAGTTTACTTTAATATTTTTATGTTTTATTACAATGGAATTATATAAGGTATTAAAATGTTGGTTAAAAATATTTCAATTTTATTTTCATTTGATAATATATTTTAATGAGAACCATACTTCTAAAAAATTATATTATTTAATATTGAATTATCCTATGATAAGAATTATTGTTTGTGAATGAAATAATTTATGAATATATAATTAATAATATTTTTACATAAATTTTAATTTACTCTCAAGTGGAATGCATTTAGAGTAGATTAATTTATTACACTAATAAATATTTTCGGACTATGATTATTTGATATTTTTTATATTATAGAGGGATTATGGTTGAAATAGAAATCAAATATGATAATGGAATCAAATTGTTTTTCTATCTAATGGTGTTAATAATATTTTAGCATAAATATATTATTTCTAGGATAATTTATGCATATTTATTAAAATATATTATATCATTCATTTGAAGAATTTGGGGATGAATCCTACAGGTTTATTATTCATTTCATTTCTTGAAAATTACATAGATAATATAACTAATGTGGATTGTTTTTAGTGAAAAATATTAATAAATATTATAAATACAATTAATAGAAATTATATTATCATAAATTATTTCATTATTAAATAATATATTAATATTATAATCATTATTCATCATGAAACATTTTTCAGAAAAGTAATAAATTATAATTTGTTATATTACTCATATTAATTGATGAGCCAGATTATGAGTCTCTTATTAAGTGGTCGCATACTTTATTGTGTATTATTGTCGTGGATATTGTTCTCTTATTCTTCAAACATGTATATAATGCAATCAGATGATATTATTTTTTTTTCAAGGAACCATCATTGTTCTAGTTTATTGAAGTCAAAATACAGTAATTTAGGAATTTTTTTATCATGAAACGTGTTCTTATATGTTTTCTTATATAGTTTGGTTTATCATTTTCTAGATTAATAGAATAGATAAATATTTACATCATAATGACAATTTTATTTTTGAATTAATGAATTTTAAATTAATGAAAATGTGAAATAAATTAATTATAATGGAAAAAATGATAATTTATTTACTAATATAGTATAATATCATCAATTTTTTCAATTGATCATAAAATATATGAATAAAACATTTGGAGTTATCTAATATATATATATATATATAACCTAAGTTTTATAGAAAAATTAATTATTTATATATTATAAATAAATGATTTCATATGAATTCATCTTACCATCTTGTTGTTCATTAGTTCTCTCCCTTGTATTAGTATAATGACAATGCTAATAGATTCCGTTGATGATTTATTATTTCAATTATCTTAGTTATAATTTTGAGGAGAATTATATTTAATATATTTTATGTCTAAGAACATTTAATATTCTGGATAGTATTTTTTTATCTTCGTGATCGATGTATTTCAAGGATATAATGGAAACATTATTTATGATTTTATAGATTTAGGTAATATATTTCAATAAATATAGAGATTTTATGATCTCATTTATCTTGGAATTCCATGTTTACACTTATGGAATATTTATTCGACCATTTTAGTAAAATATGTTCACGGATTTTAATGGGGATAAAAATGATTAGAATAACAATATCCCATCTATTTTGGATAGTGTGAAAGTATAATTTTCTTTTAATAGTTTTTTATAATAATATATATCAATATTAATATGAGTTTTTACTCAACACTCCATCATTTTTAAAATTGATGATATTTAAATCTCAACTCTTTTATTATTAGTCATTAGATAGTATTCCTACAATAATTACATTTAATATTGTGACGAGTGGATGGTAATATGAAATGTCTCCATGAAAAGCTAGTGTGGGTGGTCCTAGATGGCTGTACTATGTGGGGTAAATTTATCATGGGTAAGTGTGATTTTAAATCAATTCTAATAAGGAAAAATTCCCAAAAGAATGGGAGATTCTCTATGATAACATATCCATCTTTAATCAAATTTCATGGGGAATTGTGGGGTGTAGTGATATGAGTTAATTCTTTGATAATGGGGGAGAAATTATTGGGTTCTCAAGATGTCGTATGATATACATCCCATTTTCTCAGGTTCTCCTTCATACCACTATTATATAATACACCTTCAATTATTATAAATGTGGGTTTTTTTATCTCATTTATATGTCAACTACTAAAGAATAATTTTTCTTCACAAGATCGACAATTGGTGATTTTCAGACAAATATTTCATGAGTTTTCATTATCCATTAAATGGAAGTCTATGTTGAGCAATGTATTGTTTTTAAACAAATCAAAATAATGTTTTTTAAAGGGGGAGATTATTTTAAATAATACTCTGTCTCTTTATGATGATTTTGATGCTCACAAATACCCTTAATTATTTACTAATTATTTCGTTGAGTATTTTGCAGGAATTTATTTTATATAACGAGATTTTATACTTCATTTATTCCAAGATCAATTTTAGCGCGTTCTGGAATCACTGTAGCGCAAGATCAATTTTAGCGCGTTCTGGAATCACTGTAGCGCGAGATCAATTTTAGCGCGTACTGGAATCACTGTTCATACCCTACGTTGATGAACGTAACGTATGGATGAAAAGTTTACTTTTTATGTTATTTTGAAACGTATGGTTAATGAACCTTACGTTGTTGAAAAGTATGGAAGAAGAACATTACGTTTGGAAGGAACCTTACGTTTTCGTTGTTGGACAAGTATGGAAGAGAAACCGTACGTTAGTTTTCAGTGTTGAGTTTGTTTCTCAAAAGTATGGATCATCAACCTTACTTTTATAATCAACCGTACGTTCTTTGGAGAGTTGAAGCAAGACAAAGTATGGATGATCAACCCTACGTTTGAATGCTGAAGAGAAAGTATGTATGTTCAACCTTACGTTCTGAACCTTACGTTCTGAACCTTACGTTTGTGAACCCTACGTTTGGAGCCACGTCATCAACCCTACGTTTGGCGTCAGGATATTTTTTTGACAGACGATATTTCCTTTTGAATTAGTCAATCAAGCGGATTATTAGGCGGATTTCGAGCTGATTCTTAAATACGACTTTGACTGAATCAAAGACGATTTACAACGGATTAATGTTTGATTTAAACGGAGCTTTTTATGCCGATTCTTCAGGGGAGTTACAACGGCTTTGTTATTTCATTTAATATCGCGAATCTAAAGGAGATTTTCATGGATCTATTTATGCGGAAGATTTTCTCATATTTGAATATATATGTTCTATCTTGGAAACTTCATATATATATATGCACAGGAAAGTGTGTGATACAGATTTTGATCTTTTGACGAGCAAGAAAACAGAGACTGTGAAGAAGCGTTCTTTTCTGGTGATCAAGAAGAAGCGTAAGACCTTTATTACTGAAAGAAGATTTTGATAGCAGATTCACGTGTTCTACATCGACTACCTGTTGTGAATCTACTGCTGCTGAAGTTGTGAAGTTTCTGGTAATATCTTTTGCAACTGGATCGACTCAGAACTGTTTTGATTACGGATCTTTATTTT
Source organism: Viscum album (assembly GCA_963277665.1). Lineage (NCBI taxonomy): Eukaryota > Viridiplantae > Streptophyta > Magnoliopsida > Santalales > Viscaceae > Viscum > Viscum album. The sequence goes on along the minus strand of OY728146.1, from coordinate 1,464,188,562 downwards.
CTGAAGACGACGATCTATCTACTGTCAATTGCATTCTGTTGCAATTGTGAAGAACAACTGGAGAAGTGTTTCTTTATCGAAACCCTTTTATTTTTGAGTGATCAGCTTCTCGTTCTAAGCTGTGTGGGTTCGTGTTTGAACCAGGAAGGCTGTGTTTGCCTGAATCTTGTAAAGGTGTCAACTGCCTGTACTCAGTTGTGGACGGGTCTGTGGAAACGAGGACCAGATAGTGAAAATCGCCAAGCTCGTGGATTTGAGCGTTGGTGGAGTGGACTAGGGGCCTTCTGTTCCCCGAACCACTATACATCTGTGTGTTCATGCTTTTACTTTTTCCGCTGCATATTTAATCGTGCAAAAGCATAGTGAACAGAATTTGTCTAAATTGAAGAGATTGTAATAATTTGAAAAAGACACAATTCACCCCCCTCTTGTGTATAATCCGTAGATTCAGATCCAACAATTGGTATCAGAGGAGGAGCTTCTTATTTCTAAAGTCCTATCAAGCTAGAAGTATTTAAAGATTATACATAGTGTATCATGGCTGATATGAGAGAGGGAATGTCAATGGTCAGAGCACCTTACTTTAATGGAGACAATTATGGCTGCTGGAAATCACGTATGATTATTTATCTGAAAAATCATGGTTACAGAGTCTATTCAAAGATTCTGACTCCCTATGAAATTCCTGAAAATCCCGATACATGGAGTGCTGCTACAGAGGCTGAGTATGACATAAATTCAAAAGCTATGAATGCAATCATCTGTGGTCTAGGACCAGACGAATTTAACAGAGTATCTCAATGCCCGACTGCATATGAAATGTGGCAAACAATAGCTGTTGCTTATGAAGGAACAGATAATGTAAGACAGATGAGATATGCAACTGCTAAGTTAAAATTCGATACTTTCAGAATGATTGAAGGAGAGAGCATCACTCAGATGAATGGAAGATTGACAGAAATTGTCAATAATATAACAGCTCTAGGAGAACCAATCAAGCAGGCTGATCAAGCGTTGAAGGTACTGAGAGTACTTCCTACTCGATGGAATGGAATCTCTGCAGCAATCAGACAATCAACTTCTGTTAAAGATCTAACTATGAGAGAACTGATTGGTACACTGATGATGTACGAAGCTGAAATGCAAGATGAGGTAAATGAGCATAAAGTCTACATAAAAAGGGAAAATACTGCTTTGAAAGTGACTTCTCAACAAAAGGATAGAAAGATGAAGAACAAAGAAGTGAGTGCTAAATCAGAAAGCTCTGATTCTTCAAATTCGGATGAAGAACTGGCACAGCTAGCCAGAAAATTCAGAAAGTTCTATAGTAAGAAGAAAGACTTCAAGAAATCCTTTAAAAAGGATAGCAAGGAAGTGAGATGCTATGAATGCAAAAAGATGGGACATATCAGACCAGATTTCCCAAAATTGAAAGATGCAAAGAAGAAGAAATTCTTCAAAAGAGATGATTATGAGCAGAAAGACAAGAAAGCTATGAAAGCTACTTGGAGTGTTTCTGAAGACTCAAGTAATTCTTCTGAATCAAGCTCAGAGAAGGAGGAAGCCAATTTAAAAGCAAATATGTGTTTCATGGCTGAAACTGATGAGGTACACTCATACTATTCCTCTGACTCAAATAATGAATCAAACTCTGAAACAAGCCTCTCAAATAAAAAACTTGCAGCTTACTGCAATATGCTTGAAGAAAGGTATGACTCATTATTTAATAAATATAAATCTATAAAGAACTTGTACAAAGCTATTTCAGATGAGAGAAATACTTTGCTAAAACAAAATAAGGAATTAATTGACAAATACAATTCTGCTGAATCAAATAAAATTAATTTTGAATCAAAAATAAAAACTCTACAGGATGAAGTAGAATCTTATAAAACGGCTGCATTAATTTTTACAAAAGGAGAAAACACCTTAAATGAGATACTTGGAAAAACTGTAATTAAAAAGGAAAGGTTTGGAATTGGAAGTAAAGGAGAAAAACCTAAGTTATACAAAAATTATTTTGTTCCTAGCACTAAACAGGTTATTTGTAACTACTGTGGAACAAGAGGTCATATAGCTAAAAACTGTTTTCTAAGACAACCTCAGATATGTGGAATTAAGAAAGCTTATATTTCCAACGATCTATATGATTCAATCAATTTTAAGAAAACAAAGCAAATCTGGATACCCAGATCACTGCTTGCTAACACTCTTGGACCCAACAAAATATGGGTACCAAAGCAATTTGTTTGAATGTCTTTGCAGGTAGCAGGTCACCAAAGAAAGAAAGAAATATGGTATATGGACAGTGGCTGCTCAAGACACATGAGTGGAACTTCAGCTAATTTCTCTTCTCTTACTCGAAAGGAAGGAGGACTTGTCACCTTTGGTGACAATGCCAAAGGAAAGATAATTGGTATTGGAACAGTTGGAGATCCAGAGACAGTCTCAATCAACAAAGTACTTTATGTACAAGGGTTAAAACACAATCTGATAAGTATCTCTCAACTCTGTGATGATGGATACACTGTTGATTTTACTAACAATAGTTGTACTGTTTCTAAAGATAAACTGTTTAAGTTTAGAGCACCCAGAACTGATAATGTTTATACTTTGGATTTGTATTCCTTGTGTAAACAACGAGTAAACTGCTTAACTGCTAATATAAGTGAATCCTGGATCTGGCATAGAAGACTTGGTCATTGCAATATATATGCTTTACATAAATTATCTAAGAAACATTTAGTTTCTGATTTGCCTAGTCTCAAATTTGAAAATGACAGATTCTGTGATGCATGTCAGCTTGGCAAGCAACACAAATCATCATTCAAATCTGTTAATAATGTTGCTACAACTAAACCTCTAGAACTTATCCATATGGATTTGTTTGGACCTTCAAGAGTAGCAAGTTTAGCTGGTAAATTATATGTTTATGTATTAGTTGATGATTACTCTAGATTTACTTGGATTTTCTTTTTGAAATTTAAAAGTGAAGCTTTTAGTTTATTTGAAGGTTTTTGTAAATCTATTCAAAATGAAAAAGGTTTTAATATAATCTCATTGAGAAGTGATCATGGTGGAGAATTTGAGAACCAGGAATTTAATTCCTTTTGCTCAAACATGCGTATTAAACACACCTTCTCTGCTCCAAGAACACCTCAACAGAATGGGATTGTAGAAAGAAGAAATAGAACTATTCAAGAAATGGCTAGAACTATGTTAAATGAATATAGCCTACCTATATATTTCTGGGCAGAAGCTGTTAATACAGCTTGTTATATAATGAATAGAATTTTAATAAGACCTATTTTGAAAAAGACACCCTATGAACTATGGAATAACAGAAAACCTAAAGTAAATTACTTTAAAGTTTTTGGATGCAAGGTTTACATCTTGAATACCAAAGATAATCTTGGTAAATTTGATCCAAAATCTGATAAAGGTATTTTCTTAGGATATTCTGCAACTTCCAAAGCTTATAGAGTATATAATAAAAAGTCAAGGATTGTTGAAGAATCAGTTCATGTGAAATTTGATGAATCTGATCCTTTTGAGAAAAGGATAGAACAAATAGATGAACCTGATTCTAATGAAAACATGAGACCTGAGAATTTAAAGAATGATTTTGAAAATGATATAAAAGAAATTCAGTCCAGTTCAGAAGAACATGATACTGAAGAGCCTTTTAATGTAATGCCTAGACAGTCTAGAACCTTAAAGAATCACCCTTTAGAATCTGTGATAGGTGACTTAGAGACTGGTATTCAAACTAGAAGAAACTTTGGAAACATAGTTGAATTCTCTGCTTTCCTATCCCAACAAGAACCTAAGACCATAGAAGAAGCCTTAGATGATGAGAGCTGGGTAATAGCAATGCAAGATGAATTGAACTAGTTTAATAGAAATAAGGTTTGGGAATTAGTTGAAAGACCACATGATTATCCAGTAATAGGAACTAAATGGGTCTTTAGGAATAAACAGGATGATCAAGGGATAATAACTAGAAATAAAGCAAGATTAGTAGCTAAAGGATATAATCAAGAAGAAGGAATAGATTATGATGAGACCTTTGCACCTGTAGCCAGGTTAGAAGCCATTAGAATCCTTTTAGCCTATGCATCTTATATGAATTTTAAATTATTTCAGATGGATGTTAAATCTGCCTTTTTAAATGGTTATTTAATGGAGGAAGTTTATGTTGAGCAACCTCCTGGTTTTGAAAATTCTCAAAAACCAGATTCTGTTTTCAAACTTACTAAAGCTCTTTATGGCCTTAAACAAGCACCAAGAGCTTGGTATGAAAGACTAAGTTCTTTTCTTTTGAAAAATGATTTTACTGTTGGACTAGCAGATCCAACACTCTTTAAGAAAACTGTGAAAAATAATGTTTTGTTGGTTCAAATTTATGTTGATGATGTAATTTTTGGATCAACCAATAAAATTCTTTGTCATGAATTTTCAGAATTAATGCAAAAAGAATTTGAAATGAGTATGATGGGAGAATTAAATTTCTTTTTGGGTCTTCAAATATTTCAAAAAGATTTTGGAAATGTTTTAAATCAATGCAAATACATTACTGATTTACTTAAGAAATTTGGGCTTGAAAACAGCAATACATTTACAACTCCTATGTGTACTAATATAAAACTTGATTTGGATGAAACTGGAAAATCAGTGGACAACAAGTTATATAGAGGTATGATTGGTAGTTTGTTATATCTTACTGCTAGTAGACCAGATATAATGTATTCAGTATGTCTTTGTGCTCGATTTCAATCAAATCCCAAAGAATATCATTTAACTGCTGTTAAACGAATTTTTAGATATTTAAAAGGTACTATTTATCAATCTCTGCTTTATCCAAAAACCTCTGATTTTAATTTAATTTCATATTCAGATGCTGACTTTGGAATCTGTAGATTAGATAGGAAGAGTACTTCAGGAACATGTCACTTTTTAGGAAAGTCTTTAGTATCATGGTCTAGTAAGAAACAACACTCAGTTGCCCTGTCAACAGCCGAGGCAGAATATGTGTCTGCAGGTAGTTGCTGTGCACAGGTGTTGTGGATGAAAAACACTCTTATGGACTTTGGATTAAATTTCAATAATACGCCTATTTTATGTGATAATACTAGTGCAATTAATATTTCAAAAAATCCTATTAGTCATTCTAGAACTAAGCACATTGATATAAGACATCACTTTTTAAGAGATCATGTGTTAAAAAAGGATATATTTTTAGAATTTATAAATACAGAAAATCAATTAGCAGATATTTTTACTAAACCACTTCCCACGGCAAGGTTTGAATTTATTAAGGGGGAGTTAGGTTTATTTAATTTTAAATAGTTTCTTTTTAATCTTATTCTGTTTTCGAATTCTACTTAATTTCTGTTTCTCGCTATAAGCTATTTTATTTTGTTTTAAATAAAAGTAATGATTAGTGATTACACGGGAATCAAGGCTGTCAGAACCGTTTCACCTTCTAACCTGTTTTCACCTTTTTTCGGAAACCCTTTCGAAAACCTAAAACCGCACATCTGCTCCAAAACCCTTTTCTGAATCTTCAAACCCTAAACTTACGAACCTTCAGAAATCGTTGTTGAAATGGCAAAGACTAAGCGTCCAGATGAAGCCGAGAGCAGTGCTGCAAAGAAATCTAAAGTAGTTGGTCGGAAGATACTGCAAGGTAAAGTCATCGATTTAGAATGGCTGTTTGAAACTAATTTGCTGTTGAAACAAGCGTTGTCGTTTCAAGGCCTTGAGCAAGCCTTTAATAGTGAAAACTCTGAGTTTCTATATGAGGCAGAAATGAGACATTTCTTTAGAACTGTTCAGTTTAGCCTTGGAGATACGGAGGATAGTTTATTGGCTCAAATAGAGGATAAGGACTTTTCCATATCATCTGTAGAGATAAGTCAAATTCTTAACTGCCCTCATGAAGGAGTTTTTCATTTTGATTTACGGAATATTGGAGATTCTGTACATAAGTCTGAAGACATTATGTCTTTTCTGTTTGGAACCAAAGTGATAAAGAAGATGTTTATTAAAGATTTGGAGCCTGATCAGAAAATCTTGGTAAAGTTTGTTCAGACTAGTTTAGCACCAAGGATGGCTGAGATGGAGAAAATTCTGTACCCTGACATGTATATAATGTATCTTTTGATGAGTGATATTAAGTTTAATTTTCCTCGATTTATGATAAGATATCTGAGATACTGCTGTCAGAGTGAAGCAAGAATGACCTTTTTCCCATATGGAAGGTTCATTTCTTTGTTGTTGTTTAAAAGAGGAATGATCAGATTGGTAAGTGCTGGGGTGAAATGTCACCACAGTAATGTTTTTAATGCTGGAACTTTGAGGAAAGTCGGATACTTCTGGAGCACAATTAAAGGAAAACTCTTACCTGTTGGAGCTGAGGAAGACTCGGAGAGTGCTCAGGCTCAACCTGCTAAGTCCAAGGAGGGACAAGCAGAATCAAGGGTTAGTACAGTGGCAAGAAGAATTCGCTTTGAGATGGAGGAAGTTGAGGAAGAGAGAAGTCAGGAAGGACTTCAATCTAGAAGGAAGAGGTCAATTGATGAAGAAATTATCTCTCCTGTCTTGAAATCTTCTGAACCTGTAATTTCTTATTCATTTGTGAGAGAAGCTGTTGTGGAGAGGACTGCACCGATAGAGGAACCAGTAGCTCAACCGGAAATTCAGCTAGAACCTCAAACTGCTGCTGTGGCTGTTGAAGAAGCAATTCCACAAGAACAACTTATGGAGGCAGTGCCTGGTGAAGAAGTGGCCCGACCTCAAGAAGTTCATGAAGATATTGTTCTTGATCATTCAGTAGAAGTCAGAGAGACTACTGTTCGTGATGAACACACTTCTGAAATTAATACAGAGGTACTTCAGGAAGATTTTTCAGTGGAAGAGTTTCAGGCTTCAAAGAATAGTTCAGTGGATCAACCTTTTCAGGACAAAGAACAATCAGATGCAGATTCTTTACCCCTTGTCCTGCTTCGTCAATCTGATTCTGGACATGAGAATCAAGCACAGGGTGCCCCTGATTCGAGAAAAGAAGAAGTTGTTGAGTTATACAAGCGTATTTCTCAGTTAGAATCTGAGAATGTTAGTCTCAGAAGTTCTCTGAACTTGGAGCAGTTAAAGTTTCAGAAGCTGAAAGAATCTACTGTTTCAAGACAGGAAGTAGATTTGTTTAAAACTGATATGTTGCATGCTGTTGATCAGTTGAAATCAGAGATGGTAACAAAAGATGATTTGTCTGAGATGAAGATTTACATGGAGAATAAATTTGAATCTGTTGCAAATAGTGCTGTGAGTGGATCAGGTTCTTCACCTGATTTGATTCGAAGATTTCAAGCAATTACAGGAGCACTGAGCAATATGAGTGACAGATTACACGATCTTCAGTGTAATAGTGCCCCTTTGTCAGTTTTGCTAGATAATCAGAAATTTTTGGTAGATCAGTTGACATCTGGAGAGCAACCGATTAGGATTCTTTTGAATCAGTTATCAGAAAAGCTGGCTCTTTTTGTTGAAAATGAAGAAAGAATGCATGAGTTTTTCAGAGTTAATTTGATTGAAGATATTCATATGACTCAGGAGAACAGGGATCTTATCATCAAGTTAGGAGATGGGATGATGAAGAGGCTTCGAGAACAGTTTACAGAGATCAAGACCGCAATTCAAAGGAGATAGACACCTTTTTCCCTGTCTTATCCCTACACCTTGATTCCTCTGTATATCACTGTCGTAGCTTGTGAATAAAAATTCTTTTCTTATCTTTTTTGTTTTGTTATTTATTGATTTATGATTAAGTTAGCCAGTATACAAAATTCACTTATTCATACACAGTTAATTATAGCATTTACTTATAGTTCAGTGCAATATTGAATGTGTTCAAATCCGTAATTTTTCATTCTTTTTGATATCACAAAAAGGGGGAGAATTTGGATAAACACAACATTTAAATTCATTCGTTTCCTATGAAGAAATTTGGATATATAGGAGCATTTGGATATATACGACATTTATCTTTTATCTATTTGAAAATTTATTTTTATGGGAGAGTTATGGGGGAGAAATTTTATAGTTAAATATTGTTTTAATCCTTTCAAAATTCTAAAATTTTATAAAACTTTTTTTCAATCAAGACTGCACTTAAATTAGTTTTATTATTTTATGGGTTTTGTGATCATCAAAAAGGGGGAGATTGTTGAGCAATGTATTGTTTTTAAACAAATCAAAATAATGTTTTTTAAAGGGGGAGATTATTTTAAATAATACTCTGTCTCTTTATGATGATTTTGATGCTCACAAATACCCTTAATTATTTACTAATTATTTCGTTGAGTATTTTGCAGGAATTTATTTTATATAACGAGATTTTATACTTCATTTATTCCAAGATCAATTTTAGCGCGTTCTGGAATCACTGTAGCGCAAGATCAATTTTAGCGCGTTCTGGAATCACTGTAGCGCGAGATCAATTTTAGCGCGTACTGGAATCACTGTTCATACCCTACGTTGATGAACGTAACGTATGGATGAAAAGTTTACTTTTTATGTTATTTTGAAACGTATGGTTAATGAACCTTACGTTGTTGAAAAGTATGGAAGAAGAACATTACGTTTGGAAGGAACCTTACGTTTTCGTTGTTGGACAAGTATGGAAGAGAAATCGTACGTTAGTTTTCAGTGTTGAGTTTGTTTCTCAAAACTATGGATCATCAACCTTACTTTTATAATCAACCGTACGTTCTTTGGAGAGTTGAAGCAAGACAAAGTATGGATGATCAACCCTACGTTTGAATGCTGATGAGAAAGTATGTATGTTCAACCTTACGTTCTGAACCTTACGTTCTGAACCTTACGTTTGTGAACCCTACGTTTGGAGCCACGTCATCAACCCTACGTTTGGCGTCGGGATATTTTTTTGACAGACGATATTTCCTTTTGAATTAGTCAATCAAGCGGATTATTAGGCGGATTTCGAGCTGATTCTTAAATACGACTTTGACTGAATCAAAGACGATTTACAACGGATTAATGTTTGATTTAAACGGAGCTTTTTATGCCGATTCTTCAGGGGAGTTACAACGGCTTTGTTATTTCATTTAATATCGCGAATCTAAAGGAGATTTTCATGGATCTATTTATGCGGAAGATTTTCTCATATTTGAATATATATGTTCTATCTTGGAAACTTCATATATATATATGCACAGGAAAGTGTGTGATACAGATTTTGATCTTTTGACGAGCAAGAAAACAGAGACTGTGAAGAAGCGTTCTTTTCTGGTGATCAAGAAGAAGCGTAAGACCTTTATTACTGAAAGAAGATTTTGATAGCAGATTCACGTGTTCTACATCGACTACCTGTTGTGAATCTACTGCTGCTGAAGTTGTGAAGTTTCTGGTAATATCTTTTGCAACTGGATCGACTCAGAACTGTTTTGATTACGGATCTTTATTTTCTGAAGACGACGATCTATCTACTGTCAATTGCATTCTGTTGCAATTGTGAAGAACAACTGGAGAAGTGTTTCTTTATCGAAACCCTTTTATTTTTGAGTGATCAGCTTCTCGTTCTAAGCTGTGTGGGTTCGTGTTTGAACCAGGAAGGCTGTGTTTGCCTGAATCTTGTAAAGGTGTCAACTGCCTGTACTCAGTTGTGGACGGGTCTGTGGAAACGAGGACCAGATAGTGAAAATCGCCAATCTCGTGGATTTGAGCGTTGGTGGAGTGGACTAGGGGCCTTCTGTTCCCCGAACCACTATACATTTGTGTGTTCATGCTTTTACTTTTTCCGCTGCATATTTAATCGTGCAAAAGCATAGTGAACAGAATTTGTCTAAATTGAAGAGATTGTAATAATTTGAAAAAGACACAATTCACCCCCCTCTTGTGTATAATCCGTAGATTCAGATCCAACAGTCTATACTATTTGAGCGTTTTCTTGTTCAAGTTTACCCCCATAAAATATAAAGTTATTTTATTGAGGGTTTGTGACCAAATTCATTTAAAAGAAAATGTGATTAGAATAAAGGTGATCAATCTCCAATTAAAATGATTTGGATGCCATAATAGAAATGAGAAATTTATTTTCCACATAATCATTAATTGGGAATGATTGAATGTGATGTGGCATGGATTTGGTGATATCATCAATATTAGAGGAAACCCAAAACATTACATGAATTTTAATATGAATGAGTTTTATTGTGGATATGCGAATAATTTTGAGTGCAAGGTGAGTGATACCATTTTGGATGTGGGATATTTTTTAATATGGGCTTCAAGAAATTATGTTTTTTTAAAGGACCAAATCGTCTCATCATTGGTTATATGAGTCTGTTCCAAGAGTTTCACTATGGAATTGGGATTGATAGTGATTTGATGGGTTTCAAGTAGATCTTTGAAATGTGTCATGGCATGCAATAAGATCGTGCAACATTTATCTGGTCCCAGTAATGAAAAATTTATATATATATATGAACCATCCAATGTGTGTCCACAAACTCAATTATAATAGATAATTAACTATTTGAATTATGCGATGAGTTTATGTGGCTCTGGACCATTATATATTGGTTATATTTTCATTTTGTATATTCTATTTATGCGGGGATTTAATAATAATGTTGGACAACATGATTATTATTTGGATAGATAATTTCAATAATTTAAGTATTTTAATTATTTACATTGAAATAGATTTGATGGTGATGCATCGATCCACCCAAGGAAGCACAGTCAACACCTGGCTCATTGAATACCTCATCTGCCTGTGCATTAGTCTTCTTCCAAATGGAATGATTTTCATTCAATCAGGGATTCAAGGAAACAAATTGGAAGACTTGCTGGATTCATAGAGAGACCATGTAAACCCTCGTTTGATTTTTATTTGTATTGTTACCCTCCCTTAAATGTGTGTTGATCTGATTATAGTTAATTCCCTTAGATTTCACTATTTTAGACCTACATAACTCTTTTCCCACATTCCATACTTATTATTTGTCTTTTTTCCATAGGATATTTGTTTTTATACATTAGAGTTTTCTTTTATGCTTTTAATAAAATAAATTTTGTTTTCATCTAATTTTGATGAAGTTATATTCCTTCAATTTAATATCATGACATTTTATGGATTAGATTTTTTATATTATAAGAGTTCATTATAAGTGTGGTCAAATTTTTCAAAGGGAATCCATGATTTGAATGTATATATGATTTATGATAATAAATAATAGTATACATTCCCTTAATAAGAAATAATTATTGATTAAAAAACTATTTGATAGGATAATTTATATTTTATATAATGAGTTGTCATATAAGGGGGTATCAAGTGATGATACCAAAAAACAAAAAAATGTTTGGAGTTGATGATATAATTTTAATTTTAAATAATTATGTAAGAACAAATAAATATTTAAATTAAAACGAAATGAAAAGGTGTTTATTATTATTTGTATTAATAGATGAGACTATCAATTCTAAATAAAATAATATCTTTCCTATTACATAATGTAACATAGATTTATACATTAAAAAATAAATTTATCCCAAACCCATCAAAGGAGAATAAAAAATTACTATGATATTATTTCAATGTTTTTTGTGATTATATATTGAAAGTTTAAAATGTATGATGAGGAAATTTATTAGAAGAGGGATTAAAATGATATTATTTGTTAATTGTCTAATAAATCAAGGAAATTTATTATTCTAAATTAATATATATAAAAATTATTTATAAAATAAAATAATATATAATAATGTGAGTAATTTTTTAAATTTCATTAGTTACATTTGATGTGTGAGTAATGATCCAGATTATGATAGTTTATCAAATGATAATAATTAAATGGGAAAAACTACTACATTTAATGTTTTTTTCTTTAATAGGATAAACTAAATGAGTATAATATTATAAATATGGAAGAATATTATTCACTAGATGAGTCATATTTTACCCCAAAATTTCTATAAGTATTTTAATTTAAATTTTATTATAATTATTTTGAAAATAAAATATACAAAATTTATCAATAAATTAGAACCTAGTGAGATAAAATTAGGGATACCTATAAATCATTATTAAAAAGATATATTTTTCATTTGGATGATCTCATTGGAAAAAAATTTATTCATGTATAATAACTTGACCAATTATTTAAAATAATGGATAGGCCTTTTTAATTAATGTTATTGATATAATTGTTAAAATGAGTGATTCTAAATCTATATGTTAAAAATAATTCAACATCCATATTTTTTCAAAGGATATATAATGGTTTGTTATATCATGTTGTGTTGAAACGATTGTTTTGGTGGTCATATGGGTTTAAGTGAAATATTGAATAAGTCACATAAGGTCTATTCGAGTAAGAATGTTATTTTAATAGTTGAAAAAGATTTTATGTCATGAATTATGAATTTACTACATGAATATATTGTATACTTCATGTGTAGTTTAATAGATATGATTTTTATATAGATGAGGAAAAAAATATAAAACCATTCTAGTCTATATGAGAATATTTATGGAATATTTTTAACTATTTATGGTTGTAAGAATTTTTATGTAAGATAATTACATTTGGATTCATTGAAAAATTCCTATTTATGGCATATATCCCACTGAGCTTGTGGAAATTACAATATAAATAATAAATTTATATTATAAATCAGGAAACATGAAATCTTTATAAAACTCATTTTTGGTTGAATCTTATATCATTCATACTTTGTATATTTCATTTTGTGTATGAACCCCAGGTTTTTCTCGGAGACTCTCTATCTTATCATGTCATACCTTGATCCTTAGGTTTTAGTGATGTTGTTTTGGTGTTCGAAGGTGTGTTATTCTACATAACCAATTATTTTCTATATGTTCATCATCTGAGAATCTGATTTAGTACTATGGTTTCTTTTAATGGGTGTGTTGGTATATGTTTTGATGATCTGTAGTGTGATATAAGTTGATCTATGGATTAAATATTCTATCATGGGTTGTAAATTGTTTATTCTTTTCCCTATCGTGCATTGTCAGAATGAAAAAATTTCCTAATGTTGGGGGTTATATTTCATAATAATTTACACGATATGGGTGAGTATTTCACTTTTTGTTAAATGAAACAGACTCTATTAGCAATTATTATGGGGTTACAGTTTTACATTTCCAGTGGTTAAAAATAATTACATCCCAAAGGACGGAATAGTTTTGGTCTCTTGGTATACTCAAAACATATTTGAATCTAAAATTGTTTTTGACAACATTAAAATTTCATTATGAAAAAAATATCATTCATCTATGAACTCATTCAATGAATAATTAATAAAATCCAAGGGAATGTAGAAATATAATGGTTAGCATAAATTCTATATACGGTATAAAAAATTATTTTATCATGACTTTTTAATGGAAAACACATATGAAAATTTTTATAACTAAAAAATCATTATAATTAATAAATAATATTTTAAAGAGGAATAATATGGTAGGAAAAAAGGATGATACAATAGTTTCATATATGTAATCTAATATATATGATTCATATCCATGAATATCATAATATTTGAAATAATTTCTTGGATGTTAATAGTAAATTTCATAATTATGAAAAACAAATTTACACACATAATAACTGTATTATCCAGATCACTTGCCGATATAACTTAAGAAAATTGGTAATTACTCATCCAAATAAAAAATTACTATATCTAATTAATATTATATATAATTCGAGTGAATATAGTGGGACCCACCAATCACATACAATGTCCAATGCATTCAACATATAAAATGGGATAATATCATTTGAATACATAATCATTATAAAAATTCATGTGAAAAAATAGACTAGGAAAATCTAATATTTATCTTATAAAACATATCATAAACCTTCAATATAATGATTAAGGATAGTGTATATAAAAAATAATATATTTTATTAGATTTAGAATAATCTGTTATTTTTATTTATTAATATAAACACTAAAAATTGATCATTAAAATCTATCATTAGTAAATTATCCATTTATTATAAAATATAAATTTAAAAATAATAAATTTAAATAATTTTAGAGAAATTTTTTTTAAAATAATCATTGAAATGTGAAATTCTAGATTTAACAACATTATGTGTCCTGACATCTTGAAATTATGTTCATTTTGAGTTTGTAAAAAAAGGATTCCTTTTTTATTTTATTATGACAATAATGTGAATTGTTTGGAAAATGAATATGGAATTCCATTATATTCAATTTTTTAAAATTAAAACATTTATAATAAAGTTTTTAACAAGTAATCAGATAATATTAATAAAAAAATAGAACATTTAAAATAAAATATGTGTATTGAAGACAAATTTTCTTGATCTATTAGAGAAAAAATTATAGAATTCTATAAAAACATTAGTTAGGTAACATCAGTACTTATAGAGTGAAAAAATAATTGAAAACACATTTAATTTATATAAATAACCAAAGGGGAATAAATTATGTTAGGGTTAATATTGAAATATTTAATAATTATCCCATCACATGGTTAAATATTAATAATTCAGAATAACGATAAGATTGTGAAATATGTCTTTACAAGAATGGTTAATATTCAATCAAAATTGAATGAAATAAATTACATCAAATGAATCATTAAAAATAATGAATATAAAAATAATTCATTGTAGTTTAAATCAATGGGGAAGTAGATGTATTTCATAAAATTAAAAACATGCATATTTCTATAAATATACCAATGGAGTGGAAATTGAAATGTAATCTCTCACAAAGATCATACCATTTAAGTGGGAACTAGTCAATGAATTGATTATATTTATCAGATGTAAATCTGCATAGAGAACATCTATATGAAATATAAAAAATAAAAAATTCATTACACCAATAAGCTATAATTTAAATGATATTGAATTTGTAATATAACCCAATGATATTAAATTGAGTTTTGAAACAACTTTTGCCATGGTATCTTAAATTTCTGATACAATTGTATAAAATAATTTAAATTGAAACATAAAATACTATAATGAATGATTTACTAATGATATTAAATTTAGTATCAAATTTATATAAACCATATAATATTAATTAAGTACATTACAATAAAATGTTAATTAATGAAGGAAAATTGAGATAAAATTCATTACATCAGTTCATGCATGTTTGGAATATTAATTATTATTCAGAATAATAATCATATGTTTTTTATTCATATCATTACGACGCATTTTCATTTTTCATAATTATTTTTATTTTATTTATTTCCATGTTTTTTATAATTAAATAATTAATTACGTTTCCATTTGAGGTTTTGATGATATTTATTTCATAAATACCAAATAAATTTATTGTGTTAACTATCGAAAAATGTAAAATTATTGTATAATTTTATGAATAATGATAATAACTAAATAATTATTATTTTCATACATAAATTATTATTTTTAATCCATCAATGAAACATTGTTAAAATAATGGTCTGTGTTACAATCATTGCCATAAATAGTCGGATGCACACTTGAGTAATGTCCCTATATTCCAACAATAATAATGGAAATCACATATGTGGTATTTCATAATTAAATAATTATACATACAACATAAGTTTAATAATATATATTTAAAATTACATTCATATATTATTCATTATTTTTTTAGAAAATAATCATATCTCTTCATAGAGGTGGAAATCCACACATAAAAATGAGTGATGTTATCATTTGAGAATGAATAGAGAGATGAGAAATAATTAGATTAATTATTTTTAATTAATCATAAATAATAAATTAATTTAACTTATATATAAATATATTTAGTAAATATCTAACACCCCGTGGTTTTGTGAAATTTTTGTGTGTGTTAATTTAAACATTTTGATATTTTTCATTTCACACAGCATTGAATATACTTTTTGAAAGAACTACATTTTTATTTATTTCCATTAAACACCTTGTTGAGGTTTTAGTAAACACAACACATATATTTTCATTTAGTACACACTTTAATATATTTTAATTGTGTTATATAGAAAACTGGTTTATTTTAATAGATTGTGTTACAAACAAGTCAGAGTTTTATTGAACTACAATATACAATTGATACTATGATTAAAATATTAATATAGGAACTACATAGCCATTGGAATAAGATTTAAAAATAATACATACTAAATAATTAAAATTTAAATTAAACATGTACATAAAATGGATCCTTTTTTCATCAATTAGCTTGAAATTAAATTACGTACAACTTGAAAATAATTAAATTCAATTCCCATGAAAAATATTTTTCATTATACAAACAACATTTTATATAAACAAATTAAATAAACCACCATTCATGATTGTTTTAATAAAATTTCTATTTTGAATAATAAAAAACCATTTTTGACACTCATCCAACTGATTTGATTTGTATTAGATTAGGATAAATCCAATTTCATGAGTAAAAAGATGAACATCTAAAAACATTGATTTTACTAAAATTTTAATGGTGAAAACATTTTACATATAATTTTTATATGAATGAATAATCTTATTATTTTAAATTTTGATAACAAAATTTACTTTGGTATATTTTTTAGTATTTTTCTGATCAGAATCATGATTTTATTTATAGTGAAAAATACTAAAATTGAAATGAAAAATCCTTTTTCATATAACATGTATATATAGTTAAAATATTATTTGAATTGGTTGTAGAATATTATCCATAAATTTTATGTCAATTAACAAAAATTAGATTATTTTATCCAATTTCACATAGAAAATGGATTTAAAAACATTTGAAACATTTAGACCTTTTCACTTTAAAAACTTATTTTCTCATCCCGCCAGTGAGATAAATTTGAAATTCAGTTTTGAAAATTATGTTTTTATAATTTTTATAAGATTATTTCATATTTTCAATCATATGGTTGAAACATATTAATTAGTATCTTTTTATTTTTTGAAAAATATGAATGGAAAATTTAATAATTTTTTAGCACCATTGACGGTATATCGGGTAAATAATGTTAAAAATAAAAATATGAATATTAAAAAACTAAAATAGCTAGTTAAGAAATATTATTTTATGATTTTAATTAGATCCTTATCACATAATATTTTATATTTATTAATTGATGGACACCTACTGTGGAAAATGACATGGATATTATTTAAATCTTATACTGTGATAAAATATTACACTCTTATATTTAAAAAAATTAATATATTCTATATAAGTATATTGGGAAGATATGATCTAAGATATATATTATTATGAAATAAGAATTTTTTTCTACATCATATATTTAGTTTTAATTTTTAGTTGAGAAATAATTATCATGACATTTAGACAATGATGCTACAATAATTATTCAATTAATTAATCAATCAAAAAATTAAATTATAAATAATAAAATAAATATAATTACACATAATGAAGTGGATGAAAATTTTTTAGAGGTTAATAATAAATTTTTTATGTGTGTTAAAATAATTTTGTCAATTTTATCTTACTATATTTATTTTTAGTCACTGTTATGAATAGTGTCCATATTGAAACTTATCATATTTTATGACAGTAATATTTTATTAAATTATTTCATAAAAATTAAAAATATAAAATGAGGACATTGGGATGAGATATGATCTAAAATATCATTAATTTGACATTATGTTTCCAATATACTTGTTATATCTAAGAAAGCACAGCTTCTTAATATAAAAAATAATGTAACCATATTTAAAAAAAATATGGATAACTAAGGGATAATTAAAATGAATATTTCTTAAATGACATCAAAAAATACTTAAAATGTATTTTTTTTAATGTTATTAAAACAGTTACATATCTTCTAATCTAATAAATGATGATTTAGTTGAATTTATATTTTTATTTTTTATATTATTAATTAATCTTTTATTAAATTACAACCCTACCCTTCTCCTCTATTATAAGAGGATGCGTCCTCTTTTATATTATTCATACATCCAAAAAAATTTGTTTTGACAATAATATAGTTAATTTCCTAAAAACATATCTATATTTATCATATAATACTTACATTATGTATAAATATTACCAATGATGACCTTTTATGAAAAAACGATACCTTAAGAAGAGATAATTTTCATCAATGAACATTTTTGTTGGATTTATTCCTCAAAAAACAAAAAAAAATTATTTAATGTATATATATAAACATTAGTATCTCTATTATATTGAGATGTTTTAGTATTAAGGGATTTACCCACACATACACAATCTTCTAGTAAATCATTAAGGAAGTTATTATTCCTAAATATGACGCACTACCAACCCACGAAATGATGAATGTTTATTTTACCTTAATCACATGTCATAGTGGGAGTTATGATGGTTATAACACAACATACATTTTATGGTATGTTTTTCTCTATATTCATTATATTCATTAGATATCCTATATTTCATGAACCACTTGGTATTTATAAAACAGAACTTGGTTATTTTTAGTATAAACCAATAACATATACAAAAAACATAAATCTTCCACTTTTCTGTTTTGAATTTCAAAAACCAGACATACACTGTTGCGACCAATGTGATATTTAGAGTCTAATCAAATAAAGTTAATTTTAAGTGAATAGTAACATTACCTTATGAATAGTAACATAACATTATGAATATTAACCCACACTTATAAATAGTAATACAACCCTAAATAATTGTATCATTACCCAAGAAGGTGTACATAAAATTTAGGCACCGTAAAAATGAATATGAATATTTTCAGTGTTGGTATTATTTGATTAAATGATTATTTTAATTAAAAATTAAAAATTTCATATTTCTAAACTTCTTTTAGAAAAATGGAGTTCATTTCTAGATTTTACAAATAAAAAATGGTTTGGGTGAATTTTTGGGATTTTTTTAAAATACATTAATTGTTGGTAAATAGTAAAAAATGATAAATTATGATAAATGCTAAATTCATGATTTATTGAGTCATTGATGATATCTAGATAAGGTTAACACATATGGCTAAAACTCACATGCACTTATTAATATTTTTTACATGTATTCATCACTATTTCTTGTCAAAAATAATAATCTAATGATTCAAATATTAAGAAAACCCCATGTCCTCTCCGCTATATAAACAACACCCCCTTCCTTCCACACCACCCAATTATTTACACATAACTAATTTTTTTCCTAATAAAATTCCTAATCCCTCTCTCCTTGTGAAATACTTATTATTCTAACCAAAAGGCAAAAAAAATTTCTAAAAGGATATTCTCCAGGGGCGTACTGAAGAGGTGAACCTCTCTTCCATTTTCTTTCAACATATTTTAAAAGTTTGGTTCTTTTGTTTTTATCTCTTCACCTCCCCTAATAAAAATTCTATGATAATTATATTACATTATATGAAAATTAATTTTTTTATTTTAATTGAATATTTCATTATCACATCTTTTTTCCACCACTTATTATACTGACAATTAAAGTATCATCTGAGATGTGTTAATTTATCACATTCAAGGATTACAGGTTTAAAATTTCTTTTCATATATTCAAGATTACTCATGAATCGTTTTTAATGGTTGATCTAGATCATAATATATTTATTTATCTTATTAAATGTTCATTAATCCATACACACACATGATATAAACTAATAATACAAAATAATTTCATTGGGCACAAATGCACCAAGTTAATCCGAGTTTTTATCATAAAATTTTATCTAATTATTCATCCTCATAGTATATAAAAAAATAATTATATGATCCTTTATATCTATATAATTTCACTATTAATATATATTAAAATTTTTGGATGTTTAAATAAATTTCAAACAAACATCCATCCATGAATAATTGTAAACTGATCACGAAAACCATAGAAGAAAATACTTCCAAAATAATAAAATAGAACCTCTTAAACCAATAAAAATGAAATTAATGACCCAAATAAGGTTATATTAAATAAATTAAATTTAAATGAGTTTCTATAATTATTAATTTTTGAAGCTGTATTTGATTATTCTGGTAATTAATATCATTCACGAAAACCTTCTAGTATAAGGAAAGGGGTTTCTCATCTCACATTGGTTTCTATGTGATTTCCCTTGTTTTTTACTTATTTCATGTATGTGGTTTATGTTTAATAAAATATTATATATAATATCATGATTCCCTTTATAATGATGGTTTTCATAGATTCACTTGATTATTATTAACTCAATTGAATACAATGTTGTAAGGGACTTTGTTTCGGTTTCCCTTTCATTATTATTTACTTGGTATTCTGCACCAATTCATTGTTATATGATGTAACTACTTCCCCTTGGAGATCATTTTTCATTTAAATTTTTTAATATTTTATATATCTATAATATATTTTCAGGGATATTATTATAGTCATAATTCAAATACCCTTTTATATATGGTGTTTTTTTGGAATGTCATTTTAACTATGGAAATATTGGTAAATCTATATCCAATACTCTATGTATATATTGAGAAAGAATATTTTACTAGTATTAAATATTTTTATAAAGAATTATTTGGAATTTTATTTAAGGGTGGGGCACAGTATAGCCCCTCGATGCATCAATGGGTCTCGTTAGACAAATTAGTTAGCCACAAACCCTTCAGGTTTATTTCAAAAACATAATCAGACTTTTATCTACCCTAACATTTAACTTTTCAACAGGTATTGTGGTATAATGTGATAGATACATGATGTCCAATTAATAATAATTCTCATTGTTAAATTATAGTTATTACTATCTATGAGGTTTTCAATATGAAAAAATTTATGGATGTTGTTTCATTCTTAGTTTATTATTGGAGTGTGTTTTTCATTTACTCACCAAGTTATTTTAACTATGCCAATTTTATTATGATTAAATTATTTTTTATTCATTCCGCTATTATTTTCAACCATTATAGAGATTTTCAGATCACCCCATTCATTTTTTACCTCTAATAGGTTATGAAGAGGAGACCATTTATTGAGTTCTCATGGATGACATTTATTAATTTTTTTTTGTATTTTTTTACCTTTATCAATGTATAATTAGTAACATGTATGTATCAAGATTCACCAAGAATACTAAACTGACCGCTCCTTCAGGATTTCATTCTTTTTAATCATTCCAATGTAATAAGTAATGCACTAACTCCGGTCATTGGTGGTCAGGTGTTACATTTGGTATCACTGGATGTTTAATTGGAACCTTGGAAACTATATTTAAGAAACGTAGTTAAATGGATATAATCTAAATTTAGACATTAAAGACAATCATAGAATAACATCATGTAATTTTGGTAAAGTATGAATTATGTGGGTCTCATATGAAAATACATACATGTCTGGATACTATAGGTGGATGTGGTTCAGGAACATATGTGACTAGAAGTAATTACTCTTACAAAGAGCTTTGGGCTTGAGCTAGGGTATCCAGCTACATAAAAACAGGCCGTACTGTGCACTTTGTTGGACACACCTGGAGGATATTCTTATGATAATTCAAAATTTATTTACAAACAATTATTAAGGATTTAAAATGAAAATATACACAATGTTTATTATTATGATATTAGTTGTGTTTACATTTTTAGATTATCATAGGTTTTATTCTAGAAATAAATTATAAACACTAAACAAATTTAGTCTATGAAATTTTTAGTGATGGAACCTAATGGAAGAAGGGGAATCAATATGCATGGACAATTTAGGAATTTCCCCACTAAGAAAGTCAACATTGTTAGTGTTGGAGTGGATCATATCCTGACCATATTGGAAAAACATACACAAGATATGTTGAATTACCATGCTACACCTGTATTGGATCATTTCGTGCATTATATTCCTCCATATTTTAGTGAGGCAACAAATTCAGTGGTATCTGTGCATTGGCTCAAGTCGCTAGAGAACATATTTCTCGAAAAAAAAGCAATTAAAATTAAAAGTTGTTACTAGATGTATATTTCCTCAAAGGTGATGCTAATCAATGGTGGTCCTTGATCTATAATACCATGGAGAAAGAAGAAATATATGATATGGAAAAAATAACTTTTGAGGAAATATTCATCGAAAATTAATTCCCTCAAGAACAAAAAACTAAATTGTAGAGTAAATAAAATAAACTAATGAAAAAGGAAGAATAAAGTGTTGTAGAGTATGATTAAACATTCACAAGATTAGCCTGTTATTTTATAGAGTACATATGAGATTCAGAAGACAAGATTGATCATTTCTCTGAAGGTTTTAACCCAATTCATTCAAAGGGACTGGGTTCTCAAACATTTTCATCATATGATGATATTGTATTATGTTCCATCAAAATCAAAATAGAATTTTCTAGATCAAATTTGTTCAAGGGTAACATAGAAAAGAAGAGTCATTCTACTAACTGTGGAAAAGACGAAGCACCCATGAAGAATAAGGGAATTAATCAATTTCCATTATATGAGAAATGTGTAAATAATCATCATAGGAAATCTATGAAATACATGGGAGTTTCCTATATGTGTGTAGAAAATGGTCACTGATCTAGTGAATGAAATTGGAAGAGACAAGTAAATGGTGTTCAATTCTATAATAGTAGAGAGACGGGGCAAATTTTAAATGAGTCTCCTAAGAGCCAAGGAAACATTCCTCATAAAAGTCCACGAGAGAAAGAAAAATCATGTGCAATTACATCAATGGAAGTTGAACACTACAAATCTTTTTTAACTTGGACTGGAAGCACTATTGGAATAATGCTTTTGATTTTACCAGGGTCAACTTGTTGCATGCCTATTGAAAAAGGTTGTATCATCATAAAAAATATTAATTACTTTAATGAATCACTTTAAGCCAGACTCACTTGGAAATTTCAACATAATACTTCTGAATCTATTATTTCCCGTAAAAAGATATTTTTTGAAAAAATAAGATGGGATACTAAAATTTTATTAATTACTCTATCCGAACATCCATCAGAAAATAATTCTCTAATATTATAATAATTCTAGATAGATGGTCTCTAAGGACTCATCCCTGAAATTCCGGTTAGATAACTACACGGTAACGACCTCAATTACTATGATATATCCCGATCAAAGCCCTGAGAGTAATAACTTATCTATTAGAGATATTATCAACTCTCATAATGATCATCTCCTATAAAATAAACTGAATATCATTGAAAAATACCCCTTCTCAAATACTAATTATTTCTTAATTTAAGAAACTGCCCATAAGGGTATGCTTAACTCTACGAATTTTTACCATCATTACTATTATCACTCAAAAAGTTATTTTAGATGGATAATTCATTTTAAAAATCCATGGATAAAGCCTTGAATATTCAATATCATCTGGAAGCTTGCGAACAATAGAGTTCCTATAGATAATTTTCTTCAATATTTTGGAATCCAACTCTGTTCAAAATGAAAAAACTATAATCATCGTAGAGAAGATAATAACCATCTATTTATTTTTTCTGCTACTGATTCTTCTCTTTGGAACTATGTTATTGAAAGTTTTGGTTTCACATGGTTGGATCATGAGTCAATTAAGACAAAAATAAAAAAATGTGTTAAAATGGATGACTCTCATCAAATAAGGAACCAATTCCTTTCTGCAGTTTCTAAGCTCCATCATGTTATCTGGTTTGATTGGAATGTTGTTTTTCATAAAAAATACCCAGTCAATCAAAATTCAGGTCAGATGGAGATCCTCATTTCTTTTTAAGAATGCTTCTCTAATGAAAGATGGACATTACCACAACATTTTTCATGATGTTGAAATCAACTGATGTCTTTAGATTAATGGAAATTACTATCCACCTTATTTCACTCTATAAGTGTTTTGGATATATCCTCTCCCTAGATGGATTAAATTTAATATTTAGGATTCATCCAAAGGAAATACGATCCCTAAGGTTTGTGGTGATATCTTCAGGAATCACCTTGCTTAGATCCTTGGATTCTTTATGGGTAGCTTCTGCATCACCACCTCTCTTGAAGCTGAAATGATAAGTTCAATAAATAATATTGCCTTCTTTAATCTCATTGGTTAGAACAATATCTAGATTGAAAGTGATTAGGCTACCATCATGCATGAGATTTGGAAAGGAATAACATATCTTGTGTGGTTGATTACTACCTGCCAAATAGGCTGCACATGTTTTCTTGTCGATCTCATCTATACCATCAATCCTATTAGTCGAGCATAAAACACGGTGAAAGATGGCTGAGAAAACATGGGTTTAAATTAAGTAATTACCTTGTTCGAAGACCTACCTTCTATTTTTCTTCCTTATCATAAAACATATTGTATTATGATCTTGTATTTCAGACTCCTATAAACACATTATTTTATAATAATTGTTCTTTCGTCGTTTTCGTCTAGGGAATTATCTATAAAAACGGTGGAAGTTAAAGTTCTTAATGATGTGGTGGAAGGTGCATTAATTGTTTCCTCAAACATAGCCAATACATTATTTGATTCTGGATCATCACATTCATTTATATCTTCCTTGTTTTCCATGATAATTAGACATGTCCAATTTTATTTAACAGATGTGTTGTCATTCAAAAATCATTGGAGATGCATCATTGCAACTATGTTGTGTCAATAATTCTCTGTGATGACCCTTAAAAATGATTTGGTTCATATAATTTTCATCATATCAATGATTTAATATGATAATATTATCAGTATTAATTGTCTTTTAAACTATGATGCAAATATCTATTGCTAGATGAATGAAGTTACAATTTTTGAGAATGGTGTAGAATCCCTTATATTTAAATAATAAACTTCACCATTTGATTCTTATCCAGATCCACCCCTAATAGCTCTACTTAATTAAATTCATAATGAATTAGGGAACACATTATCTATGGGTTAGAAAAGAAATATTCAAACTAATGTCATACATATTTTACCAGAATACATTGATATATTTATATTGGATTTACCTGGACATCCTCCAAAGTGTAAAGTTCAGTTCTCTATTGATTTAATACCCAATAGAAGACCCATATAAAAGACTCCCTATAGCTTGGCCACTATGGAATTAGTGGATCTAAAGAAACATCAAGAGGAATTGAATAATGTTTTTTATTCTTCCTTGTGTTTCTCAATAGGGATCCTCGGTCATCTTTTCCATAACGAAATAAGGTTCTATGAGGATATCCATTGATTACAAGGTAATAAATGATATTACAATAAAGAAAAGGTATCATGCACTATTAATTGATTATTTATTTTAATAGAATCATAGAGGACAATATTTTTTGAATATTTACCTTCGTTCTAGATATCATTTAAACTAGGTTTAGGAATTATGAGTTTACAATAATGCCTTTTGGACCAGCTAATTCACCCTCTCTTTCATGGATCTATTGAATAGTGGTTTAAAGGAATATCTTAATGAATTTTTTGTGGTATTTAATAATTATATATTTGTATACTCCAAAATCTACAAATACCTCCAGAATAACTTCCAGATTATTTTTAAAACTCTTCGAAGAAATGAATTATATAGGACATTTAGAAAGTTTAAATTATGGATTCAATCAGTTTCATTTCATGGCCATATTTTCTCTTAGGATAGAATCTTATTTGATCATACGAAGAAGAAGGAAATCAAATAATGTCCCACACAGACGAACATAAAAAAGGTACATAGTTTTATTGTCTTACCAAGTTTTTATCAGCGTTTTATTTTGAATTTCACCATATTGGAAAAACCCCTAAAAAATCTCACACATAATGGTGTTATCTTTATATGAAATAAATAATCACATAATTCTTTGAGGAATTGTAGAAATGATTGGTCAATTCTCTTATTTTCACCCTTTCATCTATAAATGATGGATTTGTGACATACCGTGATGCATCAGAGAATGGTTTGGGTTGCGTCCTTATGAAAAATTATAAAATTAATGCTTATGCATCATGTCATTGGAAGGATCATGAGAAAAATTACCCAAATAATGATCTTGAGTTATAATACATAATCATTCCTCAAAAAATATAGGACCATTATCTATATGGCGAATGATATGAGATATATACGAATCATAAGAGTTTGAAATACATTTTTACATGAAAATAACTCAACATGAGGCAAAGAAGATGGTTTGAGTTACTCAAGGATTATGATTTTTAATACACTAACACCCACAAAAGGAAAATAAGGTGGTAGTTGCTCTATGTAAGAATGATCATGGACATATGAAAAAAATGAGGTTTGAGAGTGATCCAATATTCATAGATCCACTGTCGATTAATATGGGTATATTTTATTTAAGTGACACATAGTTCCTCATTAAAATGATTTCAAAACCATATTTACTAGAGAAGATAAAAATCTATTAATATGATGATGATAATCTACAAAAAAAATTAATGATGTTAAGAATGAAAAATTGTCATACTTCGTGTATGAGGATGGAGTTATGAAATATGGGAAGAGGTTATGTGTTCAATTAGTACCTGAACTAAAAATGGAACTATTAGAAAATGATCATAGTTCAAATTTCTCTATACACCATGGTAGCACTAATATGTATATGGATTTGAAGGTTACTTTTTTATGGGATTATATGAAGTGTCAAATTGATGATTATGTGTTAAAGTTCATATTTTGTCAATAATTGAAGGCCGATAGAAAACATCCTAAAGGGATAATGCAACCACTAAAAATTATAATATAGAAGTGGGATGAAATTACAAAGGATTTTTTCATAGGAATATCAAGGAATCTGAGAATGAATGATGAAACATGGGTTATTTTTTATTATCTCACAAAATTGGAAAATTTCCATACTTGTAGAGACTATTTACCACGTGAGCACCTAACAAGAATTTATATTAATGTTATTGTAAGTAATTATGGTTCACCTCTATCGATTGTGTCTAATCAAGATCCCATATTTAAATAAATATTCATAAAACGTCTCTAGAAGTATTTGGATACTGAGATTCATATGAGTAGAGATTATTAACCCCAAACCGATGGATAGTCTGAAATGACTATTCGAACACTGAAATACATTATGAGATCATGCACTCTTGACATTCATGGAATGTGGGATTAATAATTTCTTTTTTTATAATTTTCCCACAGAAATAGTTTTCATTATAGAATTAAAATGGATCCATGTGAAGAGTTATATAGTAAGAGGTTTCAAACTCCTGCATATTGGGATGAAGTAGGTGAGAAAAAACATATAGGCCCCGAATATATCAAAAATACAACTGTCAATTTAATGAAAATTCAGTCCCATATTAATGAATCTCATTATAGAAAAACGTGTTATGATAAAAATATGAGAATGTGTTTGGAAATTCAAGTAGGATATCATGTATTTCTAAATGTATATCCATGGAAGGGCGTCTTAAGGTTCGGAAAGAAAGGGAAACTGATCCCCAGGCACGTCGGACAGTTCGACATTCTGGAATGAATTATTGTTGTAGCTTACCATTTATTAGTGCCACTTTGTCTCTCCAATGTTCATAACGTGTTACAGGTGTCATTTTTAAGGAAATACATGCAATACCAAATGCATGTACTCACCTATGATGAAATATAGGTGGAATCTGATTTTACATATTGTGAGGAGTGTATCGAGATTTTTGATTCAAGGGAGCAGGTATTGAGAAATCAGACAACCCAAATAGTAAAGTGTCTTTAGAGAAACCATAAAATGAGATTGGAAATGATGGAACCTAAGGATTTTATGAATAAGAACCACCCACATCTTTTTAGGGAGGAATATACATGAAAATTTTTGAAGATAAAATTTCTGAAGGAGGAAGAATATAACACCCCAAACATTTTATAGTTTTTTCTCTCTTAAATACTTTCTATTCCTCAGATATATGATATTGAATGAATCCATGAGACTATATGTAATAACACTTTATCTTCTATAGAATAAAGTCATTACTGAGCCAATAATTCTAAATTTAACACATCTATGTTTTAAATTTCAAAAACGGACATACACAGTGATGATTAAGGTGATATTTTCAAGCTAATAGAATCCAGTTAATTTTAAATGAATAGTAGCATACAACTATTAAAAATAACATACCCTTAGAATAGTAACCTACCCTTATGAATGGTAACCTTAGCCATGAATGTTTAAATAAAATTTAAGATCCTTAAAAATAAGGATGAATATTTTAAGTGCTATTATTTTTTAATTAAATGATTATTATAATAAAGAAATTAATTTATCTTATTTAGAAAATAATTATTGAAAAATTTAGTTCATTTTTGGATTATACACGATGAAAAATGATATGGGTGAATTTTTCGGATTTTTCTAAAATACCTGAATTTTTGGTTGATAATAACATAGGATAGATGATAATAAATGAAAAATACTTCATTTATTGAGTCATAGATGATGACATGTTAAGGTATGAACACTTTCTTTGAACTCACATGAAATTATTTCTATTTTTGGTCATGGAATCATCACTATTTTTTGTTTTAGGAAAAATAATAAACTAATGATTAAAATATTAAAAAACCCTCATCACTAACATTATATAAACCCCCCTCTTCCTCCTATACAACTCAATATTTAAGCCTTTCCTATGTTCTGTGAAATACACATCCCAAGCCCTCCTGTCAGTTCCAAGACCTAATAGTCTCATCAAAGGCCAAAAAAGCCTTAAGGATATTCTAAAGGGGGGTACCCAAGAGGTGAGCCTCCCTTCCTTTTTCTTTGAACTTCTTTTACAAGTTCCATTCTTTCCATTCTCTCTCCTAACCTACCCTAATAAAAATTCTATGATATTTCTAGTAACATACATGAACTATAATTTTATTATTCTACTAGAATATTTCATCATCACATCTATTTCTCCCCTCCTTTTATAATAAAAATGAAAAAATCATCTGAGTTGTGATAATTTAACACATTCAAGGATGACCGGTTCTTAATTTCTAATATTATATTCAGGATTGGTCATGAAACATTTTTAAAGGTTGGAATAGATCATTATATATGTATTTTATCTTATTAAATGTTATATAATCCTTAAACACTCAAAATTGAAAATAATAATACAAATTAATTTCATGGTCCAAAAAACAACCATGTTAATTCAAGAATTTATAGTTAAGTATTATCTAATGATTCATCTTCATGCTATATAACCAAGTTCATTATAAGATAATTTATATCTATTTAATTTCAATAATAATATATGTTAATAATTTTGTATGTTTAACCAAATTTCAAACGAACATCCATTCATGAATACAAGTAAACTGAGCATGAAAACAAATGAAGAAAATGCATCCAAAACAATAAAATTGAACCTATTAAGCCCGTTAAAAATTGAATAAAACTAATTAGGTTATATTAAAAAAATAAAACAATCAAAGTTTATTTATTTATTAATTAATGATTCTAAATATTATTATTCATGTCATTAAGATCGATGGAGTACACCATCAGGCTAAATGTAAGGGGTTTCTCATCTCACTTTTTTTCATTAGATTTCCATTGTTCACAACTTATGTCATGTATGTGTTGTTTTATACCACCATTTGATATATAAAATCATTAATATCTTTATATTAATTGTATTTATTTATTAACTTGATGATTATTACCTAGATTGATTGTAATATTGTAAATGAAATTGTGTTTTTTCATTTTATTGTGATTTACTTCATATTGTGCAACTAATAATTCTTATGTGTTGTAAATAATTCCCCATTGATATCATTTTTCATTTGAAATTGTAAATATAGTATATATAAATATTATAGTTTCACTTATATGGTTATTTACTTAATCTATATACCCTTTTCCAAATAGTTTTTATTTGGAATATTGGTTTAAATATAGAAATATTTTGGAACCTGTATCCTCTACTATATTTGGATATTGAAAATTCATATTGTGGATGTATTAAATATTGATATAAATAATTTTTTGGACTTTTAATGATGGGTGAGGCCCCCTATATCCACTCGATGCATCGATTGGTCTCATGAGACAAATCAGTTGCCTACAAACACTTCAAGTTTGTTTCTGAAATTGAATCAGATTGGTATCTACCCACATACTTAAAATATTTTGATGGTATAGTGGTATCATGTTCTAGATACATGATTCAAAATTAATATGAATTTTCTTTATTCATTTTAAATTATTACTATCAATTTGTTTTTAACTATGATTGAATATATGGATGTAGTTTCATTCTTAGTTTATTAATGGTATCTGTTTTTCATTTAATCACAATGCCACATTTATTATGTAAATTTGATTATAATTAAATTATTTTTGACTCATGTGTCTACTATTTTTAACACTTACAGTTCATTTTAACTCTTCCCTTTCTTTTGTTAACATTCAACATGTTATGAAGAGGAGACCATTTATTTAGTTCTAATAGATGCATCTTACTAGTTTTTTATGTATTGTTTTTTGTTATGAATAAAAATGTAATATGATTTACATTAATATATATAGTTTCATCAATACTACAAAATTGATCGTTCCTTCAACAGTTCATTTCTTTTAATCATTCCAATTTAATATCTAACGCACTGGCTTCGGGCTTCTAGGTTCGGGGCATTACAATGGTGATTCTATTTTATATGATTTATATTTATTTTATGGTCTATTTATCCTCATTGAATTATTAAATAAAATATACCGTCCTGATTTATACTTTTTGTAAATATGATAACGTTGTCTGCAGATGTGTGAACTAACGCCTCCTCATAGTGATGTGATTTTATCACCCCTTATATATAATGTATTAAGGATGGATTTAGTACAATTATATGACATAAATTAAATAAAAATTAAACATAGTTTAATAAAAATTTACATATACATATATATAAATATTTCATTTATTTACTTTCATTCAATATGAAAATAAAACAAAAACAGTGTTCATGTGTATGTATGACCTACCGTCACCATGAACGAGGTATACTTTTTTATTTTTAACATTTTATAAATTTTTTAAATAATTTTATAAAGAATATATATTACAGTAAATCATGTTTATATTCAGTGATTAATTAAATAAATATCAATTTGTAAGTATCAAAAATAAAAAGTCTGAACATATATGAAAAACATTGAAAAAATTCCCGAAACACAACATTAACATGGAATTGTTAAAAAATGGGTAGTATGATGATATAAAAAAATTATATATAGTATTATAAATTAAATAGGGTTCTATAATTGATTTATATTACACATATATTTATTTTACATTATTTTCTCCAGATTTTAAAGATAGTCACGACATAAGGTAATGGATTTCCCTTACTTTTATTATCTGTGAGTTACAACCCATGTTCACTAAAATTTTATTATATGTATTGTATATACCTCCAATGGTTGTAATATATTATTATTTAACATAAATTTATTGATATTTAAATATCTATATGGTGAACTTTCTTTCATGTGGATTTCGAGATAAATGTTATCAAATCGATTAAGTAAGTTTATCTCAATTTACCTCTTTTTTATGCATGTTATGTTATGGACTGATATTCATTTAAAATGTTTATATACTTTCTATTGATATATTTTATAATGAATATATTTATTTTAATTATATTATATGTGTCATGTAATTTTATTCTCTCATTTGAAAATATTTTTTCCTTTAAAACAAGTTTTCCAAAAAATGATTGAAAACTGTTTTTAATGGTATACTATGAATTTTAATGTAAAAGGATTTAAATGATAATAATATTAGTTATAAATGTTAAATTATGTGTTTTGAAGGTTATTTTAAATGAAAATGTTTTCTAAATGTTTTATGATTTAAAAATAATTTTTTCAGGAAGAAAAAGATATCTCCCTTAATAATTATTTCAAGTTATCTTTCAAAATCATTTTCCATCTAAAAAAAACTATTTTAATTTACGTATTTTTTACATGGGATATAATCAAATGATAGCATTATTATTATTTCTTTTAATAATTTATGTTTACTATGGATTGGTTGTTATCAATTTTCTTCTTTTCTATGAGTTATGTTATGAAGAAAAGTTTTGAAACCCATTAATTTTTATGGGTTGTGATATGATTTATGTTCATATGATACACATATGTATTATTTTTAATTAATGATTGGTGTGACATATATATATATATATAATTAATGTTTTAAATATTTAAAAATAATGTTATAATTATGCAAACAAGTCGAAGGGCTTGATCCACTATAGAAGAGGAGGAAACCTAATAAACTATGGGAAAATGGGTAAACCCAATCTATTTTGAGAAGATGGGGAAAGAAAATCACTTGAACCAAAAAGACTATGAATGGGGATGGTGGTGTGTCCCTTATATTAGTTGAATCCCCCATGAAGTTTCCTATTTTATTTTTTATTTGAGACTTGACTTATAGAGAATGATATTACATGTTTATCTGTCTTCCCTGAATTCCATGTCTTATTCTTATGTTATTATTTCATGTCATATTATCTTGATTTCTATATGAATTGGGTATTATGAAATTAAGTTTATTATGACATGACTTTTTTATATGGTATTTTACATGGAGAATAATATCTTTAAATGTTATGCTTACATTTTCATACCCTTATACTTATTTCATATTAACGCATCTCCCATTTTTTCCCAAACTAATCATCTGATATCACACATTATTTTGTTTCGTTTACCAATGATATTAAGAATGTTATTATGTTTGATTTTTCAAAATAAGTTCACATTATGAAGAAATAGGGTTCATAAGAGGTTCATGTGTAATGAACAAGTTGTTTATTTCTCTATTATTCCAGAAGAAATAAAATAATATGGTATTTGGGCATGTGATAGTATATTGTATGAATAGTTTGTAAAAATCATGTAATATCCATGTAAGGAAGTCATAGGTTTTTATAGTAGGTATCAGTGAAATTATTTAGTCACCATTTTTAAAATAAGAGGAGAAAACATTATTTAGATCCTGGGTGATATTTTTAAGGATACATCCATGGACATCTCTAATTATAAGCTTAATCTATCATTTAATAAAAAGAAGGTATCACAATTTTGGAATCCTATAAAAATTAATCTTAATTATTTGTTTTTATACAAAGAAAATTCTTTTTCACACTATGATTTATTTTCTTATTCTATAGTGGGAACTAGAAGGAACATGGTTCTCAATTAATGTTTCAGATGTAGAATGTACTAGACTTAATAAAATATATGTTCTTAGTGGATATCTCTTGAAGAGAATCTAGATGGTGGTACGTGTATTTGTTATACTGCTAAAGGTAAAGTGACCATAGATGAAATTTTAATGATATGTGATGTTCTATATTTATTTTTTTTCAGTAGAAGTAAGAGTTATGATTAGATTGATGTTGGATAACCTTGTGACATGAATCATATTTCAGATTCAAAAAATTAATAAGATGAAAATAATTAGTGATGGTTTATGATTAAATTTGGATGATTGATTTGTATATGTTTTGGAATTAAAAAAAATTAGGTTTTATGAATCATGAACTATATATATATTTTTAGTATACATTTCCATTAAGGATTTATAATTATATAATGAATGTTAATGAATACATTTACACGTGATTTAATGTAATGGTGATATTCATAGGAAATAAATTATTAAAGGAAATATATCACATAATATTTCACTACTATTCATATAATTATGTTTTTAAATTTATATATTAAATATGAATGAATAAATTGGATGATGTGGATCAACATTGAACTAGTTAATGATATGATAAAAATGTACTATATGGAAACATGGGTGGAGATTATGACATTTTTCATTTGAAAGAATAAATAAAATAATAGTTTTATTATAAATGAATCCTTGCTTTAAATAAGTATATATGGAAATTATATTTCATCAAGATAAAACATTTTAAAGGTATTCACATTTTTTTAAGGGAAAAAGAAGATCTACTTAATGATATATGAGGTAAAAATTTTAGGCTATATTTCAGAATCTTAGTGAATTTTATCAAATGGTGTAGATTTTTATTTTCAGATGGTTTATATGTTTAACGAGTTATGAAAATATATATATTAATATTTAGAAAACGTTTTTGGGATGAATATACTATCTGGACAAAAAAATATTTGTGTGTAGAGGATAATTTATACAAACCTCTTTTGATAATGATAGATGGAATGACATATCATTATATTAATGGATCTATTGATCTACTTAGCCATTGGGAATGAAAAAATCACTATCATTTCTTGGAATAAGATATAAAGTGTAAATTGATCATGGAACAACAAAGCATGATATTTTATGAAATCTTGTAGGTATATATTTTCTGTAAAATTGTTTCAACACTTGGTAAATGTGTATTGAAATTAAAACATCATGTTATCATTATTTGTAAGGATATAAATACCCTTTTACAAGCCTCATTATGTTATGGGTTTGTGATAATTTTATTTCTCATATCCATGTTCTCTATCAATCTTCATACGAACATTATAGATATATTTATCTTCCATTTCCATGTTTCCACAATACAACTATGTTATTCTATGTTGAATCTTAATTATGAGGTACTTTGGGTAACCATTATGTTTACATCTTTCAATATTCAAAGGGTGTTTTATTATTTATTATTTCGATGTGGGTTTACATGAATGTAACATTCATGTATTATTCCTTTGATAAGACATATGAATTTTATGGTTGAACAACATTTCAAGACAATCAGAATATAACACCCCATGATTTTGTGAAATATATATTTTCTGAAATAATTTAATCTTTTGAAAAAAAAATTCATTTCACCACCACTCTATATAGATTTAGAAATAACCAAGTTAGTCTATATTTCTACATAACACCCAGTCATATTTTCCCTATAAACACATTTAGATTAAATTATAGTAAATGAAACACTACATTTTATTTGTGTTACACGCAATACTGAGTAATTTTGGTAGGACTCATTAGAGAGAGGACTAAGTTTTACTGAGATACAATATAATATTATTTTTTTTTTTAAATTTTATTATGGTTTACACCTATTCATTTGAATGTAAATTAAAATTATTATTAACTAAATTTTGAAAATATGATTTAAACCATTATATAAAATGATTTTTTTGGTAATCATTAAGGGAGAAATTAATTTAATAACTATGTGAAAATAATGAAATTAATTAAAAAAAACTTTTTTCTATTTAAAAACAAAAAATTATGTCAATAATTAAACAGACAAAAAATTTTGAATTTTTTATATAAAATTTTATATTACATAATCAATAATTTTTTTTGGACAATTAACTAATATATTTGATAGGTATAAGAAATAAATATCCATTCTTTTCAATAAAAAAGTTGGGACTTTCAATAAGGTAATTTTACCACCTATTAATGAAGAAATGATTTAAAATATAATTTTTATATGAAAAAATAATATTTTTATTTTAGGTTGGGATTTAATAATTTCGTTTGTAGAATTTTAGGAATTTTCCAATTATGTTTAATGAGATAATGCATAGCGGAAAATAATGAATTTTAATTGAATACTCCTTTCTAATTAACATCTTTCCATGGTAATGTTATTCAATGTATTATTTTTATAGTATAATTACAATAATTGTGAAAAAATTAAACCAATATATGACATTGGATCCAATTTAGAATTAATTTTTTATATAAGAACATTTCAAAATTTTGTCCTTCTTTACATTAAAATCATAATTCTCATTCCATCAACACAATTAAATTTATATTAATTTTAGATAATTTCATGTTTAAATGCTAAAAAATGAATTCCATATGTTGAGTACGAATGATAATTTTTATTAAATTGGTCCCTTATATTATATAAAAATATGAACAGTAACTTTAGTAATTTTTACCATTATAGTTAAGGGTAAATCGGTAAATTAAGTGTAATTATTATGATATAAATATTAGAAAAAACCATAAAACATTCCCAAATGTTATTTTATTATTTTAATTATACATTTATCACATATTTTTCTAAATGTAATAATTCAATTTAAATTATTCCATGAAAATATCTTGGACAGTATTGATATATTATGAGAGTGACAAAATGACACACACTAGGTTTTATAATTATAATATTTTTAATTTGGGATTAAATATAATCTATTCTCTACAATATATATTATTATGAAAGAAAAAAGTTTATTATAAATTAGTTAATTCTATATTTAAATTTTAGTGTAGTTATAATTATCAGGAATATTTACACAATAATTATATAATAATTATTTAATTTACAAAAAAAATCAATTAAATGATATTATCTATATTAAAATAATTTTAATTTTAATTAATTAAGGTGATCAATGAAATTTATTGGTGATTATGACATTATAGTGGTGCATTAAATTATTTTTATGAGTTTATTATGTTTCTTATTAATTTTATTAATATCAATGATATGATAATTTCAAAATTGATAATTATGATATTTTATAATAATAGTTTTTATTAAATTATTTAAAAATTAATAAAATATAAATATGTTGAAGTGGAAGAATTATGGTCTAAAATATATTATAGTGTCCATTTATTGTCTAGTTGACACATTATATGCGATAATTCTATCCGCATAATTTTAAAAACAATGCTACGATTGTTAAAATTAGAATGGCTTTACTAAAGGTTAGTCAGAATGATAAGGTTTAGAATGACACCCAAACCTATCTAAAATATATTATTTTCTGATATTTATTCCTCATAATATCTTATCTTTAAATAAACTAACTTTTGGGAGAATTTTTATTCAATTGTTTTTAATTATAAATTAATCATTTGATAAATTCCAAAACTACACCTCCCCTATCTTACAAAGGGAACTTGTTTTTTTCATTTATTCACACATCATAAATTATTTGGTACAACCAAAATATATTCAAATATCATTTAAAAATAACTTATCTCCTAATAGAATACTTAATTTAGGTATAAAATATTGCAATGATCTACTTTTTTGAAAATCTAAATGATATACCCAAAGAAGAGG
Source organism: Viscum album (assembly GCA_963277665.1). NCBI lineage: Eukaryota > Viridiplantae > Streptophyta > Magnoliopsida > Santalales > Viscaceae > Viscum > Viscum album. The sequence continues at coordinate 1,464,151,520 of OY728146.1, read as the reverse complement.
TAACCTTCATCAATGAATGTTTTTGTTTTTTTCATCACTAAACTCATTCAATTATTTTTATTTAATGTCATTAAATAACATATGTATACTAAATATATTTATATGTGTTTGAAATTATGTTTTGACCTATACACACACACACATCCATTCCATTGTAGATGAACACCACGTTCGTTTATACAGATTAATACAACCTCATAAAACGATGACTGTTCGTTTTTTCTATACCATCTATCATGGTTTGAATAATGATGGAAATATTTTTATTTATTCATAATATTATATTTATTATTTATTTATTGTTTTATAATTATTACATTTATCATAACTTAATTCATTATAACTTGTTTTAATACGATGACTTTGTTTTTTGATGTGGATTCTACCACCTCCTCAAAGAGATGCTATTCTATCACACTTCACATTGATTGTATTAAGGATTGGTTTAGAAAAATTAATTTAACTATATTAAATAATAATTATAATAAAATTATAATATATATAAATTTACATGTAATTTACGTTCTATCTTTTTATAATAATAAAACTAAAACAACATTCCTGTGTACGTATGACATACCACCTCCTTGAACGTAGAATTTCATTTCATACTTATATATTTTATAAATATTTCTATATATTTCTATACATAATATACGTGATATTTATATAATTTTTTAATTTATATATAAAATATAATCATTATCTTAGTAAGAGTATTACAAATGAAAATTCAAAATATATTTGAAAAACAATGAGGATTTTACCCGAAATATAATATTAACACATAATTTAAAATAAAATAATAATATGATGTCATAATAAAAGAATGTTTTGTATTATATATATTAATATGGATATATAGTATATTTATATAATAAATATATATTTATTATACTGGTGGTTGTCATGATTTTTAAGAGATTTAAGGCATAATGTAGGGCCATGAAAAACACTATAAAAGAAAAATTGAAAAATAAAATAACATATTAATTATATTCATTAGAATAAAAGAAAATGATCTTGAGAAATTTGACCAAAATACATTGATAAAAATGAATGATGGAAGAGTTTACATGTTATTCTCATGGAGGAGCGACGATGATAGATTATTCTTGCCATATCATATATTTTTAGAAATTCATTTTGAATTTGATAGCAGATTGAGTGGACACGATTATGATTTTCCAAGATTGGATAAAAATTTAGGTTAATTACCATTTAATTATACATCATTTCAATAGGTTTGTATAGGTTATTGATCATTATCTTGATTGTGATGGGAACCTTAATGAAACATCTCGTGGTTGAAAGACCATTTGAGATCGTTGATCTAGTTGTATATATTTAAATGTTATAAAGTGAAATTATGCGAATTTATACAATACTAGTGATGGAATAGGTAACTAGGTTAGTGTAAATGTATCTCAGGGAAGACTTTTTGTCATATGATCTCAATTGGGTAGACCTCCCCCTGAAATATCAATGTCCTCACCTAATTCTGTAACTTCATTCATGTTGATGGATTTATCTTATAAAGAGTTTATTATATAAATCATAGTAGGAGGTCATTTATAGAGGTTCTATTCTAGTAGATATAACAAAAATGGGGTCATCTACCCATTAAAATCAAGTATTATGAATTCCATGATAAATACATATCAAAGTGTTGGATATAATACTCCATTAAAAGACTATCCAAATTAGTTTATTAGTGTGGTAACTAGATCTCAGACTAGGCCTTATAGTAGCGGGATTCCATTTTAATGTAGTTTATAAAAAATATGGTGGTGGTGAGGCTGGACCATCGATTGTTTGATGAATTATTCTTATATCTCTAACAATTCTTTTGTATTTTTTTTCTGATAGTAGAAACTCATTTTTTATATCTTATCATTTTGTCAATTTTTTGTGTCTTTTGGTGGATTATATGTGTCGGGTTATTCCAATTGAAATACCATTTATATAATTTATATAAGGGTTCAACTAATGTATGATGTTTTCCCATGAGTTTTGAGGTAGTAACATTCAAATAATTTTTTTTCTTATTCATACTTTTGGTTCTCAACTAATATTAGGGATGTATTTTATGGTTTTATATCAATATTTAATATAATTTTAAACATTATGGTGATGTTAAAATCTCTTGAAGTCATCATATGTTTTTAATTTAGAAAATGGGATATCTAGGTAGGTCGGGAAGGTCTAATTATCCAACAGTTACGCGAGTCCACATCCCATGTGGAATGTCTTCTACTCTATAATGGAGGAATATAGTATGATGTTATTCATTATATGTTAGATTAGTTGGTCATCATGTTTCATAACACATTCTTAGGGATTCTTATTGATAGGGTTGTCAATTTATTTATTGAGCTGATTATTATATGTATGAATGTCTCAGTTTTTTATTATGGAATAGAAGAAATAAAGAATCGGTAGAACGGGTTTCTACTAGAGAAAGTGGAGTGTGATGGATTTATCCGCTAATTTATGTCCACACGGGGCACTCTAATCTTTTTTCAAAAAAAAAAATGGATGAATTTTTATTTTTTTTGTAATTAACTAGAGGTTAAATATGAATATACATAATAACAAGTATCATCGTCGACGTATTAATGGCTTTTTTATTAGTTGAGGAGTGATTTTGTGTTCCTAAAAATTGATTTAAGGTAAGGATATCATCAGCTAAGACAGATTCCTATTGATATACCACAAACTATGTTCATGATTATGTATGGTCTATATGAGTTCATTTTGACATCACCTTGTTTTACCATTACATTATTAGTGTTTATGGAATCAATGAAGACAATCTTCCACCCATTATTGTAAAATCTCATATATTTTTTTGTTGATGTAATATTGGTGGAATACAAAACTCTTGATGATCTTGAAGAATATCATGGAATCATCTTGAAAACCATATGAGAGCATAAGATATATTAAAAACTATATAATAGGAAATTTTGGATCAAAAATGAACATTTAACTAGTCACCTCATATAAATATAAGGCCATTTAATGGACCCATAGAATGTGTATGATGTTTTTCATGGGAGCATCATAGGAATGTTTTTCATATGATAAGATTTTTGGGTTTGGCTGGTTATTAAGAGATGGTTATCTAAGAATTGTTTCACAAGTCCATGCATATTTTTGGGTCTTACAAATAGGTGTATCATGTTTTAATGGATTGGATCACATGGGAATTATTTCTAGAAGAATAATAATAATATCCCTATTGTGTTAGATTGTGATCATTCCTGAGCAAGGTGAGGTGTATTCCATGTTTTCTAAGTGTCAAGAACCAGACATGGAGTAGTGTCAATGTAAGTAAATTGATTTTTGGGATATAGTTCATGATAATTGAATACATAGGAACATAACATATCAATGCACAATATCGAGTTGGCTACAAAATATTGTGATTTAATGTCTTGGTGTAATTACATGTTGGGAAAATGGTTAATTGTGTATACCTAACATAAAAAACTAGTGTACATCTTTTATCCATGAGATTTAAATCTCCGTAAATGTAGATTATTTAAGTAGGTTGGGTCATTTTAAACTAAGATATCCTATATTTTTGAAAAGTAAAATCGTTTTTTATTCATTGATCAATAATTCAAAGACTCAAGTAGTCTATTACTCAATTTCATAGTGGAAGATTATGTCCTTATTCACAAAGATTCATATAGAGGTTATGAAGGTATTGGGTAATATTAATATCATATCACATCAAATTGGGTATAAAATACCTTACAAGATCCCTGAGAGAATGTATGGGTGTCCAGATATGTTTTCGTAGGGGAAACTCATAATGATGTGGATTCATCATCGGAAATGAATATTGTTGACAATGAGATTTTTTTTGTTCATGTGAGTGTATTTGTGCCGATGAGTATGTAAGAGGAGTTAATATGTAATTTTCATACCTATTTGTGTGAAGTGAATATTAGTTTAACCAATCTGTATCTGGATGATCTTACACAATATTAGTGAAAAGGAATGATGAATGAAATTTTCTAGTTTTTTGTCAAAGTGTTACACCAATCACTAGGCAAAGGCTGAGAATTCGTGTCCAAGTGATTTCCTACTATAATTTCCCATTGCAAATTGTATGTGGGAAGATTACATCATGTAAATTTCTTTATTTATCTCATTGATGGCTCATAATAATGATGATATATGGATGATTGTGGAGTAGGTGAAAAATGTGGTCCATTTCATGACAATCATCGAATATTTTACAGTTGATCAGTTGGTGTAAAATATAGTTGGGGGATGGTGCATTTGAATTGTATTTCAAGAAGATTAGTTTTTTATTCTAATTTTTCTTTTACGTCGCAATTTTGGTTGGGATTATAGATGTTACATGGTAGTTAGGTGTTTATGAGAACAAATTTCCACCTACAGATAGATGGGAATTTAGAGTCTATGATCCATATTGTTGAGGAAATGATGAAATAATGAGTCCTTATTTATAGTGCATTCTATTAAAAGAAAATGGTTCCTCTTAAGTTATCAAATATCAAAAATAAATTTTTTGGCTACATATAAAGAAAAAGATGAGGAACTATATAATATGACATGTAGATCTCCATTGTGCTTCATAGAATCTAGATATTTAGAAATATTGGGACTGATTCTTATAAAGGAGGCATCCAAGAATGATCTGTTTATTTAGAAATGTAAAAAAATCAACTCAAATGTGGGATATGTTTTATGGAGATAAAAATTGTTGATACCTTGACTATGTATTTGTGATCATGATTCACATTGGGAGTATGTAAAATTTTGGAACTATTTGATTCAGAAATGGGGTATTATAGAACCAATGTATGTTGGTATGTTTGATATTTCAGATTAGATTAGACCATTGGGATACCAATTGGATGTCACATAGCCATATGACAGTAGGAATGATGTTTTTCTTGTGTCACGTCTTCAGTAGTATCACCACAACCCAACGTTATTTATCAATGTTTATGATGTTGATTTTTATGGTGATGCATACATTGATGATAATATACTTCATTTCATGGACATTAGTATAAATATTTTGTTCTTTAATAATTTTTCATTCGTATTATTGTTATGTAATCATGGAAATGTTCAAGAGAAAACATTGGGTAAGAAGTTTGATATGGGGGGCATAAGGCCTGAATATATTACCATGGGCACTCAAGGATTCTTTGGAGTGGATCTCCAATATTTGTTGTTGTATGACAGGGACTATATAAGAAAATAAAATTTTGTGGATGTATTCCCTTGATAACTTTTTTATCACCCATTTCAAAGTAATTATAATGATTATTATGAATTTAATGGGATTTGGGGAGGTCATAGGGGTTCTAGATATGTATAATAATGATAAGATCCCATCCAGAGCATTGTTTATGGTTTTTTCATGGTGAGAGAAAATCATGTGCCATGGACCATAATAAAATTTACCCTACCCCCCTTAGAAAGCGGTGGGTAAGAAATCGAGGAAAGTTTTTTCAAACCATTTAGGTGGACGTAGATGATTGTGTGGCATGGAACACTCTAGGACCATGGGAACCACATAGTTGTCACATGTTATCTATTGAGGATGAGTAAACCTGGAATAAAGAAACTCATGAGCCATGACACTCTTTTAAACCAAAAAAATTGGAGTAAAAGTGATCAATTGAATGGTTTATAATGTTATGAAATTATAATGGTGGTGAAAATGATAAAATAACATTACCAGTTTTTATTAATAACTAGAGGTGTAAAATTATTTATACAATGTAAATGGATGAATGAAAAAAATGGATAATCAGGATTTGATTCCTGGTTAAATGTCCATTAATGGGCGATGAATGTTAATAATATGTTGATGTGGTAAAATGGATAGATATGGATGTTGAAAACATGATGGATGAAATCTATCATTGAAATTAAATTAAATATATATTATGAACCCTTGTTGTGTTATTTGCTGCAAATTATTTTTTTTCCGTTTTCAAAAGGCCGGTTTTTGGGTTTCTGGTACCCATATACAGACCTTGAACCATCTGAAATCCAGAAAACACATCCAAAATCCAAATTCAAATTTAAAAATTCAAAAACCAAATCAACACCTTAGAACCAAATCAAATTCAACATCCTCCATCAACGCCTTGATTGCAGAATCCCATAACTGCGGCCTACCAAGACCAACTCCCATCACTTCTAGCATAACAAAATCATCCCCCTACAATCCGAACATAGTCAACCAAAAACCAAATAATGAGATTTTCGAAAATGATACTTAACCTAATGGTATAGACAAAGAGTTCTATATAGTTGTTTGGATTGTCAGATCTGGCCTTCTATGTCCATATTGTATTCATATAAATAGGATCTATGTTTTCCATCCAATATCCTATTGATACATATTTTATATTATCAAAATTGTCTAAATCATGTTTAATAAATTTATATTCATAAAACATGGAACTAATAATCCATGTGATGGGTTAAAATGATCTTTAATTTGGGAATATAATTTATATTATTGTTTTTAGTATTATATTTATATTCACAGACATTTTATTAGAGAATATATTTTGTATACACTATTGGTGGTCTCCTACTAGGTTATAATCACACAGGTTTTGGGCCTCTATTTATTTATCAACTAGACTGCATTATTTTTTTCAAGAAAAGGGAATAAAACAATGAATGGCCATTTATTGGGGCCTAGGAATGTGTATAAATGAGGTGACCAATCTTTATATTGAGACCCATTCAAGGGATTCCATTTTCTTAGTATCATTGTTTTAGGGATTCCATTACACATGTAAGTGTATTAAATGATATGACTTAGTAACTATTGGGTTTGAGAATTTACAATGTATTGAAGAATTATTTTGAAATACATGCTTATTTATATTGTTTTGTTATTTTCCACTTCAATCTGATCTGGATAACTCTTGTAAAGAATTTATATTCTCCCCATATGTTTTATTAGACCATATCTACAAGTTTTCACCCTATGGATTATCGGGAGGCATTATTGAGGTTATGTAATGAAGTAGATTGGGGAACTGGATTAGTGGAACATGTGTCAAGATGTTACAAATTCTATGAAGGATTTATTTACTTGTAACATTGATGTACTATGTTGATTATTATAATTTAACCAATGTAATTTAACATATTTAAAAAAAATATATTGATATATTTTAATCGAAATGAAATATAATAAAACATGATGACTAAAATGTTGTATAAGGTTATCATGTAATTTTTATCGATTATATTAAAAACACAATGTTGTTAAATTTTATTCTCTCATTATAACTAATTGGGATTTAGAGATTCATTGGAATAAAATTTACAGAACAATGCTTGGGTGTAAGGGATAACGAGATCTTTTACTAAGTGATAAACACATTTTTATGGGAAATAGAAAATGAAACACATTCATTACATATAAAAAACTATCTCCAAACATGACTAAAATGAATGTTTTTTGGAATTCCAAAAAAATAATAATCATTTACAAAGGCTCATAAACATTTAGTCAATTAAGATAAAAAATTTAAGGATATTCGGCATCCCATGTGTAATAAAAAAGAGATGATGCATAATGTAGGTTTTATTAAAGGGTGTTATAGTGTGAATTACTTTTGAAAGTGGTAGTACTAATGAATCAAATAGTTATATGATTATGAACATGATTTTTCATGATAGGACTATAATCCTAGAATCTAAAAGTACCCATAATGTTCCATTACATTTTATATTGAAAAACATATCATTAAAAATTTCATATTCATAAATCCAAGGATAATAAAAATGATAGTCTTGAACAACCACCATAAAAGTGGGAGAAATGTTTATCCAGATCAATGGATACTATTGATTTGGATTGATGTAACACAATCCCAAAATTTAGAATTATGAACATGGGATATTTATTTTGTCCCATGGACCTTTATAATATTCCATTATATGTCTTCCATAATTATTTATAATTTATCAACTAAAACATCAAGAAGCAGGGTAGTTTCACTTTAAGAATTCATATATATTGGAATAAAAATATTGGAATGATTTTTGAGAATTACTTTATGAGATTATTAATGTGGATTAATGATTTAAACGCAAATTAGGTATTCCATAATCTTGGTTGGATTTACTAAACCATCCTCTAAATTAGATTATTGGATTTGGGAGTAGAAAAAAATTAGTTGTTAGAGAGAAATAATAAAGTCACTACAATAATAGAAAATTATAATAGATATTACAAATCATCATCCATCTTCCCAACCATGAAACATGTAGGCCTTGATGTTTCCTTAGTAGATTAGATGACCAAAAAATGGAGTATGAATTATACAACCCTCTAGGTCCATCATCACTACAAAATTACATAATGGTTAGGAAAAAATGGGAGTGGACTCCTACAAACCTTAATGCTAGGAGGAATTTGAGTATCACGATCTATTCCATATAGAATGTTATCAAAATAATATGTGTGTAAAATAGTCCATATAATGGGAAACCCTTATTAAGAACATGAAAATCCACCAAGATTCTATATGTTGGGTTGTACATCCCCTACAAAACATTAACTGACATGGAATCAAGGAGTAGTAAATTTTATGAATGGTGCACCATATTGGTGGGGAGATGGTTGGTTATCTTTTAGGGAAGGTGATGTAGGTGGGGGATATGTTGGAGAGATTTACATCTAGTGACGCTATGTTAGATATTTCATAATGGTATAGGATCGTTTTGAATGAGGATCTTAATTATCCTTCTATGGAGGACTGTAAATCATGGTGACATCTTCATTTTGACCTCAACATGTTGAGGGAACATCTATATTAAAGAATTATGAAGAATATGGGGGATATGTGTATGGAAGATCTAACATAAATCAGGTGAATCAAAATTTAATAAATTATATCAATTTATGAAAATATATCATCACATTTCTTAAAATTAACTCAGGAACAAAATTAAATTTTTTTCATACAAATCAGTCATAAGAATTTTACACAAATATTTTTGAAGAAAATAAACATAGTAATAAATCATATTAAAACTAAATATATGTAATTGTACCATATTTATAAAATTAAATGTCAATTTTTCAAATATTCACCTTTTGCTAACATCATTTGTATGTAATAATTTAAAATTATTTGAATGTAATTTATTTATGATTATAGAATTTAATTACATTGTTTTAGGATCTATTAATATATTTTTATTATTTATCTCTATGTTTTAAAGGAATGGTTGTACATTAACTAGAAAAAAAAATATTAATCAAAATAAAAAATACGAACCTAACCTAATTCAATTAATCCATTCATTATGGGGTATTATAGAAACACACATTAAAAAATTAATAAATATAGGTATTATAACTCATAATTGATATGTTTCATCACATAATAAAAATAAAATCAATAGTAAACGTAGTTAGAAAGGAATGAAATATTATTGAATAGTAGATCTTCAAAATCATCCTGAAAAATATGATATCTAATATAAAAACAAAAATTATTATTAATATAGCCATGTAAGGGTAGTGAATCAGCCAATATATAATATCATATATTATATATTCCTTGAAAGGTGTGATTGATATGATTAAATTTTTTACAATGTATATATGTATACATATACATGAATAGAATCATACCACTCCCAATATAGTTAATGAAAATATATGCATTGTAATTATGGATATAATTTAAATATGACTATTTCAAACAAGGTCAATATTCATATACTTGATAGTTGGCTTTTGTCTTATATACAAATGTGGTGACTTTAAAATTATTAAACTCATAGTGAAGCAATATTATGATATTAAATATATATATATATATATATTCTAACTAATAAATAGAATAATATTTTTAAAATATGACATGATGTATATAAATAACAATAACACATCTTTTTATTTCACTGAGGCTGTAAAATTAAATATTTGAGTACAAATAATGAAAATTTAACTACATTTACTATATCAAATTTAGTATAAAATCAATATATACTTATTTCATTAACCATTTTCTGTTTTATTAAATAATTTATCCTAACAGAATAAATTTAACACAATTAAAATATTATTATATTTGAAGATTTATATTTAAATATTTTAAACTATAAATGTATAAAATTTATATTTATTAATCATAATATATTAAAATTTCATATTTTTGATGAAATATATTGTTAAAATTAAATATATATTTTTCAAATATTAACTTATAATTCATATTATGTAGATATTTTAAAACGATCATTAATTTTTAATTCATGATGAAGAAATTAACTTCTGATATATTTTTGAAATTTATATAAGATAATTGATTTTTGGTGAATAAGTAGAAATGTCGATGTCAATAATAGTATCAAGTTTTTGACATTATTATACAATAATTACATGATTTTATTGAAGAAATGTTTTCAATAAAAGTTATATTTTGTTAATATGAGATATATTTTTTCAAATAATCTATACAAAACAAAATATTTTCATTTTAAAAAATTTACTTAATATTCTAAAGATTATGTTTCATATATTTTACTAATAAAATTAACTATTGGTCAAATTTTTATAATGAAATATTAAAATTATTTAATTAAATATTATGTCAATAATAATATATATTTTAATTTCAATTGAATTATTAATATTTCATTAATAATCCTAAACTGATTTCATGTTCATAATAATAAACATTTTTTTCTAAATGCATGGTCATTGGCATTACATGATCTATTATTAAATTATATATTTATTTCACATAGTTATTTTTTATAATAAGTTTTTTTAATATCATTAATCGTTATTATAAATTTATATAATGTGTAATATTTTATTTTTTTTATTACTAATAAATAACTCATTTATAAATTCAGTACCTTGTTAAAAATGGTAAACACAATGATTTATGAATAAATTAAATGAAAACATGTTTAAAATTTGGGTGTACATGTTTGGGTGGTTCATTAAAAAAATAATACATTTGTAAAAAGTCTTATTTCCCATATTTTAATCACATTTCCATTGAAACATGACACCAATTTTTATTAAATATTTATATGTCTATAAAATAAATATCTCATCATTATTAATATATCCCTTAATCCATGACCTTTTCACTAATCTAAATAAAACTATGCTTGAACCATAGTGATACATGATCCTCTATGGGAAAATAATTACAAAGCCATAAAATTCATTATTATGACTGATAAAGATGAAAAGTATATACCCAAAAAATCAATTTTTAATGATATATATCAATGGATATGATATGTATGAGGATATCAGGTGATCTTAATCCACCATGAGAATTTTCTAACTTTACAATGAATATCCTGGGAATGATACTTTACTCATGTCTATGATATCATGTATTATGTTATTTACACATCTTTATGCTCTTATGAAATACATTATTTATTCCATTTATCCATTATATCAATAAACCTTGTTATTATATCAATTGATTTTCATTGACCCACATGTTATTATTTATATTTTTTATTGTTTTACAGATATTTATTTATCACTATTTTCCTAATGTGTATTCCATAAAATTATCTTTAAAAATACCCATATGGGTTATGAGAAATTTTTTTAATTTTTAAGAGAGGGGTTATAATTTATTTTAATGTTGGTTAGTTTGTATGTCAAATCATCTATAGACAGTATACCACCCGATCATTGTCATTTATTTGGTGGAAAATTAATGTTAATAATTATATAACAATGTATTTTTATGGAATTGTTCTCTATAGGATTATTTGAATGTATCTTTATCATCCATTGATGATCATGTTTCTAATAATAAAAAAACCACCACATGTTGTATTAAAAGGATTATTTTTGATGTTTTCCATTAAATGATAACTCTTTTTATGTGGGTGATTCTTTTTTATATTTATAATTATTTAAAATGTAATATTTAGAAAAAAAATTATGTAACAAAATTTATGAATGTAATTTTTTTATTCTAATTAAACAATCTTTTAAAGACAAACATCGTGTTATATATGTTAAATTTTAACATCTAGAATTTAAAAATACATATTATTAATATGGGACATATTTTAAAATATTGTAATTGTATTATATAAGATATATTTTTATGATATCATGTTAATTTTTATTGAATCTAATAATTAAGAAATTATATTATACTCCTCTATAAAATTTAGAAATATTATTTTCTTATTTTTTATTTTTTATTCATCGAACAAAGACATGTTTATCATCATAAATTTGAAATGTATAATATAAATATATTTTCAAATCATATATTTTGATACTTAATCCATTTCCATCATTACATGATTCATAAAAAATCATCGATTAAGAATAAAATTAAATAAATGGTGGAACATATGTTATCCAACAATAATCATTATAATGTGATGACTTTTGGAGACTTTATTTTTAGAAAATCTTATTCATATTTTTTTCTTATAATGAAAAATTATAAGCTTATTTCATCATGAGATATAATCATGTCTATAATTATTGAAATTTATTCTAATATATATCATGTTTCCTTTTTAAGTAATATATTGAAATGAAATTTATGTGAATGTGATTTTTACATAACGATAACATGTAATTAATTTATTCATTGAATGTGTTTAAATTTTATTAGTTCGTTAATTTTGAAATAATTGGTAGAGTTAAAATTATTTGATCTAATGATCATCCATCATATTTGGAGAATTTTTTGAGTGATTATGAATACACTATGAATATTTCATTATTAGGGGACAGTTTTTTTGTCTATGATAATTTTTTTATCTTAAAGTAACATTGATGGATTTTATAATATATTTTTCACACCATAAAATTTATGTATGAAGGTGTGTTCTTCACACACATCCTCACGTCTATATAAAACCGTATATTATAAAATGATATAATTTACCAGTGAAGTATAAAGGAATGAATAATAGTAATCATATTATGAATCATATAAATTAATTAATTAAATAATAATTGTTTGTAGATTCCTAATTATAAATAAAAACATAATTTTTTATAAAATGTGTTTTCTGTTCAAAATTATTTTCCCTCATAATTGGTTCCTAAATTTTTACTTGAATAGATATTATTATTAAATTATAATATTTTTTAACTTATATATTAATAAAATAATATTAATTAACAAATTATAATATCAATATTACTGTAGGAGGAATGTTTTTTATTGTATTAAAAATATTTATTGAGTGAATTGTAAAAAATTCATTTTTAATAAATATGGACCATTGATTCCTTGAAAATTTACAAATATATTTTTAAATTGATCTTAAAAAAATATCTTTTTATATTTAATATTATTAATTAATATTGAATAACCATTGTCCTGTATTTCTTTATATATTTAATTTTCATCTTAAAATGCATTTTCTAATGACTTTTTTTAACGCAATGTGTCTTTTATCATTATAAATTAAATTAATATTTATAAATTAACGGTTTGGTGAAATTTATTTATTATACATTCATAATTATATTCATATTTTCGTTTGATTTTACAAGGGATTGATTGTTTTCAAATTATGGTTTTGGATTAATGATTCATTTTTCTAAAAAGATATTTGAATTTTTGTTGGTGTTTATTTAATATTAAATTAGACCAAATTTATAAATTCAATATGAAAAATGGATTCTATATTTGAAAATTTGACATTTAATATAATATAATAGTGATAAAATTATTTTTTATCATATTTAGTTGTTGAAACTATTATAGTTTTTTAGAAGTGGTATTGTTGAAACATGTTTACTATAGGAGGTAGTTATCCCAAGAGAAAATTTTAGCATTCACAAAAAAAAATTACGTGCCTTATTTTTTTTAGATATTTAATCCTTATTTTATAATAAATTTGAATACTATGAAATTTTTCCAAACAATCCCGTGAAAGGGAACTTATAAAATTTAAATCTTTTTAAAAAACCAATGTATGTCCCACCCCTCACTTATTAAAGAGAACTTCTCCTCCTACAATTTCATAACATTTTGTACATATATTTAATGACCCAATACATTGGAAAAAAATAATATAGATCACATCCTAGATGGGTGAATAGTAATAATTATCAGAATACATGATACATACATAAACATCAGGTTTCATTTTATAACAGAAAATTTAGAATAGTATTTTGTTAAAGAATTTATAATTTAAACTATAATATCCATGAATATAATTCATATATAAATGAAAACTATTTATGTTGTGGGATAAGATAATCAGTATGGGTCTGCATATAGTGTAAAAATAACATGACATAAATAATATGGATTTCATAAATGATAATGAAATAATTACTCAAAAATAATCTATGAACCCTGAAATTTATCAATTAATATCATTACAATAAAAACAATAACAATAAAATTAATTAGATATTCTAAATTAATTATTTCCTAATTATATACATCTAGAACATAACATCTATTCAATTTTCAAAAACAAATAAAAATATCGGCAAACCCTTATCGCAAGACATGTACATAAATGGGAAGGGCTCATAAAAATACCCCATATATATTTAATCATGTAACATAATTATTCATTGAATAACTATTTAATTTTGGTATCCATTTAACACTTAATAAATCAAATGTATTTTATCATATTATTCAACAATAAAACATAATCAACATTTCTTAAAAATATCAATAACTATACATATTAAATGAACTAGTATATTTAATTTCCATAATTTCCTAGTAAAACTGTTCATGAACAATCCAAATAAATATGGTGGATTGTATCATTTAACTATATCTCCAGTAAATCTTGATATTCAACTAAGGATATTTATATAGTTGAAAATACATTTAATGTTTCACATGAATTGTGGTGGGGGGATAACATTTTCTCTTTTAAATTACAAATTATTTTTTTTCAAATAATGATTAACACATTTTACTTGAAAATAACCATGTAATTTATTAAATAAAGATTAAAACACACATTTATTCATGGTGTTCAGATAATTATTCATGTTTTTTACGTTTAAAAACCATGATAATTAATTATTCAAAAAAATAAAAAAATTATATTATTTATAAAATGAAAATAAAATTATTTTTAAAATATTTTCTAAACAAATAGGATATAATGAAATTGATATATAATTGGGTAATAGAAATGATATTATTTAAAACATTTAAATGAACATTTTTACATGAATGAAAAATGTTCTTAACAGATTAGAAAAACAATGTCACTTTTCATTAGAAACATTAATTATATATATTAGGTACATAATGAGATGAAAATGAATGAATTTTTTTTATCTATATAAATTATAATATGAAAATAAAATAAATGTGCATTAAAATTAAATATATAATAATTTACTTAATTGATAATAAAATGAATATAATCTTGAATAATTAAAATATTGTGAAATAAATAATAACCTTAGGTTTAAATCATTTATTATGTGGTGATAATTCATATATAACAAATTTCTATTTATTATAAATCAATTCCATTAACATATTAAAATATATTACAATATATGACTTTAGTATAACCTTTTATCACCCTTTGTTGTACAATTAATTATTTAAAATATTATTCTGGGGGTTTATGATTTGTTTTTCATATATGTTTTTGTTTGGTTATTTTATTGCTAGTATATTGATCATAGTAAGATCATATAAATAATTTTAATAAAGATATCAATATCATATATATTAATTATATGTATAAATTTAAAATAAAATAATATAAAACGTAATTACTCCATTCATAGAGTTGATAGGTCATATGAACACATGAATGAGGGTTTCACCTTTCACCATGTTTAAAAAAATATTTGTAAATAAAAATTTATATTTATAGGGTCAAATTAATATAATATAAATCACATATATTCCTTTAATTCATCCTTATTATCATCACTGTAGTGTATAAATTAAACCCAGGTCACATCATTTCATGGTGGTTGTAGTCCACACATATGCACAATGACATAATTGATTCTCAATGGAATTAATGTTAAGAATGTAGATGTTATATTATAATTATACAATAATAAATAAACAATAATTAATATATATAGAAATTAAACCCATCATAAAACATATCTATAAAATACGGTGATGATAAATGAATTGTATCGCTACGTGTATGGGGTATGTTATATGTATAGATGAGTGAAAATTTTTCTTCCCATATGATGGAAAAGTAGCTGGAAAATGGTAGTTTCATAACCATGATAATAATTAAGTATATTCATGATTATGAATTAGTTATATTTGTATAAATCATATATATAGGATTTATGAGAATATATAAATTCAAAAAGGATTGATATGATGATAACATTTTCTTCAGAATACCTCTTTTAGATCCTTTTATAAATAACCAATGGTTTGTTTTCTTGGAGTAGAAGAACCATGAAAACATGTATATGGACGGGGAGAAAATAAATTTTTAGGACTTGGTCAAACTGGGATCCTATGTTTTTTGTGATGAAGAGAAGGAATGTGTTTCATTTTATAAGGGAGAAAAATATTGAACATGAATGTAACAAAATGAAAAAAATATATAATTAAATTTTTCTCCCTAAAAACGTTTCCAAATTTACCTAGAATCAAAATAAAAGTATTTAATCAATGTAATGACCAGGAATTTCCATAGTTGTTTTTTTCTTAAATACATGGGAATTTTACGAGTCCTTCAAATCTGACGTTGTGCGATTATGAGGCCCAGAGTGCCCTGGATGATCCATCGGTGTTTTGTTATGCTGCAATTAACGCACTTAAGCAGTTTTCCTAAAAAATTGAAATAACTCTTAAACAGTTACTCATATCAGAAATCTGAGGGCACCATTGCGCTTAGGATGACGGGTTTACCCTAGATGTGACTTAAGTTTAGTCGGCGCAGGCCTCCTTTGTGAAATCCCAAAAATAAAAGAACAGTAAATAAAATATTTAAATAAAATATTTTATTTTTAAATGCTTATAACTCAAAAACGGTAGCTCGGATTAAAAATCTATGACCACCACTGAATTTATGAGGGCATGCTTTATTTATTGAGATACTAACATTGGTCGGAACGGGCCACCAGAAAAAGTTAGTTTTTGGCCGAAAATAAAATTTTTAAGTGAAAATTATTTTATTGTAAAATTTATAACATCGAAACGGTAACTCTGATTGAAAATCTGAGAGTGCAGTTGGGTTCATTGGGGCGTGTTTCACCTAGGAAAGGCATAACCTTGATGGCAGTTGGTCGAGGGTGACTGATAATAATTTTACAAACTTTTTTCCGGGTATGTTCAGCAAATGCGTGAGCAGAGTTTTGTAACTTTTGAACCGGTGCTCAGAATTGAAATCTGAGGACACCGTTGAACTCATAGCACCAATTTTTGTTTAATTATACATTCACCTCGATGGCAGTTGGTCGAGGTTGAAAGTTAGTTTTTGGGTTTTTCGTGGAAATAATAAAATAAAATAAACACATGTTTTATTTTAATTTATCTGTTATACCCACTCCTTGTGGAGGATGGAAGTGGGGACCACTACACCTTAACCTCCCATGAGAGGTTATGGTGGTGTGGACCACCCGAACCATAACCTCCCATGAGAGGTTATGGTGGGGGGGACCACCTGCGCTAAAACCCCCTTGAAACCTCCCATTAATTGGGAGAATTCTCTCAACTCCCCCATAAATGAGGGAGATCCTCTTGACCTCCTCTACTATTATTGTGCCAACACACATACATTTAATCTTTCCAATGCACCACATCATTGCGCCAGCGTAAATTAATTGGCTTTCCCCTTTTTTAATTAAGTAATAGAATCGTTGGAATTTAGGAAGGATCCTTATAAATGAACCGTCATAAATTCCAATGATCATTACTTCCCCCCCCCCACTTCTATATATATGGAGCTTGGGATGAGGATTTAGGAAGGCTTCACCAAGTGACGAAGCACTGGTAAAGTGCCACGACGCCCAACACTTAGAGGATTATGCTCTCCAATGAAGAAAACCCCATCGTTGAAGAACGTTAGCCTCCTTTGACCTTCTTCCATGGAAATTCATCCGACATAGACCAACTTCCCTCCTCATCATCGTTAACAAACTGACACACAAGCTTAGATGGGGAGTGAGTGACGAACATAGCGATCGAAGAACTTCCTCGTCTTATTTCCATAACACTGTCAACAAACGTCGATTGACGACCGGAGAATCAAAGGTAAGAGGTTTACCATAAAATGTATTTCCTTTTCTTTTGTCATCTTCTATTGAAAGGAATCGTTCCAATGTTTTGTGATTAAATTGTAGATCATCGTACCTTTGATAAACCAACATCTATCACTATAAATGTGGAGGGTTCAGGCCAACCTCACACGGCCCGACACCCTCTGTCAATTTCTTGGTGGCGTTCTTCAATGAAACAACATGGCGATAATGGGGGAGAACAAATTTTTCGCTACCTACAGCATCCATGGATCACGCCGCCCTCGCGGCACCTCCGGCGCCCTACCCTACGCCCCGCGCCGCCTACCCGCATGCCCCAAGCGTAGCCCGACTCTGCCGGCACATTGATCGGTGCCCCAGTGCACGACCCTAGCGAGTTGCCGGGCTCCGCCGGTGCCCTTCCCGGTGCCCAGACGCACTCCCCGCGACCCCATGCCGCAGCCTACCCGGTGCCCCGGCACCCTGCCAGGTGCATGTCGGCGGCTCCCTTTCGCGGCCTGCCCGACACCCTGATGCATGGACGTTCCCCAACGTGCTACCCGGCGCCCATGTGGCCCCCCTGCCACGCCCTGCCCGGTGCAACCGCGGCCTGCTCGTGCCCCGTGTGGCCTGCCTCTAGCCTCTCGGTGGCCGACCTCTCGAGCCGCACCCCTCGTAGCGTTGCCCGAATTGGCCCCGACCTTCAGGTCGAGCCGCCTGCGTGGTGGTATCCGGGCCGAACTGCCCTCGCAGTCCGTTGGGTCGGGCCCAGCAGACCTGGCCTAACTTAGCGGGCTGACCTGCCCAATGGGCTGGGTCAGACCCATTGTGTCTGCCCGAGTTAACCCATACCGGTTCGGGTTTGACTGGGTTGGTCCGAGTTGGTCCGACTGGGTCGGACCGGACCCGGGCACACTACCGACCCTTTGCTTACTTTGGCCATATCTTGGGCACCACACGTCTTTTTGACAAACCGTAAGCGGTGCTGGTAATCTCGATGAGAGATAATCCCTTTTATACTTTTCCACTAGAGTTCGGGATATAGTGGAGATATGGTCAGGTAATTTTGCACATGATTCCAACCAGGAACTCGGGACTAAAAGGCTAATAACTCACAGACCTGGATCCGATTGATGCGCCGTCTATTGAGTTGAGCCCCCAATGACGTGGCAGTCCTCTATGATACTTCTACGTGAGACTTCGTGACACATGGAGTATCGACTTTTAGCTTGTGGAGCGGACCCTCCCGATGACGAGCGAGCAGATTGCAGAGACCTAGAAGCTGGTTGAAACTTGACGAATGTTGACTGATCGACTCGGGGTGATTCGGATGGCCCAGTGGGGAGAACTTGGTTATAACAGCAAACCCACTGTAGAGGAGCGCTTGGTTTTAGTGGAAGACCCACAGTACTTGGCAGAAGAAGTACCTCTGTGGGCTATGAGGGGGAGCACTTGGTTGTAGCAGCTGACCCATGGTGGTAAGAGCCTCTGTGTTAGTGCGACAAACCCATAGTACTCGATAGGTGGTGTACCTCAGTAGTCCCAGGTTTGTGGGAAGCGCGTGGTTTTAGCGGCAGTCCCACTGTACTCGATAGAGGAGGAGTTCTGCAGCAGTCGTGGTTTTGACATCGTGAATCCAAATCCTGGTTTGAGCTGTGTCATTGACTTCTGTGTTTTCCTTTAATTGAGATGGGTTTCTAGATAACTTTGGTATGTGTATGGGCATATACCTAAGTAATGGTTATTCGTTTATTTCATACATTTTGGTTAATCTTTGATGGATTTTGAGAGACCTTGAGGGTCTCGGGGTCGCAACTAAGTATCGTTATACTCTCCCCTGCACGAGCTATGCCCACATCTCATTTTCTAGAATGCAGACGATGGAAAGCGCTGGCGGAGGCCGAGAGTGCCAGGACTGGATGGTACCCGGAGGTGGACCGTACGATGAGTCATTACACAGAGGAGTCTGATGGACGTGGAGTGCTGAGGTGTCTATCTATATCTACCCGTTATGTAGGAACCCTAGAGAACGATCCAAGAGCTGCCCTATACCTTTCATCTATTTGTCCCTTTTTTCAGTTGTACTTGTACATTATAGTTGGGATTGTATTTCCAGCCCCTTTTTTACTTTCCAGCACACACATTGTATACAATATTTACATAGTGTTTTACTTCGAGATTTGTAATCTGATGTGTTTGTTTTCAGTTATAAAGGCAATTCCTTCCCAGTTTAGGGATATACGCCTTTGGTGCTAGTCTCCTGCCGTTGGCCAATGGAAGGTGGGATTGGGGTAGTTATGACACAGGCCCTAGGGGACATGTCATGAAAAATTGGTATCAGAGGTGTCAGTTCTACTGTAGAACTTAGGACACTGATATTTATTTTCTGTGGAGCAATACTATTATGGGTAATAAGTGTGGTTTTCAGTTCAGGGGGTCTAGTGTTGGTGCGGGCAGCCGACGTATCCATACTCCAGGACCCTGACTTATAGTTTCTGACTCAGTTCATGAAAACACTGATTGTGTCTGTGTCTTCCTTTGTGAATTCATTAATTCAGCTCAACCAGGTCATCTCGCCATGTTTAATCTTTTGACATTGTCACATCTGTTCAGGATGCCTCCACGCAGACAGCCAGTTTGAGTTCTGAGATAGTACACGATGATGGACCACCGAGCAACTAGGCTCTGGTATAGTGTCCTCTTTCTATGTAGGCACCTTCGGGAGGCATACCGGCAGTAGGACCACCCAATGGGAAGCAGTTACTGCCAGCCGCATTGGCAAATGGTGCACGCCGACTGAGCGTGCTGCATGAGTTCCAACGGCAGAGGCCTCCGAGGTTACGAGTTGATACAGATTATTAGGTAGCATAGGATAGGCTGGAGGCGATTTCTTGTGTCCTCCACCTAGTTGAGACACCCTTAGAGTATATAGTGATCTTAGTTACTAGTTTTTTCCTATAAGTGACCATGAGGTTGGTCCTCATAGTGATGAGGCTTCGGTACATGGACAGTTTCTCGAGATTGTACCTCCAGGTAGTGTATCACTTATATCACTGCCTGTTGGTTAGCATTTAAAACCGGTGGTACTGGTAGATTACACATGTATTCTTTGTGCCTTACACATGTTTCAGCATCAGATACCCCTCAGGTTCCAAGGTGAGCCCAACTCACAGGTAGCTGAGGACTGGCCTGAGGAGGTGGCTGGGAGATCTCTAGAGCTTGTACGTCTTCATCAGGATGCAATGTCGGTAGCTGAGTATTCATCAAGGTGTACTGATCGTTCCCGGTACACAATGAATATGATGATATCAGTGCTTTGGGGATCGGACTATCGACCGAGGTGTGTTTTAGGACATCCGAGCAAACACCTTTTTTCAAGATGCTAGAGAGAACCTTTGTGGTTGAATATTATTTGGCTGAGATGATAGAGGCAGTGAATGTTAGTAGTGGGAAAACAAGAAACTAGCGCCAGTCTCAGAGACTTGGGCGTGCAAGAAGTTTCGAAAATAGGATGTGACAGGGACCTATGAATCTTCAGGGCTGCAGACATAGAAGCAAAGCTAGGAGAGCTGCATGAGGTGGTGTACATTTCAACATGTTATAACCACCCACCTTTTTAGTCCCCTCCAGGCTCATGGAGTTATAGGGTAGGGGAAGAGAGTAGCTTCATGTGGTTAAGGAGTGCGACCCAAGGGATATAGGAATGATTCGAGGTACGGTATGTGTCTACTACTAGTTGTTGTATCAACAGACATAGGTACCAATCATTCCTTCCTTCCACGAATCTTTTCCGAGACCTAGAGTTTCTGGTTACACCGATGAATTTTTCCTCACATCTAGATATACTTTTGGGAGGATACTCGATAATCACACTTATGTCGATGGTGTGATATGACCCTTGAGGCGAGAGTCTCGGTTGGAACCTCTCGGTGGAAGCGTCAATGCCTTACAACGTTAATTTTGGTATGGACTAGGAAACCACTGTTCATACATTGATTGACAGTATTAAAAAAAGGTTGTGGTTTATCTACAATGTTGAGAGGAGGTTTTCCTTATTCGAAAAAAAAGGAAACCCAGACAGCATAGGTTAAACTCATGCATAGGAGGGTGTAGCTGATCACTCTTGAGTTGGCCAGCCGTACCCTCGTGGCAGAAAGATTTTTTAGTTTTTAGTTCCAAACATGAGTGACATAACAAGGGGACATCTTTTCAAATGATTTTTCCAAGATTACCCCCCCAATGGGGGAGGGACGTCTGCTTTGGATAGATACTACATGAGATTTCTTCCAGACTTCTCCAGAGTTGCAGCACCACTATCATCCTTGAAGAAGAAGGGGAAACCCTTCGTGTGGTCAGAGAGATGTCAGCAGAGCTTTTAGGAGCTGAGGCAGTGGCTTACTAGTGCCCCCATTTTGAGGCTTCTAGAGGAAGGCATAGTGTAGGTTGACTAATACGGTGCATCAGGGACTGGACTAAGGTTTTTCCTAATGTAGGAGCGAGCAATGATCGTGTATGGTTCTCAGCAGCTGAGACCACATGAGAAGAACTACGCTACCCATGACCTGGAGTTAGCAGTACGGGTCTTCACCTTAAAGATTTGGTGACACTATCTGATGGGAGAACGTTTTACCATGTACTATGATCACAAGATTCTCAGGTATATCTTCTCTCAGAAGGACCTGAACCCAAGATAGTGACAGTGGATTGAGTTTCTCCAGGAATACAACTTTGAGATAGTCTATACTCTTGGAAAGGGGAACGTTCTTGCGGATGCGCTTAGCAGGAGGAATGGTATTCAGCTGCTAGTAGAGGACACATAGCAGCTGGTTTCCTTACAAATATCCTATGTGGATAGGGATGGATTAGTATTCCTAGAGTCTCTTACGGTCACTCCCCCACTCCTTCAGCGAGTCAGGGAAGCACAGCATGGGGATTCTGACTGCGAGACACGACATGCTCAGATATCCACAGGGTAGGTACCTGATGGATTTTCTGAATGTGGGGAGCATGTCATTCTTTTCAAAGGACGTACAATGGTACCAGTGGCACTTTAGGAGGAAGTGTTGAGGGAGTTCAACACTTCCCCTTTAGCAGTACATCCAGGAGTGGCGAAGATGTACCAGGACCTTCAATGATAGCCCTTGTGGCTAGGTATGAAGATGCATATAGCGGAGTTTGTCTCTTGGTGCCTCACTTGTCAGCAAGTGAAGGCGGAGCACCAGGTACCAGCATGCTTGGTTCAACCATTAGAGGTCCTAGAGTGGAAGTGGGATAGGATATCCATGGACTTCGTGACGGGTCTTCTACGTACATCCAGGGGTCACGAATTGATTTGGGTGATCGTCGACCGACTCACCAAGTCATCCAGCTTCCTACCGATCATAGATAAGGGTTCAGTAAAGATCTTGTGACACCTCTACTTGGAGGAGATTGTGAGGCTATACAGAGTACCTTCATCTACTGTCTCTGATCATGACACATGATTTACTTCTTAGCTATGGAAGAGGTTGTAGGAGGCTTTCGGGACCCAGCTTCGCTTGAGCACCACCTTCCATCCTCAAACAGACTGTTAGAATGAGTGGACCATCCAAACCCTCGAGGACAAGCTTTATTCATGTATCCTTCACTTCGGTCATTCTGGGAGAATCATCTATCATTGGTGGAGTTTTCGTACAACAACATCTTTCACTCCACCATAGGGATGGAATCTTTTGAGGCATTGTACGAGAGGCCATTCAGATCACCCTTGTGCTGGACAAACCTTGGGGAGTCAGCACTAGTGGTACTAGAGATGGTACGGGATACCACAAAAAAGGCGCAGATCATCCAGGAGTGGATGAAGACTGTATAGAGAAGGCAGAAGTCATATGCTGACAGAAGACAAAGACCTCTTGAGTTTGAGGATGGAGACCACGTCTTTCGATGGGTCTCACCTTGACGAGGTATACAGAGATTTTGCCGAGGGGGAAAGTTAAATCTGATGTTCATTGGACATTTCCATGTCCTCAGTAGAGTTAGCGAGGTGGCTTAACGCTTAGCTCTTCCACCTCAGTTGCACTGGGTGTATGACGTCTTCAGCGTATCTCAGCTGAGGAGATATGTGCATGACCCTACTCACATCATCGACTATGGGGATATGGGCATTGAAGATGGGGCGACATTAATGGGGGTTTCAATAGAGAATGAGGATTGACGGGATCAGGTCTTACGTGGATGTTCGTTACCTCTGGTGCGCGTACGCTAGCAGCACAGGAACCTTCAGGAGAGAAAATGGGAGTGGGAGGCTCAGATGTGTGCTCAGTAACCCCACTTATTCCCATAGTCCGAGTTGTAGCATATGGGGACATAAAGACCTGGGGTGGGGAGAATTTAAACACCTGGAATTTCTGTGGAATATTTTTTCTTAAATACATGGTAATTTTATGAGTACGAAAAATCTAATGACGCGTGATTCTGAGGCCCGGAGTGGCCGAAATGATCCGTCGAAGTTTTGTTAATATTAAATTAACGTGTGTTGGCAAATTTCTAGAAAAAGTGGAATAACTCTTAAACGGTTAATCGGATAAAAAATCTGAGGGCACCATTGCACTCACAATGGTGAGTTTACCCTAGGCATGACTTAAGTTCAGTCGACGCGGGCCTCCTTTGAGAAATCCAAAAATGGCATAACCGTAAATAAAATAATTAAATAAATTATTTTATTTTTTAAATGCTTATAACTCACAAACGGTATATCAAATTAAAAATTGGATACCACCGCTAAACTCGTCAGGGCATGCTTTATTTAAGAAGATACTAACTTTGGCAGGCATGGACCACAAGAAAAAGTTAGTTTCTGACCGAAAATAAAATAATTAAGTGACAATTATTTTATTGTAAAATTTATAACTTCTCAACGGTAACTCAAATTGAAAATATGATAGTACCCTTGGGTTCGTTGTGGCATTTTTCACCTAGGCATAAAGTAACCTCAATGGTAGTTTGTCGAGGGTGACTGATAATAATTTTATGAACTTTTTTCGGGTACGTTCAGTAAACGCGTGAGCGGTGTTTTGTAACTTTTGAACCGGTGATCGGAATTGAAATCTGAGGACACCGTTGAACTCACAACGCCAGTTTTCACTTAAGAAGACTTTCAACTCGACGGTAGTTGGGCTAGGTAAAAGTTATTTGTTGAGTTTTTCTTGAAAAAAATAAAATAAAATAAACACATTTTTTATTTTATTTTATCTATTATAACCACTTCTTGGGGATGCTGGAAGTGGGGATTACCACACCTTAACCTCCCATTAGAGGTTATGGTTTTGGGGACCACCCTAACCATAACTTCTCATGAGAGGTTATGGTGGTGGGGACCATCCTGGCTAAAACCCCATTGACACCTCCCATTAATTGGGAGAAACCTCTCAACTCTCTCATAAATGAGGGAGATCCTCATGACCTCCTCCACCATAATTGTGCCAATGCACAAACATTTAATCTTTCCAATGCACCGCATCAATAGGCTAGCATAAAAAAATTAGATTTCCCCTTTTTAAATTAAGTAACATCGTTGTTGGAATTTAGGAAGGTTCCAGATAAATGAACCATCATAAATTCCAATGATCGTTACCTACCTCCCCCCCTCCCCTATATATGTGGAGCTTGAGAAGAGGATTTGGGACGGCTTCACCAAGCGACGAAGTGCTGGTAAAGTGTTGTGATGCCCAACACTTTGAGGATTGCGCTCTCCAATGAAGAACACCCCAACGAAGAAGAACGCCTGCCTCCTTCGACCTTCTTCCATGGGACTTCTTCCGACGTAGAGAAACTTCCCTCCTAATCGTCATCAATGAACCGACACACGGGCTTGGATTGGGAGTTCGTGACGAACGCAGCGATCGACTAACTTCATCGTCTTCTTTCTGCAACACCATCAATGAACGTCGATCGACGATCGGAGAATCAAAGGTAGGGGGTTTACCATAAAAAGTATTTCCTTTTCTTTTATCATCATCCTTTGAAAGGAATCATTGCAACATTTTGTGATTAAACTGTTGATCGTTGTACCTTAGATGACCCAACTGCCAACACTATAAATGTGAAGAGTTCGGGCCAACCTCACATGGCCCGACACCAACCTTCAATTTCTTTGTGGTGTTCTTCGAAGCGGCAACACGGCGACGAAGACGGAGAACAATGGTCGCGCTACCTGCGGCCTCCGTGGATCACACCTCCCTCGCAACACTGCTGACGCCGTGCCCGGCGCCCCCCGCTACCTACCTGCATGCCCCGCGTGGTCCCTGGCTCTACCGATGCCCTGCCCGGTGCCCCAGCACGCTACCCCCGCGCACTGCCCGTCTCTGCCAGCACCCTGCCTAGTGCCCCGGTGCGCTACCCGCACCCCATTGAACTGCCCCAGCACGCTCCCTGCGGACCCTAGTCGCGACCTGACCAGTGCCCCAGTGCCCTGTACGACACCTACTTGCGGCCCCATGTTGTGGCCTGCCCAGTGCCCTGGCGCACTGCTCGTTCCCCAGCATGCTTCCTGGTGCTCCCGCAGCCCCCCTAACGTGCCCTGCCCGATGCCCCGTTGGCCTGCTCGGTGTCCAGTAAGCCTGCCCATGCCACGAGCGGCCTGCCTCTTGCCTCCCGGTGGCCAAGCTTTCATGACGCACCCCTTGTGGAGTTGGCCTAACCGACCCCAACCATCGGGCCAAACCGCCTT
Source organism: Viscum album (assembly GCA_963277665.1). Lineage (NCBI taxonomy): Eukaryota > Viridiplantae > Streptophyta > Magnoliopsida > Santalales > Viscaceae > Viscum > Viscum album. The sequence continues at coordinate 1,464,124,587 of OY728146.1, read as the reverse complement.
CGTGGCAACATCCGGGCCGAGCCGCCCTCGTAGTCTGCTGGTTCAGGCCCAGCGGACCAGGCCTAACATAGAGGGCTAACCCACCCAACGGGTTAGGTAAGACCCATCACGTCTATCCAGGTTGACCCAAACTAGTTCGGCTAAGACTGGGTTGGGATGAGTCGGTCCGACTGGGTTAGACCGGACCTAGGCCCCCTACCGACCCTTTGCTTACTTTTGAAATATCGTTGGCATTGGACGTCTGTTTCACGAACCGTCAATGGCACTGGTAATCTTGATGATATACGGTCCCTTTGATAATACCCCACTGGAGTTTGGGGTATATTTGAGATATGGTCAGGTTGGATCATACACGAATCCAACCGAGCCACCGAGACTAAAAGGCTAATAACTCACAGACTGGGCGTCCGAATGATGCATCGTCTGTTGCGTTGAGACCCATATGACATGGCAGCCCTTCGTGATACTTCTACGAGAGACTTCGTGACACTTTGAGTATTTACTTGTAGCTCATGGAGCAGACCCTCCCGCAGACGATTGAGCAGATTGCAGAGACCTAGTAGCTGGATGAGGCTTGACGACTGCTGACCGATCGAATAAGAGTGATTCAGATCGCCCAGTAGAGAGCGCTTGGTTATAGCAGCAAAACCATAGTGGAGGGGCGCTTGGTTGTAGCGGCAGAACCACAGTACTCAATAGAAGGAGTTCTTCTGTAGGCTGTGAGGGGGGTCGCTTGGTTGTAGTGGCAGACCCAGAGTGGAGAGAACCTCTGTGTGAGCGCGACAGACCCACAGTACTCAATAGGTGGAGTGCCTCAACGGTCCAAGGTTAGTGGGATGCACTTGGTTGTAGTGGCAGACCCACTATACGTGACATATGAGTTCTCTAGCAGTCATGGTTTCGACATCGTGAATAAAAATCCTGGTTTGAGCTCTGTCAATGAATTTTTAGTTTTCCTACTAATTGAGATGGATCTTTAGATAACATAGGTATTTGTATGGGAATATACCTAAGTAATGGTTAACCATTGATTTCATACTTTTTGGTTTATCATTGTTGAATTTTGTGAGACCTTGAGGGTCTCGGAATCCCTACTGAGTATCATTATACTCACCCCTACATGGGCTATGCGTGAACCTCGTTGTTTCGGATGGAGATGACAGACAGTGCTGACGGAGGCCGAGAGTGCCAGGACTGGATGGTTCCTGGAGGTGGACCTTACGACGAGTCGGTACACAGAGGAGTCTGACGGATGTGGAGTGTTGAGGTGGCAATCTATACCTACCCTTCAGGTATGAACCCCGATGGACGATCCAGAAGATGGTATTTACCTTGCAGCTATTTTTCCCTTTTTCAGTTGTACTTGTACTTTATAGTTGGGCTTGTATTTCTGGCCGCTTTTTACTTTCCAGCACACTATTTGTATACAGTTTTTACTTAGTTTTTTTCTTCCAATTGTGCACTCTGATGTGTTTTTTCAGTTATAAAGACAATGTCTTCCCTGTTTAGGGATATACGCTTTTGGTGCTACTCGCCAGCCCCTAGCCTATGTAAGTCGGTCTTGGGGTAGTTACGACATGAGCCCCGGGGGAAAGGTCATGAAAATCATTAAATATAAAAAACTCATAAAATTTATATAGGTTTTATGGTAATTTAGAACCTAATCATTCTGTTCAATGATTAGCATAATAACATTTACCTTCATTTCTATAACAAATTTTGTCAATAATAAAGGGTTATAATCTAAAATATAAAATAAGAAATGGATCATATATTTACAAGGGATTAATTTCCTGACAATACATTACCCCTGTCATATTTTAATTCTTTCTGGTATTTTAAATTAAGTTAATTAACAATAGATTTTATAAAATATATTTTTTGACAATATTTTTTAATATAAAATTAATGATATGAAAAAAAAATATTTAATTTGAATATAATATAACGAAACATCCCTAGTATCATAAATTAATATAATTAATTCATATAATGTAATAAAAATCAAATATTGTTTTTGTTTTACTATTATTAAATTCAATTATTTTATTCTTCTGATTAAATAAATATTTTGTTCGGGTTGTGTAATTATTTAATGTAATTATATATAATATAATATGGTTATTAAAGTATCATAAAAGTATAAAATAAAATTAAAATAAAATTTTTGAAGTTAAATTATCCTATTATTATCATTATAAAAAATGATTAGGGTTATTTTTTCCATGACAGTGACATTATGTAATTGTTATTTTTGTTAACTAATTTATACTTCTTAAAAAATATAAATAGAACCATGGGGTCATATTGTGGATACATAAAAGGAAATTAATTAAATTAAATAAAAAAATAGGATAAATTAATGTGTTAAAAACATTTTAGAGTCTTTTCTCGGGATTTTAACATTATTTCATGAATTTAATGATTTTTTAGGTGTCACAAATTTACCAAGTTTTCATCTCATAATAAAAAAATATAAAATGAATATATTTGTAAAAATTATCATGTCGATACTATATGTTTAATCCATTTTAAAAATTAAATTTATATAAGTGTAAGATATTAATTTTTTAATATGTTCACAATATACCTCAAAAAATTATTTTTTCGAAAATATTTTTTTAAGCACAAAAATAGAATTTTTGTTATCAAATGGAAAAAATACAAGAAAAATGTTAGAAATTATTATTAAATATATGATATATATATATATGATAATTGGATCTCTTAACAATGGATATTTTTTCTATTGAGTATGAAAAAATGTTCTTCCCAAAAAACTGAGTATTAGAAAAAAAATAACTATTTTACATTCACAAGTATTTTATTTTCATTGATTATTAGTTGATAACTAAAGAACTCATTTTATAAATAATAAACATCATATTTTTAATAACATATTTACTTTTATTTGGACATATCCATTTTAAAAAATGGGGTATAATGGAAACTATTATATAATATTCTTGTAGTATATTGTGGTTTTATTAAACTAATTATTACGTCTAATGAATGGAATTAATGAATTATATAAAATATATAATAAGATCATGGGGTTTTATATTATACCCTAGTTAAAAAAATTTCACCCATTTAATTGCATCAAATCGGTCATAACATCTTAGGATAATTATTTTTTTCACATAATTATATTCCCACATAGCTTTCTCAATGTTATGATTTTGGTCAAAAACATTTTCACTATGTTAGTAGTGTAATTTGGTAAAAACAATTCTCTCCAATCCAAAGAAATATTTGGTTAGTAAACATAAGATACATCTCCCCCCATTTTTTGAAATTACAGGCTCTGAAAATGTGAAGAATAGAATATGTAATTTTTAACGAGGCATTCATGTAAAATATCATTAAATTTCAACATATTTGGTAGGATCTCTAATTGCTAAAAAAATACCTCATAAATTAAGGGTTTCAAATATATTGATCATTTAAGGGATCTTCTTCCCCATCATTCCAATTGTCATATAAATATTTAAATGATGGATTCATTGGAATACATTGTCACTAACATAGAAATTTTAACATCTCCAATGTTTGGGAGCTTGTCATTCTCTAGACTCTAAGATTCATTTTGGGTTGATGAATAGATTTAAACTTATCTATACTTTTTTCATCTTGATCTGGTCCCAATAGACTTATTTCTCCAAACTCATCTCATCACTTTTATGTTCTTCACTTCCTACCATAGATTGCATCATTTTCATTTATAAGAATGTTGAGATAAAATATATTACTATAAGAAAATTCCACAAAAGGAATGTGTTTGTCCAAATAAACTTTTAAATCCATTGAGTGTGCTCCAAACTTATCTTATATATTTTCACTGCTACTCTCATAATGAACATATATCAAGGGATGATATTGAGTTATAATGCTCAACTATATATTCATAGCATAAAATAGGATTCTCTAGAATTTTCTGGATAATCAACATTCAAAGATTATATATTTTAATTACATACTCATTGTAACATTACCACTTCATTATTGTGTTTTTTGGTATATGTTAAAGAGAAAAATATTTTGTGAAATAATACGTGTGTGTAGACATTGTATTTCAATCTAATGAAACAAAAAAAAATTATTTGTGTTTTTCATTCTTGAAAGTCTCAGGAAAAATACATTGGGATTTTTCCCAATATTAATTGAAGTATGGGTAATGTTTGTAACATCCCCTTAGACATAATTATCTCAACCATAAAAATGAAATACTAGTTTCTATGATATTTTAACTAAAATATAAATCTTAATTTTGGCCAATTTAAATAATATTTTTGATCTCTATACATCTTTGAACATCCAAAATGAATATGAAATTATTAACTGAGAACAAAATTATAATATCCTTCATAATTTTTTGAATTAATGGGAAACATACTCAAATTCCCACCCTTATCATTCTAGTATGATCATTTTTTTACTTTTTAACATTCCTCACATTATATTATAATTCCACATAATAATTCATTTCATTTTAGTCATATCATGCACGAATGGTTAAATATTCATCTAAGAATGATATGATATTTACTATTCCACATGATCTGAAGATCCATCATCATCATATTCATAAATATGGGATATTATTTTAACACTATTCCGGAAAAAACTAGTGTCCTATTTTCAACTAAATGATTATACCTCCTCATTGTCCTTCATATGGATGTAAGGTATTGAGAAACCATACTATTTTTTAAAATACCAAAATTTTATCTTATAAATATTAAAAAAATTCTATGTAAATTTATTCTGAATTATATTTTTATAATGATATATATCAAAAATTTCACCATACATGTAATGGATCAATATTCTCAATTAAAAAAATAATTCTATCTACAAATAATAACATGTAGAATATTTTTCTTCGTGATTTTTAAATTGGTGGTTGGCATATTCTATCACTATATAATAAAACATTATGAAATATCTCATTCCCATCATTGATTAATTATTAAAAATAAATGCCCATTATCAACTACATGATACTGTAACAATATATGAACTAACTAGTATCTATTCAGTTTCTTCAAAAACTAATTACATTATTCCATCAGTAAAAAAATCACTACTATATCAATGCGATTACTGAATTTTATATTTTTGAGAAATCACTATCTATGTGATGATATTATCCCACTAACCCTGTTAAACTATTGAACTCAGTTATTGGTGTCAGTCTATGAAATTTTTTAGTAACATATATATTTTAAGGATCCTGTAATTTAAACAAACATGAGATTATATGACAAGTCAATGCTAATTTATTGTTCTAAAACTCACACATTGTAACATTTGGAAAAAAAAATTCCACCCTCAAGGTCATCAACACAATTCTCAAATTACTTTAATATTATTCTTTCTAGTATGAATACATAATAATATCTTCTATAAATTTTACCCCAAACTGATCAATGTAATCTCAAAATAATCAAATCATTATATCAATAATTATAATAGGATGATTTTGAAGTCCGAATTACATTTAAATAAATTCTAATAGACCAAACATCCTATAGTAGATTATCTTGGGTATATACTTATTTATCCTTATTAATGATATACATATCTATATCCATTATTTTATAAATATAATGATACTCTTAATTGATCTATGGATTCATTGATACATTGTAGGGGATACATTTTCATTAGTAGTTATATATTTAACTTCTCAATAATCAATGAAGATCTTTAATTACACATATATTTTGTATAAGAAAAATTCTTTAACCCCATTGGGAAGAACATGAAAAAAATGACCCATTAACTATATATTCTTGGCGATATTTGTTTAATTTTTGAAAACACAGGTATGTAAATTAATTAGAGTATTTAAAATATTTTTTCTATTAGTTATGAGTTATATTCAAAAGTAAATGTCATTATTTTGGGGTTGAAAATAAAATTACTTAAAAATTACACCACTAATTTTATTAACAGTAAAAACATTTCAATTGTTGATTTTATCCCTTATCATTTGAGATAAATATCCAATATTAATATGTAATAAACCCCATATGATGGGTGTAATTTTTGTTGGTGGTTAAGGTTCATCCTCAAAATGCATGATTATTGATGGTTGAATTAATAAATTGCATGTAATATCACTCCCTCAGTAATTGATATGGACTCTACACTGAGAGATCAAATTTCATCCTAAACATACATTGATTTCATATAAAGTAAAAATAATTATATTAGTTCGAATAAAATTACCACAAAATGATATTAGGTAAGCGATATATATATGAGAAGTAGCCATAAAAATGGTAATAACGTTAAATCATAACACAATATCTAATATTAGAATTGGTGATTTGGGACAATTATAAAATTCACTAGATATAATATGGTTGTATGAACTGGATTCATATAATAAATTTTCAATCAAATTGTTGATAATTATTGTATCTTTAATCATGTATCTTAAAACATCCACTTCAACTATTTAAATTTCATAAGATTTGACTTCTTCTCTTAGTTTTTTTTGTATAATGATCCCATTATTTTTGCATCATTTGTAATAATATGTACCTATATTCTTATAGATAAAACAATTTACATTGATGGAATATACATTAAATTTTTATTCATTATCATGTTGTTCTTTTTATCAACACTTTAGTGGAACTCATTTTTCATTTAATCATGTTCGTAGGTGTTTTCTTCATCACGTAACAAATGTTAGAAAATCATTGTACCACTTATTCTTCTTATATTTTTTTTTTCAATTATGTCTTCTATATATCATTCTTTAAAATGAATCCATATGTGATGAATAATTTTTTTTCTTTATCTAGATTTCCCATTATACTATATCATTATATTACCCTTAATAGGATTTCATAATTCCATAAAAAGGACCAATCATACACTTTTTATTAAATAACTATAATGGATCCTAACATTATATAATTTTAATGATATCTTCACACCTATACATATTTTCCTCATATAGTTTTATTATAATCATGAATCTCATCTCCACATCTGCTCACTGTTCATGAGGAAAATATATTAATAATTAATTTTTTTATAAAATCCATCATATAAATTATTATTTCATATTTTGTTTAGTATTTGGAATCAATGGAAACCATTCCATTATTCCATTATGAGGTGATAAACTATCATGACAAACTTCTCTCTTTTATTACTTCACACTGAAAAAAATATGTTATATAGAACTTGTCAATTCCATAACTATGATTAGATTTGTACTACCATTAAATGATGGATGTTCTTTAGGCATGATGTTGGTTAATATTAATACACCACTATATTTATTACAAGGAATATACTTTTGTTTATTTGTATTGTTCATAAACAAATTAGATTTCTAAATTATTGTTATTATTTATTTATCTCTATCTATAACTCCTAATATATTATCATTATTTTTTATAGGGGAAATCCATGCATGGATAATATGAATTGATATAGTTTCCATTCCTTCATCTATGATAGAATTAAAAATTAGTCAATTAACTAGAATATATACCATCATTATAAAACATTATTTTTAATTTCAAATGAGAATAACACTAAACATAAATTAGGAATTTATACATAATCAATTTCAGAGTAATAAACACAGGTTTGATGGGAATGTTCTAAAATCATAAAAATAAATTAAAATAATCATAATTAATTTAAATAAAATATGATGTAGAAAAAAAAATAAAGCCCAAAAGTGTAAAAATATATAATAAAAAAGAAAACACTCACCATTAATCACAATGGTGGTTTAGAAAAAATGCACCAAATATTTTTCGGGTTTTATATATCAACATAAATTTACACCGAAACTACATCAACTTGTAGTATCATTACATGGAATTATTAATAGGAATAACACATAATTAATACCATAAAAAAAGATAAATAAATTATCACATACATAGATGTATCCTAAAATTTATTCATAGGGTTTTTTCCATATTTTGTAATGTTCTAAATCTAATTCCAAACTTTTCTATTATAATGTTTCTAATATCATCTATATTGACCATGACCATAGTTTCCCATAGTAAGTGGTTCAATAATTACATTAATATTAGATATAAGATATCTCATCCTAGTGGACTCTATAGTTTAGTTGTATTTTTAAACTGTATACATCAGTGAATAACACATTATATTCTAATGAACAAAAAACATTATATTTTAAATAAGGAATCCATTATTTAAACATGAAAATCAATGCATTTAATTCATATTAAACCATGTAGAATCATAAGGAAAATAAACATAAGAAACATGTGAGCATAAATTAATAATAAGGGTATAAAAACAACAATTGAAAAATATAGAATGAATAACATTAAAATAATAAATGTTCTGCAAATTATTCCTTATATATAAACATGTTATCTTAATAAATATACATGGATACTATAACAATTAATATAATTACATCAAATCAATAATTTTTTACATATATATTGAATGAAAATTATCAGAAATATGAAACATATCATAGTGTCCTTATTCAAACACATATAAAATATTATCATGGTGTTTTTACAATACAACTTAATAAATTTGTATGGAAATGACCAAATATCTAATCTATTTTGTGTCATTAAACTTGTTGATACATCATTGGGAAATATAAAATTGGAACCCACATGTAAATAAATTAATCTAGTGAATTCATTTTATTAATAAACAAAATAATACATAATCTCCATGCCTTAAAAATCAATAATAGTCTACATTGGTTAAAGTAGAAAACAAAATGTCAATAATTTCCTTGTTCAATCAAATCATAAACCATAAAATAAAATTTGGATTTTTTTTTTAATACTATAACCCCATTATATTATAATATTCATCAAATGATATTGAAATGGATGAAAATAACTTAAAGGTTCAATGTAATATATCTTGATGAACATACATTTTTAACATTGAAATCACTTATCGATAAATTTTCTAAATATTGTGGATTAAATTTCTATTAAAATAAACTGTATAGGCATAAAAATAAATAATAAATGGATAGATAAGTCAATAATGTGGTAAATTCAGTACTTGTAGTACTTATTTTGGAAAATAGTTCATTCATAGTTTGGTAAAAAATCAAAGTAACTTGTTTTAAAAATGATTAGACGATTCAATTTAAATAACATTATAAAAATTAAACATTGAAAAAATTAAATTAATTGATAATTAGTTAATATTAAATAGGTGAAAACCGTTTATTTTAAGTGAATATTTTTTTATTGTGATTTACATAAAATCATGATCCTGAAAAACATGTGAAATAAATTTATTTAAATTTAATCTCAACTATATCAATAAATACATGTAACCCCAGTTCTAAAAGAATTGTATAATAGCTCACCATTATAATATAGCCTTTAAATTGGTGGTTATGAATATGAATACATACATTATTAAAATAATAAGATTTAAAAATGTATAAAATAAATTAAATGGTTACTTAATTATTATAATTAAAATATGAATTAATATAATGAAATTGAAATGACTTTTTTAGAAAAACGATTTTTATATAATAAATGGTTTCATCCCAAATTGAACACAAAAATCAAGAATATTTTTTACCATTTTCAGTAAAATATAATTTTACAATAGACATCAATTTTTAAATCAGTGGAAAAAAATATTTATTACTTAGCTTTTGATAATTTTCTAATAAGGTAATTTTTTTGGTAAATATAGAAAAATATTGGATTTTTATTGAAATAATTAGATTTTTATTATTCGTAAATATATAATTTTATATAAATTCTATTAATGTCATATTAGTTCAAATTAATAATAATTAAATCAATTTATGATATATTAATCAATTTCGTATTGAATTTTGATACAAAAAATATAATATACTTATGAGAAATTTTATTCGAAACACATTTTTTCAACACATCTATGGGATTATATTTAAATTAAATTCTACCATAGTGAGTAATTATATTTGGTAAATTTTATTAAATATTCAAAATAAGATAAATAATATTATATATTATGGTAATCAAAATTGTTACTCATAATTAATAGTAAAACATAAAAAATTAATTAGTATGCTTAAAGATAAAATGGGTTACCATGGGTTGATCACAAAAAATAAGGGTAAAATAGATATAGAAACTTATAAAATTCATATCACATAACCATATATTGAACATATCACATACATGGTTGATGAATGATTCATTTTGGAGCATTGTGTCTTGTGAATAATGAATGTACTACTTTACAAACGTGTCATAACCACCCTATAAAAGGCCCCTTGTTATCCTCTTCACATGAAAATATGAAATCCAACATATAAACAATTTATGAAGAAATATCAACCATATATACGTCAACACATCATATAGTATATGATTTTATCAGAAAGACAATCTACTAAGGCTTTTATGTATAAATCAATAGCCATTCTCTGAATAAGAGGTAATTTGCATAACAATGTTTTTTAATTTTATTTGTATACAATAAATTCAGTATACACCAAATCATAATAAATAATAACTCCCAGATATCACTTATAAATATATGTAATTTTCCTAATTGAATAACTTATATATATATCCACCCCTATCAAATAAGAAACAGATATATCAATCGTGTGTATGGTGGAATACCGTCTCATGAACCGTTGTAATTTTTATTAACAATCTAATATCATGAATTGATATAATTATGTGTTTAAAACATGTATATGTTATTTATATCATTAAATTATTTCTATATCAATAATATCGTTTATACTGTCATATATTCCAATCCATTGGGGAAGAAATAACGTCGAATGTGTGTACCTGCGGACTACTTCAAACACATAGTGATATTAAATGTTTATCATTTTACATTAATATGGATGATAATAAGTATAAATTTAATGAATAAAAATGAAATATTTTATATAATATTTTTTTTTTAATATTATTTTTATATATCTTTTGAAATATTAGTATCAACATTCTTGAACACATACGGCCAGAATTCTCCATGAACTACGTATGTCATTCTCTTATATATATAATTTTTGGACAATTATAAATAATTTAAAATTAATACGTATTATATTGTTAAAAAGGTAAAAATTAGAGATATTGTAGAAAAATGAATTTTATTAAAGGACCAGCTTTGCTGACTTAAAAGGAATATGAATAATGAAGAAATTATCACCTAAGATAGTGATTTCAACATTGAATTATTTATAAATTTTTTATAAAATTATATAATAAAATACTATTTTGAATAAAATATATGATTTTTGTTTTTAAATTATTAATAATAATTCCATATATATTTTATAGGACATATGGACTTGTATGAATAAAATTTTATATGAGGTTAGGGTTACGTGATTCAATATTTTATGTGTGATATTTTCAATATTAATCACGTAGTTATTTTTTATAGTGTATATAGATAAAATTTGATATATTATATACTCAATCCCATTATATAAAAGGTATTTAATATTTCATATGATGAAATTTAATTCATGGGGTTCAGAATTTAGATGTTCAAAAAGTGGTAAAGGTTTTAGTTACAATCTAATTATTCATCTGGATTTATCATGATTAATTTCCAAATCATGAAATATTAAGATCTATATTTGAATAATATAATAAATATATATCATATGATTATTTCTATAGATTAATTTTTTTCTTTCCATGTTCTATAATATATAAAAAAAAGAATCCAAAAAATTGTTTTTAAATATATCCTACTTTATTTCTCTATTTTTTCAAATACTCTATTTCTTCTAAGTATATGTTATCTAAAAACATTGTCAATTTTTTTATAATAACAATATGTATGTGTAGAAGATATTCTAAATATGTTTTTCTTTCTAAAAAATAATTTTGAATGAATCGTATTGTCTTCTTCTGAATAATTTACAATATAACATTTATACAATTGCCATAATGAAATTTTTTTATTGTTATATAGAATGTATAAAGTTACACTATATAAGATCTTGACATTTTATAGAGTTATCTAGGTCAAAAATTCTTGTAATATTTGTTTTATTTATGTACCACTGGTTAGAGTTATGACATGGAGTATGATTTGGTGGAGTTTTAAAAAAATTATGAGAAAAAGGGGATTGTGAATGGTTGGAGTAGACATAGATAAATCATGGGCCCGACCTAGATAACAATTCAGACCTAGAAATGCGGGCTCTGCGCTACTGGAACACTATTGGAAAAACAATTTTCCCAAAATCTGTTAACCGTACAACCCCAGATAGAGAGGAATACAGTGTTGGCTCACAGTTTGTTAAATTGTGCGTCCCTGCCTAGAAAACCCATGGGTGGAGTTTTATTTCACAAAAAAAATATATTTTTAAATACCCTAAACCCCCAAAAAACCATTATTTCATCCTTTTCATGGGACATAACTTCTTTGCGTGATTCCAATTCATTCCGAAGGTGTTCCAAGGCCTTCTGAAAAGCATTAATTAAGATCCAAATCCCTAATTGAATATATTCTCTTCTCCCGATAGGTTGATGTCATTCCGATTATTATTCCTTATATTCTTCCACATTCCTAGTTGTATAAAATATTTCGAAGTCATATTCATATAAGAACTCCCTCATCCAACATAGTCGCAAGTTCAAGTCACGTTGGGATAAAATAAACCATAGGATCAGATGATCAGTGAATACCGTGAAGTGATCTCCAATGAGGTAATGTATCCACCCCATAGAAGAAAACACCACGGATTCCAACTCAAGATCATAGGTGGCATATTTACATTGATGGGGACTCAATTGTCGATACCGATAAGAAACTACTGATCACTACTACATCAAAACACAACCTAGCCCCAAATTCAAAGCATCACAGATAACTTCATCCTAACTCCCTCTATAAGAAGACAATGAACTGGAGAACATACTTATGTCTTCATTATATACTCAAAAACTACATGAAACTATCTGTCTGCATGAAATTTAAATCCTTTTTGGTCAGTTCAGTCAGAGGAGTCACAACTCGAGATAAATCTGATACAAACTTCTTGTATTAGCCTACGAGTCCAGAGAAACTTCGCACCTCTCCCACTATCTTTGTGAGTCCCAATAAACCACCACTTCTATCTTATTCGGATCCATATCTACTCTATGATGGGACACCACATTCCCAATGAAAATATCTTCTTGATCCCAAAATCACACTTTGAAAACATACAAAAAAGCTACAATTGAAAAAGAACTCCAAAAATGGTGTGCATATGGTCTTCATGATCTTCCTTATATGTTATGTATACAAGGATGTTAATGATGAAATCCACCACAAACATATCTGGGAATTTTTGGAACACAACTTCCATTAATCCCATTAATATAATTAGAGTATTCTTCAAACCGAACAACTTTACAACAAACTCATAATTCCCATGATGACAACAAAAATGCAGACTTTGGAATATCCTCATCTGTTACGTGCATTTGATGATATCCTAACCACACGACAATATTCAAGAACCATATTTCACCCTTCAGTTGATCAAATAAATCATCAATCCATGGAAGATGATACCAATTATTCACTATAACATTGTTTAAGAAACAATAATCGATACACAACTGCAAAATACCTTCAACCTTCGTCAAAAAAAAACTGGTTTACCCCATGGTGACACACTCAACCAAACAAAATCACACTGTAATAGACCACCAAGTTGTATATGCAGCTCTCATAACACAGAAGGAGTCATCCTATTTTGAGACATTGATATAGGAGACAATAATGGAAGTATCTCTATCCCAAAATCGGTCGCTTGTTGAGGGGGTATTGCTACAACCTCTTTCAGAAATACATCAGGGTAATCTTCTACAACCCTGGGAAATGTTTTCTACTGAACCTATGATGAACTCACCATCTTATCATCCTTTAATGATGATAAGGACGGAACACCCCTCTTGCCTATCTGAGGGTCTCGCACACAAAAAACACCACCAACTCTCCATCATCATCGAAGACACCATCTGAATCCTGATGCAATCCATGATAGCCTGAAATGAATAAAACTAGTCCATGCTGAGGATGGAATCATATGGTTGTCTTTGTAAACATAGATAATGTTCCAAAGAGAAGTGCAGCACCAACACTAGCTCACAATATCTACAAAATCCAAACATGTCATCACAACCTCAAACCAGCGTAGTCAACACCAAGGGAACTGGAAATCTCTCTACGTCAAGTCCCAATTCATGGAAAAGTGTTTGTGATATAAAGGAGTGTATCTCTCTTGAATCAAAAATGGCATTAAATCTATTAGAAAACACGAAAAGGCTACCTCAAACAATGTCATGTTCTCACGGCGCTAGAAATTCCTTAGCATGAAGTAGACCATGACCTCCTCCATGGCCACCCTGACCTTAATAACGACCACCACCACAATCGTTATCTGATCTTTGAGGATAGGGAGTATCATGTGGCTATCCTGTTTCTACCCCATCTGCCCTCTACTGATCCAAATATGGTGAAACCAGCAGCTACTTGCTCGGCTAAAACTACATCAACGGGGGAACCAGGATTCAAACACTTATTTCATTATGATTGCACTAAATATTTGGGAAATCGCGTTACTAATGACCATGAAAACCATGAGAAAAAACTATATGATCCCTTTTCATAAGACTGAGAGACATCACCACCAGAGAAACGAGATCGTGAGGGCTTGGACCTACCTCCAGCCGAAAGGAAAGTCTTCTTCCCAAAAAACTAGTAAACCCAGACCATAACTCCACTTCCTGAGGAATCATGATGGCTCCCCTCTCATGATGATCTTGTTATGTCCAATGTCCTCTTGATGACCTCTGTATTTTCTAGAACCTCAAGATATGTCTTCAGCATAAATGGGGTGACCTTCCACTAGATTGATGCAAATCCTCTTCAAAAGGCCTTTCCCTAGCCTCCTCATCTGCAAACAGGTCCTAGGCATATCATAAAAGTATACTAAAATGTATTCCAAACTCTTGCACAATAGAGATCCCTCGTAGATGGGTTAGAGTCTCATTGTGATTGGACGTCTTTGTAGTTGATGAGATGAAATCAACTCTAAACCTGTCTCAAAACTCCTCCCATCAGATCGATGAAACCTAGCAATCCCTGAGAAACAAGAACCACCACTGCCTCACAACCCCATGCAGCATCGTCACAACCAAAGACACCATGTGCTTCTTCTGGGCATAGATTGAACTGAAGTTGATATCAACCTCCTGTAACTAGTATTTTGTGATAACATTTGAAATGTATCCCTCATACTTCTATAGACTATGGCACTGAAACACCTGTAGTGTCCTACTCCAAGGGTCGTCATTTTCATCCTCAACATTTTAATGATCTTCTCGAGTATCCTGTTGGAAATTTTTGTGCAAACCGGATGACGACGTTGACCAGGAGCCATACATGAAAAATAAAATATATATATATATCCTAAAGAAGGAATATACAATACTCATCATTAATTAATTTATTTATTTCTTATATTTATTTTAGGTTAACCAATCCCAAGGTATACTCATTCAAACACAGGCACAAGTGAGAATGATGCATGAACCATTCCGAAGTCTCTACCATGCAAAGAGAAACACCACATTTATTATCCACTGTAAATGTAAAGGTTCATGCATTAGATAACTGGGGTCCCTAAATGCCTATATCTCAGATGGTCTCTTGTGTTTACATCACTTCCTAAACTTAAGTGACACTATTTCCCAACCAACAAATGCAACATCACATGTGCCTAACACCAAAATCCTTCACATCCCTCAACATGACCTCTGATAACACCATGTCATGACCCCCTCCTCCAAAGATGTACTCCTCTTAGGATGACAATGTGAGAAGGGATATAGTGACCACCGAGTCTAACCTCTAGTAGGCCCCAGGATGGTGACTCGCACCGAGGGTATAGCGACCACCCAAATGGGAGGCATTAACCTCTATGATAACATATGAGAAAGAGAGAGATAAGATATACACTAACAAACTCTAACTCATACTAAAATATAAATGAAATTCAAATTTCAAATATATAATATCAAGTAAAACTACAACAACTAAAAGAGAAATCAGAAATTATCACATAAAAGTAAAAACTAAAATAACCACAATGCTCGAACCGCTCCCACAACCCCATGCTAGTATTATCTAGCCAGATATCCAACCTTCTCCAAGTGAACTAAAAAGCAATATATATATACATAGGGAGAGAATAATTGTATACTCAATAAGATACTCCATATATCCTCTTTTTAAAAATTAAATAAATCATGCTAATGCATAGTAAACCACTCGTGAAACGAACATGTCACCATAACAGATATACTATGTTACCAGCGTCACCATGGCTATTGTCACCAATTATTTCATACAAGATTATATAATATAATAATAAATAACAATGGAACCCCGCTACATCTTCCCCACTGGTTTTTCTCTTTGCCCCAATGTCTCATGTCATAAGCATGTTCGTAGATCCACAACATGCACCTCATGCAAAAAAAACCACCACATCCACGTAACCAAAGTAACCAGGTAGTTTCTGGGAGCCACCATAACATTCATAACACATATCATACGTTAAGTATTTAACCTCAAGGAATTATATCCCATGCACGGAGTAAAGATCCACAAGCCATCATAGCCTTTACATGTTACACCTATAGTAGTCCATATGAAACTATTTTCGGAATATATGTGTGTGAATAACCGAAACCAATTACATCCCTCTACCCACATATATGGGAAAAATTAACCAGAGTGCCTTCCAGCACTATTAACTACCTAGAGAAGAGAGCATCGACAAAGTGGGTATTCAGCCATACATCCTCCTACCAGAATGTTTGGGAGAACACCCCCCCCCCCTGAGGGCTCAGAACCCTCGGGGTATCACTTTCCCTAACTGAAGGGGTTTTGTAATGTATAGAAACATAAAAAGTAAATAATATACTATATCTCACGTCCACACTATGTCCATAACATAGTCTTAGGCTCGACTGTAGCTAACGTCTCTCAGACTCTCATCCACCACTACTAAAACTATGTATCATATAAGCACACAACCATTTAAAGAGATTTATTACATTACTTCATTCCCTTTTTATTAGTTTAACTTTAGGTTAATCAATTATTTAAACATTAATCTACCATTAAGAATTACACATTTTGTTTTATTAGCATCACACCCAAAGTCCGTTGTTCTTTTAAATTGAAACCTCGTCATTGTGTCCCTGCAAGCTCCAACCCCATGGGTTAACATCATTTATTCAATCGTTTATTAACAACATTACTACTTCCCCTTATTCTCAGGCACTATAGAAAATCATTCTAAGAAACTTAACATCAGGGGATTAGCATGGTGATTAAATGAACTACCCATAGCATATTTTCCACCAATAGTAAGACCATAGACTCATCCTACCTCAAGAAGCCAAACACGGATATCAAATGGAATACCACGCACGTCATCACCCCTTTTGGATGGAGGTTAAGAATAAATAGATGCCTTGAGTAGTGGGTAATATAAAGAAGATAACAACCAATAATATTCAGCAAGCATGCAACATTCACATACAACCTGTTTCAGTATCTTCTCTGTCCTCCCAAACTCCCACATGAATAAACTGATGCATCTCACCACTCTAGGAATCAACTAATACAAAAACCAATGGGCCTAACAACCTCCACATATCACAACATCCACTTAGGAACACAACACATCACATGCAGTATGGCATAAAAATTCAACTTGTCTCTTTTCCATAAATAATGAATTCTTCCTTCACATGTAACGAGTTCTCACACCTCCAAACATAAGGCTCATATATTTTACAAGCATGTGGGTAACTCCGAACCTTATGAGGCATTGTCTTTTAACAAACCACCAGTTCTTTAATATATATTGAATAAAAATATTCATTATTAGTAGGTTCCCACTATGGGATTCCTAACAATAAATATATCATAGTTATCATTATAATTAAACATGCTTACTATATCAATTTGATTAACATCAAATTACAACAACAACAACCTGATGTGGTTCCTTGGCTCTTTCTCTTTATCCAAATAATTATCAATTTGTTATGGATTTAAATTTTTCAAAATTTCATCAAGAAAAACCTCATAACAAGAAAATCAATGATATCACACTATCTAGAAAAACAGGAGGAAATATCATACGATTTATTTAAATTCATTTATCTAGTTCAAATATTTATTGTGTAAATTTCATTATGATCCAGTGGGATAAAATATCCTAGCTATACAGTTTCATGTAATAGAATAGAGAGACCATGAATCGCCTACCTCAAAAAAGTTCTTGAATCTATTTGAATTGATTAATGAAATAGATCATGATCACCTCTCTTGGTGGACTGCATCGACCTGAGGATCCAGAGACACCACCACTCGGGCCAACACCTAAAAAAATTCCATTAGGAACAGGTAGATATAAATCCATAATAGATAAAGGAGAAATAGAAAGTGGTGAAACCAAAATAATGAAGATAGATCATACCTTATATCAAATATTTATCAATACTGCTTGGTTTCTCAAAAATAGGGGGTGCACATGTAGCAAGAAGAACATCAAGGGGATCAAATCCGAAGAGAAAAGATTGATTGCATGACTCCAACGAGAATTAAAGAAAGGTTTGAGCATCTCGTAATAGGAAACAATAATGAAGAAAAAGTGAGGAAGATATCTCATCCCTTTAGAAAATTTATTGGAGCAATACTTTATGATACACTAGATTTTCCATTAAGAAAGGATCACAACGAACCACAGAGTTTGGTCATGCCAAAGCATTCCAAACCATAGAAAAAATTAATATAAGAGTTATCAGCTTTGAATCAGCCTTAAATACCTTAATACCTGGCCTTGACTGCATCTGTCATCTTAGAAAACATTAAATTGGTGAAACTAGAAAAATATTGAAATTTGAAAAAGGAATAGAGAAATAGTTCTGGAAACACTATTCATGAGAGACAGTTTTGATGACACCGTTTCTATGACACTATTTTTGTGGAACCATATCTGTATCATCGTTTCAGTGACACTGTTTCTGTGACATCGTTTTTGTGACACCGTTTCTGTGACACCGTTTCTGTGACACCGTTTAAGTGACACCGTGTCTAAGACACTATTTATGTTACACCGTTTCTATGGGACAGTCTGAGTGAGATAGTATTTGTGAGATAGTATATCTGACACAGTCTGTGTGAGATAGTTTCTTTGAGAATGTATCCTTGAGACTGTATTTGTGGCATAGTCTATGTGGCATAGTCTCTGTGAGATAGTCTCATTGAGAAAGTCTATATGAAACAATCTCTTTGAGACAATCTATGTGAGATAGTTTATGTGAGAAAATCTCTATGAGACAATATCTATGAGACAACAACTTGTAGATAATATCAATGAGACAGTATCTAGGAGATAGTATATTGGAAACGGTATCTGTGAGACAATATATGGGGGATATTATCTGTGAGACAGTATATCTAAGTTATAATATGTTAGATATTATCTGGGATACAACAACTATGAGACAGTATATGTGAAATAGTATTTGTGAGACAGTATCTAAAATAGAATTAATGTGACACAGTCTCTGTGACACCGTTTCATGAGATCATTTCAGAAACAGTTTGGAAATTTGGAAAAGTTTTGGTTATAAGTCACCTTGACTTCCCAGAACACCTCAAACACTAGATTTAGACAAATGATTCGTCCAAAGAGGTCAGATACCTTACATCTATGAGATAGTATCTGTGGTATAGCATCTATGAGACAGTCTCTGTGAAACCTAGACCTCTCAGAACACATAAAACACCATATTTCAACAATGGAATAGACCGGAGAGGTCTGAGCCATTAAAATAGGATTTCATGGTTTACTTGGGTAGGTTTCAGTGTTTTTGAAAACAAGGGGCTGACCATTTACTTCCCAAAACCCTTCACAAAATATCCAATTTTACTAGAATACTCATCAATGTAAAACAAAAATAAGATATACTCAAAACATGGTAATAGAGTACTTATAAGTTAGCTCAATATGTCTCTAGATATATTTATGGGTCATAAATAATATAATATTCTATAATGGGACATTAATATTTAAATTTTTTCGTTACATCAATCAAAAAATTGTAACCTAACTCACACTTTTGTATGGAAAATCGACTCCCTATAGTGATGAAATTAGTTCTACATATTCAATACATATGAATGGTTATAAATATGTATATTATGAATAAATATAATTGTTATTCTATTATTTAAAACCCAAATATGAATAAAGCATTACTATTGTGTGGGTAAAATATATTTCGAGCCTATACATACAACAAAATAGATGTATTTTCACCCTGATATAATTGGGAAAATGATTGATTGTCAATGAATGGGTGAAAAAATGTTATAATTAAAACAAGTATGGAATTATATTTATGATTTTTTTTTTAATATTTAGGCATAAAAAACTAAATTGGTAATATTAGAGTTTAGAGGGATTCTGTGGTATGAAATACTTGCGGAATGAGTTTTTTAATCCCATTTTTACATGAATTGTTTGTACTTATATTTTTCTGTGATAAATATTTATGACATATCTCCAAAAAATATTACGTTTTTTCTCCTTTGGTTATTTATAGTCGATTAATTTTCCAATTAAATTTATTCTCATTATTTACACCTGAGACTAGATGAATATTTTTAAGGAAAACCATCCTTTGTTTCATTTTCAGTAGGGAAACAAACAATGTATATCTATATATTAATTAAAAATATTATATATTGTTTTCACAATTCATAAAATATTATTAAATATAAATTTCAATATATTAAAATTTCATTTCAATGGTATAAAAGGAAAAATCTTATCATTTTCCAAACATGTTAATATTTTATTTTTAGAAAAAATAAAATAAATTTTTTTAACATTATAAATGAAATTATTTTCCATATATAATATTACATCATTTAATAATTAAATTATATTTCCTTTTTTTTAATTTTTTATCCCTTATCATTTTGAAAATAAAATATTTTATAAAATATTTCAATTAAAAGGGTTATTTTCCAAAAATAAGTTTTTAGTCATATGTAATGAGTTTTTTATTTATAGAATACAATGATGTTTTGTTTAAATTTAGGGGGGATAAATTCTAAGGATATTATCTTAATGTTCATTCAATTGATGGTTTATTACTATTATTCATAATTGTTTACATAACTTTTACCCATTCTATAGGTAATTATTTGATAATATGATGAGTGTTTCATTATCTTGTTGCACACAGGATTATGATTTTATTTTCTTCATGTGGGGCCCTATAATTATATAACAATACATATAATTTGTTTTGACACAATGTTTTATCATTGGAAATTTCTTTGTTATGATTATGTTATATGATCACATGAAATCAAAACATAATGAAATAATAATTAAAATGTGACTTTAAACATAATTTTGACAAGTCGTTTTTTGGAATTTCGAAAATTTTAAGTTGCGATTAGTAATTTATTTAGAGTCTAATATGACCAACCTAATTTTTGGGGAATAGTAACATACCCTTATAGATAGTAATTTTACCTTTATGAATAGTGAATACCCTAATGAATATTAACCTTAAATATGAACGTAAATAAATAAGAATCAAGAGAAAGTATGATGTACCTATATTTTTTATTAAGTAAATAAATGTTTTTAAAATTGGTGTTTTATAATAAATTATGTTTTTATTAAATATTAAATTAATCATATTTGGAAAATTATTTTTGAAAAATGGATCTCATTTTTCGATTCAACACTTTGAAAAATTGTTAGGCTGAATTTTTGGGATTTTTCTGAAATATTTGAATTCTTGGTGAATAGTAAAATATATTAATTTACTGTATAAATTCATTATAATTTAAATCTAGTATTCCTGACGTCATAAGTGATGTTAGCACCAAAATATCTAACACAAAGTAATTTATAAATATTCTTGGTAATGTAATCATCACTCTATATTGTCTTATGGAAAAATAATAAACTAATGATTATATTATATTTAAAACTCTCGACCCCTCGACTATAAATACCACCTATCCCAACATCTTATATTCAACCCTCTCAAGCCATTTTCCTTCCCAAAATTCTGAACCAATATATCTCCAAAATCCTCCCCCATTTCTAGCAGCCTTTGGTATCCTCAAAAGTCCAAAACCTCTCCCCTTTATAGGTTCGCAATGGATATTTATTCAAGAGGTAAATTACTCTTTTCAATTCTTATACTTTCTTTTCATGTTCTTTTGTTTACTTTTCTATCTGTACCGATATTCATCAAAATTGTATGAAATATTATTTACCATAAATCTACTATAATTATGTCATGATAATGGAATACTTAATTATCATATCTCATTTACCCTTCTTCTATTTTAGTAGTAATGACAACATCCGATATTTGTAGATTTACCACATTCTAGGATGATGGGTTTTCAATTTCCATTACTATACTCAATTATGGACATGAAACCATTTTAATAGTGTAAGTTTAACATAATATATTTACTATGTCTGGTCTATGTTTCTATAATCCTTTTGGCTACATGGTTTTGATTTATAATACAAAACATTTTCTTTGTAGTAAAAAACAGCTACTTAACCCAAAAGGTTATCACTAATGTATTACATAATGATTAATATTCACTCCAAATAAAAAAATGAATATTACAACCATGAAATATTATTTATATTCAATAATAAAATATAGCTTCATTTTTTGACAAACACTTTTATCTTTCATGTTTATCCATTCATGAAAATAAGTAAATCGATCATAACAACCATGAAAACAAATGGACCCGAACAATGAAATTGAACCAATTAACCCATAAAAAAGGAAATGAATGAACACAAAAAGGTGATAATAAATCTTTTACATATATAATAATTTCTTCAATTATTAATTAATGAACCTAATTTTATTATTCAGGTCATTATGTTCGAGCAAAGAACGCCATCCCACTTAAGGAAATGGATTCTATGTATTTCACTTTTATTCAAGATTGTTCCACATGTTATTCCCTTTAATGTGTAATTTCTAGTTATGGGATATGATTAATCACCTCCCCTATATTGTAATAATTATTTTTAAATGATGAGATACCTTTTTCTCTCTCATTAATCCAATTCAGTACACCAGATAACATACCGATAATCCATAAGGGATTCAACCCGAACCTCATTTATTCCATTTGGTTTCTTTATCGTTCTTTTTACCTAAATGAGGCGATATATTATTATTATGTTCATATTATAAATTCTATTTGAATTTTAAAAACTAATTTAACATCATCCATACATAATTCTCTTTTCAGTATATACATGTGTTTATGTGATTCCATCTTCAATACTTCCCCATAAGCAAACCTATTTTGACGGAACTTCACAAATTCTTAAAATATTTCAACTGAACACTATATTAAATTTTTAGAAACAATTGTCTTAATAAAATATTTCTTTTTTATTTTGAAAACCATTATCATTCAATTCTTATTTGTATAAAATATTGTTTCCTATTCTATTTTAAAGTATCAACGGTACTTTCTTTAAAACAGCTCAAAATTTTTTTTATGTTGAAATTTCATGAATACAATTATTTCATGTGATAACTTGTACTTGAAATAGCATACCATGATACAAGTATATTTTCCATTATTAATTTACATGTATATTTTAGTTCATTTTTTTCTTTGACACTTTTATGATAGGACCATATGTTATGCTTTGTGACATGATTATGGTACCCAATTCATTCCACAGACAATACTTAGGGTTTTGTAATATTGATTATGTATGATTCTCTATGTGGAAATCATATTAATTAAAATATATGGCGGGTGACCATATATAGCATTCAAATACATTGGGTAAATTTTAGTATCATGTGATGTTATGTGTGATGATCTTGGTTGTTTTCCATGGCTTATGTTACTATGTGAAATGATCTTGGAGGATAGACTTAACTCATACTAAAGTCAAGTTTCATGTTGGTTCCACATTTCTATGACTCTGTTTTATATGATTACATGTTTATATGTTAAGGTTTCATAGGTTAAATTATTTTTTTATCATCATTTCATGCCTTCCATTCCTTGTGCTAATACTTTGTTCTTATTATTATTCCCTTACTGGGATATTTAGCTCATCCCATTGTTCATGTGTTCCCTTGGGTGCCCTATGATGATGTTTTATTACAATGGAAGTTAGGTTCTCAATTTTAAGATTAAATAAAGAAATGTTTTTAGTTTTCTGTTTTTAGTTTTATGTAAGTAGTATTCAAAGACACTAGACTTCACAATCCAGGGATTGTATAATGATGTATATTTATAATTCGAATCATGTAATGTATTATGTAAAAGTCTATGGTCGCTATATTATATAGCATAGGATAGTCCAGTTATTTTTGGAGATTAGAAATAGAATACCTTATTGATAATGTTAATTATGAGACTAACTATAAGAAAACATCCATAATTTTTTTTAAGTATATAGTAAATGGTTTATCAATAAAAAACATCCCTCTTTGGATACAAATAAGAAGAGGTGGATATGGCCCAGATGTTCCTAGGAGTGAAAACTCTGACATGGAATTTTCGGCCTAAACCAGGGTTTCCAAGTGCAATATAACTAGGCTTGATGCACTATTGGATTGAAACTCCTGGGGGATATTCTATGATAAATTCATGAGAATAGTAAAAACCAATATTAATGGAATAAAAAATCCTGTGAGAATATAAGTTAAAAAAGAGATCATGGATTAAATTAATTAAAACATAGGGAATCACAATTTAGGATATAATTCACCATTACATGTGTGTACATTTATTTTCAATGTATCCTTTATGATTTCAGTAGCTAAGTATTAAATCCCTCTAATTCTAGACTCTTCTTCTTAGTTGATGGCGGGAAATAGAAGAACACATGCCAAAAATAAATGTGATAGTGAATGTAATTTTTTCCCTAATGATATGCCTGATATGATGGGAATGATTGCTCAAAACATCATGACCGAACATGACCATTTGTCTCAAGTTATGAATGATAACATGAAGCATGTGGAACACCCTCCTCCTCCTCAAGGGAAAGAAAAATTATCCATTGAATCCTTCATGCGGAAATGGCCTACCATGTTTAATTGATCTTCGGATACCCCTCTGAGGAATAGTTGATTAAATCCATTGAATTGATATTATCCATACTCTAGTGCTCAAAATAATAGATAGATGTATTCGCTGTATATTGTTTTGATGGGGAGGCTGATCAGTGGTGGAAACTAATCGTTATTACAAAGTTCCAAGAGGAAATTGATTCCATGGATTTAAAGGAATTCAATAGTATGTTTTTCAACAAATATTTTCCTTGAAACCTCCATCTTATGATCGAAAGAGTGTTCCTCATACTCAACTAGAAGGAAGATGAGTCCATCAAGGCATATGAAGCCCACATCACAAGTCATTAAAGGTATGCCTTTGGATTT
This sequence comes from Viscum album, assembly GCA_963277665.1. NCBI lineage: Eukaryota > Viridiplantae > Streptophyta > Magnoliopsida > Santalales > Viscaceae > Viscum > Viscum album. The sequence continues at coordinate 1,464,099,031 of OY728146.1, read as the reverse complement.
TTCCGGAACACCGAAAGTAAGGTGTATCTCTTCTAAAGATGACTAATGTTGAGTCCACAAAAAGTGGTGGCAATTCAATACATAGGAAGTTATGAGTATATTTTCAATTATTTCATCAATGTTGAAATAGATATTGGATAATTTTAATGGTCTCATGGGGCTAGTGACAAGAACTAGAAAATGGAGGACCACATGGGTGGCTCATAAAAACTTATATGATCGATAGAATCTTGACTATCCCACATGTAAAATTTGGGTGAAGAAACAACTTTTGAGATATCTAAAGGGAACCCATAACTAATTCAAATGTGGAATGTTGGAACATATAGATAAAAACTATCGATGGTTAATGAAGAATCGTGTTAATATTGAAGTAGAAAGGAAGGTTCATATCAACACTCACCATGTATTGTAGTGCTAAAACTACAAAGAGCATGGGAATTTTGAGAACAATTTCCCTAATCCAAGGGTTATCAGAGGAAATCAACAACATACAACATGAAAAAATATAAGGGATTGTGATATCACTACTACTGAAGTGGAGCCGGAAAATGATGTGGTGAAAGGTACGCTAGTTATTCAATCATGAATAGAAAACATACTAATGAATTTTGGTACTACGTATTTTGTCATATCATTAACGTTCACTAAAACTATTCAAAAGCCACCTAAAAATTTGGAAAATAAGTTATTTGTGAAAATAGAAAATGGGAAAACAATTACATCCATGGTTTATAAATCCTTCTCAGTTAACGTTTGTCGACTAATACTCCCATAAAATCTCATCATACTTCCATTAGTGGTTCTCGATGCAATATTGAGAATGGATTAGCAATATTTGTTCAGAGACAACATCAAATATGAGGAAAGGGAGATCACTCTTTACATCCCAAATAATCCCCCAATTTTTTAAAAGTTTCAGGAGGAATATAAATCTCATTTAGAATCATTTTCTCACATGTGTATATTAATTCTTTTCTAGGTGGAATTTATAACTCAAATGATTGAGAAAAATGAGAGAATTATGTTTGAAGACATGCCCATCATGAGGGATTTTACTGATGTATTTGTTTAAGAGTTTACTAGACTTTCTCCAGAAAGAGGGGTTGAGTTATCAATAGAAATTATTCCTAGGTCTTTTTAAATATCAAAGTCACTATATAGAATGGCCACCGTAGAGCTGGAAGAGTTAAAGAAGCAATTACAAGCGAATCTAGAGAAGGGTTTTATACACCCAATTTCTTCACTGTGGGGAGCACCAGTCCTATTCTTCAAGAAGAAGGATGGATCAATGTGCCTCTGTGTTGATTGTCATGAGCTCAATAAAATCATGAAAATGAACATGTATCCCATACCACATATAGATGAGGTGTCTGATAAGCCTCGCGGGGAATATTATTTCTCAAAGGTGGACCTTCAGTCTGTATATCACTAATTAAAGGTGGGGAAGGAATATATTTTCAACACTACCATTCTAGTAATGTATGGAAACTATTAGTTCTTAGTGATGCCCTTCAGACCCAGTAATGATCCAAAAAAATTAATGCATTTAAGGAATAGAGTCTTAAGAGATTATGATGAAAAATATTCGGTAGTCATTATCATTCATATTCTAGTATACTCCACGATAATGGAAGAACATGAGGGGCATTTCAATACTGAGTTAAAACATTATGAAGGATGAATTTGTATTAAAAGTATAGTAAATTTGAGTTCTGGATGTGGGGTGTATCATTCTTGGGGAATGTTATCACCAACAATGGGATATCTATGGACTCATCCAAGGAAAATAAAGATAAAGTGTTTTTAGGCCAACATCTATAACATATATCCATATCATTTTGGGTCTAGCTGATTATTATCAATAATTTGTTAAGAAACATTCATGATGGTCGAACCCAATGACCCAGCTGACATTGAAGGGAGTGAAGTTTTCTTGGACTCACGAATGTGAAGACTGCTTTAAGGAGTTTAAAAAGAGGATTATCAATATTCTACTACTTACACTCCCAATAACTGTAGAACTATTTCGGGTTTATAGTGATGCTTCAAGGACAGGCATTGTCTATGTGCCGATGAAAAATGATAAATTGATAGTATATGCCTCATGGTAGCTAAAAATGCTATAGAAAAAATTTCCCATGCATGATCTCGAGTTGGCATCTGTGATCATTTCATAGAAACTCTGGAGGCATTATCTCTATGGGTAGAAGTGTGAGATATATACTGATCAAAAGATTCTAAAATATATATTTTCACAAAAAGAGCATAATATGGGCCCGCGAAGGTGGATAGATATCATCAAGTATTATGACTGCTCAATTCATTACCATCCTGTTAAGGAAAAAAAGTTGGTAGATACTCTATATTGAAATGATGCTGCATCATTATCCATGATGATATTTGAAAAGGATCTGATCTTATTATATTTTTAGAGGATAAGTATGGGGATCATCAAGAGAGTAACATCATTAATCCTTTATCAAATGATTGTTCAAACATCCATCATGGAGAAAATAATGGATTCAAAAACCAATTAGTGGAAATTAAGTAAAGGTTGAAATCCATAAGTAATGAGAAATCATTGATTTTTAAAATTGATAAGGAATCATTTGTAATATTTGGGTCATGATTATGTTTACCATATGATCTAGAGGTAAAGAAGAATATTTTCAATGACTCACATCACTCAACATTCTCCATCCACCTAGGGAGCACAATGATGTATCAAGATCTACAAGAGAACATTTGGTGGGACAATATGAAGAATGAGATTGATGAGTATACATCAATGTTCCTAGTATGTAAACGCATGAAGGCTGAAAGACAGAAGACTAATGGGATAATGAAACCACTACTCATACTGACATGTATGTGGTAGAAAATCGTCATGGAAATTGTAAATGGACATCTAAGGACATTCAGAGAAAACAATTATATATAGGTCATTATGGATCATCTTATGAAGGAAACTCACATTATCAAAATTAGAGAGGACTTCTCATTGGATCAACATGAATGGATTTACATCAATGAAGTGGTATGGTTGAATGTATTTCCACTAAATATTGTATCTGATCGTGATCTGAGATTCAAAATGAATTTCTATGAAAGTCTACAACATTCTCTAATAACTGAATTGAACTTCTGTATAGCTTATCATCCTTAAACTGATGTCCAATCTGAGTGAACTATTCTGTCACTGGGGAATAAATTGAGAGCATGTTATATGAACGTTAATGTAGGATAGTACAAATATCTTTCACTAGTTGAATTCTCCTACAACAACAGTTTCCACTCGATCATATGAATGGCACTATATAAAGCCCTTTATTGTAAAAAGGTGAAGAACACTAGTGTATTGGGATGAAGTTAGTGAGCGAAAGCTTCTAGGACCTGAACATGATGAAGAAACGGTGGATAAGGTTAATTCCATTTAGTATCATATCAAGGAATCCCAAAGTCTACATAAGAGTTATGCACACAATCATCGAAGATATCTTGAGTTCAATATTGGAGAAATACTATTTTTATGCTTATATCCATTGAAGATAGTCAAGAGTTTAGGAATGAAATGGATGTTAAGTCCCTTGTACATTTTCCCATTATAGATTCTTGATAGTTTCAGGTTCGTGTCCTATCGACTAGATTTTCTACCTAACAAGGACATATTACATTATGTCTTTCATGTATCCATCATAAGGAATTACCTACCAGATCCTTGACATGAACTATCTTCAGGGGTGGTAAAATTGGAGGATGATATTTCTTACAAGGAGCAGCCAGTGAATATCTTAGAAAATAGAGATAAAATTATACATAACAAGACTATGCACTAGATGAAAGTTCTATGGTGGAACCATATGTACGATGTGGAATCATGGGACCCAGAGAAAGCAATGAAAGAAAATTACCCACACATGTTTATGTGTTAGAATGAAAATATATATATTGTGGGAGAAATTTCATAAGGAGGGAATAATGTAATGAACCAATGTTTAATCAATGGAAATTTCCTTCATTTTTTTATGTCATATAATCACTTGAAGTCACAACACAATAAAATACTAAGTACCATGTGACCTTTAAACATAATTTTGACACTTCTGTTTTTGGAATTTCGAAAATATAACAAACACTATTGCTATCAGTAAGTTATTTCATGTCTAATATGGCCAAATAAATTTGTGGTGAATAGTAACATACCCATAGGAATAGTAATTTTACCCTTATGAAAATTGAAATATCATAATAAACATTAACCTTACTTATGATATTATAGAAATAAAATTCAATTGAATGTATGATGTTCATATATTTTGGAATAAGTAAATAAATGTTTTTAAAACAAGTTTTTTAGAATAAATTATGTTATCAATTAAATATAAAATTAAATATTTTTAGAAAAAATTTTTGAAAAAATTAAATTCATTTTTGGATTCTACACATAAAAAAAAATTGGGTGGATTGTTCGGATTTTATTAAAAAATAGAATTTTTGGTGAATTGTAAAACATATTAATTTACCATATAAATACTTTATAATTTAAATACAATATTCCTAACATAATATGTTAATTTATAAAAAAAATCTAGAACTCACTTGAAATTATTATGATTCTTGGTCTTAAAATCATCACTATTTATTTTTTTATGAAAAAATAATAAACTACTAAATATAATGTTATGAAAACTCTCCTTCTCTCCATTAATAATACCAACTCTTCCACCCTCTTCTTTTCACTCCTCTCAAGCCTTGTTCCTTCCCTATATTATGCCCATATAACTCTTGAAGCTCCTCTTCCACGTGTATAATCCTTTGTTCTCTTCAAAATACCAATACATCTCCCCTTAAGAGGTTTTCAAAGGATATTGTTTCAAGAGGTATGTTCCTATTTTCAATTCATTTACATCATTTCAAGTTCATTTGTTAACTTTTCTCTCCTTACCTATCCACATAAAAATGTTATGACAACTCCCATACAATACATGTATTGGAATGTTTATATGATAATGTAGTGTGTTACTATCATTTCTCATTTAGCCTTCTTTTATTTTAGTAGTAAAGACACCATCCGAGATGCATAGTTTACCACATTCATGGACAATGGGTGATTAGTATACATTACCATCATCAATTATGGTCATGAAACCATTTTCATGGTGGAACCATACCATAATATATGTATTATGTTTCATCTATGGGTTTGTAATCCTTTTGTAATCATGGTTTTCATTTATAAAACAAAACACGTTTTTATGGAAAAAAACCTCCAATTAACCAAAAATGTTATCACTGATGATTTACATAATGATTAATCATCACTAAAAATAACCAAATGAATTTTACAACCATGTAACCTTAGGTATGTTCAATAATAAAATAAAACATCTATTTTGGACAACCACTTTCATCTGACTTGTTTATATGTTAATGAAAATAATTAAATTGATCGTAATAACAATGAAAACCAATGAACCCGAACAAAGAAATTGAACATCTTGTCAAATATAAAAAGTTCATGAATGAATGAAAAAATGTGATAATAAGTAATTTAAATATATAATAGGTTTTATAATTATTAATTAATCAGCCAAATCTCAATATTAAGGTCATTTTGTTCCAGAAAAGAACATCGTCATACTTAAGGTAAGGGATCCTCTCTATTTCATTTTCATTCAAGATTTTATTCCATGTTTTACCATTTTATGTGAATTAATAGTGATAGGGTATAACTAAAAACCACCCCCAAACTATTATAATTTTGTTTTAATGATGAGAAACCCTTTTCTATAACATTAATCGTATTCAGTACACCTGATACAATGCTGATAATCTGTATGGGATTCTACCCAATCCTCCTTTATTCCTTCGTGTTTCCTTATCTTTATTTATACCAATATGAGTTTATATATTACACATTTTTTAACCTTATAAATGATATTTCAATATTAAAAACTCAAGTAACAATATCCATTCATCATTCTCTTTGGGGAATATAAATGTTTTTAAGTGATTCCCCCTTATTAATTCCTAATAAGCTAACCCGTTTTGAGGGAACTACTTGAATTATTACCCGATTTCAAGTGCACTCTATCTTCTTCATTATTCCAATATTGTCATTATAAAATATGTCTTTTTATTATAAAAACATTCCAGGTTCACTTCTATTTTTGAATAAAGTATTTTTATCCTTTTCTATTTTAAAGGCTCTATAGTACATTCCATAAAACTGCTCAAAAACGTTTTTTGATGAAATTCATTGAAGAATTTTAATACATGTGGTCACGTCAAAATTAAATCACTTAATATGATACATTCATATTTTTTTTTGGAATTTCCTTTTATATTTTATTTCTTTTCATTTATGGACACTTTTATGATACAACCATCTATTATGCTTTGTGTCGTGATTATGGTATCCAATTCTTTCGATGGCTAATCCTATTTTTTATATAACATTGATTATGTATGATTCATTATGTGGAGAAACATTCATGAAAATTAAATATAATTGAGCCCATATAGAACTCCAACGAATTTGGTAATGTTATGTCACATGAGATGTTATGTGTGGCAGTCTTGATGGTTAGCCCTGCATTGTGCTATAATTTGAAACGATCTTGGTGGTTAGCCTTAACTTGTACAAAAGTCATGTTTCATGTTACAACGACATTTATATGACTCTATATTTATATGATTACATGTTTATATATTAATGTTCCATATGTTAAATTTCTTTTTATATCACAATGTCTTTCTTTATGACCCATCTATAAATGCTTTGTTCTTATAGTTATTCTGTTAATAGGATATTTAGCTCATCACTTCATTCATGTTATCTCCAGGGTACCCTATGAAGTTGTTTGAGAAAATTTTAATTTAGTATATTAATTTGAAGATTAAATAAATATATTATTTTTAGTTTCATGATTTTAGTTTTATGTACCTAGTCTTCAAAGACACCAGACTTCACGATCATTGGCTTGTACTCTAATTTTTAATTATGCTTATAATATTGTAATGTATTATGTAAATGGTCTGGGTCACTATATAATTGGGGAAATACTGATATTCCATAGTATAATAACGAAAATAATGGAGAGTAAAAAATATTTTCCAATAAGACAATCATGTGAGGGAACCATGAATATGGAAATGATTGAATGTGTTGTGGAACTCTTCCACTTTAATAGCCTTCACAGTGATACTTGACTTGATTATGTGTATTGAAATAAATATTTTGTATTATTATTACAATTTAATGTGAATATTGATGGATTATTTATTATTAAATACCCATACATGTTATAATGATTTATTGATAAAACAATATTCAATGATTTATGACAAGGATATATTATTTCATGGGTATGATTTAAAAATGTTATTATCATGTTCTTATAACTTTATTTTTTCATATTATCATATATGATCATTGATTAATACCTATTAATTTTACACTAAAAAGAACTTGAGCTCAAAATTTATAAATAATTATTTCTCTATGTTAAGTGGGTATGATTATATTATATTTTATTTAGCATAGTATAAAAAATCTGAGGAACATAATGGGAAATGATATATATCAATTATGTACATCTTCTTAATATATCTGTGTTTCCAATGATAGGAATATTTTTTGGCTATATATCAAATTTACTAGTCAATATAAATGGTATAAAAAATAGATTAGTATCTTTGGGGTCATGGATGAGGAAAAATTAGTGAGAATAATAATTATAATAGAATTTATAGGACAACATTATATGTTATGGTAAATAATAGGTTGTGGTTTCCCAAGAAAATTCACCACATTATGGATAATACACGTGGATGTGGTTTTCATATTGATAAATAAATTGCAGATAACTCAAAATTGTTTGGGTCAAATATATCTCAGGCACCATTATGGTGCATTGTGAATGATATTTTACACCCCACCGCTTTTTACCATACTACATGATAATATTCAATAAATTCACATATTCATTAAGTCCCGTAATGAATGATTAATATTTATAAGAACCATGGATGGAAAAGGATAAAAAAAGGTTTCACAGATTGAATATATAGTGTAATAATTTACGAATTCTATATATTAGTTTCCTTATTATTGGATTTATAACTATGATTATAGTCACTAATTCTATGATTACTGATTTTATTTAATATCTATAACAAGATGGAACTATGTGGATAATGAATGTGACATATAATTTAATTAATGTCCCATAACGAAACTGGATATAAAAGGGTTATAATGAAAAATATTATTATTGTGCATATAAAACTTCTTTAATCCTTGAGTTATACTGAGCATCCAAATGTGAAATGTAAGGTAAAATGTATTATTGAGTCATTCAATAAGAAAAACTTACCCCTTTTAAATATTTTTCTAATCCACCAACTACCAGGTAATAGATATTAATACTAATAATATATTTTCTATATCCCTAATAACGATAAATATAATAGTTATCTTATCTATAGATGAATTTTAAATTTAATCCAATCCATTACAGACTATATTTCGGAATTTCATGAAATGAGAATAAGTTGAATCTATATAGTAGAAATAGTTTTAGATTTTTTTTCAATATATTCATTCCCAGGGTTTGTTATATGAAGATGGAGAAGTAATTTAATGACTTGAAGAAGATGGATAATAAATCCATTGGAACTTATAAAGAAACTTTTATCATAAATTGTATATACTCATCTTGCATTATTATAAATTTATAATGTAGGATTGATTTATTATTAAATTTATGTATATTAATCCTCTAATTAGAATTATCCATAAGAAACATAGGTAGATATGATGATATCATTTGACATATTATAAATGTTGAAATATAGAATACAATCACCAATAAAACTCATTGTTTTTATAGCAACATAAATATTGAATTCAATAGAAATTTAAATAATAACCCATACAAGAATGAATATGAGATATCCTTTATGTTGTAATTGTTAAAATATGTGTATTGTAATTTTTATTATGTATGATAGTGATATTTTTAATTGTGTTATATATTTATATGAGGCACTCAATTATTTAATTATTTGAATGAATTTAGCTCACGATGGAAGTGGAGAAATAATTTCACAGAATATTCAAAAAAAAGGAATTAAATACTATCATGTAGTATTGAAGTAATTATAACAACTTCATTAATTAAATTTATTTTGATGTTGATTTAATTTTGTAATTTTTAAGTCCCAGAGTCTAATTATAATCTCATATGATCACTATTTCTGATGCTTGCTGTGATAGTAGTATTTTTAAAGGTACTCATATCATCTAATATAGAACAAATAATGTCATTTTGTTATTATAGATCTAAATTGATATTTATATATTAGATATTTTCTATGTGTATCAAAATTACACATCAATGACTCAATGATAATATTTGAGAAAAAAACTATATGTGGTATGATAACCGGATGAGATTTTAATAAATATTCTCTACGTTATGTTTTTTGGAATGTCACCTCTATAAATATTTTTATTCATCAATTTGTTGAATTTTTTTGATCTTGATCTTGTATCAGTTCTATCTATATAAATCCAAAATTGTGTGGATAAAATTATATAAAAACTATAGGAAAAAACGATATTTGATTCAGTCGACCATGTGTGACACTATAAGGTAGAACATATTTATTTATAAAGAATCACGGATCTATGTGACTCTACATTTATTATCAAAACCATAATGAGGAAAATGTTCCCTCTACCAAATGATGATGATTTTTTGATCAATTATAATGTCCTCAATACATTCTTATATGTTATATTTGAAATTGATACTATCAATATGGTTTCAAAAGAGAATTCATAATTAATATAGCCTTTAAATAATGGTTATAAAATATTATTTTATTAAAATTATATTTTTTATAGTAATACCCTTAAAATACATAAGGATTTAAGTAATTGGGTCACTCGAGATCATGATGATCTATTTGTGGTGGTACTTGTAGATGATATTCTTATATATTCCTAGATAAATGATGAGTATGGTAAATATTTGAAGATGTGATGATTACCCCATGGTAGGAGAATATATATGAGAAAAATATAATGTATGAATTTAATAAATATATAGATTAATTTCAATGTCATATAATCTTGATAATGGACGTACCAGTGAATAAATCAAAGACTAAATTTATGAAAAAGTGTCACAGACCAACCACTCTGAAATAGATTAATATATTTTTATTTTTTATGTATTATATATTATTTGTGTAGTATTTATGATAGCTATATTATCCTGTAATCATATTGACATTGAAGTGGGTAATGATCGTTTAGACTCAATAATGTAATGAATAATTCAAGAAATAGAGGAAAAATGAAGAGATAGTGAACATATTTATTGAAAAACATGAAAAAGAGAATGTTTTGCTCTTTTTTATTGATGCATAAAAAAAGGGTTTGATTTCATTCCGGTATTGAATTATGTGATGATACCTTATTCTTCATAGAAACTGATTGTATATGAAGAAAAAATAAACGTCTCTTGAATATTAGTTGGTAGTGGTAATCATTGAATTAAATTTATAGTTTCAATATATTTATAGAGAAATGTGTGACATAAATTATATTCCTAAAATATTAATGAATACATTCTCCATGATTGATATTAACATGTACCAACTATGATTTTTGGAATTTATTTAATATTTTGATTTCTCAATACATTACCACCGTGAAAAAGTAAAAAGGATGGTAGGTTATTTGAGTTTAAGGGATAATTATAGAATATCGATGATGAGAATCACAAAGTTTACAATAATAATGGATTTTCAATTAAGGGATGATTTTATAATGATGGAAATGGGTTGATATTTTCTATCATAAATGAGTGTTCAACTATCTATCCTTTAAATTATTAATGAAGATTATTTTTTGGATGTGGCTCTAAACAACAATGTGAGATTTTTCCTTAAGTCCAACATTATTTTTGAAGAAATAATAATTTTATAGAATAAAATATTATCCACTTAAATACAATATTTGAAGATAGAATAACTATTACGTAGTCATAGAACATCCTTTACTACTCATCTAATATGTAAAAATATGATTACATATATGAAAGAGTGTTTTTATGCAAGACATGAGGAGCTGTTAAGGAGTTTCTGTAACATCCCATGTATTTATAGAATAACATTTTTATAATATATATTATTATTTATTAATATGATTTTAATTTTAACATAAATAGGATATTTTTCTGATACCATACTCAGCACTAAAAAAGTGGGTTTTCCAAAATCTTACGTTGTACACAACGGTGAGTTATACCGAAAAATAAAATGATAATAATATTATTATTATTTAAAATGGTAATTAACTCCAAGATATTGTAAGAAAGAGAATTAATTGTATCAACTGAATTATAAAAATATGGTTTACATAGGTTAAAATAATGATCCATTTTTTACAATATTTATTTGAAATGCAAATAAAAACCAATTGAATATAAGGAATGTGTTTTTATGATAACCTATTTAAAAGAGAATAATTGTGTTTAGAAAATCATATCACAATTTATGTATTTTTATTTAAATTATATTATATGTTATATATTCAATGTAATGTTTTAAATTCATCTTATATGTTTTCTAGATAATATTTAAAAACAAATAAAATTTTTCCGATAAAATAATTATTTCACAAAAAAATACAGTTTTACCACATTTTGATAGAGAACCAATTTAAATTTTAGTTTTTCACTTATTTATATGTTCTATTTGATAAAATATACTTCTTCTTTATACTAGGGACAAAAATATTTACATGGGATTAGTTTTTGATAATTTTTTGATAACAATCATGTTTTTATGAATAGTAAAAATTCGCTAAATTTTAATTGAAAATAACTTTTTCCATTGAGATAATTTATATGGTCAAATCATATTATTTAATTATTTTAATGTATAAATGAAATATATTTTTATCATTTAATACAATTTTGGTCATTCAAAATAATTTCACATTCAAATTCAACATAAACAAATGGCAATCTTTTGATAGTTATTACTTTTTAAAACCCACTTTTTGGATATAAAAAAGGATAATATTTTTAAATTAATTAATGAAATTTATGTTTTATGATTTTGGAAAAATGGGTTCAAATTTGTTAATCATATTTTAAAAATTTTGTGATTTGGTAACTTTTATTTTTGAAAATTATGAATAGTAAGTTTAGTAAATACTTGAATTACCACGGATAAAGGGTAAATCTGGTAAATAAAGGTAAAAATTAATTTACTAATAATATTAAACAACCCTAAAACATGTCATAATAATATTTTAAGGGATATATCCAACCATGGGAATCCTTGTGTCTATTTTGGGACCCCATGGAGCCACGTGGATTTCATAATGGCATGCGATATAATTAATTTAAAAAAAATTGAAATATAACATAAACATTTATCTTCTAATAAAAAAATTTATATGGGGTTATATAATTGATATATTAGACTATAAATAGTAATTATAAAATAAACTATTTCCTACATCATGATATTTAAATTATAATTTTTATACATTAAATAAAAAAAATTAATTATGATCCAATGATGATGCAGTGATTGCTTCATTGTTAAAGAATTCAAATAAATGATATTATAAATATTAAAATAAATGAAATATGATTATTTTGATTCAATATACTAATTTTATGGCTTATATTGACATATTAAATTTATGTTAAATCATTTTGATCGAAGGAATCTAGTTGTCAAGATTTTAATAAAAATCAATTACATTATAGTGTCAAAATTGAAAAAATTTATTTTAAAAAAATATTATTTTATTAAATGATATAATAGTCTAAAAGAACTAATAATCTTCAAAATGACTTATATAATGTTAAAAATGTCATTAATGATTAAATTAATGTTATCTTGGCATACTATAATAACTATAGTAACCCTAAATTATAAAAATTCATGAAGACATGGTAAGAGTTAATGTTTTATCTCATGGTTAAAGAAAAATGATAACGTTAAATTTCTGAGCAAAAATTTTCTAAAACATATTGTTTTAGAGTTATTCGACCCAAAAAATTCTTATCATTTAAATAAATTAGTTTTTGTCCATTTGAAACCGAAAAGCATTTTATAATAAAATAATATTTCAAAACATTTCTGAAGTTCCCCTCCTTCCTCTTATAAAATGCCATCACCTATACCCACATACTCACTCCTCTAAACCCCCTTGGATTGTCCCAATCCTACTCAATAACCTCAAAAAATTACTCTATTCTTCCTATAATCCTTTCAATGGTCATTAGGCAATTCAAGAAGGCCTTTAATCTCAAATCAAAAGAAGTTACCTGATTTATAGGTAACATCTTCTCTCAAGTTCCTTTCCTTCATTTTCCTTTTACACTACCTATGAACTTATTTTTCTTTTATTAAAAAACCACATAAGTATAATAAATATATTATGATGTTTTTATGATAATTATTTGAACAAAGCTTATATAAACCTTCATCTAATAGATATAAACATATTGTTTCTATGTACGGTGAACTACTACCTCGCAAAATAATGATTGATCAATCTTAACCTAACACCTATCATGGTGGCCATTATGATGAAACTGTGTTTATATATGATCTATATTATATTTTTATATTCTGTATGATTCTATAATTTTTATTTATAGAATACCGTTATTGATGTACATGGATTTTTGCATGTATTTTAATAATTTTATGACATAGTTTTAATTAATTAGTTTAACCAATTTTTATATTTTCAGTTTATTTTTGTATCTTTGTAGTGGTTTAGATATTTTGATAATTTTTAGTAATTTATATACTTATATTAGTAATTAATTATTTTTATCAGTTATATTAATTTTATATATTATATTTAAATTATATTATTATTATCAGTTTCACTAATTTTAGTTTAGTTTATTTTATTAATTTTTATTAGTATGTATATATTTTAATTCTCTATTTTTATTTTATTTTTTTTATTTCATTGTTTTTATAGTATTAATAACATAGTATCTTTTTATTAGTTTATTATTTTTATATTTAATAGTATAATATCTAATTACATGTGCATTAATTTTTAGTTCTAATTTTATTATTATTATTATTATTATTATCTAACATTAAATATTTAGATAATTGTTTTCTTTTAATTTGAATTTGAATTTTAGTTTTAACTTTGATTTCACTTTTTGATTTTGATTTTGCTTTTTTTCATTCTCTCTCTAATTACCCAACCACCCTTTGACCATTTCTCCCACTTTATCCTCACCCTCTCCCTCTCTCCAATCAACCCCACGCCCCTCTTTTTCTCACCCGCTGGAACCGCCGGCCCCCTGACCAGCCGCTCCCCTCTCGGCCGCCACCTTATCTTCCCCAGCAGCACCCCACGATCCTCCCCTCGGCCCTATTTCCCTGCCGTCTCTCCAATTATCCCACCCGGCCTTCCCTCTTCATCCGGTCCGCCGGCCTTCTCCACGCCGCCGCCAGCTCCCCGCGCGCCACCCATCTCGCCGCCTGCCTCCCTCTCCACCAGCGCGCCAGCCGGCTGGAACCGTCGCTCCCCCCTCTCCATCCCAACATCCCGCCGCCCTCATCACCGGGCTCTCCCCTTTCTCTCCCGGCTGGACCCGCAGCCCCCCCTTCCCCCCTTATTTCCCCCCTCCTCTCCGCCACCCTCAACCCCCTCTACCCTATCGGATCGGCCCCAACTCCCTTCCCTCACCCGCTGCTCCCTCCTCTCATCCGCAACCCCTGCCGCGGCTCCCTGCTCTCATTTCCCAACTTCCCTTCTCGGCCACTTCAAGTGCAACAGGTACACCAAGAAGCCGGGAGCTCTCATCGACGTGCGCAGCGATTTTCATGGCCTCCAAAGATTCACGTCGCACGGCGAGAGCGAGCGCAGATCAAAACATATTTTTCAGCGACGCGGTGGTTTGATTCGGGTGCGGCGTCAGCGACAGCACGGAGCGGAGTGATGGTTATTGTTTTGCAATCGTTGACGACGTCTCGCGGTGACCAAAACAACGACACGATCATGGTGATATCTTTTATTTATTATTTTATGTGTCGTGTCGTCGTGATGGCGGGGTAATTCATTTGTGTCAGAGTTGTGATAAATGTGATGGTGAATGCATGTCTTTAATTTATTCTTACGTTTGATTGCCTTTTGAATTAATTTCATTAGGATGTTTATTTAATTAATTGTATCTGCGTTTAAATTAATTATCATTTGGGGCCTGCACACATGCTTTGGTGCCCGTTCGTGTGATACCTAATAAGTAATCACGAACGGGAGTTCATCCGAGAATTTATTTATCCGGAATTTGATCATGCGCGCAATCGAATTTTGAATAAATAAATATATTAATTGGAAAGTTAATATTTTGTGTGCGCTCTCCTTCAAACTGACATGAGTGATACATAATAAGTAATCTCATGTGAGCGAACCCAACGTAGGTAGATACTTAGACTTTGTGAGAAACGGGTCATTGTATTTCACCAAGTGATTCAGTGCTATAAGGACGCGCAAATTATTTGTCAGGACAGAGAACGAAATGATAAATAATTTGTGTGAAAATTAGAATGTTTTCTAACATCAGAGAACGAGACCAGATGACATTTTGATTAAATTTGGAATCGGTGATAATTGAATAAATAAATATTCAAATGTGGGAATTAAATAATTGACATTGCATGCACTTGAACGGATATCACGACTCTGACACTTCCATATCTGCCAGTTTCTTTCATATCTAAGTTCACTTAGATAGTTTTAGTTAATTTAATTAGTCATTTTTAAAATAGTCATTTAGCTTTTAGAACTTAGTTGTTAATCACACAATTAAAGCCCATTTGCCTGAACATTCCTCCAAAAGGACATTTCTAGTGTCTACTCACATTCTCTCTGTGGTTCGACCCTGCTCGCCACTTCTACAGTAGTTAGTAGGTAAATAAATATTTCAAATTTTCACGCGTTGCGACGCACTTGCCCAAATTTCTGGCGCCGTTGCCGGGGAGAATAGTAGCATTAGGAGTTCCTTTAAAAGAGTAATTTAGTTCAAAAATAAAAAAAAATAAAAAAAAACCAACAAAAAAAAGTTTACTACTCTGGGAATTTTTCATTGCAGGGATTTTCAAGACACCCAGAAGCTCGGAATGACGTGGGCCGCACCACACCATTACAACCAGTACCCGCCCTATGCAGCCCCGACTCAAGGTATGACGTATAACGATTCACCGCCCATGATCTATCCAGGTAATCCCGTTTATTTCAATGATCTTTATTCAAGTCCATGCTATGATCCATATGAGAACATTTCATCATGCTATGAAACAAGTCCTTATACATCTGTTAATAATTTTCAAAGTCAATGAATTCCTGAAAATTTAGAACTTGACAATTCATGTCAAAAAAATGATTCAATAATTGAGCACATGTTGCATTGTGCTATCACTGAGACCAATCGGAGGTTTGAACTTCAAGATGAATGCAATGCAAAGTTGCTTTCCTCAACAAAAGATCTAGAAAATCAATTGAATAATTTAGTAGATCAAATGAATCATATTTCCGAACAAGCTGCTTCATTACCCCTTGATGATCTAATTCAAAACAATTCTTTTAAGGAGAGTGCAATAGAGGGTCCATTTGAACAACATCTATGTCCTGAGTCTGATAATGGGATTGATCTGCCTTCTTATCATACAATTGTTTACTCCCCTCCATCACAAAATAATTCTTCCAATCTAATCACATTTCAAGAATATGAGAGCTTGGTCTTCCGCCCTGTTGAACATAATGGTCCCTCAGAAAATGTGATTTCATGTCCTTATGTGAATTCACAACCTAGTCATCCCAAAGTGAAAAAGGACACATTCAATGTATATCAAACTGCACCTTTTGAGGATGAAGAGGACATTGAACTAGGATCATTCTTTACCATGACAGATTCAGAATTGAACCAAGAGACAGTTGATTGCCACACTCAAGAGGACATGACTTCAAATGACGTCAAATCACCTCTTTCTGAAAATCCATGTGAGTCTGAAACTTTTTCTAAAATGGAGACATCTGAAACATTTCTGGAGTCGAAGAATCAATCAGCATTGGTGGAAGAGAACACTCATAATTTTATAGAAACAATGGAAGAATGGGATTGCTTGGAGGATCCTGATTTCGTGGTGACACATGCACCAACAGAGAAAAATGATGAGGGTGGTATAGAAGAAAATTTTGAAAAAGATGTCATTCTTGACACAATGGAGTCATCTCCTCCAATTGATCCTGCGCTGCTTGCTCTATGCGTCGAGGTTAAAAACACTTCACTTGAAATACCCACATATTCTAACAATATTTTTGACCTTGGCACAATCAATGAAACCATCAAGCATGAATTGAGTTGGAAACCAGTGGATTTTTCTATGCTAGTAGTTGGGTGTGAAAACGAATTGGGATACATCATCAACCCAGATACTGCATTCAAGAATGTGATGGATATAAGCGAACCACTGAAGGATTCTAGTAATGGCACTTTTTCACCTGTGTATGTTCAAGGAGGTAATCTTCTTGATCTTTCCATTGACAACCTTTTCCCAAAATTCAACAATTCGATGAGTCTTTCTTCAGGTGAGGTATACACATTCCCTTGTGAGTTGGCATATTTTCATTTGATTCCACACATCCATTATTCTAACAAGATTCTGTTGAGATTTTGTGCAGCTTGCAGGATAAACTCATCTTCAATGAATGGATTCCGCGCTCCTACTGAAAAAGAAGCAGATGCATGGTTTACATTTCCATTCGATCCTGGTGGAGTTTCAATAACGTCTGGCTGAAGACGAAGTAAACTTAGCGCTCAATGGGAGGCAACCCATCATTTGTTTGTTTTCTTTTCACTGCATTTGATTTCATTTCATTTAGTTTTGTTTTAAATAAAATGGCATGCATTTACAACAATCTGTTTTCTCCCGGCACAGTAGTGGATTTAAATTCATCATAAATATTTTTATCATCCACAATTTTTTTTTATTATTATGGTGTGACTTCTTTGATATGATGCGAGTATGTGCTGTCAATGTGTAGGTTTTATAGGTATACCATTTCTGGAGCTTCATCGGATACAAACAACCTCTCCACATCAATCTGCACTTACACAGGGAAGTGTTCTATTTTTTTTTCCATATTTTATGCTTCCAAAAACTCCATGTAAAAAAAAACAAAAAAAAAAAAAAATTTTTGAAAAATGAAAAAAAAACTAACATTCATTTCATTGATGAACCCACATAAAAGCTATTGTATTCTTGTCGCAACACAGTTGGGAACATACCACTTGTGTCCCTAGGAAGTTTGTGCACCTGATTCTTGTTTTGGAATTATTTGATCCTTTCCCTCATGACTTAGATGATTGCTGATATTATTTCATGCTTCGAAAATGTTTTTCAAAAACTTGTATATTTTTTTTGACACTTACTCGCACTCATGATCATCTGTGCTGTACAAAATTATATTTCCATACCCGTGAGGAATCTGAGCCATTTTACAATCATCTCTTATTTCTCTTATTTCTTGAGGTAATCTCAACCATGTTTTGTCTTCTAGAACTTGCCATGTTTTTCCATCAAAGCGATAGGAATTTTTGAAAGTTGTACTAAAATGATCGAGGCATCTGTTTGATATTTTAGCCCCGTTGACCCACTGAGCCACCCAAACATTTTCTCCTTCGTATAGCCCTTAGAAGCCATGTAGGAGCCTTTTAGGATGAGCCCAAGCCGATACCCTTCCCTACCAATTTCTTGGATTTTTTCATGATGATTACAATGTAAGTGTGGGGGAGAGAGACTTACTCATGGAGAGGGTTCTTCGAGGGGCAGTGAGTCATTTGATGTACATGGATTAACATTATCCCATCCTGATCATATGAGTTCTTTTTCACAGTAGCCACATTCATTTCATATTATTTTGATATAGGAATATAGAATCCTTTTGAGTTCCAACAATAAGTACATTGGTGGTCATTACGCGGTTACCCTCGACTTTGGGGATACCTATTAAAGTGATGATCCATTACTCCAGGAACTAAAAAGTTTTCTATATGACCTACCTTCATTGAGATGTTACATCGTATACGCTACTTGTGTACCTTTCTTTGGGATTATTGTCTGACATTTATTTCATGGGGTTTTGGAACTGATACTCACTTGTTTTTCCTACCCATCTTATTTGAGGGAGTTGTGTAAAAAAAAGAGCGAAACATTGGATTATCAAATGCTTGGGGACAAGCAGTGTTTTAAGTGTGGGGGAGCGAGAGTTTGGGGGAGCGAGAGTTTAAGGGAGACATTTAGATTGACTAATCATGCATTCATTTCAAGATTCAACCCTCCTTTTTACCAAAAAGAGGGAGAGTTTGAGGGAGACATTTAGATTGACTAATCATGCATTTATTTCAATATTCAACCCTCCTTTTTACCAAAAAGATGTCAAATTTTTTTTTCCCCACCGTCCCGCAGCCTCAGAAACATTTGAACCTCATATAAAGTCCTTGAGATTGGTATATTCTTTTGATTTCCACCAGTGGAGATGTGAAATTCATGGCAAGCCTATGGTAAGCATGCATGTGCATGAGAACTGAGAAAAACTTTGATCAAATATTTTCGAGCGATGAGTGTAATGGCAAGGTAGGTCACATGATTGGTGAGTGCACATACTTGTTTTGAAAAAATACAAGTGAAAGAAAAATTGTTTTTGAAACTAAAGTTTTAAATGAAGCATGATATATTATGAGGAAGGAGATTGGAAAATTTTGAACTTGTAATTTTGATGTTTGGATTTGTCTACAGGACCACTTCTGTTTTATTTCGGATTGTTTTGCTCAAGAGTGCAAAAGTTTAAGTGTGGGGGATTTGATGTACATGGATTTTTGCATGTATTTTAATAATTTTATGACATAGTTTTAATTAATTAGTTTAACCAATTTTTATATTTTCAGTTTATTTTTGTAGCTTTGTAGTGGTTTAGATATTTTGATAATTTTTAGTAATTTATATACTTATATTAGTAATTTATTATTTTTATTAGTTATATTAATTTTATATATTATATTTAAATTATATTATTATTATCAGTTTCACTAATTTTAGTTTAGTTTATTTTATTAATTTTTATTAGTATGTATATATTTTCATTCTCTATTTTTATTTTTTTTATTTCATTGTTTTTATAGTATTAATAACATAGTATCTTTTTATTAGTTTATTATTTTTATATTTAATAGTATAATATCTAATTACATGTGAATTAATTTTTAGTTCTAATTTTATTATTATTATTATTATTATTATCTAACATTAAATATTTAGATAATTGTTTTCTTTTAATTTGAATTTGAATTTTAGTTTTAACATTGATTTCACTTTTTGATTTTGATTTTGTTTTTTTTTCTTTCTCTCTCTAATTACCCAACCACCCTTTGACCATTTCTCCCACTTTATCCTCACCCTCTCCCTCTCTCCAATAAACCCCACGCCCCTCTTTTTCTCACCCGCTGGAACCGCCGGCCCCCTGACCAGCCGCTCCCCTCTCGGCCGCCACCTTATCTCCCCCAGCAGCACCCCATGATCCTCCCCTCGGCCCTATTTCCCTGCCGTCTCTCCAATTATCCCACCCGGCCTTCCCACTTCATCCGGTCCGCCGGCCTTCTCCACGCCGCCGCCAGCTCCCCGCGCGCCACCCATCTCGCCGCCTGCCTCCCTCTCCACCAGTGCGCCAGCCGGCTGGAACCGTCGCTCCCCCCTCTCCATCCCAACATCCCGCCACCCTCATCACCCGGCTCTCCCCTTTCTCTCCCGGCTGGACCCGCAGCCCCCCCTCCCCCCCTTATTTCCCCCTCCTCTCCGCCACCCTCAACCCCCTCTACCCTATCGGATCGGCCCCAACTCCCTTCCCTCAACCGCTGCTCCCTCCTCTCATCCGCAACCCCTGTCGCGGCTCCCTGCTCTCATTTCCCAACTTCCCTTCTCGGCCACTTCAAGTGCAACAGGTACACCAAGAAGCCGGGAGCTCTCATCGACGTGCGCGGTGATTTTATTGGCCTCCGAAGATTCACGTCGCACGGCGAGAGCGAGCGCAGATCAAAACATATTTTTCAGCGACGCGGTGGTTTGATTCGGGTGCGGCGTCAGCGACAGCACGGATCGGAGCGATGGTTGTTGTTTTGCGATCGTTGACGACGTCTCGCGGTGACCAAAACAACGACACGAGCACGGTGATATCTTTTATTTATTATTTTATGTGTCGTGTCGTCGTGATGGCGGGGTAATTCATTTGTGTCAGAGTTGTGATAAATGTGATGGTGAATGCATGTCTTTAATTTATTCTTACGTTTGATTTCCTTTTGAATTAATTTCATTAGGATGTTTATTTAATTAATTGTATCTGCGTTTTAATTAATTATCATTTGGGTCCTGAACACATGCTTTGGTGCCCGTTCGTGTGATACCTAATAAGTAATCACGAACGGGAGTTCATCCGAGAATTTATTTATCCGGAATTTGATCAAGCACGCAATCGAATTTTGAATAAATAAATATATTAATTGGAAAGTTAATATTTTGTGTGCGCTCTCCTTCAAACTGACATGAGTGATACTTAATAAGTAATCTCATGTGAGCGAACCCAACGTAGGTAGATACTTAGACTTTGTGAGAAACGGGTCATTGTATTTCACCAAGTGATTCAGTGCTATAAGGACGCGCAAATTATTTGTCAGGACAGAGAACGAAATGATAAATAATTTGTGTGAAAATTAGAATGGTTTCTAACATCAGAGAACGAGACCAGATGACATTTTGATTAAATTTGGAATCGGTGATAATTGAATAAATAAATATTCAAATGTGGGAATTAAATAATTGACATTGCATGCACTTGAACGGACATCAAGACTCTGACACTTCCATCTCTGCCAGTTTCTTTCATATCTAAGTTCACTTAGATAGTTTTAGTTAATTTAATTAGTCATTTTTAAAATAGTCATTTAGCTTTTAGAACTTAGTTGTTAATCACACAATTAAAGCCCATTCGCCTGAACATTCCTCCAAAAGGACATTTCTAGTGTCTACTCACATTCTCTCTATGGTTCGACCCTGCTCGCCACTTCTACAGTAGTTAGTAGGTAAATAAATATTTCAAATTTTCACGCGTTGCGACGCGCGTGCTAGTTATTCTTTCCATAATGCTTTAATATGATAATTTAAGTTGATGAACTGTGGACTACCACCCCCGCAAAGTGATATGACTCGTTCATGACACACATGTAATGTATGAAGGCTGGAATCAATAAACTAATGAAACATATATATATATATATATCATATATATTGTAATATAATTATAATATACACATTTATCATTTAGTTCTCATTCTGTTAAGATGACAAAGAAATGAATGCAATGTTCTTACATAGGTATGTCCTACCGTCTCCATAAATGGTGCATTTCATTTCCTATCTGAAATGATATTATAAATATGTATATATACTAGATATATATGAAATTTAAATCGTGAATATAATTCTATAGATGGTTTTCTTTTGACTACATGTAAAATTTAAATTAAAAAAAGTACATTTTTTACTCAAGTTCTGAATATCTAAACATGGACTAATATTAACATAAATAATTATTTAATTTTTATAACATGGTAATATGTGATATAAAATGGGTAATAAACTTGAAAAAGGTTCTGAATCAAGTAGAAAATAACATAAATTTATTGTTCAGGACGAAAAAGGATAATATGTGATGAGTCAGGCTCAATGTAAGGGAACTTCTTAACCCAATTTCCATTCTTTCGGAAAATATTCTACATCATTATTAACATAACATTATTATTCAAGAAGAAAAAGATATATGTGATCATTCAGGATTAGTGTAAGGGAAATTCATAACCCAATTTCCATTTTTTGGGTCAATATTCTACACCTTGATTTTGTCATGTTATGATTATGTGAGAAAATAACATTTGATGTCATATATTTTAGTCATAATTAATTTATGTGTTCTTGTAGTTAACACACATATTTGATCTATTTTATTTAAAAAATTATATTTGTAAGGTAATTTATAAACACAATTTCCAATCGTTATATTTTATGCATACATCGTTGATTATATTATTCCAAGATTATGTGTGGATTCACATTTTGTTTATTTCTATTGTAATTTTCACTTCCCTTTTTGTGGATATACTATGTCTACAAATAATAACCCCATTTATAAATTCTTAAGTAATTTATTTGATCTTTTTAAGGGAAATATTAACTCGATTCCAATTCGTTGCGTTTAATATCCATTTCATTGGGTTTTTTCAAGACTATGTTTCAATTTACTTTGATTATTTTAAACCAAATATCCACTTATATTTTGTGTATTTAAATTTTTCACACCTAATTATGTAATTGATTTATATTTATTCTAATGATATGATATTTTTAACGGATTTCATCACAATATTCGTTCATTGAGGCATGCCTTGATGTTATGCAACTTTACTATGCTATAAGGTGTATATAAAACACTTTGGACACTTTATATCATAAATTACTATATTTTCATTATATTTAATGAGTTCTTATGTCATTTTATAATGATTTTATTCAAGTGTTTCTCAATTGGAATGGGACTCTTTAATGAATAAATTGTTTTAAATTATTTATGTATTTATTCTTCTAAAACATTACATTTTAGGACTATGTTTTCAAAATTGTTTTTTACAAATTTATTTATATGCACGTGAATGTTTTAAAATATAAATTTATTTCAAAGGATACAAATTGTTATGGTAAACATTGATTTAGAAATAACTTTGTTAAACATTTTAAATTGTTTGGCAAATAGGTTGAATATTTCTATATATATAAATTATCTCTTGTGGTTACACTGTGGAAATGTTATTTTTCATTTATTCATATTTTATATCTTATGATTATAAAATGGTACAAGAATATTTGAATTGTGGTTACAGGATAAACCAATGATAGGTGGTTATGTGATAAACAAAATGATAGATGGTTCTATGATAAACCAACTGCGAGTGGTTAAGTTATAACTTCCAATGAATTGGGTATGAAAGTCGGTCGTATGACTAATAAATTTACTGATATTTGTGGTAGTATACGGTATAGTTATTCAATTTTAGTATGTTTATGTCGCAAGTAAACTTTATAAGTTTTATGTTTCGTTCTATGGGATTTATGGTAATGTTTTGGTTACAAAAAATTGTAATCAGTGAGCTTATATTCAGTAAAGTGTTTTTTTCTTCTTAAAAAGGAGAAATATATTCATTTATTATAAGGAATTCATGGTTATCATGTAATCCAAAGACTAATAGTTTTATTCATTATGTATCCCTTACTGTTATTTTTATTCATATCCCAATGTTTTAAATTTTTTTCACATAACATAAAGAAGAATAGAGTCAAGGATGGGATCATGGAAAAGGTATGGTGTGAAAACATAAATTGATGTCATGTCTCATTTTAAAGAGTTTTTAATTTATGAAAAAAATGGATAATTAGTGGAAGTGTCTAATTGTAATATTAAATATGTGATGTATATTTTATGTCCTAATACATTAATAATCAAAACCAAAAAAATATCATCATTATAAATTATAGTTAAATTATTGACTTATGTCAATAATAAGTAATGATTGAGGCTGGTGGCTTATTGTTGGCATCATAGGAAATGTTTACAAAACCTGGGAGATTATGATGTTTTTTAAAGGGTTTGGGTTATTATAATGGATTTATAATTTTAAGGTATATTATAATTTCGATGATTTAGAAACCCATTTTGGGGATTATATTATTTCATGGTGATTAATGGTATTTTTTTGAGACATTAACCTTTATGGAAATTATGGGTTTTTTTGGGATGCAAAATGTGATGTTCGATATAAAATTTGAGGAAGAAACATGTTATGGTTATTTTTGAGAAATTTATCTAGTTTTTTAATGTTATTAGGATAATATAGTTTTTGAAAAAGTAAAACACCTAGACAATGTGACAACCCCTCGCATCGGACAACGTTGTGGTAATTGAACCAACAACCAAAGTGTGATTGGGGTTTATCACTACCATTGGCCTATGTGAATTATCAAGTTAGTATAAATTATTATTTTTAGTTAAGTAATTTTATGTATCAAGAATAATTTTATTTTGGTAAAATAAGTTCTATAAAAGCTTTATCCTTGATAAGGGAAAATGATTTGGTGATTAAATGATAAATGTTATTTTATAATAATTTATCTCTTTTAGAAACACTATATTCCAATAGAATATAGAATACTCTTAGATTTCATTTTTGGACTAATGGGTGAAATATATTTTTTTGAATATTTTCGGTTTAAGTTTTGACATATGAAAAGTTGGGTTATTTATGAAACTGATTAACCAATCATGGAAAATATATGATTAGATTAATTACATTTTAGTATGAGACTTTGAGAGTAGTCGATCTTGTTTGGAGATAAATGTTAAGATTTATCACGGAAGACTATGTGGTAAAATCCTTCAGAATTTTTCTTTTCAATATTATTTTTGATTATTTTGATGAATTGTAAATAATATTTTTAATAAATACTTTCTATTGAACATTGGGTATGGTTTGTTGAATTTTTCATATTAAGATTAGTATTTCATTTTCTAAAGGATTTTCCTTTTTGGGGATTATCAGATCTTGTACTAAGCATTTTGTTTTTGATAATGTATAAAGATTGGAGAAATATATAGTTTAAATTTTTAGATTATTTGATTCTCTATAATTTTATTCTAGTGCATTAGGTTTGAAAAAGTCATCTTGAATACTCATCATTTGGAGAAAATATGAGTCTGTGGTAGAAATTTTTTAAACAATGAAACTATAATTGAAAGTTAAGTATATTTACTTATATTATTAGTCAATTTAAAAAAATCCCTCAACCTTATGAGAATTAATATAAAAAAATTTCCAATATTCTTTTCAACTGGGGAATCAAATAATATTTAATCCATCACAAATTTATTATTTTCTAGTAGTTAATTTTCTCTCTATCACGTTTTCTATCACACTTTATTAGAATGTGACAGTTAGTTTTACATCCATATCCATGTTATCCTAAATGTAATCCAAATGTGTGTTATCTCGATTGACCTTTTTATTTTTCTTTCTTTATTTTAAAGTGATATTTTTGTTGAATATTGTTCCATTGTGATATTTTCAATGAAAATTTTGATCCCAATTTTAAAATTGCTAGGACGCAATTTTCAAAATGGTTGAATGATGTAACGACATAGGTTTTTAAAGAATAATACTATTTTCATATCTATTATTATTTATAATTGAGATAATAATTTTACATTTATGGGGGTGTTTTACCTAATCGCGTACTGAACACATAATATTGGTTTTCTTCGATATCTTATGTTTCACATAACGTTGGGTTATACAAATAAATAATATAATAATATCATTATTATTTTAAATGGTGGTTAATTCCAAGAAGATGGAAAAGAGGGAATAAATTATATCAAATTAATTATGAAAATATGGTATGCATAGGATAAAATAATGATTAATTGGTTACCAAATCTATTAGAAATGGAAATAATAACAAATTTAATATAAATGATGTGTTTTTATGAAAACCAATTTAATAGAGAATAATTGTGGTTATAAATTCACATCACTCTTTATGAATTTTTAATTAAAGAAAAATATATTTTATATATTCAAAGTAATTATTGAATTTCATTTTATATGTTTTCTATATATGATATAAGAAAAAATTCAATTTTTCGGATAAAAAAATTATTTTTCAAAAAAAATTGGTTTTTTTCATTTTGAAGGTGAAACCTTTTTAAATTTAGTTTTTGATACCTTTTAATTTTCTATTTGACAAAATAAACATCTTCTTTATGATAGAGACAAACAAAATTTCATTGGATGAATTTTCTATAAATTTATGATAACTATCATGTTTTGATTAATATTAAAATTAAGCTATATTTTAATTGAAAACAACTTTTTCCCATCGATATAAATTAAATTGTTAAATAATATTAATTAATGGGTTTAAATTATAAATGGAATATATTATTATCATTTAATCAAATTTTAGTCATTGGATGTAATTTCACATTGAAATTGGACATAAACAAATGCCAATATACTGATTGTTATTACTTCTTAAATTCCAAACTTTTGGATTTAATGATGGGAATTAATTTTAAATTAATTACTGAATCATATTTGTTTAATTAAGAAGATTAACATCAGTAATTATTTTATTTACCATGGTTAAAGGGTAATTCTGCTAAATATGGGTAAAAAATAATATTATAATAATATTAAACCACCCTAGAATTATACTAATCATATTGGATGAGGTATTACTAACCATGTTCATCATTATGTCAATTTTGGGACCCCATGAAGCAAATTGAATGTGATAATTACATGTTATATTAATTAATTTAAAGTAAATTGAAATATAACAAAAACATGTATCTTTTACTAAAACATTTTTTATATGGGGTTATATAATTTATATTTTTAGCTATAAATTTTCATTATAAAGATAAACATATATCTTCCATCATGATATTTAATTTATAATTTTAAACATTAAATCATCAAAATTAATTATGACACAATGATTATACGACGATTGCTTCATTAATAAAGGATTAAAATAAATGATATTATTAATATTACAGTAAATGTAATATGATTATTTTGATGACATACATGATTTTTTTGGATAATATGGACATATCAAAATTTAGTTAATGTATTTGGTTGGAATGAATCAAGTTGTTATGACTTTAGTAAATGTCAATTAATTTATAGTGTCATAATTGACATAAATGACTTTTTGAAACAAATAATATTTTATTAAATGATATAATAGTCTTAAAATATATTATTCTTACAAATAACATATATAATTTCCAAATTTTCATTAATGATCCACATAAGGTCACCATGGAATTTTTTATTAACTATAGTTACTATAAATTATGAGAATGCAAGAATACATGGTAAGAGTTAATTTTTTATATAAGGGTTAATGAAAAATGATAAGGATTAATTTGTGACCTAATGTTTTCTAAAAAGTATTAGTAGATATTTCTTTGACCCAAAACATATTCTGTTTGAAATAAATGAGTTTGGAACTATTTGAAACCAAAAATAAGATTATAATAAAATAATATTTCAAAACATTCTTAAAGAGCCCCTCCTCCGTATTATAAATCGGCATCACCTTTACCCATTTAATCACACCTCTCATACCCATTGGCTCATAAAAATTTTACTTAATTATGCTTTGAATAACAGTCAATGAATCCTATAATCCTTAACTTTGGTAAAAGGATATTCAAAAAATCCTTTAGGCTCAAATCAAAAGGAGTTACATGATTTAGAGGTAATGTATTCTCTGATGATTTCATCCATTATTTTCCTTCTCCAATCCACATTTTCTTTTCATTATTTTCTTAAATAACAAAAAATTTCCAAAATATACTAGGATGTTGTTATGAGAATTATTGTAACTACACTTACACACACCTCCATCTAAGGGATAGAAACATGTTGTTTCTGTGCACGGAGTACTACATCCTCACTAAACGAGGATTGTTCAATAATATCCTACCACCTCTCATGATATACATTATGATGCAAATAAATTTATATATGATATATACTATATTTATATTTTCTATATACTTCTATATTTTATATTTTCAATATACCATTATGCTTTCATTAATGTGAAAATACTATAATTTCATTTGAGGAAGTGCAAACAACCACCCCATAAAAGAGATATAAATCATTCATTACATACATGGATAGTTAAAGGATGGAATTAATGAACTTATGTAACATATATAACATAGATATTGTTCAGTAATTATGATGTGACTATGTACCATTTTGTTTGAATTCATTAAATATGACAACGGAATGAATGTAGTGTTCATGCTTACGTACATCCAACCGTCTCCATAGACACTGCATTCCTTTTTGTATCACCAAATGTTATTATAAATATATATATATTGGATATTATGATATTTAAATAATTAATATCATTTTATAGATGATTTTCCTTTGACTACATGTATAATTTATATGAAAATAATATCATTTTTTACTCAAGTACCGAATATCGACAAAATGATTGATATTAACTTATATTATTATGTAATTAACATAATTTTATTATTCCAGATGAACAAGGAACCTATATGATGAGTCTAACTCATGGTATGGGAATTTCTGATCCGAATTCCTATTATTTGGGTTAATCATCTACTACCAGATTATGTCATGTTATGATTATGTGGGAAATAAATTTTTATTTTCTATAATGTATTTATAATTTAATTATGTGTACATATAGTGAATATACATATTTATTCTATTTTATTTACAAAATTATTTTTGTAAGGGAATTTCTAAACTCAATTTCCATTCATCGGGTTTCACACATACTTCATTTATTATATTATGCCATGATTATGTTTGGATTAACCACTTCTTTATTTATGTTGTTATTTCCACATCCCATTTTTTTATATGCTTTTAATAAACATAGTCACCCCAGTTATAATTGTTATGCCATTTATAAAATCTTTTTAGGGAAATCTTAACTCAATCTCTATTCATTGAGTTAAATATACATGTAATTGTTCTTTTAAATATGTGTGAATGACCTCTGATTGTTTTTCACTGAATATCCACTTATATTGTGATTATTTAAATTTTTCACACATTATCATTTCATTTATTTATCCTTAACATAATTATATGATCTTTTCAAGTAATTTCATCTCAATCTTCTTTCATTGAGGCATACTATGATGTCATTGACCTTTATTGTCCCATAAGGTGCATATAAACCCCTTTTTACACATTATATCATGAATTATTAAATTAGTATGATATTTAAATAATTTTTTATGTTATTATATAATGATTTTTATTCAAGTGTCTCTGAAGTGGAAAGGGACTCATTAACTAAATCATTATTTTAAAATGCATTAAGGATTTATTCTTCGAAATCTAATATTTTATGACAATGTTTTTAAAATGGTTTTTATGAATTTATTTATATAGAACTAAATATTTTAAAATATAAATTTATCTAAAATGTTTCAAAGTGGTATGGGACACTTTGATTCAAAATTATATTATTTTAATGTTTAATATGGTTTTGGAAATGGGATTAATATTTCTATATTCTTAAATGATATCATGTGGTTATAGTGTGGAAATGTTATTTTTCCATGATGTTTGTTTTATGTGTTATGATTAGTAAATGGTACTTAAGAATTTTATCGGTGGTTTTGTGAAAATTAATTAGTTGGTGGTTACATGATAAACCAAATGACGGGTGGTTTCATGATTAACCAAGAAGGGTTGTTGCGTTATAACCTCCAATGCATTGGGCATGTAATTCGTTCATAAGGATATTCAATTTAGTGATATGTGTTGAAGTAGATTTAATGGTTATTTTATATTATTATATTTATGTACCAAGTTACCATTATATCGTATATGTTTTTTATGGGTTCATGGTGATCTTTCCATTACAAAAAAGGGCATGCAATGAGCTTATATTCAGGGGAGTGTTTTTTCTACTTCTTAAGGGGGAAAAGTATTAGTTTATGATAAAGTATTCTTGGTTTTCATGTTATCCCAATACTAACAATTTTATTTATTATCTATCACTTACTAAGAGTTTTATTCTCCTCCCATGTTTTGATATGTTTTTTACAGGAAATAATAAAGAATAGAGTTAAAGACGGTATTATGGAAATATTATGGAGTTAAAACATGAAATGATGTCATGTATCCTTTGAAAGAGTTTTGGATTTATTAAAAACTATATAGTGATTAGAATTTTCTAATTGTAATATTAATGATTTTATGTATAAGTTATGACCTAATTATCTAAATCTCTAAACCGGAAAAGATCCTCATTGTGAATTAAAGTGAAATTATTGAATTATCTAAATAATAAGAAATGTTTAAGGATGGGGCCTTATAGTATGTATATCAGTTCTTATTATTTATATATTTTTTGTTGAGATATATATGTTTTAGGGGGTTATAAAACCACTATGCATGCCAAAATCGAAATGGGATTACCTCACCACAAATTTTTTAAATAGAATCCCCAAAAACATTAAATAAAATAATTTTGTTTGTGTTGTTGACTATTTCATTTAATGGTCAACAAGATACAATAATATTATATATATATATAGTACTAACTTCTAAAATATAAATTAAATAAGTTATATTTTTACATATAGTATTATAATATATTGTATCCGATCTAGATATGCAGTTTACCTCAACATTTCAGATATTTTAGCAACATGATAAAGATACAGTGTTCTATTTTAATAAAATAAATAATATATAAATTTATTATAATTATGATATCACGATTAAGATTCTATAGTATATTTTTGTATCTAGTTATATATATTTCCTTTTTGGTGGTGATCAACACCACCGTTTATTAGTGTTTACTTAGTAAAATTGTTTTTAGTCAATAATAAAAAGGTGTCCTTTATAATACCTATATGTAATGATGTACTAAACTCTAAAATAATAGAATATGATGGAGAGGAATACATTTAGGTATATAGAAAAATATAGGAAATTGAATATATGGTTAGTATCGTTCATTAGTAGGACAAAAATGATTATACTCAAACGAAGAGTTATACTGACATTCATTAGTAAGATCATGAATATAATTTTGGAGATATGTTTTCCTTTTATATTAAATATATGGAAATATGTTATTATATTTATAAATAATGTTTTTTTATCCCAATGATTATTTTTTCATTTGACGATCTTGATCCAGGTGGCCTTGTATCTTATCACTTATCAATACCCCCAATTGTATCCCAGGATCATGATTTATTTTGTGTATCTATGTTGAAGTAGTAAATTCCATTTCCTTTACATTTGATAAATATTTATGATAAACAAGTAGTTCATGACCATTACAATGAATAAAAACTAGTATAAATATTGGGTTGAATATATAACATACTATGGAAAAATACTACTTGACAGGTTAAACCTATTTTCATTAATTATAAATTTGGAGATGCTACATGGGAACCCATGTTCGGTATAAGACATAAATATGGATGTTTTTTATAACTTTTTGAAATAATTTCATGGGAAAATTAATTTTATGGGACTTATAATGTGACATATTTTTATTTTATTTTATTTTTCATTTAAAAAAAAATATCAGGTATTCAATAGGATTCCTTGCATGCATCCCCAAGTCTATTTGAACTGTGTTATAATATAAAATTATTATATTACACTTAAATTTTAATGTAATATTTTTAATAAAGAAATTATGAAAAAATATTTATAATGGTACTCAATTAGGAAAATCTATTGACTACTTCTAGATAAAAAATTACAAAATATTCAAAAATGAATTTACAGGGTTAAAAAATATATTATATTCAACCAAATTATCATATATTTTTAGATAAAAATTATAATTAATTAATATATTTATATTTAATTTTAGTTTAGTTTATTAATATCATTTTTAAAATCAGAATTTTAATATTTTCATATGGTGATTTTTTTTATTTTTGGTAAAAATGTTAGTTATTTTTTGAAATTTTCTTCACATATAAATCAACATGGGTAAATTATGTTTTCCCCAGAGTATAAATTGTTATAAATGGGTTTTGATTGTGTGTTGAATGTTTAAATAAAATTAAATTATAAAAAATATAGAAATTGATTTATTTTAAATGGATTCAATATTTATAATCATGATAACTAAAATAATCACATATTTGAAACATAGTTTATTACCGTAGTGAACAATAAAAATGTAATGTTTTTGTTCTCACTCATTCAATATAAATGGGTTTATATTGGGTCCTAAATCAAGATATAATGGTAGGATTTCCATAAACATATATCAAATTATAATTTATTCAGAATATTTAAACAATGTAATATCCAACCATCTAACATCAATACATTAAGAGGCATATTTAAATGGAAAAATGATATATTATTTATATGCCTTGGGTAATTCAATTTGGGTCTATCCATTCAATTATAAAAGGAAAACACTTCAACTACATTTTTCATCACATTTGATTAATTTATCACATACAATACCAACTAAATATTATATAATATTCCATCCCGAAATTCAACAGATTATATTATTATTATATGAAAAATTATTCATGAAATACAATATATGAAAAAATATGTCTCTGAATGTTTATGTAGAGCTCTTAATTATGCTATGGAAATTAGATTTCTTCTATAATACCTCTATACATTATTTATCCATAAAAAAATAAAAAACTTATTTGAGATAACTATATGGACTCATTATTATGGTGATTAAAATTCAATTTCCACCTCTTATACTTCAAATGGGATATGAATTTATCCCTTGTGCGTACATGTGGAAGACTACCTCCGTATACCTGTATGCTTTATCTTCCATCCACATATTTTATGGGTGATTATAATGGTAGATCTTGTATATATATATATCTATAATAAATATTATTTAAGAATTACTATATCATGATGAATTAAAAATTAACTTTATATTACAATGCATCCATCAAAATATGGAAACACCACTCATTCATAAATAGAGAATACCATCTCCACATATTGATGTAACTCAATTTTAATCACATACTTCTATAGATAGTTATAAATATATATGTAATGATTATATTTTATATTTTTATAACTATTGAAATTGTATTGAAAAAGAATCATTGATAAAATGGAGAGGACTATAACTACTATATAAAAATATTCCATAAAAATGATGTATTTATTACCTAAAATGATAGGAAAAAATAATGATTCTTATCAAACTGGTTAATAGTTGTTATAAAAAAACAATTTAAGGTATTATAGGTATGATTATTTTCAAATAATATATTTATTTTATTTATTATATTTATTATATTAGTTACATAGTAGTTTAAATTTCTTATCAACCATGATAACCAATTGGTAGGTATTATATGTTACAATATAATTTTTGTCGATATAATTCATGCATAAATACATTTTATTATGAAATTTCAAGATATATATCTCAAAAATATTCATTTAACTTTTTATAATCAACTTACTTACATAAATTTTATTTTTTCCATTAATAATTCTCAAATTATGTACTCTAGTGACAAAATTAATTTTTTTGTTGAAAATAGACATTGTTTTCACGTTTAGTTATGAATCGTTTATTCTATGACAATATTTTCATTAAAAAAAATTTAATATTGTTTTTATTATTCTCTAATATTATTTAATGGAATATTATATTTGATTTACTTTTAAATGAACATATTAAATTTATCTTTCTTAACATTTTCCATATGTGGTAATTTTGACTATTTAGAAATTATGTGAAAATAATATTTCTTATAACATATAATGCATGAAAATTTTAATATTATATCAAAAAAAAATATTTATTATTAATTCAGATATAAGTTTTAGTTTTTAATTGTAATGTATGTATATTCGTTAATAATTTGAAAATTATTAGATAATAAAATGATATTTTTAATAAAAGTGGTATTTTCTTCATGAAATTTTATACTGATATTTTAAAATTTATTTTTATATAAAAATATAATTTGAGGTTTATTATAATTTTCTAGTTATACTATAAAATTTTATCATCAATATTCATTTTCTATAAGTTATATGATTATGGTGAAGAAATAAGTCTGATAATTTTATCAACTCCAGGACATAAGTTTAAATTACATGACTATTGTTTTATGATCTTATTTCATATATATGTATGGAATTCATTATATTATAGGTTGGAAAGGATTTATATATCCTTTTAACACATTGGGTAAGGATGAAAATGCCATCAGATAATAAAAACTATAACGGGGAGTGAACTAAAATCAGTAAGGGTTGTTTTTTTTTTGAAAAGTAGTCTTAATCGTGAAATTTATAAAAGAAACTAATTATATTTGGAGTGATTATAGTCAAGTATGATATTCTCCATAGTCAATATTGACTATAGAAATCATTTTATAATATTTTTTGTGTGCCAATTACATGTGTCTTTTTCTAATGATATTATCTCATTAATCGTGAATGTTATTGATTATTCTTCACTCATATGTCTATTTACTTTTCATTGATAAAATCATATGAAATGTTTCATGATTATGATATATGAATCGATATGTATGATTTAATAATTATATGATAATTTTCAAATAAACATAGAGTAATTTTATACACACATATTCTCATTGATTGATATCACAAATGATTACCCTTATAGAAAATTAGAGATCATCATTTATTTTTCATCCCATTCTAAATTTATGGATAATTGTTTCAAATATAATATGTGAAATAAGGGAGTTATATGTGGATAAAATAAATGGATAATATGTAGAAATTTTATATACATGGTGATTATGTGTCTATTTTTTGAAATAAACAATAACATTTATTTTTAAGTGTGGATCATATTCATATTTAAAAGAAATTTTTTCTAATAATATATAGTACATATGTATGACTATTATGGGAGGATATATATCTTATTATAAAAATTTATCCAAAATAATTTTACAAAATGCATTAATTTGAAAAAAATGACTTAATTTAAAAAACCCTAAAAATTATTGATATAAACTTATTTCTATTTTTTATTCAATACATTAAAATAGTCAATAAATTATTGTTTTATTTCATTGGAAAACATTAATATTTATCATATCCTTATAAATAAAGTACTTCTTAAATTTATCATTTCATGACATAACATTAAATTAATATAAGGTGGATAATCATGAAATATTATTTACTGATAATAAATTATAATAATTTTAAAAAATATTAATTTAAAATAAATTAAATAAATATACTATTCTAAAATGAAATTATCAATTCTAAAATAGTTAAAATATACAATTATATTTATATTTATCATTTGTCATTTGTGTTCATATTTTATTAAATAATAAATTCATTAATCCCCTTATTTAAATGTCATAATCAATTGTTAGTTTGATATTAATTAACAGTATCAAATATTACCATGAACTGTATTCAAAGTTTTATAATAATACGTGATTCATTATTTTTTTCAAAAAACACCCCTCCCTTTTTATTATTAAAACACTCTATCCATCCTCATAAGACTAAATATCAATTACTTATTATATACAAATAATGATTTATTATAATATCATTGTCTATATCATGAATCATAAAATTAATAATTTTGATAATTAAAAGTTAATTTAATTGGATATTAAATATTACTCTATTTTTTAGTTCCTTTTATATTTCTATGGAAAAAATACTACAATTTATCATTAAAATAAATCAACATAAGTAAATAACATTCCTAATTCTATCAGGATTCAATGAACATTATACTCTAGAATCCAGAATCAGTAATCTGAGGTAAGTACATCATTTGATAGAGTTTGAAGATATAGGCAATTTAATATGATGATCGCGATAAATTTTATCATAAATTATATTAATAAAAATATAATTACAAAGTTGGATTTTTTTATAATAAGTGTCATCAAACAAATTAGTTTTATAGATAATTTGAAATTATTAATCGAATAACATGTTATATATTTAATTATGAGAGAATATATAAAATTATACTTTTTTCCTTTGAGTTATAATGTTTTCTAATATTTTAATTAGTGTTTTATAGTGTATCATTTTTAATAATTAATTACTACTTTTATTAAAATTTCTTATATATTCATTCCATGGATTGTCCTACCAAATCAACATAATTTTAGAATTTATGTGAATATATAGGACAACCATGGTAATGAAATCCATTGTTTTAACGAAATTCCCCATATAATATGGATATAGTTATTGAAACACACGATTATTGAGGTTATTGTTCCATATAAGTGTGATTGTTGTTTTTCCGTTTTACATAAAATTTTAGTTTTCAGAACTAATAATAAAAAGGAAAATTTAGGAGATGAAGTAGGATAACATGGTATATCATTTATTTGCTCATAGAAATTTAAAAAATGTTAATTCTTTCCCACTAATTGAAAATAATTTGGAAAAAAATATCAGTAATAAAAAAATGTTTATTTATATAAATAATTTATTTTATAAATTTAAATTTTCATATACATTTAAAATATTGTTTTTTACAATATATTTATTTTGAATATAATTATTATTTTTTACTATAAATATTTCTATGGCGGTCAATAATTTAAATATTAAATTAATATAGTCAGTAGGTGTTTTTTAAATTTTTCTTTCACTTATAAAAAAAATTCACCCCCTCTGTATGTATATTTCCCAACATTATTCGATAAAACCTAGCCTCATCTTTGGGTAACCAATAATATATATTAATTTTTTCTGATAAAATTTGAAACACGGAATAAATCTACTATTGTCTAGTTCATTTTCCTTATGCGATGTTGAATTTTAACTATTCATAAAAGTTAGTTGTTAATAAAACTATTTCAAACAAAATTATACAGAAGAGAAATAATCTCTAGTTTCCATTCACACAGAAAAGATTATTATATAAAAATATTGAATTTTTTAATCCTATTCCTCAAACTATTTTTTGAATTTTTAATTAATTAATAGTACAATTCATTACTGAATACATTCATTATTGTCATGAGAGATTATACATTTCACATGTTCATTGTAAATGGTAAATTATGTAGAAGTGTTTTCTTCATTTACTCATGATGAAACGATGGAGTAAAATATGAATAGAAATATCTAAAATAAATAATATTTCACAATTAAACGTTAAATATATAGTGAAATTTCATCCTAAGATCCAGTGAATGGATTATTGAGTAAATGTTGGAATAATAATTTTTAATCTAACAATGATATTTAAACTCATAGAGTTAGGATCTATTATGATAATATAGATTTAGATTTCACACCTGGAGAATTGGAACATTAATAAGATTAAAAATTGATGACCAATATAAATATAATTAGACATTTAGGGCTAAAGTAAATTTATGATGATGATATTATGATTTAGATTGTTGATATTATATTTATAGAATTTTTTATGTAAGTCGATGAATTTATATGATATGAAGAATCTAAAAAATTCAATATTGAATATCACATTTGTTACTAATTTGAATAAGAGAATTTGTTAAAAATTTATAATGGTATGGACATGATAAATATTTAAGTCACATTCTATTATACATCCAAATACAATATTTTGGTTATCAGCATTCATTTTCCTCTTTGGGTGTAACACAAAAAAATTTGATTATTTTAATCGATAAGAGGGTAATTTAGAATAATAAAAAACTATAATGAGAATCATAATTAATATTTAAATAAAAATCACCTTGTAAGATCATAGGATGAATATAAAATATAAATTGTAAAATAATGATTACTCTAACACAATTTTTTATTTTTCCATGAAACCATGATATTTTAGTGCATGATATATAGATTTTAATAGAATAAATAAAATTAAATAATCCATATATATGGAATTTTATAATTATTTCAATGGAATGAATGTTGTTTTACTTTTTGTGTACATCATTCATCCAAAAATACAAATAATCTTATTGATAATATATGAAGATATTTAGTTTGAATTAAACTTTTTTTACCAGGATGTATTCATTATTGTGAATATAGATAAAAATTACCTTTTTTAGTAATAATTACATTTTTAGTTTTATTATTTATCAAATAATGAATAGAATTTAGTTCATCAGAAGAGGAATATCATATTATATCAATTTATAAATGAATAGATATATATATTTCCTTTATAATAAGAATAAACAATTATCAAAACACTGAAATTGTTCTATTTTAGATCATAGTATGAGAAATTATATCATTCATAATTATTTTATCTAATATATGTAAACATATGTATGGATTACATTAATGTGATACAAGACTTCAGAATTAATTACAGATAAATTTGAACACAAAAATTATTTGGGGAGATATAGAAGAAATATTAAAGGGATAAATACTGTGAGTGGAATAGAACTATCATAGAGAAAACATTTGATTTAAAAATGGTAGTTATTGGATTCATTTTTATATTTAATGGTTCTTCATATTTTTTTGTATATCATATATTGGGATAAAATCTAGTGAAAATAGTTATTTTAAATTATGTCCAAAATGGAATATTGTCAATAATGGTAATAAAACAAATATACATTACATATGAGAATAATTACATCAAAACATATAATTTATTTTTTATTAAATATATTGAAGTGGTAAATATTGGTAAAAAGAATTTAACAATATTAATTCTCTATGATATTATATCGACTATACTGGAAAATAGCACATGCTATAGTCCTGGTAGATTTGGACATTGTATATATTACGCAAAAGGTCAATCAAATCCATTTATTAGCAGGGGAGCACTCGAAAAACTCTATTATTGGTTAGGGTCTACCCTAAGAGTCGATCACAATAGATACCCTTGTTTTGGAAGGATGACTAGAGAATGTGGTGTTGTTTATCCTTCCTTAGTGATGTAGATAGTGAAACAACATATGGTTTTTGATGGATCTACCACATTTTTTAGGCTCTAATTTGATCTTATGTTTTCTCCCATCGCCAACATTCTATCTTGTAGATTCCATGATAAGAGTAATAGAGGCCAATAAACTGGACATGGAATATATCACAACAGATGATGTTTGTGAATACAAAAAGATGAATAAAAATTTTATCTCGTCCCAAATTCCCTTGGATTTCGGTGAGAAAAATATGAAAACGAAGAAGGAATGTAAGAATACAATGGTTTTTAATATATTAAAGAAGCATATTTCTGCCGAATTGATGTAAAAAAGATACTTAATGATTTCTTTTAATGTATGGCGGATTTTTATAGAGTTTAAAAAGATTTAAAACTACATCGTTGGATGATCATTAATTCATAACAGTCACAAATGATTAAAACATCATGTTATGGTAATAAATTTATCCTCAATATGATTTTTCTCATACTGGTAATTGTTTTTATTAATGTGTGGATACATTCATATTCTATTAATGAGTGAAAAATTAAAGATGGATCTATGGTTCCTTGGATTAACCTCTCATCATTCAGAAGCATTCTGATTCAAGGAATTAAATTTTATTTTAAACTCATATGAGGTATGATGAACATGTGAGTGTGTTTCGGTCTGGATTATTAGAATGAATTGTTGATTTCTTCAACCAATTTTTTGGAATTGCTTTTATATCAGTATTTACTAGAAAAATGGATAAGAAAATATATATGATAGATAAAGAAAATTTTCAAGGGTTCTTATTGAAATTGATTTGACCTAAATTTAAAGATTTAGTTTGGTGTTATCAAAACTATGTTTTGATCACTACATTGGAATTGAATATGAATGTTTTTTACCTTTTTCTAAAATATAAAATCAATAAATAATTAAATGAATGCCTACTAGAAGTATTTTACTTTCACAAATTTATCCATTTGGGGACATGAAACAACTATATTCATAACAAGATTGAATAAAAAGAGTCAAGGTGTTGTTGTTTCATGTTGGAATAACATCAATCAGGAAGAATAGAATAATTTTGATAAAATATCTATATGTACTTCATCCCCTCTAGCTTATTAGAATCAGCCTATTCCTTTGGTGTATTTTGATTTTGATCTAGGTCAGGAGTAAGTAGTTTCTCAAAATGATCAATCTTTCATGTATGTGCTTTAATCAACTTTCAGATGTGATAACAGAGGCATGGCCTCTTCATAGCCTCCTTGAATTCATTGGATGGCTAAATATATTGATAATAGCATAATATCTATAATGAGAGAAGAACCATGTAAATAATGTGTTAAGGAGAAGGGATGTTTACTTAAAGATGAATACTCTCTAAGAGATAATTTTGATTGTGTACTAATTTAAAAAATTGTGTAGGAGTAGAAAATACAATCTCCCATCACACCAGCAGAACATAATCTTCAACATGGGCTAGAATGTGGTCCACAAGAATGATGGTTTTCAAACAAGTGGTATAAATCATTAGTCTTATATTAAACTATTGAAGTAGGACTGTTGACATGTAGGTGAAAATATTTGATCTTATTCTAACCATCAAGCATGTAAAAAATATTTCAAGATTTAGTGTTAAATGGGTAGAAACATCATACCACGATCATGATAATAAGGTACCAACTACTAGAATTGATTATTCAGAAAATGAATTCAAGGAAAAAAATGATGATATGGGACATTCACTCTTAATGATGAAAATAAGACATAGACGGGACTACTCAAATGTTAGACCCTCTAGGAGATAAAGGTCCAATCCTATATATACTGGATTCCTAAATCACTCTATGTAGATCAAATATTCGAGTGAAGTCATTGATAGAGGTTATGAATGGAATTCTTATTAGACTGATTATGTTTTTTAAATTTTCAATTGATTCATTCTATTATTCTGGTAATTGGATTCTAATCTAGGGAAGTTATACATTTCCTAACCTCTTCCTCTTTTGTTTTGTTTCATCCTATTCATTTTTTATAAAATGGGATCTAACCTCAAAACTTTTTAAATCTATGATAATATTTTTATTGTATTTATAAATAGGGAATAGTTCCAAAATAATGAATATTTAGATTCTTTATTATAACCAAATGCCAATTTGATCAAATTTACATTAACTTATAAGATGGTATTCTAAAATCATATCCCCCGTTTGATTCATGAATATTTGTTGACTACCAACATACACTTCACATAGTATTTGTATTTTTCAACTAGATATAGGAAACAATGAATATCTTTATTTTGTTAAAGGTAATAATTGATGGGTTAGTGAGTTAAATATGAATGCAAGAAAATTTTTCTTAATGATTGTATAATAAATTTGTTTTCCTAATATTTTTTTATTATTTTAATATCTTTAAGGTTTTTGGATATATTTACAACCCTATTAAAAATATTCAATGTTGTTTTAGATATTACTTCATAGTCATTAGGAATGATAAATGATAATTTAATTATTCAAGTATAGTGAAAAAAGTATATTCTTATTTTAATGATAATGTTTTAATGACAAACTTTAATGTCCATATTGAAAAAAGTGTATTATTTATCATTAATGTAGATTATTAATCATTTACATGGATGTAAATATTGTTAAATTATAATTTCTAAATTATAATAAATCTATGTTGGAATGGACATGTAGTAAATCTATTATAATATAAAATAAAATCTATAAAATTCATTGATCCTTTCCAACATTGGGTGTAACTCATGTCATGGATTAACAACATGGGCGACTTCTCATTGTTTTCATTAATATACATATAGAACATGGATAAGTTTAGTCATATTTAACCTTTAATTATTTTCTGAATACAATATAATTATGTTCTAGTTGGTGATTGAAATCGGTATTTATGATACATATTTATTATCACATAAATAAGATTCATTTAAAAGATTTTATTTTTTTCATCATTTTCTAAGGATATAAATATGAAATATTGTCACATTCTACATAGATTGTAAAATCAATGTTATGAATTCAGATTTGGATATATTTTTTGGTGACAAATGAATAAATCCATGTTACATACTGTAAAAACACAATAAAATTTGATATAGTTGACATAAAGGATATAATACTTTATAAAATTTACCAAAAAGATCCATTTTCAATACTCGATTACTATTCATTTTTAAAATATGTATTTTTATATTCTAAAATGTACATTCTTTCATATTTTATACGTTTTCTAGAAAAAACAATTATGAATTATGGACCAAAAAATAAAAATAATTCACAATTCAATGTTTTTAGGTTTAATGTGTCAATGTTATAATTTCATGAAAAAAATTATAAATACCATCCAAAGAGTGAAGAACATATTTATCACGGACCTTAATTCACTGGTATGGAATATAATTTATTCTCAAAATGGACAAACAATACAGATGAAATGATATATAAATGTTTGATTGAATTGATACATTAAATTTCATAATATTACAAGAAGATAGCAACCTATAATATAGTTTTTATACTCCATATATTTTGTTATCAATTGTTAAATCACATACCCCAATGATTAAAATAGTAAAAATTAAAATAATTTATTAAATATCTCATATATGATGAATTAAATTATATTAATCAGTTGATTGATAATGATCAATATTACTTGTTATCTATGTAAAAATAAATAATATTTATTAAAGAAAAATTTAATACCACTGGTTATGTGAGGGAAATTTTTAAAACCATTAAGTTAGTGGAAAATAATTTTTCTAAATCATACGTTCGGAAATGCAAATGTACCCCAAAAATTAGATGAAGTATTTTTTTTATTACATTTGGGTAGCATTGATGGAGGATGAAAAAAAATTCAAATGATTATGCCTAAAAATATGTCGAACTTCAAAAATAATATTTTCTGTTGGATTAAATTGTCAATTAATTAATAATGGTGATGAAAATGCTGTTATTTTATATAATAAGGAAATAATAGTTTGTAGTTTACATAACTAAGAATGTAACATTAACTTTTTAAAAACTCATTCTTATATATTTAGTATAGAGTAAATATTTATTATTCTATC
This sequence comes from Viscum album, assembly GCA_963277665.1. Lineage (NCBI taxonomy): Eukaryota > Viridiplantae > Streptophyta > Magnoliopsida > Santalales > Viscaceae > Viscum > Viscum album. The sequence goes on along the minus strand of OY728146.1, from coordinate 1,464,055,262 downwards.
ATTTTAGTCGATCGTTATTTTATTTTATAGAAAAATAGATTTTAAGACTCCCATAATTTGATGAATTAATCTTTGAATCATGATTAAATAATACTTCTATTATTTTATCATAATATAAATACAAACTAATAACATAATGGGAATTATTTGTGAACATAATAAATTTATATCGTAACAATAATATAAATTATCAGATGGAATAAAATAAATACAATTTATGTATATAAAATTTTTAATTAAAAATTTGTATTTTGATTTTTATAATGTATAATTCATGTGATGGGTACCTCAAATATACCTAATTTGTATAATTAGTGGAACCCAATTAATAAAAAATTATTTAGTATAATAACAGGATGTATATCATATTAATTTGATTATTAACCAGAAATTAGGTAATTTAAATTCAAATATGTGAGATTATTGGAAAATCATGTTGAATCATATTTAAAGGTACTTAAGTGTGTCATTCAACTCATAAATTGTCCTCTGAAACATGTTTTATAATTCACATCACAAAGACAAAATCAAACTATGTCCTTACATCTAAATACACATATATTCACGACTATAGATTCCATAAATCTAGTAGTATATAGGATTTTTCAACATTATTACCATGGAATAACATACCATAAGTCATATACCAAAGTATCTGAATAATATTGTAGTCTTTTAGGAAAAGATAAAAACTTGAAATTATTATTACAATTGAAAATGTAAACTAAAAAACAATTTAATTATGAAGACCATTATTCCCTTTAGTCTATCCATGTATATCAATCAAAAAATACATCCTCGTATCACATGGAATATAAAACATAACAATGTGGTAATCTCATGTTATTTATAATCGTAATATTAAAATGAACTCTATGAATAAATAATGAAAAATTAATATAGATGTTAGGATAATTCAGATAAATGAAATTTATTCAATAACATGATAATCATATTGATTAAATAATAGATCATAAAATAATTTCATATATATAGTCCCACAATCTTTAATCGTAACTAAAATTTTGAAAACAAATATATCATCACATTGAAAAGTAATAAATGAATTCATAATGAGGTAATGAATAGTTCTAGTCATCTAAAACATACCATTGAGGTTTGTGTTATGATATATAATATCGTTGTGGTTTGTTACAATACATATAATATCCTTGATATATGTTGTAATATGTTTATACAAATAGGTAATGCCTTTTAAAATTCCATGTCTATTTTCTCTAACAAGACCATCTGATACATAATGGGTTATAACTATCCTCTCCTATGATATAAATTATCCAATTAGTTATTAATATTAAAAGTGTGAGTCACAATCAACATAACTATTCATATTTAATAACTATAATATGAAATAGTTATTATTTCCATCAGTAATAAATCTAATCATAAAACATCATGATTAATATTTTTTATGGTAGAAACAATTATACATCCTCATTACCCTTAAATTTTATAATGGTCAGTCGGGTGAAACTCCCATTCCTCATGCACAACATGAAGGGGTTGCACAATGCATGAACCATTGTCAGGTGGAAACGTATTCTAAATACACAGACTTCATTAAGGTGAACATTTATATGGATATCCCTCCCCCTCTTAGAAGTCACATGGGTTACATTTTTCAATTCTTTTGACTGGGACAACTGATATGCAAGGAGTTTACTTTGATCCACATCACGGGTGTTGAATCGGTTAGATCATTCATATAACACTAAACAGATATCCATAGATATCACAATTCTTCTGACCAACATGAAAATAATAGCTTCTCGGGATGGCCAACAGAACAATACTCCCTGCACAGATGATCAGAATGTTATTCAGTTGGACGAGGCTGATTCTATTGCATAATTTATCCCAGAGGGAAGAAAAAAATGAATAATAAGACAATCACATGTAGGTACAAATGATACTCAGGAATCCTAGTTTTTAGATAATAGTAGTAATACATAGGCCTTTCACACAGGACCCTCATAAAAATAGCCAGAAGGAAGACACTTATAAAAGAATCTCCAGAACCTATATAATATAATAATGTGTTCACCCAACATGGTGGTAAATATTTGGATGATGAGGATGAATATATATTTCCCTTTGTTTAGGTTGTAATGATAACCATATGGGAATATAGGGCCACACATTATTCAACAATATATTCCCACCCACATGATGGGAGGAAATAAGTTAGATAAAAATATGTAAGGCCATGATAAAATCACACAAAATGATGGGACAGTGAATAGGGGTATAAATCCCAAATAATGGAGACAATTTATTGTAATTTCTAACATCTAGGGAATCCCCATACATCTAGGCCCTTTACCCACTTCATTTTGGACATTAAACTAATTATTGTTGGGATTGCTAAACCAAAAATGCCTTTTGAAGAATGGAAAAAATTTACATGCACCTCGTTTGGCTACGACACATTCTCTAAAAAACCTCACAAATGTAACATGAATCATTTATGGATTACCAAACATAAGATCATAATGTTGTTCGCCTACAACCAAATAAAGCAAAGCATCACGGCTAATAATTTCACTTTATATCACATGGTTTATGTCACCATTATGTATCCCTCAACATACTATGTTAGAATATGGGATCTATGGAGGGTATTAGATAAAATATCTTGAATTTAGGCCCAAAATTTGGTGGTAATGGTTGATTTTAACACTATTCTATAACCTGATGTAAATACTGGGACCAAATTTAATAGGACAACATCTAATGACTTCTCATATTGCATTAATTAGTGTAACCTAACTGGGGATCCAATTGCTAGAGCATATTATATCTTGAGAAGGTTCACATGGAATGGATGAAAAGAAAGAAAACTTGATAGATTCATTATTAAAATGGGGGAATATAAGTATAATAAATTGTCTCTCAGCATAAAAAATGCCCAAGAACCACTAAAATCGCATCCTTATTGTGATGGAACTTCATACCATGATAAGGTAATCCCTAATTCCATTTTGTCTCAATAATATTTGGGTCACCCTACTTAGATATTGAGAACATATCATTGTGGATTGATAGCTCATGCCAATTGGAATCACATTTCGAAGGTTTATGGAGAATCATAATCACATGAATATGATTGTATGGGAACTAAAAAAATATCATTTCTAGGCTTTATATAGATCTTCATCTTACTAAATAGAACCTAGAGTGTATTCAAAACAGTGTATAGAATTAATAATATCCATCTAAAGAATAAATAATAGCACATATGAAACTTTAAGATCTTTTAATCGCCAAATAAACGTTAAAAAATGAGTCGTCATAATGTGAAATGGATGAAGGAATCCGCTAGGAATTTGAAATTCATTCATCTAATTCATTGGAGGAAAATATATAAGGGTGAGATCCATTCCATTAAAATAAATGGTTAGGTGTAGTGACCAGGATATCCTGCGGAATTTTTTTTAATACATGGGAATTTTACGAGTCCTCAGTTTCTGACGGCGCTTGATTTTGAGGTCTGGTGTTCCCAGAATAAATTTCTGATGTTTTGTTCAGGTACGTTCAGTAAACTTATGTGCGGGTTTTTGTATCTTTTCAACCAGTGCTCGGAATTGAAATTCGAGGACACTAATTAACATGCAGCACCAGTATTCTCTTAAGGAGACCTTTACAATAGTTGTGTTTTATCAGGAGTGGAAGTTATTCTTTTGGGGTTTCTAAATAAATTAAATAAAAACATGTGTGATGAGGCATCGGTGCAGGGCACCATAACAGCAGATGTTCCAGCAGTTCCACTACCTGTTGTGCCACCGATACCACCACCTCCAGTAGTAGTGAGTGCATGTCACATGAGTTTGTTGCACGATTTTCAGCGCCAGAGGCCTCCCATAATCCAGGGAGAGACGGACCCACAGGAAGCTGAGGATTGGCTGAAGGCTGTCATGAGAGTTTTCAGATTTGTAGGGAAACCATTCAACCCCATGGTGATCCTTTCCACGAGTCTCATTAGTGTAGCAGTAGGAAGAAGGTGGATCCTGATGCTCCAGGTGCATGATGAGGAATCATTACTCTGGATAGACTTCGAGAGTCTCTTTCGCTTAGATTTTGTTCTAGCCACCCTTCGTGCGGTGCAGATTCAGGAGTTACTTCATCTGCAACAGGGCAACATGACATCAGCTCAGTACTCAACAAGGTTCACCGACCTCTCTCACTACTCCACGGATATGATACGGGACCCATTCATTAGGGCCCGAACCTACGAGATGGGGCTCATGCATGAGATCAGGGCTTCGATGATTCCCCTCTGTATCCCAATGTATGAGGGGGTGCTAGAGCGATCCCTTCTAGTGGATATTTTTCTCGTTGAGCAGTCACCAGTAGAGAGACCCACCATAGGATGACATGTAGCGGAGTCTTCTGCAGCCGGAATTAGATAGATGACACAGTGGTCCAAGTAGACCAAGCCATCAGGTGGGCGATCCCATGATACAACTTCAGTTGTGCGGGGCACACGAGACAGAGCCAGCTATACAAGGAGTAGACACTGCAATGCATGCGGCAGGCAGGGACACATGGCTCGTGACTGCCCGACCAATCATGCAGATGAGAAGCATACAGTAGAGGGACCTCCCATGTAGAGGCAGAGGTTTGACCATGGTGGTCCACCCGGGGCATGAGGGCGTGGCAGAGGAGATGGCCGAGCAGCGGGTGGTGGACGACGTTGCAAGGCTCTACCACCACCACCACCAGGAGGTCCACCCCGACCACAGGGAGCTAGCGAATAGAGGCAGGCTCAGCTCTAGGACATTGAGGCCTATGACCATGGCACAACTGAGATGATTCGAGGTACTATCTGTGTCTACTCCACCCTCGCTAGAGTATTTATAGACATAGGTGCGAGTCATTCAATTATTTCCACTTCCCTCGTTCAGAGCTCGGATATTCCTACAGAGTCGTTGGCTCGATCTTTATGGATATTGACTCCTACGGGAGCAGACTCGACAATTACGCACCAGTGTCGGTAGTGTGAGCTTACTCTATGAGGTGAGATATTTGGCTGGGATCTTCTTGTAGCGGCATCGAGGCCTTACGACATCATCACGGGTATGGACAGGTTATCCATAGTTCATGATCAGATTGACGGTATTAGGTGAAAAGTGTGGTGTATCTACATGGATGGGACCAGGTTCACGTTCACTGGAAAGAGGGGAGCCTTTGAAGCACAGGATGGACTTACGCAGAGGAGGGGGCAGCCGTTCACACATCAGTTGGATAGTTTCATCCTTAGAGCGGTTGATGTGCAGAGTCTGAGTTTTCCAGTTATGGTGGATCAGTACGTAGATGTTTTCTCTGATGACGTTCCATGACTACCTCCTCATAGAGAGGTAGACTTCTACATTGACCTGTACCCCGGGACATCACCGATATCTACTCCAGCATATCGGATGGCTCCCTCCAAGCTTCATGAGCTACAGGTACAGTAGGAAGACATGCAGGGGAAGGGATTTATCTAACCCAGTGTTTCACCCTGGGCATCACTGATTTTGTTCACCAAGAAGAAGGATGGGAGTTTGCGACTATGTGTCGACTACCGTCACTTGAATCAGGTGACCATGAAGAACAAGTACCCACTCCCTAGGATTGACGACCTCTTTGATCAGCTCAAGGGAGCACGACGGTTCTCGAAGATAGACCTCAGGTCAGGCTATCACCAGCTCATAATTCGAGATGAGGATGTGCAGAAGACGGATTTTAGGTTTTGGTATGGCCACTGCGAGTTTTTGGTTATGCCCTTCAGTGTAACCAACACTTCAGCAGTGTCCATGAGTCTCATTAATAGTATCATCCAGCCTTACCTCGATCTCTTTGTCGTAGACTTCATCAACGACATACTGATTTACTCGACTACTGAGGAGGAGCTCGCCTATCATTTGCGGGTCCTACTAGAGACACTCCAAGAGCACCAGCTATATGGTATGCTCCCGAAGTGCCAGCTCTAGATTCGAGAGGTTCACTTTCTGGACACGTCATATCGGAGGCTGTAGTTTTTGTGGATCCAGTGAAGATCGAGGATATAATTTCTTGGGAGCCACCCAGGAGTGTGATAGAGGTGTGGAGTTTCCAGGGACTGGTTGGGTACTATCGGAGATTTGTGCCAGACTTCTCCAGAGTTGCAGTACCGCTTTCATCTTTAACGAAGAAGGGGAAACCCTTCGTGTTGTCAGATAGGTGCCATCAGAGCTTTTAGGAGATGAGGCAGAAGTTGACCAGTGCGCCCTTCTTGAGGCTACCGATGGAGGGAATAGGGTACGTAGTTTAATACGATGCATCTGGGACCAGACTCGGGAGTGTCCTGATGCGCGAGAGAGTGTCGATCACATATGGTTCACAGCATTTGAGATAGCACGAGTATAACTACACTACCCATGACTTGGAGTTAGAAGTAGTGGTCTTCTCCTTGAAAATATAGTGGCACTATATGATGGGAGATCGTTTTATAGTCAACTATGACCACTAGAGTCTCAGGTAAATCTTCTCGTAGAAGGACCTAAACCTGAGATTGTGAAGATGGATTGAGGTCTTCCAGGAATATGACTTTGAGATAATATATACTTATGGGAAGGGGAACGTTGTAGCAGATGATCTCAGTAGGAGATCAGGCATTCTGTTGCTAGGAGGGGCGACAGAGCAGCTGGACGCGTTGCAGATATCCTTTGTGGATAGATATAGAGAAGCCTTTCTACAGTCTCTCACAGTCACTCATCCACTTCTTTAGGGAGTCAGAGAGGCACAGCGTGGGGACGTTGATTTTGAGATGCGAAGAGCTCAGATATCCTCAGGGCTGGCACATGATGGGTTTTCTGATGTTGGGGAGCACTTCATCCTCTTCAGAGGACGTACCATGGTACCTGTTTCACTATAGGGGGAGGTCTTGAGGGATTTCCACACTTCCCCTATAGAGGTACATCCAGGAGTGGTGAAGATATATCAGGACCTCAGACGACAGTATTGGTGGCCGGGTATGAAGAAGGTGGTAGAAGATTTTTTCTCGCGATGCCTCACTTGTCAGCAAGTGAAGGAATAACATCATGTTCTAGTAGGCTTGGTTCATCCCTAAGAGGTCTCAGAGTGGAAGTGGGATGGGATATCCATAGATTTCGTGATGGGACTTCCACATACCTCTAGAGGACACGACTCTATCTAGGTGATTGTCTACTAACACACCATGTTGGCTCACATCCTGCCGATCTAAGAACAGGGCTCGGTAGAGAGCTTGGGACGTGTCTATGTACAAGAGATCATACGGTTTCATGGTGTTCCATCGACGATCATCTCTGATTGGGATACTTGTTTCACTTCTTGGCTATGCAAGGGGTTTTAAAAGGATTTTGGGACACAGCTTCGCTTGAGCACCACCTTCCATCCTTAAACTGATGGTCAGACTGAGAGAACCATTCAAACTCTCGAGGACAAGCTCTGTGCATGTGTCCTTGACATTGGTCATAGCTGGGAGGATCACTTACCCCTGGTGGTGTTTTCATACAACAAAATATACCACTCCACCACTGGGATGGTACCTTATGAGTAATTGTATGGTTGACCTTTCAGATCACCACTGTGCTGGACTGACCTAGGGGAGTCTGCACTTGTAGGACCGAAGATGGTACAGGCTTTGACGGCGAAGCTGCAGATCATCTAGGAGCGGATGAAGACTGCACAGAGCAGACAGAAGTCCTATGCTGATAGGAGACGAAGACCACTGGAGTTCAAGGATGGCAACCACGTCTTCCAACGGGTCTCACCTCAAGATGGTCTATGGAGATTTGGCTGAGGCGGCAAGTCATCTCCGTGATTCATCAGACCTTTTTTGTTCCTCTGTAGAGTAGGTGAGGTGGCTTACTGCCTGGCCCTTCCACCTAAGTTGGACAGGGTGCAGAGGTCTTCCATGTATCTCAAATGAAGAGATATGTGCATGACTTGTCCCACATCATCGACCATGGGGTGCTGGACATTGATGACGGGGTGACATTCATGGAGGTTCCAGTGGAGATTGAGGATTGACATGAGAAGGTCCTACTCGGACAGTCGATTCCTCGAGAGTTCATTCACTGGCACCACAGGAACCTCCAAAAGAGAACATGGGAGCGATAGGCTCAGATGCGTGCTCAGTACCCCCATTTTTTTACTATGTTTTGTAGCTTATGGGGACATAAATTCCTATGGTGGGTATAATTTAAAGACCCGGAGATCCTATGGAATTTTTTTTAATTACATGAGAATTTTACGAGTCCGCAGTTTCTGACGGCGCTTAATTCTGAGGCCCAGTGTGCTCGGAATCAATTTCTGATGTTTTGTTCAGCTATGTTCAGTAAATGTACGTGCGGGTTTTCTTATCGTTTAAAACGGTGCTCGAAATTGAAATATGAGGACACCGATGAACTCGCAGCACTAGTATTATCTTAAGGAGACATTTACTTCATTTGGGTTTTATCGGGAGTGGAAGTTAATTTTTTGGGGTTTCTAAATAAATTAAATAAAAACATGTGTAACAATTTTTTTTATTTTATTGGTGGTTAAAACTTCCATGTGGAGGTTAGTGGTGGGGCCCACCACACCCTAACCTCCCTTGGGAGGATATTTATGGTGGGACCCGCACAAGCTAAAACCCTTGTAAATCTTCATAAGTTGTGAAACCTTTAAACTTCCATGGTTTAATTATTTCCAACTCTTTACCATAACTGAAGAGAATTAATTCAATTTAATTCAAATATTTCTGAATCCTTTCCTCCCAATTTAATTACATGGGTTGCCTCATTTAATAAAGTGCAACTTATGTGTTGTGGTTCCATAAAAATAATAGAGACTTCCTCTGTTATTTTGGTTGAGGATTCCTTGGGTGGAGCCTGGAAAACCATTAGAGAACTTCATCCTCTCCATGAAGAACATGAAGAATGCTTATTCCATCGATAATTAACGATGTCTTCTTCCTTCTTCAACAAAGGAAAATAAAGGGAAGCAACGCCCACGTGGAATGTCGACGTCGTCTTCAACATCATCACATTCAAATGCCCATTCTCCAATGACGAGTACCTCTCTTCCTCTTTCGACGTCAACGGAATGACGTCGTCTTCCCACAACACCATCAAGCGATCTCCGATTGCGAGGTAGTGGAATTTTGTATTAATTTTAAATATGATATTACACATTCGTTCTCCGTCATACAAAATTATAGTTAGGAAAAACAAATGATATCATATGATGAGGAGGGTTCGGACCACATGAACATGGACCGACCCTCCCATTTGTTGTTTCCATTTGATGACGTCCGAGGCAGATCCAAAAGGGCATGGTTCCATCACACCGTACCTGAGAATAACCATGGCCAGGAGGACCGCAGAGGATGAAAGAGGAACCGTGGCCGGGAGGGATGTGGTGGATGAAGAGGCGTGGCGTCGTCACACCGTGCTGTGGAACTGAAGGCCGGGGCCAAGTCGGGCCACGGTGGTGGTGGACCGGAACCTTCATGCCATCCGCGTTGAAGAAAACCACAGCCCGCATCCCCGGGCCCGCTCGGCTGGAAGAACCGACCAATCGCCTGTCGGCCGGGTTGGAAAACCGCGGCACACGCAGGCACTGTTCGGAGGAGATTGTGGCTCGCATCCACAGGCTGCTCGACAGGACGAACCGGCCGGCTGCCTGCCAGCCGGTCTGGAGAATCGCAGCCCCCGCAGGTGCCGCGTGGGAAGAACTGTAGCACGCTGTGTGGGTCGCGTACGCCTAGCAGAACCGGCCGACTACGGCCGGCCGGGCAGGGGAGATGCGGCTCCACTCGGCGCCCCCAGGCGAACCAGAACAACCTACAGTGCGGGCCGGGTCCATAGGTGGGCCGCGCCCCACCGGACAAGACCGACCCCTCTGTCAGGTCGAACCCGCCGAGCTGGATTGGGCCAACCCACCAGCCCACTGGGATTGACGGGTCAGGCCCGTCTTCGCTTAAATGCGAATGTCACCTAGACCGTGTGCTTGATTGACGCGCCGTCAGTGGAACTGGGACCCTCGCGATGAGGAGGTACTTTTTAGATAATGTATGTGAGTTTTTGACAAATTTGTAAAACAGACGGGTTTGGATCGAGCGTAAATCCAACCGGGTCTCTGGAACAGAAATGCCAATAACTCTTAGAATGGGCGTCCGATTGACGCACCGTCTATTGTGTTGGGTCACTTTTGATGATATGGAACTACGGGATACATAAACTCATAACTTCATGATAGTTTATGTATCAACACTTGACTCAAGGAGTGGACCCTCCCGGAATCGAGTGTGTTGTGTGCGGGAACCCTAGAACTGGCTGCGACGATTAATGTACCAGAATCCTACGTGGGTTTGACTGCGACAATTACTATACTGGAATACTACATGGGTTCAAAAACAACGACTATTATAATGAAATCATATGTGGGTTCAATAGTGATGACTACTGTACCAGGATCCTCTGTGGGTCCGACAGTTCTGACTTCTATTCCTCTATCCTGTGTGGGTCTGACAGAATAGCTGGTCCTATATCTTGTGTGGGTCCGACAGCTTAGTTGGTCCTGTATCATGTGTGGTTCCAACAGCTTAGATGAATCAGTGACTACATATGATCATCTCTATCACTCTATGAATGATGTATACCTGTGTGAGTAGATTCATGTCTTTCATCCATTGTCATCGTGGGGTTTGAATTAACTTCTTTTGTGGACTGAGTTGTGTTTGGGCTCGAGAGTTGGAGTCGGACTGTGATTGGTAACTTAGGTATATGTCTAGGAATATATCTAAGTAGTGTTGGTTGATACTTCTTGATTTTATCTTTATACTATGGTATATCATTTGTGGATTCTGGGAGAACTTCGGGGGTCTCGGAGTCCCCAACTGAGTATTTTTATACTCACCCCTGCACGGGCTTCGCCCGCACCTTGTTATGTTCTGTGCAGACGACGGACAACAGTGATCAGGGCTGAGGGTGACAAACGGAGGCTGCTCGGAGCTGGACTAGACGGTACATACAGCAGGGATGAGTTGTTCGAGTTCTATACCTACCCTTTATGTAGGATTCCCAAGTGGATAATCCAAGAGTTTTTTCCCTTTTAACTTGTACTTGTTCTTGTAATTTAGTCGGGTTTGTATACTGGCCCACTTTCTTTCAGTACACCTTACTTTTCTATTTTAGTACTTCTTGCATCTACTGATTGTGTTCATAATGTGTGTGTGTGTTACAGGTTAAAAGGAAATTCCTTCCATTTTTATCAGGGATTCTCCTTTGGTGCTAGTCGCCAGCCCCTGACCTATGCAAGGCAAGCTTGGGGTAGTCACGACACTGGCCCCGAGGGTGGGTCATGACAAATTAACATCAACTCCCAATAAAATGAAACTACAGTAATGGTCTCCTTAATCAAATACCGGCGCTGCGAGTTCAACGGTGTCCTCATATTTCAATTCCGAGCATCGGTTCAAATTATATAAAAACCAGCACGCACGTTTACCGAACATACCTGAACAAAATTTAAGAAATTGATTTCAGGCACATCGGGCCTCGGAATCAAGCGCCATCAGAAACTGTAGACTCGTAACATTCAATTTTATTTTAAAAAAATTCCATAGTATTTATGGGTTTTTACAGTAGGTTCATACCTCTAAAATTGAAATTTATAAAGCAGTTTTATACTACTTTTGTCACGACCCGTCCTTGGGGCCCGTGCCGTAACTACCCCAAGCCCGCCTTCCATAGGCCATGGGCTGGTGACTAGCACAAAGGCATAAATACCAAAAAAAAAGGGAAGGCATTTCCATTGAATAGTAAACAAGCACCACAGAGTAAGAAAGCGGAAAAGTAAACACTAAGTAAAAACTGAACAAGCTGTGCTGAAAGTAAAAGGGGCCGGAAATACAAGCCCAACTGTAAAGTACAACTGAAAGGAAAAACAGCAACTGAAAAGGGAAAACTGCAACATCGAGCCATCCTCTGGAAGTCCCACATGAAGGGTGGGTACGGATAGCCTCCACTACACCTCAGTTCCACTTGACCGCTCCGAGTACGTCCCGCCCAGTGGTCCACCTCTAGGTACTGTCCTACTCCGCACGCCTCCACCACGATCAGCGCTGTCCGTCGTCTGCAACCAACACCACGTAGTGCGGGCATAGCCCGTGCAGGGGTGAGTATAAGCTACTCAGTAGGGAACCTGAGACCCTCAATGGTCTCCAGAAATCCACAAAGGATAATCCACAAAGGAAAGATACAATCACGAAGTAACATCTGACACGACTTAGGTATATGCCCATACATATACCTAAGTCATCAATTCCTGTTCGGCTCCAACGTCCGAGCCCAAGCACAACCCAGTCCACACAGGAAAGCAAAACGTATACCCGCACAGGATAGCTCAACACAATCCAAAAAAGAGAGTAAATAGTAAATCCACATAGGATAGCTCAACACAATCCACAAAGGAGAGTAACACAAGATTCATCTCACACAGGTATACTTCTTAGGATGACGATAAAGACGATCACTGATTCATCTAAGTTGTCGGACCCACGAAGGATCGACAGGTAACTAACCCCCGAAATGACCCACACAGGACCTGTAGGTGCTGGCTCACACAGAACCGCTGAGCGCGGACCCACACAGGATCAGACCCACACAGGATCGGGCCCACACAGGACCGGGCCCACATAGGACCTGTAGCACTGATCCACGTAGGATCGCTGAGTGCAGTAGTCGTCGTAGTCCACTGAGGATCTCTGCACAGTCGTCACCGCAGTCCACTGAGGATATCTGCACGGTCATCGTCAGAGTCCACTAAGGATCTCTGCACAGTCGTCGCCGCAGTCCACTGAGGATCTCTCCACGGTCGTTGTTGTCGAAGAAGCAGTCGCAACCAGCTCTAGGGTTCCCGCACACAGCAAGCTCGTTCGGGAGGGTCCGCTCCACGAGCCGAGAGGCCGATACATCAACTAGCACAAAGTCTGATGTTGATGTATCCAAAAGTTCCGTATCGTCAGCAGGAACTCAACGTCGTAGATGGCGCGTCAATCGGACGCCCAGTCTGAGAGTTATTGGCTTTTTCGTCCCAGGGCCCCGGTTGGTTTTTAAGGAAAAAGCAACCCGACCATACTCCACCTGTGTCCAAACCTCGGGCGGAGTAAGACAAAATATCCGTCTCACATAGAGGAAAACAACAAGGCTGACGGCACATCAATCGGACGTCCGTGGCTCAAGATATGAGTGTTTCCGCTCCGAAGGCCCGGTTGGTTTCGTGTACGAACCAACCCGTCCGAACTCAAAGTATTACAAAACCTTGAGTGCGATATATCAAAACGACCATCTCGATCCAAGGATCGTGTTGCCGCTGACGGCGAGTCGTTTGGAGGCCCGTAGCTCATGTTACGGGCGTTTGAACGAAATCGTCCGAAGACGGGGGGTACGGGCCCGGGCCGACCCCCCCCCCCCCCCCCCCCCCCCGCCGGGGAGTCGACCGATCCGGGTCAACCCGAACCGGGTCGACCCGGTCCGGCCGCGCGCGGCCCGGCTGGTCGGACCGGCCTGGTCCGGTTCGGCCGAGCAGCCGAACGGCCTGGCGTCGCGGGGCGCTGCCCCCCTCAGCCTCGTGGTGCCGCGGCCCCCCGCATGGGGCCGCGCTGAGTGGAGGACGCGACTTCAGCCACGTCCGTGGGTCCGCGGGCACCGCCGCCGCCACGTCTTCAGCCGCAGCGGCCTGTCCGGCGGCGCTCCAGGGTGCCGCCACTCCCAGCTGCCGGCGCCGCCGTGCCGGAGACCCGCGCCACCGGCGAGTTCCGCGGGCCACCGGGATCGCTCCGGTGGTCCGATTTTGTTCCCGTCTATGCTGCTGCTCCTCCCGGGACTCGTTCTTCACTACGGGATCATCAAACATCCGTTGCGGCATGTTCCGTCGTCGCCCGTCAAATCCGCACAAAATGAAGAACGACGGAGGGTCGTCGGGCCGTGTTCTTTTGGCCCGCACCCTCCGCGTTAGAGATAAACAAACGGGAGAATTTTGTTCAACACATGAACCGACAATTTTAATAAAATAAAATTGTTCATTTGAAACCGGTTCTTTATTTTTTTTAAAGAATGTTCACGGGAATATAAAGAGGGGTATTCCAAATTACAAAATCCCTACCTCGTTGGTCGTCGCGTGTGAGCGTTCTTCACGGAAATGCTCGTCACGGAAGGTGGACATCGTCGCGTCGTCGCGGGAAGGCGTCGCGTCGTCGCAGAATCCGGTGTTGAGTCGGCGAGCTCAACGGACCAAGAACAACAGATTTAAATTATAAATAATTAAATTTGTGTTTCGCTTAAAACCAAAAAGAATCTTTAGAGGAAACCCGAAATCACTCACCTCAAACGGTTGGTGATCAGAGATCGGGGCGGGGAAGAACTTCTCGGATAGAAGCGTCGTCAATTTCTGGGTTCGGCGTTCTTCGCGTTCTTCGCGTTCTTCGCGTTTTTCGCGTTCTTCGCAAGGGAGAAGAATATACAAGGGTCCTCTCAAATCTACTCAACGTGCAAATAACCAGGGGTCGTGCGTTCGCCTTATTTTATTATTACGCCAACGAATTTGAAAACTGGTTAAGAAACGATTTAATTAATTCGTTGAATTAATTCGAGGAAAAAAACTGCGCATTTAATTCACGAAATAAACCTCCCAATTAAATGGTCTGTTAATATTTTAAGAAACGCACCCGTTGACTTTCATAAAGACGGGTTTTTGCGGGTGCGTTTCTTAGCGGAAAGAAACGGAGGGGCTCGTGCGGGCCCCACCTCACAAATATCCTACCAAGGGGGTAGGATATTTCTGGATAGAATCCTATCCGGTTTAACTCAGTTCAAGCCGCCTTTAAGTGGCTTTAAGTGGCTTCCAAGTGGCTTAAGTGAAATAAAATAAAGTTGTCGCAAAATTATTTTATTTCTTAACTTTATGCCCGAAAATTAAAAACCACACCCGAGCAAACGCAACTCCGGAAGAGGAGTTTTTAAGTGAATATCGGCACTGCGATTTCATCGGTTCCCTCATAATTCGATTTCGGGCACCGGTTCAAAAGTTAGAAAAACCCGCTCGTCCGTTCACTGAATGTACCCGAGCTAAACTTCGGAAAATGATTCCGGGCACACCGGGCCTCGGAATCAGGTGCCGTCAGAAACTGCGCTCTTGTAAAATTCAAAAGAAAATTAAGAAAATAAATTTCCTTGAAATTTACGGGTCTTTACATTACTCCCACCTCAGGGCTTTACGTCCCCGTAAAGATACATCAAAAACTAGGGAAACAAATGTGGGTAATGTGCACGCATCTGAGCCTCTCGCTCCCATGTGCTCTCCTGGAGGTTCCCGTGCATCCATATGATGCGCACAAGAGGAATCGATCGCCCACATAGGACATGCTCCTGTTGATCCTCTATCTCCACTGGAACCTCTTCAAAAGTCGCCCCATTATCCACATCTAGCTCCCTATAGTCAATGATGTGTGTCGGTTCGTGCACGTATCTCCTCAGCTGGGATACGTGGAAGACGTCGTGCACCCGGTGAAACTGAGGTGGAAGAGCCAGGCGATAAGCCACCTCGCCAATCCTGCCGAGGACCTGGAAAGGCCCTGATGAAGCGTGGAGACAACTTGCCGCCTCGTCCAAATCTCTGCAAACCACATCGAGGTGAGACACACAAGAAGACGTGGTCTCCATCCTCGAACTCTAGTGGCCTCCGCCTCTTGTCAGCATATGACTTCTGTCGGCTCTGTGCAGTCCTCATCCGCTCCTGGATGACCTGGACCTTCTCTGTCGTGGCCCGGACCATCTCTGGTCCCACGAGTGCTGACTCTCCAAGGCCTTTCTAGCACAAAGGAGAACTGCAAGGTCTGCCGCACAACGCCTCGTAGGGTGCCATCCCGATGGTGGAGTGGTAGCTGTTGTTGTACGCGAACTCCACCAAGGGTAGGTGGTCCTCCCAGCTGCGACCAAAGTCAAGGACACATGCACGGAGAATGTCCTCGAGAGTCTGAATGGTCCTCTCCGTCTGACTATCTGTCTGAGGGTGAAAGGCGGTTCTCAGACGTAGTCGCGTCGCGAACGCCTCCTGCATCCCCTTCCAAAGCCGGGAAGTAAAGCGAGCGTCCCGATCGGAGACGATAGTCGATGGCACACCGTGAAGCCATATAATCTACTGAATGTAGAGAAGTCCCAATCTCTCCACTGAGCCCTGCTCTCGGATGGGTAAGAAGTGTGCCGACTTGGTGAGTCGGTCAAAAATCACCCAAATGGAGTCGTGACCTCTGGAAGTGCGTGGAAGTCCAGTCACGAAGTCCATAGATATTCTATCCCACTTCCACTTCGGGACCTCCAAGGGTTGTACCAAGCCTGCTGGTACCTGGTGCTCTGCCTTCACCTGCTGGCAGGTGAGGCACCGTGAAACAAATTCTGCCACAACCTTCTTCATGCCCGGCCACCAGTGCTGACGTCTGAGATCCTGGTACATCTTCGCCACTACAGGATGTATCACCAAAGGATAAGTGTGGAAATCTCTCAGCACCTCCTCTCATAAAGCAACTGGTACCAAGGTACGTCCTCTAAAAAGGACATTGTGCTCTGCTCCAAGGGAGAAACCATCAGGTGCCTGTCCCGAGGATATCTGTGCACACCGTGTCTCACAGTCAGCGTCCCCACACTGTGCCTCTCTGGCCCGCTGTAGAAGTGGAGGAGAGACTGTGAGAGACTGAAGGAAGGCTACTCCGTCTCTATCCACGAAGGATATCTGCAAGGCAGCTAGCTGCTCTGTCGCCTCCTCAAGTAGCTAGATGCCCGTCCTCCTGCTGAGGGCATCGGCTACCACGTTCCCATTCCCAGGAGTATAGACAATCTCAAAGTCATAGTCCTGGAGGAACTCGAGTCATCGCTGTTGTCTCAGGTTCAGGTCCTTCTGAGAGAAGATGTACCTGAGACTCTGGTGGTCAGAAAAGACTGTAAAGCGCTCGCCCATCAGATAGTGCTACCATGTATTCAGAGCGAAGACCACTGTTGCCAACTCCAAGTCATGGGTAGCGTAGTTCTACTCATGCGGCCTCAACTGACGTGATCCGTAGGCAATCACGGCCCGCTCCTGCATCAGGACACACCCGAGCCCGGTCCCTGATGCATCGCAGTAGACTACGTATCCAACTCCCTCCTCAGGCAACCTCAAGATAGGTGTGCTGGTCAACCTCTGCCTCAGCTCCTGGAAGCTCTGCTGACATCTGTCTGACCACACGAAGGGTTTCCCCTTCTTCGTCAATGCTGAGAGTGGGGCCGCAACTCTGGAGAAGTCCGACACAAATCTCCGATAGTATCCGGCTAGGCCCAAGAAACTCCGCACCTCTGTCACGCTCTTGGGTGGCTCCCAAGCTAGCACTGCCTCGATATTCGCGGGATCCACTGCAACTCTCGCCTCAGAAATGACGTGCCCCAAGAAGTGGACCTCACGTTACCAGAACTGGCACTTCGAGAGATTCCCATAAAGCTGGTGCTCTCGGAGTGTGTCTAGTACAACCCGCAGGTGGTAGTCGTGCTCCTCCTCCGTCGTCGAGTACACCAAAATGTCATCGATGAAGACCACGACAAATCGATCGAGGTATGGCTAGAAGTTCCTATTCATCAGGCTCATGAACACTGCTGGAGCATTGGTCACGCCGAAAGACATAACCAAGAACTCATAGTGGCCATACCGACACCTGAAGGCCGTCTTCTGCACATCCTCGTCTCGAACTCTGAGCTGATGATAGCCTGACCTGAGGTCTATCTTCGAGAACCACCGTGCTCCCATGAGCTAATCGAAGAGTTCATCAATCCTGGGTAGCGGATACTTGTTCCTCACTGCCACCTGGTTCAGGCGACGATAATCGACACACAGTCGCAAGCTCCCGTCCGCCTTCTTGGCGAACAATATCGGGGAAGCCCATGGTGAAACACTGGGTCGGATGAACCCCTTGCCCTGCAAGTACTCCAACTGTACCGGCATCTCTCTAAGCTCAGCAGGGGCCATCCGATATGCTGGAGGGGATATCGGGGCTGTCCCGGGGTACAAGTCAATATAAAAGTCTACCTCTCTGCGAGGAGGTTGTCCTGGAACGTCGTCGGGAAAGACGTCCGCGTACTGATCCACCACTGTAGGAAAACTGGGACTTCGCGCGTCAACTGCTCCCAGGATGAGGCTAGACAAATGATGAGTGTTGGGATGACCTCTCCTCTGCGTGATTCCATCCTGTGCTGCTAAGTCTCCCTTCTCGCCGGTGAAGGTGAACTTGCTCCCGTCGGTGCGCACACATCGCACCTTGCTCCTAATGCTGTCAATCTGAGCATGGACCGTAGATAACCAATACATGCCCAAGATGATGTCGTAAGGCCTCGACGCCGCTACAAGAAGATCCCAGTCGAAGCTCTCGCCTCCTAGAGTAAGCTCACACTGCCGGCACCAGTGCGTAATCGTCGATTCTGCTCCCGTAAGAGTCTCTAGCCGTAAGGATCGAGCCAACGGCTCTGTCGGAATCTTCGAGCTCCGAACAAGGGCAGTGGCTATGAAAGAGTGACTTGCTCCAGTGTCTAGCAGAACTGCAGCAAGGGTGGAATAGACACAGATCGTACCTCGAATCATCTCTGGCGCGCCGTGGTCGTAGGCCTCCGCTGCCTGGAGCTGAGCCTGTCTCTGCCCGCCAACTCCCTGTGGTCGGGGAGGGCCTCCTGGTGGTGGTGGTGGCAGAGCCTCAAATCGTCACCCACCACCTGCTGCTCGGCCAGCTCCTCTGCCTCGTCCGCCTCCTCCCTGTGGACTGCCACGGTCGACCCTCTGCCTCTGCCTGGGTGGCCCCTCCACCGTCTGCTTCCCCTCGGTACGGCGAGTCGGGCAGTCACGAGCCATGTGGCCCTGCCCGCCGCACTCGTAGAACTGCCTGCCTCTCGGAAGACTGGCTCCGCGCTGAGTGCCCTGTACTGCTGAGCCAGTGTCCCGAGGTCATCTGCCAGAAGTTCTGGTCCTCCTGGAACCCTGAGTCATCCATCGGATACCTACTGCCGAAGACTCTGCCACCTGCCGCCCTGCGGTAGGTCTCGCTGTGGACTCAGCCAGGACACTCTCGATCAGAAAGGCTCGCTCCAGCACTCCTGCCTGGGTCGGGATGCTGAGGGAGATCAGCGATGCCCTAATCTCGTGTCTCAATCCATGCTCGAAGGTCCGGGCCTGGAAGAAGGGGTCTCGTACCATGTCGGTCGAGTAGCGAGAAATGTCGGTGAACCTCGCCGCGTACTGGGCAACCGTCAAGCTGCTCTGCCGCAGCTGAAAAAGCTCCTGAATGCGCTCCGCACGGAGGGTGGCCGGGACGAACTCTGAGCGGAAGAGGCTCTCGAAGTCCGTCCAGATGAGGGTGGCCTCATCGTGTACCTGGAGCATCAAGCTCCACCATCGCCCTGCTGCTGCGTGCAGTAGGCTCACCGCGAGGATCACCATGAGGTCTGCTGGTGTCCTCACTAGCCTGAAAACTCGGACGACCACCTCCAGCCAGTCCTCGGCTGCCTGGGGGTCCGACTCCCTATGGAACCTGGGTGGTCACTAGCACTGGAACTCGTGCAGAGCTCTGAGGTGTCGTGCATCGTCAGCTGCCAGTGCTGGAAGCATCGGGGGCTCGGCGGGTAAAGGTACAGTCGGTGCCTCTGCAGTCAACGGGCCATGTACTGAGGCCTCGTCGCTCGGCGGGCTGTCGTCGCGCTCTACTCTAGGAACCCTAGCTAGCTGCTGTCGTCGGGCCATCCTGAAAAGGAATCAAGTGCGCCATGGTCAGAATAGTATACCTGGTGAGCTGACACAAGTAATCACAAAGAAAACTTGAAACACACATGCAATCAATGTTTTCGTGCATTAAGTCGGAAATCAGAAGTCAGGGTCCTGGTGTATGGATGCGTCGGCCGCCGCACCATCACTGGACTCCCTAGACTAATAACCACACTTAATACGCTAAACACTATTGCTTCACATAGAAGAATGATCAGAGCATGCGGTAGAACCGACCGCCTCTGATACCAATTTTTCACGACCCGTCCTTGGGGCCGTTGTCGTGACTACCCCAAGCCCGCCTTCCATAGGCCATGGGTTGGCGACTAGAACCAAGGCGTAAATCCCAACAAAAAGGGAAGGCATTGCCTTTGAATAGTAAACAAGAACCACAGAGTAAGCAAGCGGAAAAGTAAACAATAAGTAAAAACTGAACAAGCTGTGATGAAAGTAAAAGGGGCCGGAAATACAAGCCCAACTGTAAAGTACAACTAAAAGGAAAAACAGCAACTGAAAAGGGAAAACTGCAGCATCGAGCCATCCTCTGGAAGTCCCACCATAAGGGTGGGTACGGATATCCTCCACTGCACCTCAGGTCCACCTGACCGCTCCGAGTACGTCCCGCCCAGTGTTCCACCTCCTGGTACCGTCCTGCTCTGCACGCCTCCACAACGATCAGCGATGTCCGTCGTCTGCAACCAACACCACGTAGTGCGGGCATAGCCCGTGCAGGGGTGAGTATAAGCTACTCAGTAGGGACCCCGAGACCCTCGAAGGTCTCCCGAAATCCACAAAGTATAATCCACAAAGAAAAGATACAATCACGAAGTAACATCTGACACGGCTTAGGTATATGCCCATACATATACCTAAGTCATTAATTCCCGTTCGGCTCCAATGTCCGAGCCCAAGCACAACCCAGTCAACACAGGAAAGCAAAACGTATACCCACACAGGATAGCTCAACAGAATCCACAAAGGAGAGTAAATAGTAAATCCACACAGGATAGCTCAATACAATCCACAAAGGAGAGTAACACAAGATTCAGCTCACACAGGTATACTTCTTCAGATGACGATAAAGACGATCACTGATCCATCTAAGTCGTCGGACCCACGAAGGATCGATATGTAACTAACCCCCACAATGACCCACACAGGATCGGGCCCACACAAGACCTGTAGGCGCTGGCTCACACAGAACCGCTGAGTGCGGACCCACACAGGATCGGACCCACACAGGATCGGGCCCACACAGGACCGGGCCCACACAGGACCTGTAGCACTAATCCAAGTAGGATCGCTGAGTGCAGTAGTCGTCACAGTCCACTGAGGATCTCTGCACAGCCGTCACCGCAATCAACTGAGGATCTCTGCACGGTCTTCATCAGAGTCCACTGAGGATCTCTGCACAGTCGTCGCCGCAGTCCACTGAGGATCTCTGCACGGTCGTCGCTGTCGAAGAAGCAGTCGCAGCCAGCTCTAGGGTTCCCGCACACAGCAAGCTCGTTCGGGAGGGTCCGCTCCACGAGTGGAGAGGCCGATACATCAATTGGCACAAAATCCGAAGTTGATGTATCCAAAAGTTCAGTATCGTCAACAGGAACTCAACGCCGCAAACGGCGCGTTAATCGGACGCCCGGTCTGAGAGTTATTGGCTTTTTCGTCCCAGGGGCCCGGTTGGTTTTTAAGGAAAAACCAACCCGACCGTACTCCACCTGTGTCCAAACCTCGGGCGGAGTAATCCAAAATATCCGTATCACATAGCGGAAAACAACAAGGCTGACGTCATGTCAATCGGACGTCCGTGGCTCAAGATATGAGCGTTTCCGCTCCGAAGGCCCGGTTGGTTTCGTGTACGAACCAACCCGGCTGAACTCAAAGTATTCCAAAACCTTGAGTGTGATATACCGAAACGACCGCCTCGATCCAGGGATCGCGTTGCCACTGACGGCGAGTCGTTTGGAGGCCCGTAGCTCAAGTTACGGGCGTTTGAATGAAATCGTCCGAAGACGGGGTACGGGCTCGGGCCGGCCCGGCCCGACCCCCCCCCCCCCCCTGGCGAGTCGGTCGAACTGGTTCAACCCGAACCGGGTCGACCAAACCCGGTCCGACCCAGACCGGTCCGGCCGAGCGCGGCCCGGCCGGTCGGACCGGCCTGGTCCGGTTCGGCCGAGCGGCCGAACGGCCTGGCGCCGCGGGGCGCTACCCCCCGCGGCCCGGTGGTGCCGCGGCCCCCCGCGTGGGGTTGCGCTGAGTCGAGGACGCTGCTTCAGCCGCGTCCGAGGGCACCGGACCCGCGTGGCCGCGGGTCCGCGGGTGCCACCGCCGCCGCGGCGGCCTGTCCGGCGGCGCGCCGCCGGCGAGTTCCGCGGGCCACCAGGATCGCTCCGGTGGTCCGATTTTGTTCCCGTCTGTGCCGCTGCTCCTCCTGGCACTCATTCTTCACTGCGGGATCATCAAACTTCCATTGCGGAATGTTCTGTCGTCGCCCGTCAAATCCACACAAAATGAAGAACGACGGAGGGTCGTCGGGCCGTGTTCGTTTGGCCCGCACCCTCCACGTTAGAGATAAACAAACGGGAGAATTTTGTTCAACACATGAACCAAAAAATTTTATAAAATAAAATTGTTCATTTGAAACCGGTTCTTTATTTTTTTTTAAAGAACGTTCACGGGAATATAAAGAGGGGTATTCCAAATTATAAAATCCCTACCTCGTTGGTCATCGCGCGGGAGCGTTCTTCGCGGAAATGCTCGTCGCGGAAGGTGGAGATCGTCGCGTCGTCGCGGGAAGGCGTTGCGTCGTCGCGGAATCAGGCGTTGAGTCAGCGAGATCAACGGACCAAGAACAACAGATTTAAATTATAAATAATTAAATCTGTGTTTCGTTTAAAACCAAAAAGAATCTTTAGAGGAAACCCGAAATCACTCACCTCAAACGGTTGGTGATCGGAGATCGGGGCGGGGAAGAACGTCTCGGATGGAAGCGTCGTCGATTTCCGGGTTCGGCGTTCTTCGCGTTCTTCACATTCTTCGCGTTATTCACGTTCTTCGCAAGGGAGAAGAAGATACAAGGGTCCTCTCAAATCTTCTCAACATGCAAATAACCAGGGGTCGTGCATTGGCCTTATTTTATTATTACGCCAACGAATTTGAAAACTAGTTAAGAAATGATTTAATTAATTCGACGAAAGAAACTGTCCATTTAATTCACAAAATAAACCGCCCAATTAAATGTTCTGTTAATATTTTAAGAAACGCGTCAGTTGACTTTCATAAAGACGGGTTTTCGCGGGTGCGTTTCTTAGGGGAAAGAAACGGCGGGGCTCGTGTGGGCCCCACCTCACAAATATCCTACCAAGGGGGTAGGATATTTCTGGATAGAATCCTATCCAGTTTAACCCTGTTCAACCCGCCTTTAAGTGGATTTAAGTGGCTTCCAAGTGGCTTAAGTGAAATAAAATAAAGTTGTCGCAAAATTATTTTATTTCTTAACATTAAGCCCTAAAATTAAAAACCACACCCGAGCAAACGCAACTCCAGAAAAGGCGTTTCTAAGAGAATACCGGCACTGCGATTTCATCGGTGCCCTCAGAATTTGATTCCGAGCACCGGTTTAAAAGTTAGAGAAACCCGCTGGTCCGTTCACTGAACGTACCCGAGCCAATCTTCGGAAAATGATTCCGGGCACACCGGGCCTCGGAATCAGGTGCCGTCAAAAACTACGCTCTTGTAAAATTTCAAAGAAAATTAAGAAAAAAAATTCCTTGAAATTTACGGGTCTTTACAACTTTAATACCCTTTATACTAGTGATGCACTAGACAATACATCAAATATGAGTGGAAATATTTTCCCTTCTGTTGATGATAAAAAAAATCAAGATCTTGTCAGACCACCATCTAGTGATGAATTAATGAATAATATTTTTCCCTTACATTGAGAGTATTATAGTACTTAATCGATTCTCTAATAAATTATTGATGTTTTTATGTGAAATCCTCCATGGGGACCTCTTTAATGTTTTCATATATTTCTTTACTTGTTTCTTTCTATCTTTGGAATCAACTCACATTTAATTACATTAATAAAAAATATGGAAAATGCAGTGGATATTAATGATTTTAGAACAGTGGATCCTAGTAACATAATTTCTAAAATTTTCAGTATGGTCCTTATATATAGTCTATGAGAGATTTGTGACTATCATATTACTCTAAACCAATATGGTTTTTTTCTTAGAACATGAATTTATAACTATCTTTTTACAGCCTCATAGATTATTAATATCTTGAAAAAGAAGATAAATATAGGGAATCCTTCCATCTAGATTGATATTTCCACTATGTCTGTTACTCAAAAACATAACTTCCTGTATAATATGTTAGATAGGTATGTTATCTAAAGAACAATTTTTAGATTGATTAGATGCATTCATTCATCAGTAACGTTATCCATTCTCGTCACTAGGACTCCAAGAGGATATTTCTAGTGCCCTTGGGGTGTAAATCATGGTGACCCCCTCTCAAGGATACTATTTTCTATAGATAAACACTATTTATGTAGGTTAATTAATGGTATTTCTCCACTAGGTCTTTTAAAAAAGATGTAATATGGGAGAATTTCTTTTTCTTACTCCCACTTGCTTTATAAAAATGGTATTATCCTCTTAGTCCATGATTCAAAGGGAATTATTTATAATATTCGTGAACAGTTCCAACATTATGAGGTATATTTTGAACAATCCAGTACCTGGGGTAAGTCATTAATTGACTTTGGTGATGTCCCATCATTGGGAAATTAGACTAGAGTAGCAAGGAAACAGTGTGATTGAAGGG
Organism: Viscum album; assembly: GCA_963277665.1. Taxonomy (NCBI): domain Eukaryota; kingdom Viridiplantae; phylum Streptophyta; class Magnoliopsida; order Santalales; family Viscaceae; genus Viscum; species Viscum album. Next base: position 1,464,030,584 of record OY728146.1, on the reverse strand, counting down.
GATATTTTCTTTTCAATTACATGGGTGTTCCACTATTTTAAGGCAAGGTGAAAAATCAACATTATAGCAGTATCATCGTTGGTAAAATTGATGAATTATCCAATTGGAATGTAATTTCAATGTCTCGGGTATTCAGAAATTATCTTGAAAACTCAGTCATCATGACTAAGTTTGTTTATTATTTTTCATTATATAGGTGTCCTATAGGAATTTGAAAAGCGTTGAAATGCATGATAAAGGATTTTTTATTGATTGGATCTATTCATAAATAAAAAATTTCATAGTTTTGTAGATGGATTTCTGAAATAATATTTAGTGGGGGCTTGGAATCAATGATCTAAAAATATTCAATGATGGGATCATTTCCAAATTCAAATGGAACATGTTCACCAATAATGGCCTTTCCATTGATTTTTTAGTAGTAAGGTTCAATGAGAAATTGATGGATATATTTCCAAAATATCTCAGATATTCAGTCTTTCCATCAATCAAGACATCCTTCAAGTATATTATGCAAAACTACAATTTTATTATGAGTAGTAATTCGAACAATAACTACTAAAATACATGTTGTCTTAACTAACCTTCTATGAGAATGAAGAGTGTTCCCAATAACCAAATGTACTTGAACATTTTTTATTTCATTTCACATTGTAACACACATGAATATGCCCTGTTTTAGGTTGTTCCGGAGGCCCAAAACACTATATTTATGGTTAATGAAATCCTAATGTGGAATCTGGGTTATATAGGTCAACTCAACCCAAAGGGGTACTACAATATAAATACTGATAGATCCAAGAGAATTATAACATGGAATTCCCAATTTAATTTAAACTACATAAAAACATCACGAGTCATTAAAAATGGAATATAAATAAAAATATGCAACCCAAATATGACTTGATGCGGTGAGATATGCAACGCATCCCTCTTGTTTGACTGGTGTGTCTTCGAGCAAGCAAAAAGATTCAATGTTTTCTTTTTGAATGAACATTTTAATGAATTATAACGAAAAATTAATGGATCATTTTTTTCTATTTATAATTGTTGGGATCTCCATGTTGGATATTATGGAGATAAAATGTAATGATGGGCTGGGAAAATAGGTTTACCACCAACTTTTAGTGGTTTCATCATATATTCTTGATGCTATATCGAGGGAAAGAATTTTGAAGATGTTTGAAGATAAGGATCCGTCCACTCATGTTGACTTCATACTTCTATATAGGGAGTTCCTTGTTGAGTATAAATTCCAAAAGAGAGAAATATATAATGACATTTCATACCAGATGATTCCTAGATATCTTAGAGTTACAAGAATGCCTAAAAAAACCTACTTTCATTTAATTTTTGAGATAGATACCCCCATTTTTATTGTGGATCAAAGTGATTTTTTCCCAACCTTTGGTGTAGAAGGTCCATCGGGATGTGGATGCCTTTTTTTGAAAGAGAGCAGATATTTCTTAACATGTGTTTTCTTCATGACATTGGGATATAGACTATATATGAATATGAGTTGTGAGAAATGATGTATACCATTAAATATGATACCCATGGTAATGGGCAAGTTATATGGATTGAATTAGACACTAAAAATGATGTTTATTCTATGAATTCAAGAATGGAGAGTGTTCCATGGAGGCTACTACCTTGGTGGATTGATTTTATGAGTCACGTTTCCATGCTCCCCTTTTTTCAAATGCGTATAGAGAATCTAAGATGTAAACTGATTCTTTTTTAAAGTATGAAGTTCTAGATTCTATCACAATGTGGAATTTATGGGCACTTTATTGTTGAATCAATTGGGTGAAGGATGACATGTGTGGGGTATTTCACATTGAGGTGTGTAAAATCTCATGTTCTTCCAGATATTTTTGTACCTATACTTTTTTTCTTATATCTTTTTTATGTCAGGATCACTTGGTTCCATGAATTTCAACAGTATACATACTCATTCAATGTAATAATAAAAAATAAAATGAAAAAAATGATAATATCAGTACATCATATCCATATCGGATCCTAAGAGAAAGAAGGTTTTGAGGCCATTGATGAAGATAAATACATTAAAATACCTTCAAAAACATTTTTTAGGAAAATAAAGTTTATAAATAGAAATGATTTCTAAAACTAAAAGTGCAAATTGAATTTGGAAAATAATTTCATTTAACATGAATATTACATTGACAAAATTTATTATAAATTAAAAATTTATAAAAAATTTAAATAAATAACATTGAAATTTTTGAAAACATTTTTAGAAACATATTTTTAATAATCAATATTTTATTAAAAAATATTTTTTATGAGAGAAATATAGTCAGATTATCCTAAATAAAATTATCAATCCATTTATGAACCAAAGAGAGAAAATTGGTATTATTAAATAAAAATGTTAATTATTAAACAATATTTTTTAAAAAAATTGATATATTAATATCAAATTTTTCTTCTTATGGGAGACATAAAAAAATCAGTCCCAAATGATGATTAGAACGTGAAATGAACCCTTAACACTATTCCTATTTTTGTTTCCTAAGCCCCTAATTTGAAATAAATTTAAACAAAACATTAAATAACATATAGATAAATTAATTTAGGATACAAAATCCAATAAGGGAAGTATATACACCACACCAATGAAATATGTGTTCAATATGGAATATGTCTTGTGAAATAAAAATTGTGATGAGAAACACTTATCTCACACATACTTTTGGTTAAAACAATTTACTCAGTATATTTTGGTTATCAAAATGTGATTGAATATATCAATATCTATATTAATATTTACTAATATCATATATTATCATTTTATGACAACATATTAAATTTTCTTTAAATACATTCCATTATTCTATTTATTTAAGGTGAAAATTGTCTTGTTTTCGCGTGTGTGTTTTCCATGAATGACATTGTTATGAATGTATTATATAGATCTATGAAATACAAAAAAATATTATTTACAAAAGTATCATATTTATATATCAATAATAATTATAATCTGATCATGAATATTGGTTATGAAATATGAACTATGTTACAATCAAGGAGATGGTAGGTTGTACGTACTTGATAGTAATGTTCCCCCTTTTTAAGGATCATTATGGAAAGAATTTATGTAATAATATATTGTTATAAAATTATAATAATATTATATATACCATATTTTTTCATAAAATTTACATATTTTTATTATACATGTTTAATGGTTTTCAAAGATAGTCACATCGTTTCATGTTATAACGTAAAAATAAAATGATATATTATATTTTAAAATTTATAACTATGTAATTAATATAATTATTATATCATTTATATCAGATATATTCCTTTAAATTTTAATTTCTATCTTTCTTATAATGTGTTATAGAAAAATTAATAACACTACTTCGTGAGGCGGTAGTGTGTTGTACACATGATAGATATTATTGTATCCCCAAAAAGAATGGATAATAAAAAATGGAATAAATTATTTAATGGAAACATATGTGTATTTATATTATAAATATCATATATATACTCTATATCCATCAACATATCCATCAACATATCCACCCATGAAATGTGGAAATGAAAAAAAGGAAAAACATCGTTTCCAAAGCAGGTAGATCACTGTATACACGAATGATGATTTATGATCCCATTTGATGAAATTGGGGATGGGTGTAGGTAATGTTTTTTATAAATATGAATATATGTAATATTTTCTGGTTATTATATCATTATTATTTACAAAATAATCATTTTATGTGGAGGAAGAAAGAAAATAAAATTGAACCTTGAAGAATGATACCTCTTCTACGGGTTACCGCAAGAGGTTTTCCCCAAATCCTTTAAACGATGGATTTATGCCCAAAATTCGGTTTATAGGATGATGGGAGGGTATTTTTATGTTATTATTGATGGATATGGATTAATCAAAATGATTGTTAATGTTTTTAGATGAGTGGATTTGGAGAACATTTTTATGTTTGGTGAGTGGCTCAATCACAATTCATAGAAAGAAAAAGGGGTTCAAATGTTTTTCAATAGACATAAGAATAAAAAATTTAGTATTATACATTATTAAACACAATATGATTGAAATATTTCAATAAAATTAATTTAGTAATTGTTTTTTATTTTGAACCTAAAATATTTTATTTAACACCTGATAAATATAATTTTATGTAAACCACATAAATTTATTATTATAATTTTTTCTATTCATTTTAGACAAAAAATAAAAGAAACACATTAGAAAATATAAATTATTATGATTCAAAATATGGAATAAAATTTTCTAAATATCATTATATGAGGTTAAAAAATGTAATCTTAAATAAAACCTTACTGAAGTATTTAGAATGAAGGTTTTAAAAGAGAAAATTTTCAAATATTTATTATTTTTTATTTAAAAAGACAATATAAAAATGATTCCAATGATCTAAATTAGGATATTATAATAAATTTTGAACTATTTTTTTACTGAAACCAATCCAAAATATAATTAGAATATTTAAATAATTTAAATAAAAGGTGGTTTTCAATGACTGTTATGTATTATTTCCATTATTTAAAAATTGAAGCATTTAAGAAAAATCACATATATTCACCCTAATATAATTTTGATATTCTGATTTCCAAAATTAATTTTTTTATTTTAATTAAATTTTATAAATTTTGAAAAAGTTTTTTATAAAATAAGTTCACAATTCCTGAAAAAACTATATTATAGAGAATGTTTTTAATTTATATTTATTTATTTTTCATTTAAATGATTCGAATTTTATTTAAAATAAATGTATAATAACAATAAAAAATTATTTTGTAAAATTAAAACCTTCCTACATAGTGGATTATTGGTAATGGAATATGATATTACATATCATTCTGAATCATGGTTTCATTTTCTTCAAGAAATTTAATTGATTAAATTTACTTAAAAGGTATTTTTTTGTAAAGTCTCGGGTTTTTTCTTTCCTTTAAACAATAGTGTTGTAATTAATAAACATTATCAAAAACAATTTTTTCATTTTAAAATTTTGTTCTGTTATAATGCCCCAACCATAAATATATTTTTCCTCAAATTTTAAATGTTATCTAGTTAGTCAATGGATTGAAATTTTATAATACATTTATTGGGATAACTCACATTTGTACTTGTGCTAATAAAAATACTCTAAAAATATAGAAAATAATTCATGGAGATCATCTAGAATAACACATTAATAGGATTCTAATTAGGATAACATAATGGTTAGATTAAAACCTGGACATGTAATAAATCATCAATAATTGTAGGGAGTGATAATATTAATTGATAAAAAGAATCTTAATTGTCAAAAGGATATTATGGATAGTAAAAAAATAAATCTACAATTACATAAAAGACAATATTATTCATCAGATATAAATGCAAAGGTATATCATTTCTATTTGAAGATACTTTTACAAATATTGAGGTATGAATTTACTAACTATTAATATAATAATATACACTTGAATTATATGTTTTAATTTAAATTTTTTAATTTCGTTTTTTGGTTTTGAATAAATAAATTTAGAATTCATCAATTATTGAAATAAATGAATATAAAAGAGTTTTTTATGTATGAATCATTACAATTGACTTTTAATATATCATAATATCTATAAAATAGTGAAATGATTTTTTATCTATATCCTAATTTTTTTTAAAAACGTATTTTGTTACCAGATGATTTCCCACATGAATTAATCTCCATATGGTCATGTTATAAATTAAAATTTAGAGCCTCATCGAAGTCTCCATATAAACCCTTTCATAAATGCATAACCTTATGACCCTACCTAAGTATTATGATCGAAAACATTAGAAATAATATCAACACATTTCCTAAATTAACTTATAATGAATCATTTCCATGGAAGTTAGAACAATCCAATTTTAATTAACCACATAAAATATCTATTTATCCCAAAAAACATTATCTAAAACTAATCACATGTTAAGGGTTATATTTCATTCACTAATGTCTTTTCCAAGATGTTAAACTTTCCAAAGAATTATTTTTCTTTTTCAATGGTATTTATCTATATATGATTTAAAATCCTTAATGAAAAATTACTATAGTATAATCCTTATAAAAATATATACATTAATTAATGAAATAAATTTACAAAAAAAATTAATTGATCCAAATACACAATCACCATAATTAATCCACCTCCTATATAGTAATAAAATAATCTTCACTATGACCCATAAATACATTTTGATGTATTTTACAATAAAATTTAAGGAATTCATTTGTATTGTGTCCTAACTTGTTAATTTTAAAGAATTTAATATTATAATATTCTTTTCATGCCATAAATCAAAAGAATTTTTTTATTTTTCGACACACATGATGAAAACACCTTTTCCTTTTACTGATATATGAAGGTTTTTACTTCACTAAATATCACATATTATAAAATACTTTCATCCCTTCATCCGATAATCTATTTTTCACTAAAAGAACCGAATTCTCTTTCATCCCTTCAAATCCATAATACATGAGAATTCATTATGTATCATTATAGATCTTTATAATATTTCTCCATATGATGAGAATGTTCTAGAAACTAGTCCCGTTTAAATTATTAGCATAATCACATTAACGAAGTGATGAATTAGTCTCATTGGAATATGTACATAGTCCAAAACAGAAATTTATAAAAATGTATCTTTTTCTCAATTTTATAGACATGTCAAATATTTTATATATTGTAATCCCAAACTTCCATTTCGTATCCACTTGTTACACAGAAGGAAAATATTTTCCCAAGAATATTACATTTAAATCCTTCAACTCCATGCTTTTAATTTCATTCTCATGCTTTATATTTAGAATCATTTACCACCATTTATATTCATCTCTTGTGAAAAGATAAACTACCCTAAAAATTTATCTAGTTCAATACTTTTTAGAGGTAGAAATATATTCTATATGTAACTTTTCCATTTCTCAGCGGATAATAGATTTCTATACCAATAGAATTATGGATTTTTTTACTAATAAAATATCACTAATATAATTACACTATGGGGTGTATCTATAAGATACTCAAAATAATTAATTTTATTACCCATAATCGGACTCATTTACCATAATAAAATTATATTGTGATATTTCCCATCAATAGATTCAATATCATTATCAATATATTCACTATGAGGTAAATTCAAATCTGATGTAGGTTTATTAATAACGTTCATATTCATTATTCTATGAGTTATTTATATATAATTGCTCACACTGGATTAGATCACAACATCATTAAAAAAATTATATTTCCAACATTGGTCAAAACCATTACATAAATGAAAAAAATTGCATATCTAATGTCATAATAATAAACATGGTTTACATCGGGATATAGTTTTTTTAAATAAATTATAATGGTTTGAAATAAAAATTTATATTATCCACTAAATGTCCCTTGAGAATGAAAATACATGTGTGTATTAAGGGCCATTCCCATACACTAGTTGTTGATTGGGTCAATCCCACTGTACCCTTTTCATATTTATAACCCTCTAGAAGATCTATTCAAAAACAACTTCCACTTATAGTATCCACATAGAAAAATATTTTCTCGAAAAAATCACATAATTTTTCCTTAACACATTGGATAGTTAATATTAATCTTATGAACGATAATGAGATATTTTAATATGTTTATATTTGATAACCAAAAAATGAAATTGCAATGCATTACATAAATTAAACACTATTGATGTATAAATTAGATTATATGTATCACTTTTGTGTTATTTCATATAAAATCATAAATTTTATTCAATAATAATACTATTATACATCCAAATAAATTTTTATTGATGTAATAAATGGAAATAAAGATGAAATGATGTAATAAATATAGGGTGAAGAAATTAATAGATTGTTTTTGAATGAGTTGGTATGTGAGTAGTCATGTCAAACTAAGAACAATTCTCACAAAACTGTATCAACCTAATAATTATAACAAGAATTGTGTTGGGTTATAAAACACATCGAAGAGGGATAAAATTAATATATAATCATTTATAATACAACATGAACCATCCTTAGGTGACTCTTATAATAGACATAATACCAACAAATGCATTAATTTTATGGAAATGAAATTTTCCATCAGACTGTGTTTAGGGAAACCTAAGGTCAATTGTGTACATTATCATTTCTAAGGGGAGGAATTGAAATAGTTGATTATTTTTTATAATTTCATTTAAATTTATGAATTATACACTCTCTAATGAAATGATTTCATTAATTTCTCTAATTTACAAAGTTTCATCAAACTCATTGAAAAAACATAGAGTGGTAATTCCTTAAACTAAAACAAACTATATGAATATATTAGATCATATAAAGAAGACTCCACATGGATCCAATGGTATTCATATGGTTATATCTAAAAATATATAATAATTATCTACCATTACTTTGATGGATTAAATCAATGTCCTTGAAGGGTATTAGCCATAGGATTCCAAGTAATCTAATGAGAGGATTTTTTATTTTCATTAAAGGTGTACATTGAAATTTCTGAAGGTATTTCATTTTGGGGAAATAAACTAATAGTGTAGGATAACTAATGTTCCAATGATAAGACAAATTTGGGATAAAATTATAATTTTATATTTTTCAAAATCTTGGAGTAAGATCCTATGAAATTTCTTTAAGGGATTCAAAAATATTTGAATGTTTGATAATATAATCCATATTTTTATAAAAATATTTATGTATATCGGGAGGCTGATTAGAAAAATTGATTAAAATAAGGTTATTAATAATTTTAGAAGCAAACAATAGTTCATGTGAAAATAATTTATTTTTTATATTAATAAATTACATAACCATATTTTTATTTATGTAAATATTCCTTAATAACATCTTAATCCTTTAGGTCAAGAGTGAGAGAATGATATAACAATTGATGTGATGTACCATGATAATGATGTATTACATGGTACACTCACTAACCACTATATATTTATAAAGGACTTATTTGATTATACTTTATCACATTCATTTACATCTAGAATATTGTGTATGAATTTTTATATTATACCATAAATGATGTGTTATAAATTACAAGGGAAACTCACTAGACAAAAAGAGATAATGTAGAAGATATATGAAGACTCTCTAACATAAATTTTTTGGAGGATAATACTTGTTGATATAATTCATTATTCCAGGGTTGTTTTTGATGCCATTTCCCATATGAATTTTTTATCCCTGTAGAAAGAAATTATCATTTTTTTGGGATAATGTAATCTCATTTAATATCTTTAACCATCATGCGATCAAAAATTGATACAAGGATGATTTTTATCTTCGCACAGAAAAAAATTTTATAACATGGAATATGATAATTGTTAAAAAAGAACTCTTTGATCAAATTATAAAGGATAAATTCAAAATTAATTTCAGTCATGTTGAATGATATTATACTCATGTGTTTCTAGATGTACTACCTAGCCATCCACTAAAAACATGAGGTTGAATTTTCAATCAACCTCATAGTATTATATATTACTATATTGAATCGTTCAAATATAATATCACCCATTGAGATAGAATAATTAATGGAGTAATGGAAATAGATTCTTTATAAGGCCTTCGTATGGCAGAGTGATTTAATAAGGGATAAAATAAATCATTTTTTTGAATATGTACTGATAAATTTGTTTTTATATTGGAATTTATAACAATAAAAAAAATTTGATAATGAATAAACCTTATAATCCTTTTATTAATTATTTTTTTGATCAAATAATAGGACCCCATAATTAAATAATGTTTGTCCTTTAATAAATATACCTTCAATTGAGGATATGGATATATGATATTTCCATTAAAATTTAAAAAAAAAAATTTTATTGATAGAATGAATTAATTATGATGTAATTTTGGGATTATAATTTCACATTATTTATGGATTTTATGAATAATGTATTTGAGATATCCTAAAAATATATAAAAGTATTATATAATGAAATTATCATATATTCAAAGTGTATGGAAGAAGATAAAGTGAATTTTGAAATTATAAAAATGGTATTTGGAAAGGTAAAATCAAACTCCATGAATATAATGATTGAATTTTTCTTTCGTAGATGTTATTTTATAGGTCATATTGTCAGTAGAAATGTTACATAGATTGAAAAAAAACTATTGTTTTAATTGAGAAATGGTCAATACGATCTATATGACATAGATCTGATTCATTCAAGTAATTTTGTGATACTACCATCATTATCTAAGAATATTTTTAATGATATTCTATCCAGGGAAAAATTATATCTATAATGTAGAAAATTTTCTTTCGATAATGGGATTTTTTGAATTAATTGTGGACATTATGAGTGATTTGTCAATAGACTAGTTCTTGCACTATACTATGGTAAAAAAATATATTTTAAATTTAGTGTATCTACTATGATATTTTTGGGATTTCAAATTATGAATGATGGTGGGGTTATTTCATATGGATCAGGGAAATTAATGACCCATTACTGAAACTCCACTACTCATGATCTAGAGATCTCTATAGAAGTATTTTCATTAGAAAAATTTGTAGAAACATAACTATGGAGTGAATTGTCATCTAGTTTCTCACAATAAGGGCATAAAATTTATATTCACACATAAATATCATGAAATGTTTCACAAGATATGGTTGAAACTTACCACGGAATTTCAGTGCTTAATATATTAACACACAAAGAAGGAAATCATGGTGGATGATTCCTGAAGAATAAAATAACAATTTATATTATACATGATAAGGATTGATAATGATTTGAAAATACTTAATTTAGATTGGTTGACTTGTGAAATTATAATTGATGGATAAAAAAATATCTTTCCAATATTATTTCTCAATTGGCCATTCATGATAAGTGTTAATAATCCCAGAAAGATAGTTCATAGAAATTGATGAATTAAATGAGTATTTCAATGTTAATGATTGGTAAAGGTGGATTTATAAGTTTTTTGGAACACATATATATTTCCCATAAACACTAGAATAGAATAATCAATATTTTGATTGTTCTCATAGATAACATAATCTATTCAAATAGGATAAAAAAGACATATAACAATATAAAATGAAACATCTATTGGGATGAAATGAATTTGGAAATAGGATAACACACATATTGATTCATTTCATGTTCTAAAATTATGTAATAATGAAAATATCTATTTATAGATCCTAAAAATAACACATACATGTATGTAAATCAAAAAACATTTCCTTAAATTTTGATGTTGAATTTGAAAAAACACTTATGGGGCATAATTCCCACTGTGTTTTAGTCAGTATTATTAAAAAGATAATTCCATTAACTGATGGAAAATAATAATTATTACTTGACCAACTATCAATGATATAAATATGATCAGTGTTAAAATCACATGTGGTTCCAATTTTCTTTCTATTTGACTATGGTACACTTTTTATCAAATGTTTATGGGAAACACATCACATATATTATGATACAGTGTTTTGTTTCAGTACTTATTATAACCCTTATACAGATGGTCTATCGTAGAGTAACATCCAAACATCGGTGGACAAGATTACATCTTTTTCAATTTCATTACAAGGATTTTGGGATAAGCAACTACCATTGGTAGTGAAATAATAATAAAAATTACTATTATATTTTTTTGATAAAGAAATATGTGGAATAATATAGGAATATATTTTGGTCTCCAATACCATGGGGTGATATTGAATTGATCAAATTTATATTTCCTACCATTGTATATGAAAATAAGAGAAGGTTTAATACATTTAGCTGTATATGAATGTTGCATAGAATCGACAAAATATCTGATAAAATAATCATTGATGAGATTAAGTGCATAAAATTTTAGACATTGAATATATCATTTTATCTCTTTTAAATTGGGTTATGAGAATTTGGATTATATGGAATATGGGCCCTGTGTTTGTATATCCATTATATTTTCATGATCTTGTTGGGGTTGTACTTTATCTCTCAACAGTACCTTCTATCCTCTCCCATGAACATGATGTATCCAATATATAAATTTTTTGAAAGAACATACGAGTCCCATCAGATATACTAAATTCAGAATTAATGGAACATGAACATGATCTATCATGTGAGAAACAATTAGTTTATTTTCTGGATTGAATATATAATTTGTTTTTTAACAATACCATTAATTTTTTCAATGTTATGTGGAGGAATCCAAAATTCATGGAATATAAGTGGGAAGTGTAGAAATTCGTGAGATAAATGTATTTTCACTTATTATACACTAAATAATAATATTTCTAGGATGGTGTTCTTAAAAGAGATAAAATGTGTTGACCATGATCTGTAGAACATATAGAATTTACTATATTTTCAATTACATGAATTTCATGCTATACCTAATAACAAAACACCACTATATGTCAATATAATTGTTCCATAAATCTGAAAAATAGTTTGATGGTAAAAAAATAAATATTTGGATGAAAAAATAATTAATATGTGTCTATATTAGAAGGGTTGTATTCTATAAAATAAATATTATTTTATATTAAATGTTTTCTTTTAAAATCATAATCTTTCAATTTTATAATTTAAAATTTTAAAATAAAATAATCTTTTTAATTCAGCATATTAAAATAATTTTTTTTTGTATTTCTTATCCAAACAATGGATTTTAATTGAGAAATTCATTTCTTTTAAAAAATTTAATTTTATGACTTTATCGTTATGAATACATATCCTATAATACAATAAAACAACATAATAAATAAAATATATATTTTTGTAATAAAATTATGGATTTTCAATTTTTATTTTACTATATAATCCTATATCTAATATCATTTAACGAAAATTAAAATTTTATATTCTGATAGATAAATCATTTATACTATTTTCTCACATAATTATGTGCGTACAAGGTGATATTTTAGTTTTTAATTTACGTGAATTCCAGCTAACATTTATATTTTTTATAATAATACAATAATTATCATTAAAATATTTATCCGATGTAATTTTATCTATTGTAATATTTTAATTCAAAATTATGGTTTTATTAGAGTAAATGTGTTTTATTGAAAATATAAAATTTATTACCATTACTATTTTTTTATCAAAATAATTTTACAAATATTCAATAAAATTTTTAATATTATGAAAATCGATCAAATAATAATTTTATTCCATAATTTTATATATTCCCCAAAACAATTATTACTATGTGAAATGATAATTTAAGTAAATTGTTAACAAATAAAAAATAAATGAATTAAATAACTTTTACCATGTATGAAAATGAATGTATTACAGGGGATAGGTACTAGATTTTCCCAAAATATCTCAATGTGGCGTTTTGACCTTTTTACCATTCATTTCTGTCAACAAATTTTTATAACATGTTTATTATTTCCAAAATTTCACTTATCTTCTCTTATAAAATTTTATCACTTACACCATTTCAATGATAAAGTTAACCTATAAATTCTACATTGAATAGATATAGTTTTATCTTTTTGTGTCATTTTCCAACATATATAATATTTTTCATGTGAATCATTCATAATCCCATTACTTTGAAGGATATTTCAAAGATAAAACATATGTTTCTCGTGTGAGTATATAACGTTTTAGTCTTCTATTATTCTATATGAGAAGAGAATCATTTATAAACAAGATGATATAATTTACATAGCATAATAATTTAATAAAATTTCACTATATTTTTTATAAAATTAATATTTAATCCATTTCATATACAATGAAATCAAAACAACATCAATCCTACAAATTCACTGACAACAACCTCCCTAATGTGAGTTCGTTTTTGTTGTATAATAATCTCTTACTGATAGAACAACAGTTGAATTATATTAATAAATTAATATCATATGTCATAAATAAAATTCTTAAATGATAATTTTTCATCTACCTTCATCATTACCAGTTATTGAGAAATGATATCTAGATTCATGCAAATGTGAGGAAACCATCTATGAACGGACTATGAATTTCATTTTTCATAATCATCCATCATAAATGATTATAAAATTTACTTTAATGAGACAATATTAGTCTTAAAACATGATCAGTATTCTCAAAATATTATGCTTACATTATATAATAATGTTCTATTTCTCATTCAATAATTATAAAACAATCGTTTTTATATTCATTTTACAACCTACAAGAGTGATGTTGTAATTTTTATGCCAATGACAATTGTATAATAATATATTTTTTAAAAAAAATTAATGAAAATTTGATGAAAATTTTAAATTGATTTATTATTTTTAATTTTAATATCTAATGGTGTTATTAATATATCACATTTTATTCATTAAACTATTAAAATTAAACTCATCATTGATTTAATCCTCCCAAAACATTAGAAAAACATAATAATATAAATTATAAATTTAAAAATTATTCAAAATCATGTTTTCCAAATTCTTGTGTGATATTTTGATTTAGATATATGGAAGAATAATGATTAATTTTTTTACCATTAAAATATAATTTTAACATAATTATTTTTTCTAGTAACTGATTCTGAAAATATGTGATAACAAACTATGAACCATGTATTGAATATTTACAATGAAATATTAAAAAAGGTTATATACATGAATATATAAATAAAATAGGATATTTTTATTTTTATTTTTTGTTATAGGAGGTCATATAACATCCTAATTAGAAGAAGTAATTTTAACGATTTTTCATTACAACAATTTATCCCTTCAGTTAAAATCACATCTGATTTTCTAAAACCTTTTCCATTTTGATCATATATTTCCTATAATAATATTATATTAAATTTACACCGAATATTATAAGAAATATTTTTTTATTCCAAATTCATAATCAACGATGAATTTTTTTTGTTTTCTTAAATGATATATATTTTAGAACAATTCAAATGTATTTTAGAGTAATATTTTTTCAATATTCGTGTTTTATATTCTATAAATTTTTTATATTACCCTAAGGAAACATAAATTTTTCTATCTTAACTGACTTTTATATCTTAGGATATCATAAAATGATTTTTTCTAGTTCTGTTTAATTATGTGGGGTTCCAAACATAATAATTTAAAAACAATTAAAAGGATTTTCCATTCAATGAACAATTATATTACTCTTCATCATCACATTTTGACACATGATTTAATTCCTTTAATGGTCTCCTTGTAGTAATTTTTCCAACTATATTATAATATTTAAGAAATATTCATTTGTATTGGAAATTTTTCAATTGAATTTTAAAATAATATCATATATGTTATGATGACATTATGAAATTGATTTTAAGAAAATATTTTTTTATGATTTATCATTTATTTTCAATTAATTATTTTCTTGTAACATATTAATTCATATATCACCTAATTTGTGTTCTTTTTCTAAGGATATATTTTTGGTAAAAAAAATTCTTCTATTATGCGAAACAATTTCAAAATCGAATAGAACCCATGATCGATCTAATGTTTTATATTTTTTACGATGAATTATTTGATTTTATATTTCATTCTAATATATAAAATATGATGGTTATAAATATGTATAACCCATCATTATTTCACCCATGGTTTTATATATTATTGGATAATTATGGAGGGAAATAAATATATTTTTTAAAAAAAAAAAAATTTCAAATTATTTGGAATTTTAAAAAATATTAAAGGGTCTAAATACTTGTACTTGATCAAAATATATTTATTTTATTATGGTCAGTCGATAATATAACAAAAATATACATCTAAATATATGATGTTTTAAGATATTCAAGGGTCAAATTATTTTATTAATTCTTGTTTATTTATTTCACATCTATTTTAAATTTCTATGACATGATCATTAATTCTTTTAATTGGTCTTCTGTTCATTTATTTACAATCATAAATGATTATTAATTTTTTTTACTACATATGATCCAATCATATTTATATCTTAAATTGCTTCCATACACATGTTTTCTTCATAATAATGATCTATTTAATATGACATATTTATATATTTTACATACTAATCTTTTTCGATCTCAATTAT
The DNA here is from genome assembly GCA_963277665.1 of Viscum album. Classification (NCBI taxonomy): domain Eukaryota; kingdom Viridiplantae; phylum Streptophyta; class Magnoliopsida; order Santalales; family Viscaceae; genus Viscum; species Viscum album. The sequence continues at coordinate 1,464,014,494 of OY728146.1, read as the reverse complement.
TATGCTTCAATTACGAAATTTAAGAATGTAATTGTTTCATATGAGATGCCTTTGGTGGTTCTATTAGAGAGTTCTTCTTATAAATATTTGTTACTATTTAAAATAAAAATTTCTATACATAATATATATGATACTAAATAATTAGATCCATTGTTTTTTTAAACTATTAATGTAATGTATTAATTAATCCATGAAATCAATTTATTATTTATGTATGATTGCATTGGGTCTCTAAAGACATATATGATGTTTTTTGGAAGATATTTTGTTTGATATTTCCTCAACACAAGCGAGTTGAATTTGAGATATATATGATGTTTGGTGCATGAAATATATCAATTCCACTATATCTTATATAACTATATTATTTAAAAGAGAATAAGATTAAAAAATATTATCATTAGTCTAAAGGATTCATTAGACTGATCAATTACACATAGGATACCTTAGTGTCGTTCACCATTATGGTATATTGTATTATTTATCTTATTTTGGACCACAGGAATCTGAATTAGTTATTACTATAGAAAAATTACCATTTTCAAAAAATAACAGGCATGTTATAACAATTTAAAAGAGTCTATTGGTTTTATATAATTGAAAAATGACCAATGTGACATCAAAGATATGTCAATGTGGGGGAAACACCGATAATAATGTAAATGATAAGTAAAAAGGTATATTAGTATCTAATTAATCTTTTCAGATGATCTTTTCCCCAATATTATTCCTATATTTTATGGAAATGATATTTTCCCCAAACATGGACTCCATTATTATTTTGTTTGTTGGTGAAATATTATTCTATTGAAATTCATTGGAATCACAAGCTTTAAAACTCAATATTGTACTTTTTAATATTTAATAACATTGAAATTAAAATAATTAAAAAAAATCATTATCGGATCGTGGGGGTGTTCATTCTTGTGTAAGTTTCCTCCCTATAAGGAACATCTAATTATCTCTAGATGGATTATTAAGATATTACGTTGATCCAACCATGGAATATCTTCAAGATGTGTAAATTTATAAAGTTTATTTGTATTATAGCAGGTTTATTCATGATTTTTCTCAACTAAGAAGTTTACATTATCAAGAAAAAAAGAAGGGAGCCATGTATGATTAGATATATTAGTGTAAAAAAGTTTTTAATGATATAAATAATAGGGTGACATTAAAAGAGAACATATTTCATCCTTATATTTTTATGGATGGTATCTTAATTAATATTGCATTTTCAATGGGAATATTTTACTATATGGTGAAAAGGAATTTATAATGGGAATCATCTACCTTTACCCTGAGAGTGGAACTACCCATCACATGCCTAGGTGTTGGAATAAGCGGTTAATTCACTGAAATGTTTGTGTTTGTGCATCATTAGTAAGAGAATTTTCAATAATATGGACTACAAATGTCGGTAGTATATTTCCTCCCTGCAAGACCATAATCATTGTTAGAGTAATTCTAGTGATTAAATTCAAATTCTTGATTTAGAAATGTTTGTTACAACTTTATTTAAATTTAGTTATAGATTCATTGAGTTTAAAGGTGCTGGAATTGAGTGAATTGACACTATAATCCATATAAAATCATGTAGCTCAATTGAGGTATTATACATTTTATATATCTTATATAGCATATTTAGTGTCATGTGTGACCTTCTTCAATATATCATTTTTTGACTAATGAATAATGAATATTCAATAGCTTGATTGAGAGTGTGAGGAATTGTTTGAGACATTTTTTTACATATTATTCCATTCTAGGATGGATTTTGGAAACATTGAGGTATTATGGTTAATGGAATACAGATGGTTATATCTTCCAAATTATATTATCTATTAAGATCTTTTCAATGTTGTAATGGGAAGATCATTGGAGGTCAAACGAGATGTGTAACGTTTTCAAGACACAAATCTAGTGGAATGATATTAGGAGTTGAAATATAGAATCTGTATCTAGTTTTTTTATAGTTCATAGGATTGAGCATGAGTTAACCATGGAGAAGCTTCTGTCTCATTTAATGCCTATATAAATGTGGGATGTTGTTACAACAGACTTCGTGAAAGGGTTTCCTAGGAACCAAATATGTAAATATTTTAATTCTGTGGTAGTAGATAAATTGACTAATGTGGATCAATGTATATAAAATCATTCTAATTTAGTAGATTATATATCCAATATCTATATTCAAGAGATCTTGTAGATTTATATAGTATTTTAGAGCATAGGGACCCCCTGATTTATTCAAAATATTTTATTTCTTAGATAATTTTGTTAAAAGTCAAATAATTTAGAGAATAACCATTCATATCCATACTAATTGTCGGTTAGAATTAACAACAAAATCCAGAGAATATATGCACTACGTTGGTATTTTTAATTTCGAAGTGGCATGGGGTGATCAAATAGATCTAGTGAACTTCTCATACAATAATTAAATCCTAGAATTGATTCATATATCTCTATTTAAGGCTCTGTTTATTCATCCATGTCATTAACCACTATGATAGAATGATCTATTAGGGTCTTATATTTTGAGGAAATATATTTTAATGTAGAATTTATAGAGAGTGTAGGCCATTCAAAAAATGATGGATCAGTATCGTATAAGAAAAAATCATTATTATGAAAGTAGGATATGACACTTGGATGTTTATATTTGTGAAATTTATTTCTTGATGGTCTCCCTTTAGTTTTTTCAAACACTATTTTTTGGGTGCAATTTAAGTTGAAACTATGATACATCATACCATTTAGGATATTCAAATTCATTAGGGTTAATTCCAATTAGTTTTATCTTCATATATATTATCATATTATAAAAAAATATTATATTTATATCATAATATAATGTATGAGTTTGACCCTATTAATGTGCTTGAATGTGAGGATTTTGTGCTGGGGAAATATTAATATTTGCGGAATGACCTATTTGAATAGTATATTGAAGTGAAATGATGTTATAAAGAATGATAATTTAGATTTTTTTGGTTCACTTATGGAAATGATCCATTATAGAATTTACATGATAGTGGGGATCTTATTTGTTATGTCATTGGCTTAAGATGTTCTTAAATCCTATATGGATACTTCTCGTGGATGAGAATCCGTGTAAGGGGGAGAATTCAAACACATATACCTTTAGGTAAAAATATTTTTTTATTAATTTATAATTTGGTATAATTTTTATGAATTTTTATGATGAATAAGTGTTATGAAGAAGTAATAGGTGGTATAAATTAGATATGTGGATTTTTTTTAACATTCATTGTGAATAATTCCCACTAGAAATACTGTTGGATGAAAAAAATCTTATCGTGAGTTTTCAATTCAAAATTAAATTTAACTAGTATCAACCAGCCTACTAGTGATACTCAAGGATTGAATTAAATAAATCTACTTACACAGAGGTTTCTATTTGATTTCATCTTGTTTCCCATGGCATTTAAATGATACCATCGAAGATGCTTCCTTAATATGAGTGTTAATGAACCATAATCTCTCATTTTCATATTACCTCATGTCGCATCCCACCTTCAACACCGACGATATTATATTTCGTTTTTTGTACTCGCCCCTATTCCCATTATATTACTCCATTTGATTACTATTTAATGATTTGATCATATGTGCTACATCAAGAAATTTATTTCATGATGTATATTTAATCCCATCAATATTCCCTCCTAAACACTAATTATATTAATAAAATAGATTTTAAATCATGGGGTTTTGGATACATAGAACAAGTGATTCATGAATTATTCAGATATTTTGAACCCATATTCATGGTTTAGTTGTTAGTGTGTCAATTGTACAAGTAGCGCTATCGTTTTTTGGATAGTCTAGGTTATGTATACCGATGAAATATAATTAATATGTTTTCGGTATCAAAAATAGTAATATGATATAAATCATGTTGTTTCAGTAGTGGTATTAAGATATAATGGATTTTTTGTCCTAGAACGTGACACTTTTTTCCTTATGACCATGTTCATATGGTAAAATTCCCTAGATATTTTTTAATGTTTTTTATAGTTTCTTTTAATTATTGATTTTGGTTCCCTTGCAGACCATTTTATCTTATAATTGATGGTTGATCACATTATGATTGAGTAGGTATCCCTTTCAAGACCTATAATTACTTTTTCCCCGATTTTTATTTTATGACATTGACAGTTTCCTATTATAATATGAGGTTTTATATATAATAATTCATTACATGGTTTTAATGTGAAGTTATATATGTTTTATAATTTTTAAATAGGTTTTACAATATAGGAAATCACCCACTCAGAGGGATGTGTGACACATTTATTATCACATAGATGTGGTATCGAGTTGATAGGAATTTTTCAAACATGATTTTTAAACAATCATATTAATTGGTAGGTCTCTCAAACATGGAAGATTGAAGTTAGATAAATCATAGTGTTGAAGTAGAATGATCCCATCTCTAATAAAATAAAATATTTATTAGTTATTGTCAGATATATTGTTCCATGTGTTTTTTCTTTTATTTCATATAATGTACTTATATATATATAGATATTATTCCATTAGGTGAATGTATGTAGGTGTATAACTTTTCATCCTAGTTTTCACATCCTACATGAAAATTTAGTCACATGTTTAGACATCATGGAGAGGGATCCCATGAAGGGTATGAGCCATGTGGTAGTGTATTGATTAGGTTGAGTAGAAGAATGAAGGTATTGATGGATGATGTTTTGGTGATATTTATTCTGTTGTATTTATTTTATGATTTATCTCACATAGTAGATCCTTTTTTAGAGTCAGTTTATATATATGTCAAGTCATATTATTCCTTCATGGTTTGGTGTTATGTGTATTTTTTCTATTGTGGTGGATATTTATTATTCATTTTTTATAAATAATTTCCCCCACATAATTTTCATGTTATGATTCTTAGCTAGTAACGAGTTTATAGTCTCAATATGGTTATTTATATTCCCTCACCTCTAGTCATTAACCTCTTGTGCACAAAAAATCATGCATGGTGTCATATAAAACCCTGTCCTCAAACATTGTGGTTCAGGTCAAGTTGTTACATGTATATTGGTAATATAATTTAATAATGATATAATTTTGTTGACTAAAAGATCCTGCAATAATTTTTACTATTTAAAATATTTATTAATTTATCCACATTTAATCTTTAAACACATAAATAACCAGTTCATTGTTATTTCAACTTTTATATGATGTATTAATGGCTTCTATCTAATGATAATTGGGAATAAGTAATAATTGGAAATTAGTGACAATAATATTTTTATTTATTTTGGAATTATGGAAATAAAACCAAATATTAGGAATTGGTCTTGTATTTATTAAATTTTTTACAAAAAAAATTGAATGTTATAACACCAGATGATAAAAATAACCTATAATCGGCTTATATTATTTTAATATTTTGTAATAAAGAATTGATAAAAATTATTTTAGGTCAAAACTAATTTTTTTGATATTAAATTAATATAAATATTTTCATTATATGGTAGGGTTGAGTATATTTGATAAAGTGGGAATATAAAGGAATTTTTTTTAATCATAGATCTCACTTTTTTAGACAAGTTTTGTATATTGTGTTTGGTTTAGTTTAAGTGATGTCTATATTGCTGAAATGAAATGTATAACTTAAAAAATCATTCTTCAGTGTTATTAAAGGTATATTAAAATCTACCTCTCCTTAATTTGTTTTAATATCCAAACAAAAGGAATAGGGATCCTTATCTATTATATGAGTTCAAGGAGGCAAGTATTTGTTATACATCATATTTTAGTTTTTATGGAATAATTATAGAAACATTATCATTTTTTATAATTGTATTCATATATTTCATCGTTATATATTCTATAATTCTTTTGAGAATGAAATTTGTATTTAAGAATTCCCACTCTATAGTCCTCCCACATTTATGTATAATGTATTCCAGAAAGAGCCACCATATCTTGTTCTCTCTTCATTCTATGAATATATTATCCATATTTTAATTTTCCCACTACTTTTTTGGAAATAAAATATGTGCTTTATCCTCTAATAATAACATTTGTATATACTAATATTTAAGTGGAATATATTATACTATTTTTCAAATGTGGTTTTTCAATCAAATGTACATAAACAATATTTCAACCAAAAATTTCAGATGACGATTATTTGGATATTCCATGGAAATAATTATTATTGTTTCATATTGAAGTTTAATTTTCATCTAATTATTTAAATTCTTTTTTTTTCAAATTAATCAATGTAAACTATGACACATTCATTTTATTAATATATTGAAAAATATATCTTTTGATTATTTCCCTGGGTGACATCTTTCCACTACATTTTCAATTTCATTTGAAAATTTTAATCTATGATCAAATGGATTAAAAATGAATGAAAAATTATTATGCACTTCTAAAATGCCTTTTTTAAATGATTTGATAACATAAAGGATACATAATAAATATAATTTTATTTATACAAAAAAATTTATTTTTAAATCTTTTATATGACATTATCATTTAAAATATATTATGTGTGATTAGGTTTTTTTAAAGGTAACCATGAACATATATTCTATGGATAAATTATCTAATTTCCTCTATAATGTTTCATTTGAAATACTATTGTGACTAATTTTACAAATAATATTTCTTTTATATATTTTAATTATTTTTACAACGCCTTTCCTCTATGAGTGACCTATTTTTGATTCCATTGATTGATGTATGGACACCTAGATTCCATTAATGGATTGAATACTAAAATTAATTGAATTATAGTATAATAATTATCAACATAATGTTAATATTATGTTCCATATTATATTGATCCAAAGGTATTTTCCTAGAAAGTTTCTAAATATTTGGGGATACTTATTCTTTCAATGGTTATAAAATGAAATGATTGTTGATGGAATTATGGATGGTTTTCATTATTGATATACTCTATTGAAAATTCACTTGGAAACTAATGTAAACAAATGATATCACTTGTGATTTCTTGTTAATATTTTTTTTTCACTAAACTATTGAAAGAATACTCTAATTCCATACCATCATCAATGTGGATTCCCGTTAGAAATTATTTCAAAGACATCATGTACAAATCCAAATAGATGGTTTGATGGGAATCCAACATGAAATGATGGCACACTCTAGGAATTTTAACAAATCATGGTAAAAGCATGGATGCTCCCTCAATAATGGTCCATATGGACTAATTGTTTTTCCACACATGACCTTATGCAGATAATGGGTATATAACATGTCAGTGAGTGTCATTTTTCTGGTTTATTTGTAAAAATGATCAACATCATTTCACTAACATTAAATTTTTATCAAAACAATAGAACCATATTTATAAAATCTTTATAATCATCACACAAATTGAAAAATTATTGGACTATGTAATGCTCTCCTAATTAATGTTTATATGAGTGATCTTGTGTATAATTTTTTGTTCATAACTATGGACTCTATATCATCCTATATTTTTGAGAACCAAAATATATAGATACATGATGATCCGAACCCATACATTGATGCCAGATTATATCCATGCACAAATATATGTTCACTAACATTAAAATAACAACATCTTCAGTGAAAAAACTCTTTATGAAATGAAGAAAAAAATGTTGTTTGGTGTGAATAAACGGAAAAAACCACTAGTCCAAAAATATATTTTATGGATTCCCCCTACCCACTCATGAATTAAAATTAATGTGGATAGTGAATCCTCTAGAATTATAGGTCCCTCGTGATGTGATAGTGTTTTCGGTATCAATCATGGATTAATTAATGGGTGCTATTATCACTATATTCAAATTTGGATTGCATATTATGCTTAATTAGGAGAAATAATTCATCAATTCATACATGCTTTCATTCATGGATTAATTTCCCTCTAAATTGAATCTGATTCAATGCTTTCGGTTGGATACTTTAATCCATAAAGTGGGATTGTTAATTGAAATTTGTCCCTCAATGAATTTAACGTGTTAAACTATCTAGTCACCTAAAACATTGTTATCTCTCATACATAAAAGAAGTCTAGTGAGTTTGCAGACAACATTTCAAATTACTTTGATTTAGAGAAGAGATCAATGTTTTCCTTCATGACACCATAACCCCCCCAATGGTGGATGCCAAAATTTAGTATAAGATTGACCCTCAATATTTGAAAAATCAATTTAATTTTTGTAATGGTTTCATTGTTTTTAATAGATTTTATGATAGGGATATCCCTTATTCTGAACCCTTTAGAGTACTAGGATATATAATAAATCATAATATAAGGACTAACTATTTTTGAAGGAATATGAATGGATAATGATAGGTGGGGTCATATGTCATCCATCAATGCATTGGCTTAAGGTTTATATCTCATGGGATTCAAAATAATGATTATATTTTTTGTTTCTTATATTCATGGGAACTGATATTGTAGATCTTGAAACTATTTTCCCATGTATTTATGTGTGTTCCATATTTCTATGATATCTAGATACTATGATATCGTGGGTAATGGTCATTGGATAACAAATATATTTTTTCATAATTGAAACACATTTCATTATATAATAATCTATTAACTATGCTTTATTCACTATAATATTATTTTGTATCCTAATTAAACTTATTCTATAATTTTATGATGATTTTTTATTTTTTATATTCATCGCCATTATTTACAATTACATATAGTTTAATCGCAACAATTTCATATTTTTTATTCTCCCCTAGTTATGGACGATGTGTATCAAAGGGAATCATATGTGGTGAATGTTTTTATATATTTAATAATAGACAACTATATATATACTAGGAGAAATTTCCATTAGTTATAAAATAAATAATTTTAGTTAATGTAAAATTTTTTATGTATTCTATAAAACTCTTCAACAAAATGGTCTTATGAGATTTTAGAAAAGAAATAGTTACTTAATGTGAAATGAATTTTATGGTGTCCTCTATAGGTATTAATAAAATGTCATATAACAGGGTATAGATTATATTTTATAGTATGATGATATATTTTTAGGATAAATTAAATGTTATTAATTTCACCAATGGCAAATATGTAATGGTTTATTGTAATTAGAGTGGTATAGATATGACTATTAGTTAGTGGAGTTAATACTGTGTTTCCTTTGATAAGTGAAAATAATTCCATACCATATAAATACGGATAAGGGATAAGTATATATATATATATAATATAATGTCATGAAAATAATATAAATAATAAATTATGTCGAATTCTTATAAATATCATCCATGTCCGTATACTACTTATGGTTAAAGGCTCTATCACATATGTACAAAAGGGTAAGAAAAATGAAATATAATTAAGGGGTATTAATTCAATCATCTCCCGGTCCACTAAAAATAACTGTAATTATGATCTTGATCATGCAATATCTAGGGATATTCTTTTTTCAGTAGTATTCACCTCAAAAACAATTTCAAAGGATTTATGTAAAAAATAATTTAATTAATTACTTTTAAAAGTACATGAGATATTAATATAAAGGAATAAAAATTAAACATAATGTATTAATGGATGAAAAAATGGTTAATTTATAGAATTAATATCATGATTGTGTTATATTATTCATGTAATCATTAATCTGTATTTTATTAAAAATTATTATTTTTTAATATTTTATTTGAACAAGATAATAAAACATATGGTGATAATTTATGTATCTTGAGATGTTCATTCCTTATAACCCTCAAATATAGAATACATAAATGGTTTAGAATCATTGTAAAGTTATTTTTTTCATAAAAAATATCATTATGTTAGTCAAATATAATGTAGCATGAATGATTTCCTAATACTGCAAAATCTTTGAAACTATTATATGTTTTCATCTCTGAGTGATATTTATTGATGACATGATGATATGTAATAAAATTTACTTCAATGATGTGAATCATATATTTATTTTGATGTATTAATTTTTTCTCTAATATATTTTAAATTAATATTAAATTACATCATTACCCATGGCATGTGACATAATGAGATAATTATATTTAATTGAAATTTAATAAAGAACACAATACTAGGGAAATAAAATATATTACATTGTATTTATAATTTAGTTTGATTTAATAAATGGGTTTTTAGATTTTTAAAAATAGAGTTATATAATATTGACATCCTTGGAAGTGACTCATTATTTATTTATAATGTGATCCTTGATATATTTGGTAATATATATTGAATTTTTGATATTTGGATATATATTTATTATTTATTGACCGTATGATCTAATTATTTATAAATTTAATGTCTGTAAATATAATAAATTTGAGGAAGAACATGTAATATCATTTTGGTTTAATTTTTTGGATATTGAAATGATTTTGTGAAATTTTTCATAAGAATATAAGATTTTTATATATACATAATTGAGTATATGAATTTAAAAATAGATAAAATTGGTTAATTAATGATATGTAACATGATATATCCTAACATATGAGGCAGATATCATATTATAAATTATAACATGAATTAAAAATATTTCAAAAATACCTTCACCTAAATTATTCATTAATTAATAATTAAAACAAAAAGAAAAAAATTAATATATATGGGAAATGTAATTAGTCAATAATATATAACTTGTAAAACTCATGATATGTTTAATAAAATTATTTAAAATATATACTCACTATATATAAAAAATAAAAAAATTTAATAAAATTATTATCTATCTATAATAAACAGATATATGCATCCCATTATAAGATATTACATTTGGAAGAGAAATATTTAATAAGACTAAATATTTAAAAATATTATTTAAAAATAATTGTCATTATGATATTTGTTCACATTGAAAAAATATAAATAAAAATTATAGAATTTTTATTCAATAAAAAATCAGTTACACACAAAAAATTATCCATATTTACTATTCATTAATCTAAGATGGGTGGTTTTTTGTTGAGAAATTTCTATTTTGTGAAACACATAATTTTATGGACATTAAAAAAATGATTGAATTTAATTGATGACTAAAAACCCATTTATATAATAATAAATGTATTTAGGAAATAAATGATTTTATTTTGAATTAAAATTTGTTCTTATAAATCCTTTATGAATTATTTTATGAACTTAATTATAATATAACATTACTAAAAACTATTTTATATATTTTATTCAGATTTTTTTTTATGATGAAATTTGGAATTGTATGGAATTAAAATGAACCATAAATTAATCTATTTTCAAATAAACCATTTCATGTCAAAAAAAACTTTTATTTATTTCAATCATATCATGTATATAAATTTTTAAACAAAGAAGTATTGTTTTCCTACATAGCTAATTTTATACAGTTTTTGTGTTTATATTTGAATAAATAAATCAAACCCATAGAAAATTATTTAGTAAAATTAAAAATATATATGAAATCAAAATGTTTAAATACGGAAAAAAATTCATTATTAATTTTGTACATTATTATTTATTAGCTTTTTTAGATATTAATTACAAAGGAAATCATAAATTAGGTTCAATAATAAAACATTAAAAGTTAAATACCCAAAAGACTCTAAATTGTATGATAAAATTTGGATGAAGTCAAACTTTAGACATACACATGTCCACTCCATAATTTTTCATTTTTGAATCATTTACATCATTGTGAAATTCTTATTTACAGAACAACACTTCTATTCACTTATAAAAAAGCAACATTTCTATGAAATAAATATTCACCTATACATAATATTTATTCATCACATTCTATAATGTTTCACCTAAAAAATATCTTCCCAAACTCCATAATATTATATTCTCTATATTTTTATTAGTGCCTTAATTTTTATCTAAGAGAAAAATCATCATTTCAACATGAGGATTATTTTTCAGTTACTCATTTCATCTACATTAATCAATAAAAAATTATTTTCAAATTGTTAATATAATTCAATAAATTTCATTAGAATTATTAATGAATAATATAATAATTTAATGAATTTTTTTTATTATTTTCCATCCACTAAGAGAAAGAAAAACAATGACGGTGCATATATGTGCATTATAGCCTCTACATCATGACATCGTTCTATTATCATATATTTCCTACATCTATTTTATAAAAGATCAATTGGATAAAAAATATTCTCAATATAAATATATATGTATTAATGATAATTTCTCACATACCATCCTTCATTTCATTCATTGATAAATTTGATATTTAATTATGCATATGGAAACTAACCACCTCCACCAAATACGAATTTCATTTTTCATTACAACCTGACATTTGTAGTACCTATAATTGATTTTTTTTACATATTATGTTTATAAATCATTTAATATTCATTATAATTCACATTATCATTATTTATATTCACCTCCTCCCCATTAAATAATTAAAACATGTCATGAATTTTATTGATTTAATTACAAATGAAAAATTGTTATAGATATTATGTTATAAATGATTATGGGATACAATATTATTACGTTGTTTACTACAATGGTCTAGGAATGGGTTAAAATACAAGAAAATCCCCACACTACTGACAAAGAAGAACTCAGCGAGACTCGGACCCAAGACATTGTCGAGACATCATAGGGTTGTTACCAACTGTGTTGCACCATAGGGGAGGATATAATATTATAATAATATCATTTAATAATAAAATATTGAATATAATTTAACAATTATTAAATTATGTTGACAATATTTCATATAATTTTAAATATATTATTTTTTGATATTTAACAAGTCAAAACAAGTTTATCTCGATTTTCATTTTCACAAGTCGTATTCATTTTTCTAAATAATTTTAACTTTTACATATGTAAAATTTTAAGGAAAATATAATTATTTCTTGAATGATATTTATGTTTTGAAATTTTAATATCTTATTTCACATTAATCTCATATTCATGAGTTATTTTAATAAGTATATAACCAAATTTTATAACACCTGATGCTGAAAATAAATTGTAATTAGTTATCTTAGTGGTAATATATCATTACAAAATTGATATAGAAAGGGTACTAGGATAATACAAAGGACTATAAATAGGTGATAAATATTTTTTCCAAATATGGTAGGTTAGAGAAGGTTGATTACGTGATAATTCATGGTAAGGTGTTTTTCAAATAATTGAGATATATATCATGAAATATACGTTATTCGTGTTAATTTATGTTCCAATCAAATTACACTAAATTTCATTATGTTTACACATAAATATGAAAAAAAATAACTAGTTTCTTTGTATAAAATTGTAATTCCATGATATAATATATATTTTATAATTTTATTTCTTTTTCATGGTAAAAATACAAATCCTCTTTCATTTTGTACTACTATTTCATTTATATTTCATGATTATCTCTTTTTTCATTTCTAGGATAATGTATTATTTTATTAATATACATATTATATTATATTTCTATAACAAAAATTTATAATTTATGATAATATTATTTCTATATATTAATTGGAACATTTTTTAATATCTTTGTTTTCCTTCATCCAATGTTCAACACTATTGTAGGGAATCTAATTTATATAATTTTCATTGATTTTAATTATTTCCTTTAAGAATAATAAAATATGAAAATATAAGTCACATATTTTGATGTGATATTTCTATCAAATTTATTTTAAAATTTAATGCACCAATAATTTAATTTGATATTCCATATTATTTTTCACAGTTTCAATTTATGATGTTCATTTTAGATGATTAAAATTTTAAAATTTTTTCATTCTAAAATATTCAAAATAACTATCAAATATTAACTTCAACTTTTTCATTTCATTAATATATTAAAACATTATCTTGTGTGTCATTTTTTGAGGGAATAAACCATTCATCTCCCACTGGTCTACCATTTCAAACATTAACTATATATTTTCATAATTCAAAATATAAAAAGTTATTTTTCTACTTCATTTATTAATTAATACTATTTAAATGATATTAAAATATCATGAGTATTTATTATTTTTTAATATATTTTCTGAAAAATTATTCTAATTTAATATTCATTAAAAATCATATTTAAAAATATTTCATCATTGAAAATCATTTTTTATTCCTTTCATTGAGGGGTGTTCTTCTAGATGTAATAAATAAATATATTAGGGTAATTGTTAATACGATAGTGTTCCCCTGTTCAAAAATGTGTAAATATTATTCTCAAAATTATGTGGATTGAATTTTATTTACCTTGATATTTCGTAAATATATCTTGATAACAATGTTTTTACATGGTGAGTCATTTTAATACTACTTGATGTAATTGTGAATGTTTTAATTATAATATTCCATTCGAATGGGTTGTAAAACCAATTTCATTCTATTTTTTCATTATAATTTTTTGCTAAATAATATTTTTGGAAAACATAATCATTATTGATTACGGATGATTTTCTATATCACCCTCTAATGAATTTGTTTAATGTTTATTTTTAATGATTTTGGTAATCACATGTAAATTTCTGTTTCTTATATTAACTGTCACTGATGTTAGGGATCACGAATACAATATCCCCCATATAATTTTTTCCCTATTTCTATGGAATCTTGATGTTAAAATCTCACGGATATTTATTTATAAATATTATTTCCACAATATATTCATTCAATAATTATTATTTATAATGAGATTTATTATAGATATTTGTTGGATATATCTTTCTTATGTATGATGATCTTACCTACATCAACATCACATGCTCACTAATAAGATTTGAAATTTATTGCATAATTTTACTACAACTGAGAATATGAAATTATAAATTTCATATATATCATTCTCCAAATGATATATATGATTTTTATGGACGGGTAATTAATGTGAGTAATTTTTTTTAGGAGTTATTTTCAAATATAGTATCTATATATTAATCATTTTTCTTTTCAGTTTTAACCAAAATAGTTTATTTATTAATATTTTGTCTAAATTTTCGAAAACACTAACACTAAAAGATATTGGGATTGTATAAAACAGAAATTTTTTATTCATGTCATGTAATTTGGATAGCAATATATAAATAATGCTACAAAAATTACAAAGAACCCAAATATTGGATAATAGAAATATTGGTCATGAACCTTTACTGGGTTTGAATTATAGTAATGGGTTATGATTACATGTTAACATATTATCATGACCATCACACTCCGACGTTACCACTCTTGAACATTCAATAAAGTGTGATACATAATAAAACAACAATTAAATAATTCAAATATAAGTACTATTACTATAGTATTTATAGTCAATGAGTTCATAGCCAAGGCGTCTCATGCATAAGTTAATAGAGCTTGGTAATGCATCAGTGAAAAAATATAAAAACCAAGAAAAGACACAAATATGTCACCTATTAATTCAATAACAAACCAAGTTCCAGTCACTAAAAAACATATCCAATTATAATAATTTTTTAGGAATCATATCATATAAGGGTACCATACAAACATTCCCAACTGATTTACCACTCTCATGAATCTGCTACATATATCATTTTTCTCACATCCATTATTTATTTGTTAGAATCATACTATCAAAAACATCATCATATTGGAAAATCAATTGTTGTTATATGTTGGAACAATAAACATGCTCTCATCAGATCATACACACTAACATGCAACTAGGATAGTACGGTATATGAACACGAATAAATTATCAACCTTAGTACCACCTCCTAACAAGAATTACCCCAACCATGAACAACCCCATAATCTAATCAATAATCAATATAACTTATTTATATTTTCCAAACACAAAAAATAATTCATTGGAAACTCTCATAGAAGAGAGGGGGAGGGGGTAACAAAAAACCCATACCCTTTATCCTAGTTGACTAGGGAGAAATTCTAGAACACAAAACAATTGGTAATTTATGTAAAGGCGTGAATCGAATCTGTTTCATATAAAAATCATAAGGAAAAAATGTATAATTTTATAAAATAAATAAGTACTATGGGAAATTAAATGGAACACCAATGTGTCTCAAGACACCACTAAAACATATCAAAACCTCCTCCACTATAAACAACCACAACTAATGCAGAAAACCACACACAATGCTACATAAATGCAAACCTTCATTACCACATGTCATTTACAAGTCCCACCATTTCTTAAATTAAAGATTTTACACTAAATAAAATTTACTATTACATTTCAAATACGATAAACATAGAATTCTCATTTATTAATGAATTTTTTTTACTCCAATAACATAACATAAATATCATTTCACACTAATATTTAATTTGATCCTATGATTTTTTAATTTCATCCTTAACATAATGTAATTGATATTACCAAAAACAATGGAAACATTACACATAAAATACCATCCACATTATACCAAAAATATTCACATCTCAATCTAATCAATTGCCACTAAAAAATAATTTCATAGCTATAAACAACCACCACAATTACTAAACCTCATCGCATATCACAAATATTACAACCAACCACGGGTTTAGTAAAAACAATTCTTATTTGAACAAAGTCTCCACCAAAATAAAAAAATATCCAACAATATATTAATACACCACAAAAGGAAAATACTACAAGTTCACATTCCATCGTAATAAAATTAATATTACAACATTGTTCTATTCATATATTCGTACAACATACACATCATAATTAAATTCATTATATCCATGGATAGACTCATTTTATTGAATATTTTAATGTATTACTAGTGAAATAGAGAATAAAAGTTTCACTACCCTTTTATAATTGGTGATATCAAAATTCCAGCACGACATAGGTTTGACAATTGGTATCAATCAATATGAAAAAAGGAACACATCAAAAATGAATTTATTTTTGGATATAATCAAGGATGTACATAATGAAATATCAATAGTTAATTAAAATTATATGATAACTCAAGTCACATTCTATTGAATATTAATTTAATTATTTATTTCATAATTTCGAGATAAACAATCAAACCAGAGGAATGGAAAATTCATATTTTCAATTATAAAAATAAAAGAATGTGATAATGAGGACACCCGATAATAATTGGAGCTTAAATGATAACCACTTCTCACAAGGGAATAATCAGGTATACAATCATCCTATAAGATAAATGGAAAACTAGAGGAATATATCAAAGAGATTATGTGATAAAGCATCATTCGATGTCAAACCAAAAAATAAATGGTATCTAAAAAACTCAGGGAGGGATGAATAATAAGAATAATTGACTTGGACATAGAAATGGTTGTAGCATGATTCGTGTGTAGTTAATATGAATGAAACAAGGAATTCATTCTCGAGTGAGGTAAATATAGATGACAGTGATAGGTTTGGAGTTATTTAAGAGTCATGGGATAATGTAAAATAAAATGAATGTATTTTGGAACCCCTTTTTATAAAGACTTCTTTATAAGTCATCACCATATCACGGGGGTCCCCGAAATGAACTTGATGGGTCCTATAAATATTGTGATATGGAATTCAAGACAAATATACAAAATATTCATGTTTTTATAAACCATTTTTACAACTAGCATGTCTTTATATATAACTTAGTATAATTCATGTTTTATCCTCCAATTCTCATCAGTACCAGCCAATTTGGAATAAATCCACATGACTGATATTTTTATCCACAAACACAATTCCAAGACATGGTGTGGATAAGCTAAATATGTAACATAGGTGATTCTAAGGATCCAATAATGGCACCACATGTATGATAGTATTTTCCTAGATGCTCGGATCACACATGGTCACTTACCAAGTGCCTCCTCCAACAATAATTCCAATAAGTGAATTTCATTTTAAACGGTAAATCTATACATTAGATGTCTAAATCCACTAATGACCTCCAATATAGTAAAATATATCTATCTACTCACCCAAAACTATAATATGTTAGAACTCTTAATTATAGGAAGTCTCCCATACCCCCCAAAACATCCCAAAACTCTCTATATACACAATGAAGACCTTGATAAAACAATAGAGAGGGTTTTTAGAAATACATGAAATATAATTAGATGATTATCAAATTATTTTCAACCACTCAATTAAAAACAAAACCCCATGATTAAAAGAACCACCCCTAAAAAATAAATAAAAAGATACCTTGAAAAAATAACAATCCAATTATAGACATCCTCATCATGTTCCAAACCAAGATCCTCATGTAGAACATCTCATAGAAAATATCATGGATATTGGAGATACATATCGAAGAGTGTCCCACAAGTTGTAGAATCCCATATTTCTCCATCATCCAATCTCATTATAAACATTTACTACATAATTATTAATCGATACCTAAGAATAAACATGTGTCCACCATTATTAAAAACTCCCCTGCTCTAATTTACAAATGTCACTTGGTTTTATAATGGATGTTGTAAAAAATTTCATAAGAATATTTATAAATAAATATTCTAAAATAATTAAATATATGAATTAATAATAAATATATTTTTCTATATTTTTGTTGAATAATTAAAGCTAAACCAAGGAATCCCAATACTAAAAACACTCTACTAGTGGTTCAGGATTTTCATATATCATGGGATACTAATACTAATAGTCCCCTATAGAATCAAACTCATAATAGATCAGATTTAAAAAATGACACCTCAAATCACTCAACCCTAAGATACATTTTGCGCCTTATCCTCAACATTCCATGTTACCCTTTCACTATGTTATTTTCATGACATGCATCCTAGAGAACTAAAATTTAATTTCCAAAACACTTGAGAGGGATCATCAATGGACCCCACCATTAATAAATAACATATTTTCACCTGGTAGTTGAAAAATATATTGAATATTAATATATATTTTCCTAATAAATCTTCCAAATATTACCACTCTTCATATCCCTCCATAATATATCAACCTTAAAAACCATCCAAAAGCCAATATAACTCGTAATTAAAAATAGGGTCTTCATAAACCCCAAAAAAATGTCATCATCTATTCCATGAAAAAAACCAGGCTATAATTCTGGTGAAATTTTATTAAACTTGAAATCATACATGTTAAATAATAAAAACATGATATGTAACAAATAAATAGTGAATTTAAATGTGTTATAAGAATTACATGAATTCAACATAACTGATTAATAAAAACATTCACAATAGTATCATCATCATCTATAATGAAAAAATCTACACCATCTTACATTTAACACAATCTACATATCTTCTAAATTTCCATTCACTAACCCATTTTTCATATATATATAATCCATTAAAAAAGTAATATAAAAACATTGAACACTTCCTTAGGTAGAAAACACAATGGAACAAACCCCCAAACCAAGATAGTTTACACTTTGGAAGGCCATAAATCATTAAAAATAATTTAAAAATGTCTTAAATATAATTCCTCTTAATGTTGAAGGGGTTTACCTCTATTTATATAGTGGTGGACATTATGTACACTAGAATATTAAAATAATTAAAATAAACCCAATAAACAATATATATTAATCAATCACATCTATGTAATGACTTTGGTGTTGAATGATTCATCATGTTATAAAATTTAATTATTCTCCAAAAAAAATTTATTAAACACATTTTTTTCTTTTCCTTTTATGATATGTAATTAATTAGATAATTGTATCTATAATAAAACTCATAATCATATTAGTGTAATATGTTCATAAATTAAATAGAAATCATCACAATCATCATGTTATTAACAAGTTAAGAAAAATAATAATTCATATCCTATTGTTCTTTGTAGTTTATCCTCTTCATAAACATATTTGAAAAATAATTTTATATTTATTAAATATGTTATTAAAAGGTAATATTATCCTTAAATTGACTTTGTAAATAAATAATGAAGCCCCAAAAATACTAAAACGTAAAAAATGAATTTTCGATTGACTCATCATTCCTATCATCTAAATAAATATAACATGATACCATGATTAATAAATAAAATCAAATTTTTTATTATTAATAAATAGGGAATGTGTACATAAACATTTATTTAATTGAAGTGGATACATTATTAAAAATGAAAAAAAAATCACATGTTTCGTCTTCTTATATCTTGTAACCAATTACTAAATTAATCATAACATAAAATTTTTCCATTAAAGTGTCATGAATTATTTTTTAAAAATAATATTGGATCTTTAATTAATAAATAATATTATACATGTTTTACTACTATGTTTAGAACATGAAATTCATGAACTAAATAGTTGTTTCATCACGTAGGATAGCATACTTAAACATGAAAAAAAGGTTATATGAATTTACATCTATAGTTAAATACAACATGACCAATACTTACAATGGTTGGACATTATAAATATAAGTTACTAAATATACTATATGATGATGATTTTCCAATGGGAATGTTCATAACAATATGTAAAATTGATTTCAACGTTTGACATGATTCAAATAATAAACTAAAAGTGTCTTTACATGTGTGACATTGTTACTTAAGTACTAATTTTTTTCAACAATAGAACGTGAAAATCATTTAAATGGTATCACATCCCAATGAGTTTCCAAAATGAATGATTATCATTTTAAAATAAAATAAAACATTGAATATCCTTCTCTATTATAGTTGTTAACATATGCCTACCATATATATTGTGAATAAAGAAAAATAAGGGAACGTAACATCCTAAGTATTTATATAATATAATTTTTTATTATCAATTAATATAGATAATCTAGATATTAATTTTTCTTTAAAGTGGATTCTATTTCTGATAGCATACAAGATAGTTAATAATGGGTTTCCCAGAAATCTTATGTTGGACCTTAGACTGAGTTATACCGCAAAATAATAGATTATTAATATTGTTATTTTAAATGGTAGTAATCACCTAGACATTGTATTGGTCGGAATGAACATAACTAACAACATTATGTTTATTAATTTTTATAAAATATTTTTATTTTCTTCAAATAAATTTCATGGCATTAAATTATTAAGAAATGATCTTTTAAGCGTAAAATCACCAATTTTTTAAAATGTATTTTTACCGCCTATTGATGGTGAACATTTTTAAAATATAAATTTCAGAATTGTAATAATTTATTTTTAAAAAATTAACCTAATTATTTTTAATAATTATATTAATATTAACATTGGTTGAATTTTGGTATTTTTCCTAACAATATTTATTTTTTAATGTATAGTATAAAATAATGCATTTTTTTCAAAACTACTTTTTTCAGATTTATTTATATAGTTTGGTTATACTGTTAATTATATTCAAAGTATAATTCAACAATTTTTTATAATTTAATTTATATATTTTCATTTTAATCAATTTTAAATTGAAATTGGTTAATAAAACATTGTGAACTTTTGATCGTTTTTAATTTCAAAAAATAATTCATTATTCTGTCAAGGTAATTAAATGTTTAATTTAAATTTAGTCACTTTTTTGAATTGAATATTCAAAAAATGAACTTCATGGTTTTAATAAGATTGAAAAATTTGATCTAATAAGATCAAAATAATTTTTATTAAATAATAATTATAGTATATGTTTTATCAAGGTTAAAGGTAAATCAAGGAATTAATGGTAAAATAATATTATAATAATATAAAACTATTAAAAAACATGTCCAATTATTATTTAATGATTTATTGTCATCCCATAAAATCCTTGGTCCAAAATTGTAGCCCTTATAAGAAACTTGGAGGAGAAAGGAGATTTATAACATTTAATTTAATGTAAAGGTAAATATGACATAAATATGTCTCTCCTTACTAAAAAACGTAATATGGGAATATATAAGTGATATATTAGATAATTAATAGTACATATAAATATAAAAATATTTCATAAATCATTATAATTTATTATTATTTATTTGGACAAAATAATTAAATGATATATCGACACAATAATGATACAATAATGTATTTATTAATGAAAGAATCAAATAAATGATAATTATAATATAAAAATAAATATATATTAAATAATTCTATTCCATACATGAATTTTATAGATAAAAATGATATGTTAGGAATTAATAAATTTTTTATTATCCAATGAATGCTTTTTTATGTTTTTTAAAAAAGTCATGGAATGAATTGTGTCAAAATTGACCTAATTCATATTTTAAAATATAAAATATATTCCTAAAGGATAAATAAATTATAAAAAATTTAATATTCTTCCAAAAATATTATATAACTCCTAATAGGTCATTAATGACTTATTTATTGGTCATTTTTTCATGATTTAGTAATTTTTTTAACTCTGACTGTTTAAATTACATGATAAAATAATAAAAGGTAAATAGATAAAACAAAATTATAAGGATTAAAAATTATTAAAAACATGACTAATTATCATTT
Organism: Viscum album; assembly: GCA_963277665.1. Taxonomy (NCBI): domain Eukaryota; kingdom Viridiplantae; phylum Streptophyta; class Magnoliopsida; order Santalales; family Viscaceae; genus Viscum; species Viscum album. The sequence continues at coordinate 1,463,992,097 of OY728146.1, read as the reverse complement.
TATGATTTTATTTATACCCATAATTATAATTTATTCTAAATAATTTATCTTGGACTCATTTAGATTCTAAATTTTATTTATATTAATTTAATACTTTATTAATTCCCAAGGTCCCCTCCCCTCTCCTATAAAATGATACTCACTCATCTCTATTACTCACACAGAAAAAACATACATTTAGTCCATGGTATTAAAAACCTATTAAAATAACCAATATCCACATTATTTAGGCATTATATTATGTAGAACACCCTTTATAGAGGTTTTATGGTGTTAATAAAGGTAACCATCGGATGGAAAGTTAATGTTTTAATTTAAGTGTTTCTATTTTATTTTTTCCTCCACTACCATCAAATAATCTTCACCTATGATGAAATAATAACTAATGTATCCAAAATATACTTAAATTTGATTCTTTTTATATTATCACCTAAATCCATATCCACTTCCATAAAATGGGAAAGTAATTAATCTTTGTGTGTACGTGTAAACTGTCACCTCTATGAAACTATATAATTTATTTTCCATAATTGTCTTTCAAGACTACTAATAATGAAGGAATTGATGTTTTTAATGATTTTTATGACTTATTAATCAATATAAGATATTAATATATCAATTATGTTCTTTATTTCAATGAAAAAAATGATAACATCATTCATGCATATGTGTGAACTACCACCTCCACTAAGCGATGTGAGTAATTTTTATTCACCACATAAATTTTATGATATATATAAATATATATAATTATTTATTATGATGTTAATAATTTTATGATAATTCTGTAAATATAAAATAAAAATTACATTATTTCCATAATTATCATTGAAAAATGGAATCGTTGCTCATCCATAAGTACAACCAACTATCTACATGATTAAAATGTTGTTCATTTTTAATACCATTAATAAATGGTTTGATTTAATTGTATAATTGATGTATAAAAGTGATTATTATGTCATTAACATTATTCTTTATATGATGGACTTAATTAGCACATGGTCTATTTACATCATAAGAAGATCATTTTGACTCAAGTACCAAATATCAACAAAACATCCGATAAGAAATTAAATAGTTTTCTAATTTTTAATAGATTGTAATAAGATATATAAAAAGAAAAAAATAAGAATAAAATTCTCAATAAAATATAAATTAACCTATGTTTATAATCAGGAATATAAATATTTTATGTGATTAGTCAGACTCAAAGTAAGGGACTCCATCTCAATCTCGTTTCATTGAGACATATTTTGATGTTATACACCACCTTCATTTTATACAGTGTATAATAAACTCCATTGACATATAATTTCAATCAAATATTCTCAGATGGAATATTTTTATATGATTTTTTTACTAAATGACAAAAAAGAATATTTATTTAATGTATACAATGACATAGACTTTTTTCTAAAAGGGCCATTATTTGATGTTTGGATTCATATACTAGTTGTAATATATTCAAAAAATAATAAATAAAATATTCCCTTTTCAAGTATTTTGGTACTAAAAAATGATTTTAAAATGTATTTATTATATCAATATCAAGAAATGATATCTTTTGAATGAAATGTATAAATGTTTTTTTCCATTATGAAAGATTTATGTGTTCAGGTTATGTTTTTGTACATGGGAATTTATTATGTATACGGTTGGATCTGTAAAACACTGAGCAAGGGTGATCCAATGATAGATATCCAATGCATTGGGTAATGAGATGAAGATTAACTATAAGGTTTCTCCTAAGATATTTATAGCATATAATGTGATTGGTATTTAAAAAGAAACCATGAATGTTACCCCCTATATAGCCATGAAATCTAACATGTTAATATTATATGGATTCTAAAAGATACCTATATGATTTATCATTCTTAGTAGTTATTTTGATGAACATTCTTATTTCATGAGTTATTTTAAAGAATGTATGTTTTATGGGTAAAATTAATTATTTTTTAAAAAAATCATGAGTTTAAAACATTCATGGATGAATGGTTTAATTCGTTATTTTATATCCCTTAATTAGTTTGTTGGGATAATCCCATGTTTTTGAAATTTTTCCGAAGGTTTTAAGGAATATTGTGAGAAATAAATTATTCAGGTTGAAAGTTATGAAAGTTTTTATCATGATTAATATAGTATTGTTTTATTTTAAAGAGATTCATTTTCTGAAAAAATTGACATTGAGTAAAAGTGTCTACATTGTAGTAGTTGAGTTGTTGTATAGTAGTTATTGAATAATAATCTAAAACTATAAACATAAAAATATCCTCAATTATAAAAAATGTATATTCTTCACCTTACTCATGATTTTGTAATGTTTATGGTTGGGTCCTTATAGTTTGTATTCGATTTCATTTTTGATAACATTAGGGGTTAGGATATTGTGAAAATAATATATAATAATTGTTTTTACCATATTTTAAAATTTAAATGATATAGAAATTAATGATTACTATGATGATTCTTCAATGAAATTTTTGTTCATAATAGTTTTCAATAGAGGTAACAGGTCATCTGTGCTGGGACGACATCCATAGGTAAACAACATTCCAATTTAGCAACATGAGATGGTCAACATCGGAAGTGGATAGTTTTTTGTAGTGATGATGCAGTTGAATTAGGCTATAAATTATGTTTTTATCTTTCCATAAGATCATCCATTTCATCCATAGGGTTTTATGTCAATAGTGGATCATTTCATGAGGCAAAACCCCCCATCATTCAGAGAATCATATAACCCCGTTTTAGATGAAGTGTGTATTACAACACTAGAAATGATTTTCATTGTCCTAGGGTGTTTAGAAAATCAAAAGGATAGAATTTTTATTTACCATTTTGAAAGAGAAGTTTAGCATTGGTTCTCGATGGTTAAAAATATTATTGAAAATGACGATAATTATGCTCATGAGTCGGATGAATTAAAAAATATGTTTATTGAGAAATATTTTCCTATTGTGGTTCATCCTAGGGAGGAAAAAATATATTAAATTGAAGCAGGAGGATGACTCAAGGGATTCTTACATGGAAAAATTCACTCGACTGTAATGGTACACTAAAAATTTGATACAATATATTGATATTAAAATAAATCATTTTTACTCATGATAAAATCTAAATTATCAAAGGGGGATGGCTTATCATTGGTTCAAATGTTTTGAAAAAAAATTCAATATCTGAAGAAGGTTGAAATAGAGTTTTCAAATGATCATTTGTTCATTAAAAAATAATAAAAATATTACGTTGAGGTCGAAAGTGAATGGGAAAATTCTTCAAAAAAATTGATGGTAAGATATTTGAGTTTAAATTTAGTGTAAATCATGGAAAAAACACATTGGGGAAAGCCTATTGATTTATGGTATGAGAATATGATGTGGTAAAATAGGACATAAGGATCATAACTGCACTTAAAAATATCAAGTTAGTGGTAAGACGAAATCTAATTTATTGTTATTTAAATGATATAAATGTTACAAGATGAGTGATTTGAAAATGATTTATCGATGAATAATTTGAATAATGGGAAGAAGTCAGGCTACAAGCAGAAAGGTTTGGTGAAATCCATTGAAACTACTTTAGTAGTTATTAGGACATCAAATGAAGTAGTATCAGTTACATTATTTGTTTATTCAGATTATTCCATTGAGTTTTTTTCTCCATGTTCTATACATTCTTTCATTTTTGAGAATTTTTTTTAAAACTGGAAATTCCAACTCAAGAAATGAATCCATATCTTATGGTAAAAACAACTGAGCGAAATGTTGGGGAAAAAAGAAATAATTATAATATTACTATCCTTATATATGGAAATAATTTACCTTCAAACATTGTTATTTTTCCTCATGTTATGTTTGAAATCATTCTTGTCATGGATTGGCTTTTTTATACTATGCTAATATTGAATATAGTTATAAAGAGGATACTTTTCAGAATGATTTTTTAGTTTGTGAACAAGAATTATCCCTTACGATTGATAACATATCAGGGAGATGAGAAAATATTAAAATATGGAAATGAATGTCACCATGATCATATTCTTTAAAATAATGGAACTGTTCAGATTAATTATGTGCCAGTGGTAATATAGTATCCTGATTCATCTTGATATGATTTTATATGTATTAAACCATATCAAAAAGTATAATTTAATGTTGACTTAATTCCTAATGCTAATCCAATTTCAGAACCCCCTAATCAAATTACTCAAATTGATCATTTAGAGATGAATAATCAATTGTATGGTTTAGTAAATAATGGTTTCATTTGACCTTGTACATAACCATGGGGTGCTCTTGTATTGGTTGTTAAAAATAATGATGGTTCAATGAGAATTTTTATTGATTATAGTTATTGGAAAACATCTCTATTAAGAACAAAAAACCATGGCCTCATATAGATGATTTGTTTGATCATCTCCCGAGAACACAATATTATTCAATGGTTTACTTGAGGTCATGGGACAATTAGTTGAATGTAAAAGAATAAGACATTCTGAAGTCTTCATTTCATACTAGATATGGCCATTATTAATTTCTAGTCATGATGTTTGGATTTTTGTAATACACATGTTATATTGATATATATTATGAACAATTTCTTCCATGGGTTCATGGATATATTTTTTCGTATTTGTTAAGGACATTTTGATATATTCTAAAAGTAAAGGGGAGAATGAAAGAGATAAAAAGTTTATTTTTATAATCTCAAATGAAAATAAATTTCATGGTAAAATCAGCAAGAGTTAATCTTGGTTACAACAAAATTTCATTCCCTGGTCACATTGTACATAAATATGGAATAACGTTTAGTCATATTAAAATTATTGGGATTGAATAATGGACATGGCCCAAAAATATAGCAGGGATTCATAGTTTTTTTGTGTTTATAAAGCTATTACCAATGGTTTTTTGAATATTTTTCAGGGTTATCTAACCCATTGATTAAGTTAACTAAAAAAGGTGATAATGTTATTTGGAAAAAAGAATGTGATGATTGAAAATAATATAGTTAAATTATATAGTTATAGGAATACATTCTACAAATGGTCTATTTTTTATATAGTTATGCTAAATTGAAAGGATGTGATTATTTCATAATGAAGAATGATCTTGTAATTTTTTAGGATTCACGTTAGTTGAAACCTCATGTGTTAAATTACCTTACACTTGATTTGGAAGTAAATTTTGTTGTTTTATCTTTAAAAAATTGTAGGATTCATCTATATAGAGTAAAATGTAAAATATATGTTGACCAAAAATGTTTTAAGTATATCTTCACTTAGAAAAATTGAACATGAGGTAGAGATGATGGTTGAAACTAATCAAGGATTATTATTTCCTGATTCATTAGTGTCATGGAAAAGTAAATAATGTGCCCAATGCTTTGTGTAAAAAAAAGTAATGATACATTAACCATGTTATTTTTGTAACATGATCCATTGGTTAATGATTTGGTGAAATTTTTATTTGATGTTGTCGGTGACAAAAATCTCTCTATTCAGTTTCAGGTTTTATTGTAATTATCTCAATCAGACAGAATTAAAAATACACTTAATGAGGACATGTAATATTTAAAAATGGTATAATCAATTAAATAGTGTGAGGTTCATGAATATCAAATTTATAATTATTATTTTTAGATTTCGGAAGATATTATGGGCACACTATGATTCACATTTCAAGTAAGAGATGTAATGTGAAGCTCGTAGTTCACTAATTTTAATTTATCTTGGAAGTACTATGATATATTTAGACCTTAGGCAGTATTATTGGTGTGAAGGAATGAAAAGAGATATTTCTGACTTTATTATGAAGTGTTTGACATGTTAGAAGGTTAATATAGAGATGAGGATTTTAAAGTAGATGCTTCAACCTTTTCTAGTTACAAATTGGAAATGGGAAAATATATACATGGATTTCGTAGTGGGATTATCAAATACATCTCTAGGTAATACCACAATTTGGGTTACTATTTATTGATAGACTAAATATTCTAATTTTATTTAAATTCAAGATAAAATTTCTCTTAATATACATTCTCAATTGTATCCTAATGAGATACTGATGTTACACTTATTTCCATTATCTCTTGTATCTGATCATTATCTGCGGTTTAGTTCTATCATTTAGAAAGGCCTTCATAACACGTTGGGTATGGATTTAAAATTTAGTATAGATTTTCATGCAAAATAATATGGGTAGACATAATAAACAATTAAAACCATGTGGATATGCTATGTTCTTGTTTAATGTATTACAATGGAAGTTGGGAAAAACTTCTTTCTTTGTTTTATTTTTCTTATATTAATTGTTTTCGTTCCACTATACAGATAGAACCATATGATGAAATATATGGAATTTGGTGTTCAAATCCATATTTTTTGTATGATTTTCAATAAAGGAAAATGATGGGACCATATTTTTTATAAGATATGGAATAAAATGTTCAATTTATTTAGAGACACATGACGACAACACATAGTTGGAAAAAATGTTATGTGAATAACTAGAAGAAGAATATTTTTTTTATGAGATCAGTATTTAATAAATATTTTCCATGGAAACGTAAGATGAGTCATTATAATAAGGGTAAGATGAGCCCATGGTTTATTTGATGATATGAAATCTTAGTGAATCTTTTTTTAGTTTTCTACTAAGTGGATTTCACTTTAAATTTTTCCTAGACACACAATGTTTTTCATGTTTCAATCATAAGACAGTATATATTATATCAATCTTATGTTTTGAGTGTAGAAGTGGTTCAGTTTGAAGAGAATATTTTTTATGATGAGAAAGTAGTATTGAATCATGAAAAAAGAGAGATTTTTCTTTGTAATAATTTGATTCATCAGGTTATGTTTTTTTTGGAAAAACTATATGGTTCATGAGAAAACATGAGAACAGGAATGTACTATAAGGGAGAAATACCTCTAATTGTTGGATAAGTAAATAAAATAATGAGGAAACAACTTCTAAATAGAAGGAAGGATGTAACATCCTATGTAATTATAGAAAAATACAGTTCCAAATAAATTAATAATTATGAATAGGATATTAATTTTAATTTGAAGAGGATTCAATGTTCTATAGAATACTCAACATCAAATAATGTGTTTTCTCTGAAATATTTTGTTGAACACTAGACTGAGTTATACAAGAAAATTATACATTATTAAAATTATTATTTTAAATATTAGTAATCACCTAGCCTATGTATTGGTTGGAATGAACAGATCAAATTAATTTATGTATACACATGTTTTTAAATATGTTTACTTTCATCAAATAAATTTAAAATAAGAATAAATCCAAAATGATCTAAAATTTTAAAAAGTAGTTTCACCACCAATTGGTGGAGTGATTTTTAAAATAAAATTTTTAAAACATTTATATGTTATATTTTAAATAATAACCATATTATTTAGAATTTGAAAATTCAAATATACTTTGGATGAATTTTGGAATTTTTTGAATAACATTCATTTTTAAGGAATTCATAAGAATACTGCATTTTAATTCAACACTAGTTTTTTTGTTTGATTAATTTATATAGATTAGATATCCATTTAATTGGTTTTCATTTATAATTAAATAAATTATTATAATAAATACAATTTAGGTCATCAGAATTAATTTAAAATTTAACTTGGGAATTACAACTTTGAGAACTTTTGAACGATTTTACATTAAAAACATATTTCATCAATCCGTCGATGGGATTATTTTTTGAAAATAATTTTGATATATTTAGTGGATTTAATCTCTAAAAATTGATATACATGGTTGTAATAAGTAGAACAAATGTGATCTAACAGGATCAAAATATTTTATGTTGAATATGAACTTTTGTATTTTATTTAGCACGGTTAATGGTAAATCATGTAATTAAATGTACAAATAATATTATGATAATATAAAACTACCCTAACACATTTCCTAATATTATGTGATGAGTTATTTTAGACCAAGACAATCCTTGGTCCGAAATGGTGGCCTTTGGAAGCCACTTGGTTGTGAAAATGACCTGTATAGCATTTAATTTAAATTAAAGGCAAATATGTCATTAATATGCCTCTCCATACAAAATAAATTAATATGGGATTATATAAGTGATATCTCTGACAATGAATAGTAAATATAAATCTAAAAGTATTTCATACATCATGGTAATTTATTTATATTTTTTTGGTAATGAATAATTAAATTAAATTGGGATACAATGATTTTGTAGTAATTGAGTTATTAAATAACAAATCAAATAAGTGATATTAATAATATTAAAAAATTTAACATAAAATATTTCATTCCATAAAATAGTTTTATGGATGAATATGACATGATAGTATATAATCAATGTAGTTTTTTCAATGGAATCAATTTTTATGATTTTTTAAAATAGTCATCTAATGAATAGTGTCAAAATTGACAAAATTTATAATTTAAAATATAAAATATTTAATTAAATAAAATAATTATATAAAACTATGACTTGGGGAAAAAGTAAATATAACTCTATAAATTTAATTTATGACTCATTAATTGGTCTTCTGGTATAATTTGGAAATTATTTTAACTCTCAATGTGTAAATTACTTCATAAAGGGTAAAAGTTAAAACATAATTATTTCAAAACAATTACTTGAATCATATTTAATTATTATTGAATGATTATATTTTTACCAATAATATCCTATGATTCAACAAAATCTACTTGGACCCATTTTTAATCTAATGTGAATTTTTATTAATTTATTATTTTTTTAAAAACACAGTGTGCCCCTCCCAAATCCTATAAAAACACACATTCCTATCTATTAATCACATGTAAAAACAATTTGTTTCAACCAATGTCTACCCAAAACCATTACTATAATAACTCCCCACATTATGGAGGCATTATATTAGGTATAACAGCCTTTATAGTTGTTTTAAGGTGTTATGAAATGTGATAACCTGAAAGAAAGGTATTGTTTTTTTATGCGTTTCTATATTATTTCTTCTTCGACTAACTTGATACCTTATTTTCCCATAATTAAATAATACATATAGTACTGTAAAGATAAGTATTTTTTTAATATTACCACCCAAATAATTCTCTAATTCCATAAAATTGGAATGGAATTAATTGTCTGTGTGTACGTGTGAACAATCCCCTCCACGAACTGATATATTTCGTTCTCCATAACCATAAATCAATACATGTTATAATTATGGAATTAATTTTTTTATGAGTTTAATTACATATTTATCATTATAATTAATTAATATATCAATTATTTTCTTAAATTCTGTGCATAAAAAATGATAATGTCGTTCGAGCGTACATGTGAACTATCACCTCGACGAAGCAATGTGAATCATTTTTATTAATCACATTATTTTTATGATGTATATAAGTATATTTAAATGATTATAATGATTTTATTTACATAATGAACTTTCTAGAATGATAATATAATAATTAACTTATTTCTATAATGATCGATGAAAAATGGAAAAGTTTATCACGCATACGTATGGCCTACATTCTATATGATTATAATGTTGTTCATTTTGCATACCAAAAATAAATAGTTTTATTTAAAAGTATAGTTGAAGTATATACATTATTATAATTTCAATAATTTTATTTTGGAGATGTTGTGTTTATGGAAAACATATATTATTGACACCATAACAAGTTGATTTTTGATTCAAGTACATAATATCAACAAAACAACCGATATGAACAAAAATAAATATATATTTTTTAAAACATGATAATAAGTGATATAAATGGAATAATATACTTGAAAAAAGAACTCAAGAAAATGGAAATTAACCTAATTTTATTATTTAGGAATATAAATATAGAATGTGATAATACGGAATCAAGCTATGGGAGTTCATCTCAATCTCCATTCACTGTGGAATATATTGATGTTATACACCACCTTTGTTTTATATGATGTATAGTCCACCCATTTTAATTTTAATTTTATTCAAACTTAATCAAAAATAATCTTTTTATATGATTTGTTTTATTATATGAAAAATATAATTTTTTAAAATATATGTGGTGGAAATGAATTTTATGTCACTGTGACAATTATTTGATATTTTTCTTCCTCTAGAAGCAGATTTGTTTTTAAAAGAAAAATAAATACAATTTACCTTTTCTAGTACATTTTAATTGAAAATGTTTTTGAGAAAGGATTTATTATATTAATATCATGAAATTATAACTTGTGAAAGAAATGTGGAAGTGTTATTTTTTCTTTTATGAATGTTTTATGTGTTGTACTTATGTATTGGGTTTTGGGATTTGATTTTGAATATGGGTGGTTTTATAATAAAGTGAGGGTGGGTGAGCATATGATAGCTCAACAATGAATTGGGTAATGAGCCGTAGTTAAATGATAATGTTCTACTATGTGAATTAAGGAATCTGATGTCATGGGTATTCCAAACATAACCATGATGTTTACACCATATATATCTATAAAAACTACATTGTCAGTATAATATAGATGCCACAAGTAAACATTATGAATTACAATGGCAATGATATTTTTTCTAGAATGTTATCACTTGATGAGGTTTGTTAAGGAACTTATGTTTATGAGTGAATGGTGTGGTTTTTTAAAAAAAACTTATTTTTATAAACTATTCTTGGAATAATAGTTTAATTCCTTATTTTATATCCCTTTCTGAGTTGTTTTCTCTAATCCCATGTTTTTGAAATGTTTTCCATAGTTTATAAGGATGGGTAATAGAAATTAATAATTCATGTTGAATTATATGAATATTTTTAGCAATTAAATAAAAAATCATGTTTTATTTTATAGAGTTTCATTTTGTGAAAAAATTATGTAGTGGAAGTATGTACATTATAATATTTTCATTGATGTGTAATAGTTATGGAACATTATATAAACCTCTAAACATGAAAATATCATCAATGTGAATGAATGTAAATTATTCACAAAAAACAATATTATGTAACATTTATGATTAGTGCCTTATATGAAATGTCATTGATTTTATGATGTTTAATGTTAAATGTAAAAAATTAAAAATAAATATTTCAATAGTTATTCATGGAAAGTGAGACAGATTTGATTTAGAAAAATTAATAATAATACTATCAATTACATTTGGTAATGTTGTTTTACTTGTAATAATTCTGATGAAAATCGAATATAAATTTCCACAATTGTAGTAAATTCTAAAAAACTCTTACAAGATAAAAATTTATTAGAACTAAAAACAATAATCTTGAAAAATATTAAGGATACTGTTATTCATTTCTACATTTTAAATTTTATTAATTAAGTACCAAATTTGTATATTTTTTGTCCATAATTTTAAAAAATTAATATCTTATTAAAATATTTAAAATAATTTTTCTCCCCGTGATTGTGTTTCATCATGAACGAAAATGAATTCTTATATCATCATTGTCAATAGGGAGTTTAAAATGACTACAAATAGATTCAAAAGAATCCTTTGAACATGGTAGTATGAAATATAATAAAAAAAATTATTATTTTTTCAATTATGATATGTCAATTTCAATAAAATATATAATTAATTATTGAATAATATGTCAAAACATTCTTAAAATTGAATAGAATTATAAAATAATTTAAAAAATAGTTCATGAAGGAGTATCACCATTTTAATATATATTTCATTACTATATGACTGATTAAACAATCAACACTATTTCATTCGAGACTATAACATAAGAACATTAAATTAAACATAAATAAACCATGAATATGTAGTTCATTAAATTAAATTATTTTTATGTTATCAAATCCACCTCAATAAATCAAAAACCCATCGTGACACCTGTATCTCTCATGAGACAATACACCACAAAAAGTATCAACTTTGTCTTCTTGAATATGCTACCGCACAGTAGTGACCTGAGATGGTGGGATGCATGACCTCATGTGTTGTTCCACATATGTCTGAGGCTACCAAATAGTATCAAGGGAATAGAATTTTTTAGTTGGGAGGATATATATATCCATGGAGTAAGATACATCATATATATATAATAGATACATAAAATAGATTGATTACAATATATGTCAAATATTAAGAACAATTTAGAAATAGATGAAGATGTATGAACAATTCACTAGTTATTAATGATCTAATAAAATACTAAATATTACCATACATTAGATGATGATGTTGTCATGTAACTATAATTTAGTAAAATATGGTTACATGGTAGATGGAATATAGTTTAATACATTCTACAAAAAAAGTATGAGAAGGGCAGGAAAGATGTAAACAATGCTGTGAAGCATGGAAGACGTCATGAGTGGAAAAATACCTATAAAGTAATAGAGACTCATAGGATAAAATTTCGTCTCAATCCAATATCTCAAAAAGTATATGAAATTGTAGTGATACCTTCTATTTTCTATGTATACTTTTATTTCCATGTCTCTGTGATACCCATAAGAAAACATGTTATCCAAACATAAACACGAGTGGTCGTCAATAGTGATTCATATATGATTTATATAAAAACTATAATGTAAATAAAAAATTACTTATAAAATGAACCAAATCTAAATTATACTACATGAGATGAGGACATAGTATTTCTACCTCTCATACCTCTAACTATCACAGGGGTGAATATAATTGGCATCCATATAAGGATTCATACAGATCCATCTAAATCATCTCTTAGTAGAAATTTTTATATTGAGACTCGAAAAGATGAATATTATTCAACCATTAACCACTAAAATCATGGATGAATTATCATACAATGTCATCTAATACTTTTATATTCTGTTCCATCTATCCTTAGGTCATAAGATGAAAATATATGCATAGAAATGCCTTGGTACCCATAGTTCTCTATACCCCCTGCCAGAACCTCGATGTGAAATGACAATCCCGATCTAATGTGATAAAATAAGGGTCTTCGTCCAGATATGTAGTCTTATTAACATAAATTATTCAAATATAATAAACATAGAAAGTCTCCTTGGTAGGAATGTAGTGGGATGCATTCATCAGTCAATCCATAACTACCCAAACAATGTCCCAACCACAAGGAAACTATGGTAACCTTGATAAAAAATACATTTTAACCTATTAACATTTAAATTCTATGACTAGATACAAAACTAATAAGATATTATTCCAATGTTTCTCACATTAAACCAATAAAAGGGGGCACATATAGTTGTAAAATATGTTATCTAATGTTTCATCCCATGCTACTGATAAAGATGAAACATATAACAATAGTTCTGATGATTCATGAATACATTGTCCACTCAGAAGTAACAGACCCTATAATTAGTTCCAATATCATGTATTCTTGAACCCATACATGTCCATGTATATATATGATTTCATATCCATAAACTAACCAATATAGAAGTGGGTCCTCCAAAGAAATAATATCCCGTAGAACCAATCCTTCAGGATTTGAATAGTTTATACTCTTCCCCCTATCGATGAGTGAAATCGAAACTGCTAAGGCTACAATAAAATGATTCTCATGACTCTTGTGAAACTCCAAATTCATATATGAGAGATTGACATCAATTTATATTCATCACTAGTTTCCTAGTGTTCATGTTCTTGACCCATCTAGCTCAGTTCATTAGTACCTGCATTGCCATTTCCCAACATAAATGGAAATAGAATGAGATAATAAGGATGGTATTAAACACACCATCACTATCTTAGATTCATGTAATTTTTCATAATTATATATTTTACTCTCTTTGTGTCCGTATACCCCATAAGGAACTCTCGCACTAGATATTGTCTCCAAAAATGCAACACATTGACAACTGTTGATGGATCAAGGTCTTTTTTAGGTAATTACACCCATTGGGGTATCAAATATTGACTCCCATATGAAATGAATCAATGAACATTCCTCAGTAAATCACCCACCCTTATTCAAGACGCATCACAAAACACTATATAGCCTATACCAATCATTGGATTTTTTTGAATTTGGGCCACTGTAATCCTTATTTTTATATTTTTAAAGGACTTATCGCATTCCTTATTCCACAACAACACCGCACCAATCATATTAAATATTTTAAGAGTAGTTTATAATAAGAATATTTCCTTTATGAAATTCAACTAATATCTCTCATGCCCCAAAACACATTGAATATCATACACCTTCATGGGCTGCTCTGAGGAAACTAGAGCACTCACATTCTCTCGCATAACATTTAATCCTGATTCCAATATTATATGACCTAAGAAGTAAATTTTTTTGATATAGTAGTGGAACATATCTATATTATCACATGGTTTATTATCGCATAGTATATTGAAAAAAATCTATAAATATTTATCATGATAGCTAAATATATGAGAATAGACCATGATGTCAGCCCGAAAATCAATGAAAATAGAATCTATAGAGGGTTGGAAAAACAATTCATCCCTTCCATGAATTTTTCGGGATTGTTAACAAGAGTAAAAGGCATAAATAGTTTTATATATAGCCCATATAGATGCAATATAGTTGTATGGGATACATCTAAAGGGTATAATCCCATGTGATGATATCATAATCATAGGTAGATCTTCAAGAACACTCTAGATCATTGTAGATGCTGAAAGAGATCATATATTAGAGAAAATATATACCAGTTCTTAACCATAAGCTTGTTTAACCATTAGTAATTGACACATGTGAAAAGTGTCTCATATTCATGGGTTCTAAAAACTGTGGGTTAAACCTAATAATAAGAGTTGAGTAAGATAAAAACAATAGATTATAAATCCTACAACAGTATCTTGATCTCCTTGATATCAGTAGTTTCAATCAGTAATATAGTAATACAAATTTTTTCTTCATCGATGAATAAGTTAAATTTTAAACTCTATTTTTCTAAAAGAAATTATTCTAGAAACATCTTATTAAAACTCATCACTAAAACAATATACTACTTCAAGAATTTTTCTTCATATATATTCCCTACTCATCCAAATAAATTATAAAAATATTTGTGGTCAATTCACCTAGAATATTATTCTCTAGTGAAGCTCTACAATCTTATACACCCCATTAACCCTTTATAATATAACTACAACTAAATTTTAATTAACAAATACCCTACAATGATAGATTTCCACCCAAACATTATAGGGAAACAAATATTCTTCCACAATAATGAAATTGAATCCTGCAAGATCAAGGAAGAAGAGGTATAATATGGGCTAATAACAAACTACCTCAAGGGTAACATCAATAAATTTGTGTATTTCCTCATACGATACATAAAACAATGTATCCAAGATCATCACTCGACTGAAGTACTAAATATCATGGCTTGCACATTCCTTGATTGATAGAGATATACAATAGTGAGATGAACCAATATCAAAAAAGATGATAAAATAGTATAGGAAACTAGAATAGTACATTTTATCATAAATAGTCTTGAAATATGCTCATTTAGTATCATCTATAATGTAAGTAATTTAATGATATATGGCATTGTTCCATAACAACACAACCCTAATCAGGTCTACTCCATTGTTGTTAAAAACCATAAAAATTGATACCATAGCCAGGACCTCCACCCCTACCTATTTGGATGATGATACTCTATATCCTAATCAGGATTGCTGTAATATATCCTTCTCTAGAAGGTGTAGCTTGTGTGGATCATCTTTCACTAGAAACAGGTGGACCAGTTTTTGTCAAATCTAATAGATGTCCCATATACCCATAAGATTTACAGTCTAATGAGTCCCTATCACCCTATGAATTCACATTCCCCTACCATCCACACTGGTTCTATATCATAGATATACATATATTGGTACTCTCGTCTCTAGTACAATGAAGATAATCCTCAAGGGAATGATTCCATCTACCATAGTAACTACTATCCTTCCTCATCACTAAACCAATGTCTCTGATACTATTGGAATCTCTTAGTTTTATCATAGTTATAATATCACTATTTGAAATCATAAAAATATAGATAGATTAAGTAACTTTTCCTATGATTGGGAGGAAGACATGATCCCATCTTAGAAATGTAGTTCTCCTGATTGCTCCTTACAAACAAGAGGTGGTGAAAATAATTTCAAATAAGTAAAATGTGCAAAATTGTACATGAAGAAAATATCTCCCAACCCTATGTGAATAAAATATTTTAATTATATATCTCTCAATATATGAGGAAAAAGGTACTCGTTGAAGGTAGTCTGTAGTCTGACCAAACCACACCCTGATAATTACAATCTTGAGTTATCAAAACCAACAAGTTTTTATTGGAATCATGTATCATGTAGGTGGTAAGCTTGACCCCCGTATCTGGGGGGTTTCTATACATTAATGAATATATAATTTATGGCCTTAATAGAAGACTATACAGGCTGTGAACCAAAATCCCCTGAAACGATGGGATTCTTTTACAACTAGAACACCCACCTTAGCTCAATCATAATATCCTACAGTTGTATACAACACTTAACAAAATACATCAAACATAGTAATTTATATAGAAGTAGAGTGTCAAATCTGTGTTTTGAAGTAACAGGTAGTTCCCCATGTGGCACTAAAAGAGAGATCATAGATGAATTAGGTCCCACCACCTATTGATTGTGATCGTCACCACCATCTATGAACACAACTTGTGTAAATCGTGGTTGAATATCTCTCAAAATACAAATAACACTCCCCATAGATAATTAAATATAGACATATAAACATTATAAATGAGATAATATGTAAATGGGATCACTACTGAAGGTATACTCTGATAACTAACCAATTATAAATCGATGGTATTGGTAGGTTTTATGTTTTCATTTATTGGGGTTCCATGTAATCTAGGTTTAGTTATTATTAAATGAAATAACAACCCTTAAATTTTAGATAACCGCTCCAATGATTGGATACCATTTAATTTATAGGTCAAAATTTACTTTTTTATGTTTTCAAGGGAGTTTTATAAATATAAACAGGTTAAAGTAAATTTTTTTCATTCCTAGATAATAAATGTCTAAAAAAATTATTACATAAATCGACTCCCATTGAATTCAAATTAGTTCCATACAATTCGGTCTCATAATGTAACATGTAATATATGATGTCATCCCTCACCGTATTAAAATTTTAAATTCATAAGAGACCTTACATATCATAAACTGAATCTTTTAGTAACTCAATTGAAACCAAATATTTTCTCATATAACTAAGTAGACATAAATTACATGGTTTGGAAAAAGCTATTTATGATTCCACTGTCGACATATATGAGAGAAAACTATTTATATTGATGATGACACATTAAATAACCAATAAACTTACCCTATAAAATATGTAATCATCACAGGAATATTCGACAACCATTGATCACTCGACAATCACAAGAAACATAAGAAATCAAATAAATGAAGTGAACCTAAATTTATTCTAATGTGTAAGAAATATAAATTATATGTAATTATAATTATGCATGAAATAATATTATATAATTCACTAGAAAAGGGTAAAATATCTGTAATAATAATTACATATCACAATTCATGTTCATCAACTAATGCTGAAAGTATATCTACTATAATTGGTAAATGAGAACACAAATTTTTAATTCCCATCAAACATGGTATTTACATTAAATGTGGGTTATCTACTCATAGGAATGACTTGTAATGATGTTAATAAATGTTCCAAATATATTTTGTATATTATCGATCAATAAAAAAAGAATAGAAAAGTGATCTGATACCAGTATATGATTCTCAACCCAATTTCCCCATAATAATTCATCGGATCGTTGTGATACATATCCTCTGGAGCTCCTCCCCATATACTAGAGGTTATCTACTTAATTATAGGTCCTATGTTCTGAAAATGGAGGGACTATTCTCACATCTCATAGTATAGAACCATAGTTATGTAATAGATACATAAAAAATGGATAACAATACCAGAAGTATAGTAAATAATATAGAGAAATGGAAGTATATGTTTAGAAAATATACCATTTAATTATAATCAACTTAAATGATGAAGATTATAATATAATATATGATAATGTTTTCATCAATAAACAAAGAAGGAAATAAGGTGTACATGGTAGTTAGACTACCATGAAATACTTTCTATATTAAAGAATAAAAATGAGCAATGAATATTCGAGAATCTTGAGATCATGCTCAGTCATCGGTCAAAAAGTTTTAACATAATGAGAGAAACAGTGTTAGTTTTTCGAGGGATAATTCTTCCCCTTTCCCATTACAGTGATCATATAATCTTCCTTGGTTCAAAAAATAGACCATATAGGGTGTGAGATAATTCACTTGGACACCACCACCAATGTCTATATAATATAACCTATGAATATAAGTTGAATTGTGAGATGGTATATAATAATGAATAAAAGTATTAATAAATACCCAATACATAATTCAGACACAACTGGTGTATGATGATGTATTTATTTTATTAATTATGAATTAGTTCATATAGATTTTAATAATAAATATTCAAATGAAATGAAATAGATCATAATAAAAATGAAATTGGATTGAAGGTGTAAACATGGAATCATTGAAAACATAGTTAATTAATGATATAATTGTATCAAATGCATTCTGGATATAAAGTGGTCGATGTGTGATTCTAGAAAAAATGTATAACATAATATAATTTAAATAATTCTAATTGATTCCATGGTTCATTTTCATAATAATCTCAAGCTGTAAATGTTTTTTTCCCAATTAAGTGAATGCACGACTTTCCTTGTCCAAAGACATCTAGATGAACCTAAAGAGTGAATCAAAGGAATTATAATATTTATTTTGGTAGTAATTATAATCCATGGAACCGCACTGATGAATTCTAGTAATAATTCAATGACCATAATCCTTGGTGGGTATCTCCCATGGAAAATAGATCAACGAATCTGAATGGTGTTCACTAAATGCTCAAGGAATTCCCTTGAAAACCCAATGATGGATCATTTCTGACCAAAATAATTAATATATACACTTTAAAATAAATAGGAATTGTATAATTAAACCATTTATGCCTATATAGTCATTCTCCATGAAATATTCATTATTTTTATTCAATTAACCGATTCATTCAATTACTATTTTTTATCGTTGAATGGTGTATACGTGACCTGAAAAATAGCATCAAATAAACTAATAAAAATTTAATATTATCAATTTGATTCCATTCATTATTCATGATAATGTGAATATGGACATGCAACCAATTACCATTCTATTATATGATTAGGTAAAATAGATAAATATGCATAATGGCTTCATATTTTAATTAATTAGAATAATTATTATTCTAAAATAATTAACTTAAAATGGAAAGGTGATAATTGTATATAATATAAATGTTTCTTCTATAATCTATTGATTCTTAATTTTCAATCAAAAAAACATACAATTACAACAATCATTCTAGTACACATGATCGGTGTCTCAAATAATTATATCCAAGATCATAATGGCTAATAAAGGAAATACAACTAAATATGACAGATGTTGTTGTGGTCACAAATTTAAATGGAATTATGGTAATGTATATAATGGGTTGTGGGATATAAAAATATATTATAATAAATATATATGATTTTTAAGGTCAACACCAACTGAAACCGGAGTGCACATAAAGAAAAAATTAATAAACAACATGAAATCATGAAAAAATTCACAGACCACCTACCATAGGCCGATAGAACTCTCCTAATCTTGTATCAAACATTAGTTTGGAACATATATAGAGAAAATAGAATATGTGATAAATTCCATGAAAATATGAAATAAGTTCCAACAACTAAACAACAATGTTGATAAATAAAAATGTTCAAGGTGAATAATGTACATAAAAGTGAACATCTAACAAGATTAACAAAAGTAAAATCTGATTCAAGATATAGGAATGGATTCATGTACAAGAATGAGGAATCAATGGAGTTAAATGGGAGGAGTTATTATATTATAATAGATAATTAGGGGATTGAGGGTTGAGAAGAAAAATTTTGGTCTACCCCATTAAAAACACCCCATGACAGTTACACGATATGTAAATTCTTTGGAAATTGTGTAAAAAATGATTTCAATTACAAGGGAAGGTACATTACATGTTATGAACAAAACATAACAGGGTATTACACATCATGTATTGAATACCTATATTTTTTTGAAAACATGTTATGTTTTAAATACAAGTAATGAACATGACTTGCAACAAGCCTTCTCACCCATACTTCCTTCCCTCCAATAAAAAAACATCCCCAAAGAATTTTCACATATTTTAATCCATAAAAGGACCACAAAATGGTTTCCACTATACATTAATTGGATCCATACATGAAATAAAAATCAGGATATTAAGCACATCATCAATATTTTTTATTATTGAGGTATGGGAGTTAGATAATGCATGTACACTGTCAGAATATAAAATAAATACCACTAATGGGAAATGAAAAAAATGACTTATGGAACCAACTCTATAGAAGCACCAATACCCAAGTACGTTTTAATTATCGCATCCCTTGAATATCTCTAGTAATTCTAAAAATAGTTTATATATTTGAGGGTGATCATAAAATTTTAATCAAAGGGGTCATATATGTGACCACTCATTCATAAAAAGAAATTTAATTCTAATGTGCCAGTGGAAAAACAAAACATCCAAGAAGAACATAAATATGTTTCTATTCATTGGCATTCTCACTATGGGTCACTCACCTAATAAATCTTTTATTTATAACAATATAAGAAGAATCATATCAACAATAATTGTACATAAAATAACATAAAAATTATTGATGTGCAGATTCCATGATATTATATATCTAGAAATCACATCAAGACCATTTACCTTAACATAATATCATCCCAAGACTCATCGTAATGTGAAATACCCAACTCTTAATCTTGTCCAAAACCATCACATCCTCATACCCTCATAACCACTTCAGTAAAACAAGTATATTATGGTATCTTGAACATGAAATTTAGAAAACTCATTCACCATACCCATAAAACCCCTCCCCCCCCCCCCCCCACCATGATCCACCACATCCTCCAGTCAATCATTAAAAAACAATACTATATCTACAAAATATCATAGATTTTTTTCTAAAAATATATATGAGATGATTTTGTAGTGGGTAGTGTTATATGGCCATCTTCCCTCAATGGCCATTAAAATGGGGGAAGACACTAGGAACCCAAAACCATTGGGATTACATGTAACCCCACAAATCATGTTAGGGAATGTTGAAATAAAAAATGAAAAAAAATTATTAAATAAAAATCATTCAATAACAACCTATGTGTTCATAACAAGTGAACCAATAAGTACTACAACATCAAAATAAAATATCCCAACATCTGTAACTATTTACAGCTTCCCAAGAAGGACTCAATGTCCTCACTAGAAAATAAAATAGACATTGAAATTAATACCATCAGTAATGGAATATTCTATCCCATGATCATTATATTTTCCTCATTGTGCCTTCCCAATGTGGCTTTTCATTACCAAAGCTATAGCCCACATGAATCCCCCCAAAAAGGCCTCAGGATGGGAGAAACATCTATAACCCCAAATAATGTGGTGATTCACCACTAACCCAAATATAGTTCCCCATCTATATATAATAATGATACTCACTCAGTCATTAAAAATTATCCATTATAATCTATTTCATCCATAATTGATAAAAAAATATGGTAAAATGAGGAAACATTGTTGAATCGAGTTATACCAAATACATAAAAGAGGGGGTGAAGTAATACTTTAAAAATTCTTCTTGAATCACGATTATAATAGAGTCTATACTTTTATATTTATCTAGTTGTTTATGTAGTGGAAAATAAATAGTTAAAGAACTCAAGGATGTATAGTGGTTCATGGAATAGATGGCCCCTAGTCCACTCCACCAATGTTGTATTCCCCGAGCTTGGTGATTTTCACTATCTTTTCTTCTTATCAACAAACCATCCACAGCTGAGTACGGGCAGTTGATACCTTAACAAGATAAGGCTAAAAACAGAACCTTCTGGTTCATACACAAAACTGAATACACATCTTAGAACGAGAATCCAGTTACTAAAAATAAAATGAGTGTTGGTATTTAAATACTTTCCAATTGTTCTTCATAGTTTCAATAGCACACAACTGATAGTCAATAGACCCTCATATTCAGAAAGAATTATCTTCAGGTAGAATTAGTTCTGAGCCGATCCGGATGCAATATATATAGAATTAAATTCAGAAAATATATCAATAATGGATTCACAATAGATCTTCAAAGTATAAACAATAAATCTTCAATGTGTTTCTTCTTATTCAAAAAAACAGAGATCGCTAGATCATGGTAGCATCAAATTTGTGTGACTTGACTATCTTTGTAAACTGTAGTAGTGAAAAACTAAATGAATATTTCTTATAATATTTTCACAATGATACATTAAACACACTATAATTCAAAATAACACAGATATATATAATAAAGTCAATCGCTTTCCTTTCAAATTTAGATCCACAAAAGTCAACATTTGAATCGCGATATTCAAATGTTTGAATAACATGGAAGTCATAACTCTCCTAAATATTCGGTATAAAAATATCTTCTAAAATCGATCCATTGAATCATAAATAAAGGTTTTTTAATCTTTCATAGACGTTCTTTAAAATCGGGATTTTAATCAGGCTTAAAATCAGCCAGATAATCTTCATAAAGACTGGAATCTCTGACACCAAACGTAGGGTTGAACTCCATTACATACATTCGTTGAATGTTAGGTTAAAAGTGTAAGTTTGATCAGGAAATTAAGATTTGATGATCCCTTCTTCAAACGTAACGTTGATCTCAAACATAAGTTTGATCTTCTGTACATTTCTCTTCAACTTTTAAATGTATGGTATATAATCCATACTTTTATGAGCTTCTAAACTTAAGGTACATGATTCAATATAAGGTTGTTTACAAAAGTAAGGTTGGTGAACCATACATTTGAGAAACAAACCTGACATTCCATACTAATGTAGGGTGCTTCTTCCATACACTCCTAATATCCCAAACATAAGGTTTCTTCCAAACATATGGTTATTCTTCTATACTTTTGTCCAAAACATATGGTTTTTTAACCATACATTTCGGATAACCTGTAAGTGATAGATTTCATCCTTACGCTATGTTCCTCAATATAGGGTATGAATAGTGTTTCCAGAACCCAGTAATATGCTATAAATATTTATGAATACTTTATCAAATATTCCATGTGGATTAAACTTCATAAATTTAATTTTAAAATAGAGAAATAAATAATATTAATTTCTTGAAATATAATCAAAGTAAAATCATTATAGAAATAAATAAGTGTATTTTTGAACCTCAAAATCACCAAAAAAAAGATATAGTATTGTTCTCAATGATCTCCCCTTCATTAAATAGAGTGTTGGTGAAAACAAAACATGCTCTATAATCTACCCCTTTTTTATGATCACAAAATCCATGAAATAACCAATTAAATTATCTTACAAAATTAATTTCATATAATTTAAAAATTTCCAATTATAAAAAAAATTATATAAACTTAATCATTTCTTAATTTTTACATTATCTCCCCATTTATAATGTAAAAAATATCTCCTCATTTATAAATAAATAATTTTGTGAGATGTGTTTATCCATATTTCTCCCAAAATAATATGTTGTGTTTATACATATTTCTCCCTATTTTTTATATCAAAAATAATGATATAAGATGGAATATAACACATTTTAATTTTGCACTTAAACTCTAGTAAATGTTATGATAAACTATTTATGAATATCTAAATTTGGATTACTGGCTTTCTGACATAGACAGTACAATTAAAAAATTAATACATAAACATGGGATGATAATTTATTTTATTGATAATATAATCAAATGTACATTAAGGACAATGAGAATCAAGGTTTGGCTAAAAAGGTTTGAGAAATGGGTTTCAGTGCCACTAAATGATTTCTTTGAGCTCTAACATCTGCAGTCTCAACAATTTCATCATTCCATCACCTAAATAGACTATGAGATCCCTTCCTAATTGATTTAGATGGATGTCTTCAATCAAATTGACTCTAAAAAACTCATGTAACCACTCTAACTTCTCTATAAACAGATTGAGTGTCTCTGTGAATCTAAGAAAAAAACTCTGATCCATGGTTCTTCTGAGGTAAGTTGGTCAACTATATACTTTTGATTATCCAAGAGAATAGATAATGGGGAACTGTCACACTGTAAGTCCTGTAGTCTATCATTCTTATTTCTCATTACAACTATAATGGCCTAAAATATCCTTTTCATATCTGGCGAAGTTCCTTAGGTACCCACTTGACTATCCCTGAAAGTTGAAAATTGTTGCTTCATTAAGGTTCTAAAATATACCAAGTATTAATTCATTACAATTTATGATTTCAGTTTTCCAACTTCATCTAAAATTTCCTTCTTAATAACATCTACTTCAATTTTTGAAACTGAACTATCTTTTATGTTCTGAAACATCTTTCTCTTCTTTTCTAATGCTCTTATCAAAGATGCATTATCAGTTTTAACATTATTAAATTTTCGGATAAACTCTTCCACATAATCATTATCAGAATCAGAGGAACCTTGTTATTGATTCTTATTATGAGCATCCAATGGATTTAACAGAGCTAGAGGTAGGGATTCAGCATCTGACTTTTCTTCATCATTCCCCTATATTGGCTTCTCCGCTGATTTTTTCCTTTGAGTCCTTTCCTGACTCATCCACCAAAAAATCCTCACCAATAATTTCATTTTAAATTTCAT
Organism: Viscum album; assembly: GCA_963277665.1. NCBI lineage: Eukaryota > Viridiplantae > Streptophyta > Magnoliopsida > Santalales > Viscaceae > Viscum > Viscum album. The sequence goes on along the minus strand of OY728146.1, from coordinate 1,463,967,259 downwards.
AAATGTTCTCTTCTTGATTCATATTCATATGTAATTTCTCATCCTGACCATATTCGTCGTAGATTTCCTCCAAGACAGGTTCCTCTAATATAGGTTCCCCTTGAGCTAATTCTTCTTGAACAATTTTAGTAGTTTGTATATTTTCAGATCTATCGAATTCAAGTTCTCCATTCTTTTCAATAGTTGGATCCACAATTTATTTTTCTACATGAGGGGTCACCTCAATATGAGAAACTTTTGGTTGTGGAAATTCATGTACTGTTGATTCTCAAATAAATTTGTAGATTAGAATAGGTTCAGTTTCTCCAACATTTTATCGAATAGGTTCCTCATCAGCTTGATCCACTATATTCCTTCTCCTCTGATTCCCTTCGTGACTTTCCTCATCATAAGTTGCAACAAGTATCTCAAATAAAATTCTTCTTGAGGTTTCACTTACTATTGATTTCACCATTCCTTCCTTAGATTTAGCAGGTTTCTCCCCCTAAGCTGATTCCTGTTCTTCCTTAACTCCAATAGGCATCAGATTGCCTTTCATAGTACTTCATAAGTAGCCAATCTTCCTTAGAGTTCCAGCATTGAAAATATTATTGTGATGGAATCTTACTCTGGTATCTATTAATCTCACCATAACATATTTTAATAGTAATTTGGAAATTAATCTTTCATAGGGATAGAAGTTTATTCTAGCCTCTAGCTGGTAGCAGCAATTGAGATATCTTACCATATATCTCGAAAAATTCATCTTTATTTCACTCATAAGAAAAAATATTAAATACATGTCAGGACAAAAATGTTCTCTATCTTTGACATCCTAGGTGTTATCCCTGTTTGCATAAATTTAACAATAATCATCTCATCAGGTTCCAGATCCTTCACTAAAATTTTTATTATTCTTGTAGAACCAAATAAAAATTATATAAATTCCTCTAACTTATGTTCATTATCTCTAATATTCTTTAAATAAAAAAGATAGACTCCCTCATGATGGATGTATAATATTCTAGTTGTTTTCCATAGATGAAATTGAAAAATCAGGATCTTCATTTTTTGCACATATGGTGTCCCCAATATCCCCAAGACTGAATTGAACATATTTGAAAAAGTCACGATGCTTAGCCTTATATAGAATATTTGTAATTTCACCCCTGAATTCTTGCTCGAGATTTTGAAATGTGGGGGCTTTATGCAACGTTAGATCCATTTAATATAACCATTCTAGGACGATTGCTTTTCCCTGTAGAATCATTCATCCTATCATGCATTGACTCTTGGCATTAGAATCTTCTCCTTAAATGGTTCTCTTTTTCTTGTAAATTTCTATTTCAAAGTTCTGAAGGATCGAAGGTTTAGGGTTTCGACAGATTAGTCAAAGGTAGATGAAGGCGGTAAGGGTTATTTAGTGATTTGAATGGTTTTTTGAAAAATTAATGGGTTTTGAATTTGAAACGGTTTCTTCCATTTTTGATTCTCATGTCATTACGCACATCGTAATTATTACATTATTTAAAAAAAAGAATACAAGGAAAAAGTTTAAAATAGACGTAGTGATTTTTTTAAATTATTCTAAAAACAGGTTATAATATAAATAAATAAAATAATAATTTAAATAATTATGTTTTTATTATAATTTTATTTAAAAATAAATACACCTAAATCCCCCATAATAAAATCAAACCTTTCATTGGGAAATGGTTTATTAAAAATATCAGCTAATTGAATTTTATTACTTATAAATTATAAAATTATATCCTTTTTAAGAACATTATCTCTTAGAAAATGATGCATGATATTAATATGCTTAGTTATAGAATGATTAATAGGATTTTTTGAAATATTTATAACACTTGTATTATCACATAAAATAGGTATATTATTAAAATTTAGTCCAAATTCCATCAGAGTGTTTTTCATCCACCAAACATGTGCACAATAACTACCTGCATATACATATTCTGCCTCGGCTGTTGACAAGGAAACTGAGTGTTGTTTTTACTCTACCATTACACTAAATATTTTCATAAATGGTGAAAAGTCTCTGAGGTTCTTTTTCTATCTAATCTATAACTTCCAAAGTCAACAACAAAATATGAAATTAAATTAAAATCAGAATATTTGGATAGGGAATTGATTGAAAAACATTTCCTTTTAAATATCTAAAAAACATTTGATAGCACTTAAGTGATATTCATTAGGATCAGATTGAAATCTAGCACAAAGACCTAGTGAATACATTATATTTGGTCTACTAGTAGTATGATATAATAAACTAGAAATCATACCACTATATAACTTGTTTTCAACAGATTTTAATGTTTCATCCAGATCAAGTATTATATTAGTACACATAAGAGTTGTATATGTCTTGTTGTTTTCCAGTCCAAATTTATTTAGTAAATCAATAGTGTATTTTTTTGATTTAAAATAGTCGCAAAATTATTTTTAAAAATTTTAATTCTAAAAAAGAAATTTAATTCTCCCATCATACTCAATTTAAATTCTATTTTCTTTAAATTTGAAAACTCTTGACAAATGATTTTATTTATTGAACCAAAAATTACTTCATCAATATAAATGTTATCCAATAAAATATTAGAGTTAACATTTTTCTTAAACAATGATGGATCTACAATCCCTAGTGTAAAATAATTTTTGAAAAGAAAATAACTTAATCATTCATTCCAAGCTCTAGGTACTAGTTTAAATCCATAAAGAGGTTCAGTAAGTTTGAAAACAAAATCTGGTTTTAGTGAATTTTCAAAACCAGGAAGTTTCTCAACATAAACATACACCAACAAATAACCATTTAAAAATTCTGAATTAACATCCATATGAAATAATTTATTGTTCATATGAGATCTATAGGCTAAAATAATCATAATGGCATCTAGTCTAGCTACACATGAAAAGGTCACATAATAATCTATACCTTCTTCCAAATTATATCCTTTAGCTACTAGTCATGCTTTATTTCAAGTTATTATTACTTGATCATCTTGTTTATTTCTAAATACCCATTTAGTTCCTTTAACTGGATAGTTCTGAGGACTTTCAACTAAATTCCAAACATCATTTCTCCTGAACTATTCTAGTTCTTCTTGCATTGCTATCATTGAACTTTCATCAACTAAGGCTTCTTCTAATGTCTTAGGTTCTAATTGGGATAGAAAGGCAGGGAATTCAACAATATTTCCTACATTTCTTCTAGTTTTTATTCCATTTTCACAGGCACCTATAATAGTATCTAAAGTTTGATTTTTAGGTTTCTAGATTATCTAGGTAGTACACTGTTAGGTTCTTCATTATCATGTTCTTTTGAACAGTACTGAATTTTATTTATATCCTTTTCAAAATCATCTTTCAAGTTCTCAAGTCTCATGCTATCATTAAAGTCATATTCAACAATTTGGTCTTTCCTTTTCTCAAAGGGATCATATTCATCAAATTTCACATGAACTGATTCTTCAACAATCCATGAAATTTTATTAAAAAAAATCTATAAGAATTGGAAGTAGTAGAATATCCTATGAAAATACCTTTATCAGATCTTGGATCAAGATTACTAAATTCATCCTTGGTGTTTAAGGTGTAAACCGTGAATCCAAAAACTTTAAGGTAATTTACATTAGGTTTTCTATAATTCCAGAATTCATATGGTGTCTTTTTAAAAATTAGTATGATTAAAACTCTAATCATTATATAATAGGATGTGTTTACAGCTTCTGCCCAGTTTTAGGTAGAAATAATGTATTCACATAGCATAGTCCTATCCATTTCTTGAATAGTCCTATTTTTTCTTTCAATAATTCCATTTTTTGATGTGTTCTTGGGGTAGAGAAGGTTTATTTAATACCCATATTTGATCAAAAGGAATTAAATTCCATATTATCAGATTCTCCACCATGATCACTTCTTAATGAAATTATTTTAAAAACATATTCATTTTGAACAGCTTTTCAAAAACATTCAAATATAGTAAAAGTTTAATTTTTATATTTTAGAAAATAAATCGAAGTAAATATAGAAAATTCATCAACTAAAAAATATACATAAAATTTACCAAACAAAATTCCTATTCATGAAGTTCCAAACAAATCTATATGTATAATTTATAGAGGATTAGATGTAGCTATTTTTTTAATGGATTTGAAGGATGGTTTGTGCTTCTTTCCAAGTTGACTTGAATCACAAAATCTATCACTTTCAAATTTGAGACTAGGAAAATCAAAAACTAATTTCTCTTAGATAACTTATGTAAATCATATATATTGAAATATATTAGTCTTCAGTGCCAGATCCACGATTCATTTATCTTAGCAATTAAGACGTTTACTATTTGTTTACACAAGGAATTTAAGTCTAGGGTATAAACATTATCAGTTCGGAGTGCTCTAAATTTATCCAATTTAACTATAAAACAGAATAGCTTGTTTTTTGAAAAATCAACAAAATATCCATCATCAAAGAGTTTTGAGATACTTCTCAGGTAGTTTTTTAATCCAGGTACATAGAGTACTTTATTAATTGAGACAGCTTTTGGATCTACAACAGTCCCAATGCCAATAACTATACCATTGGCATTGTCACCAAATGTGACTAATCCTCCATCACTTTGGGTTAGTGTTCTGAAATTTAAAGAGTTTCCATTCATGTTCCAAGAGGATCCACTATCCATATACAATACAACTGTTTTTCTTATGTGACCTGCTTCCTATAATTGCATTTAAACAAAGGTTTTTTTGGTACCCATATTCTGTTGGGTCCAGTAGTGTTAGTTGGAAAAGACCAATGAATCTAGATTTTCTTGGTTTTTTATAATCAATAGAATCATATAAACTGTTGGCAACAAAGGCTTTCACAATCCCACTTATTTGTGGTAGCCTTAAATAATAGTTTGTGAATATGTGACCTTTTGTTCCACAATAATTGCAAATTTCTACTTTTATACATGGTACAAAGTAGTTCTTATACAGTTTGGGTTTCTCACCATTACCACCTATTCCATATCTTTCCATTTTACTCACATTTTTTCCAAAAATTTCATTTATCGTATTTTCTCCTTTTGAGAAAACAAGAGCTACAATTTTTTATGTTTCTATATTTATTTGTAGAGTTATTATTTTAGTTTCATTATTTATACCGTTTGTGTTTGATGAGTTATACTTCTCCATTAACTCTTGATGTTGTTTTAGTATAGTGTCTCTTTATCTTGAAATAGTAGTATGAATATTCTTAACTGATATATGTTTCTTAGATAAGGAATAAAATTTCATTTCCATCATATTGCATTAGGCTGAATGTTTATCATTAGAACAACTAGAACTAGAATCTGAATTAGATGAGTAATAGGATTGTACCTCATCAGCTTCTGCCATAAATCACATGTTTTTTTGAGATTTGATACTTCTTTTTCTGAGCCAGACATTGATGAATTGTTTGAGTCTTCAGAAACACTCCAAGTAGCCTTCATTGATCTTTTTTCCTTCGGCTCATAATCATTGTTTTTGAAAATTTTCTTTCTCTTTTCTCCTTTTAATTGAGGACAGTCAGGTCTAATGGGACCCATCTTTTTGAATTCATAGCATCCCACTTCCCTTGGTTCTTTTTCATCCTATTTGAATTATTTTTTGAATCCCTTCTTCTTTCTATAGAATTTTGTGAACTTTATAACAAGCTGATCTAGTTCCACATACGAATTTGATGGATCAGAATTCTCTAATTTCACATTGATTTTATTCTTAATTTTTCTTCCCTTCCTTTGGGATGTCACTTTCAAACCAGTATTTTCTCTCTTGATCAATACTTTATGCTCATTTGTTTTATATTCCATCTTAGCCTCATACATCATAAGATTTCCCATTAACCCTAAAATTGTAATATTTTTTACAAGTGATGATTGTCTAATGGAAGCCGAAATTCCATTCCATCATGGTGGTAGTACTCTTAAAACTTTCAAGGCCTAATCTACATGTCTGACAGGATCACCCAATGAAGTGATATTATTAACAATTTATGTAAGCCTTCCATTCATCTGGGTGATGATTTATCCTTCAAACATTCTGAATGTGTCAAATTTCAATTTTGCAATAGCATACCACATCTGTCTAACATTGTAAGTTCCATCATAGGAAATTGAAATCGTCTACCACATTTCATAAGCCATCGGGCACTGAGATATTCTATTTAATTCTTCTGGTCCAAGACTACAGATGATGACATTTATATCATTCGAGATTATTCCATATGATAAATCGATATCAGCACTCCATGTTTCAGATTTCTCTAAAATCACATAGGGAGTTAGAATTTTTTTAGTAGACTATGTATCCATGGTTCATTAAGTAGATGATCATCCTGGATTTCCAGTATCCATAATTTTCACCGTTGATCTAGGGAGATCGAACCATTGAAATACCCTCTAATGTATCATCTATTGTGCTCTATATAATCCAAATACTTTTAACAAGTTATAGCTTTACCAAAAGAAACACCTTTGATACCAATTTTTTTATCAGGTTATACCAAATACGCATAAGAGTGGGGTGAATTGTGTCTTTTACTAATCCTTCATGAATCATGATAATGAAAGATTCAATCCTTTTATCTTTATCAAGTTGTTTATGCAGCAGACAATAAATAGATAAAAATACTCAATGATGTATACTGGTTCAGGGAAAAGAAGGCCCCTAGTCCACTCCACCAATGCTCTACTCCATGAGCTTGGTGATTTTCACTATCTGGTCCACTTATCAACAGATCATCGACAACTGAGTACAGGCAGTTGATACCATTACAAGCTAAGGCTAAAAATATATCCTTCTGGTTCATAAACGAAACCGAATAAACATATTAGAATGGGAATCTGATTACTCAAAATAAAAGATTATTTGTCATGAAATACATTCCAATTGTTCTACACTATTACAACAACATGAAACTGACTGTCAATATATCGTCGTCTTCTGAAAGAATAATATTCAGGTAGAAGTAGTTATAAGCCGATCCATTTGTAATAGATATAGAATTAAATTCATTAACTCAAACTAAAATGGATTCACAATAGATATTTTATGTAGAAATTATTAATATTCAATCTGTTTCTTCTTCATTAGAAAAATAGAGTTTTCTAGATCATGGTAGCTACAGATTTCTGTCACTCGTATATCTCTATAAAACAGTAGCAGTGAAAATCTCAAAGAATTTTTCTTCTAATATATTCACAATGATCCATCACACACACTATAAATCATAATAATAGATATATATATAATAAATACAATAATTTTCCTTTCAAATTTTTATCCACAAAAGTCTCCTTTTGAATCGTGATATTCAAAAGTTTGAATAACAGATTTGTCATAACTCTACTTAATATTTGGCATAAAAATCTCCTCTTAAATCGATCCATTGAATCATAAATAAACATATTTGAATCATTCAAAGACCTGATTTAAAATTAGGCTTTTAATCTAGCTTGAAACATCCTGATAATCCACATGATGACTGTTACTCCACAAAGACGTGTTTGAATCTCTGACGGCAAATGTAGGGCTGAACTGCATAGAATACATTCTCTGAACGTAAGTCTCACAACGTAAGGTTGATCATGAAAGTAATATTTGATGATATATTCTTCAAAATATAGGTTTATCTCAAACATAAGGTTGATAATCCATATTTTCTCTTTAACTTTCTAATTTTTGGTATATAATCCACACTTTCATCAGCTTCTAAACGTAATGTAAGTGATTCAATGTAAGGTTTTTTACAAAAGTAAGGTTGTTGAACCATACTTTTGAAAAAAAAATGACATTCTATACTAACTTAGGATTCTTTTTCCATACTCTTTTGATATCCCAAAAGTAAGGTTCCTTCCAAACATAGGGTTCTACTTCAATACTTTTTTCCAAAACGTATGGTTTCTTAACCATACATTTCTGATAAACTGTAAGAAATGGATTTCATCCTTACGCTACGATCATCAATTTATGGCATGGAAAATGTTTCTAGAATATGCTAAAGTGATTTCTGAACATGTTGAGCATGAACAATGTTTCATAAATAGGCTAATTTGCTAAAAAGTTTTCAGAATACTTTACCAAATATTCCACAAGGATTGAAATGCTTAAATATTTTTCCAACATAGAAAAATAAATAATATTAATTTCCTGAAATATAATCAAATAAAAATCATTATAATAAACAATAATGGTATTTGGGATCATCCAAATAACTATAATGAGATAGAGTATTGTTCTCCATGATCTCCCATTCATAAAATAGATTGTTATTGAAAACTACACTTGCTCCAAAAAAATAATTAGTCATATATGAACTAATACATATATATAATGTAAAAAATACACTAGGAATCCTGAAAGAAGAACATAACCACTAAAACTACCTCTTGGTTGTCCTTAACTACCCATTGTGTCCCGAGTCACTAACCCTTGGTCAGCCATGCATGATCCCATGATGGAGGGTGTGAGAATGAACACTTGTTCTATGATAATAAAGCATGAAAACACCAATAAGGTACAAGAAGTATGTCAGTTAAAGAGCCTGGTAGGATTCCACCAAATTTTCTATACTGTGAATTCATAATGTACTTGAATATTCTAAAAGAGGAGTACAAAGTAGAAATAAATAGGATAAGTTTGATAATATAGTTCTAAAAATTTACGAATCATTAGAAAAAATAAAATAATAAATCATGAAATTTTCCTATTTAAAAACTAGAAACATTCTTGAAAAAATTTGAAACCCATTTCACAAGATTATGTTAGATAATAAAGAAAATATGATAATAGTAACTTAATATGTAAAGATGAATATAAATCAATAAAATAGAGTCGTGATATATAATAACATCATGAAAGGTAACTCTAATTTAAATGGTGTCAACTAATAATGTCGAGTATCGAGATCATGTATATGGATGTCATAGGTACACCCTTGGAATGATAGTGATTCCAAAATAGAATAGATAATAAAATTCATTATGACCAATTCTAGGGCTTAAATAGTGTCTCATGGGTCTAATAAAAACAATTTCATGGCGCACCCACTTTCTTCTCTGAATGTCTCTAAAATGAACCCTTCACATTCCCAATAGATCCACCACATCGGTGTGAATCTAGTATTGAAGCATATATATAAGACAACTAAAATAAATATCCATGTTCCCTTGAAAATTAAAATGTTTTTAGTGATTTAATCGAGTTATGGGTATCACTAGATCCATAACAATCATGGTCACTTGCCCAAATAGCTCATATCACTCCCACCCGTAATTTCCTCAATGTAAACAATCCCTTTTTCAATTCTCAACAGTCGAATGTATAAAAACAAATAAATTAACATAAGGTATTACATCAATAGGTGATCATCAAAATGTTCCAACAAGGGCCATCAAGAATCATCAATTCAGTTCAAATCCATTTTAATAATTTCCACAATCAAAAAGTGTAACTATACCTACTTTTATTCACAATTCATCATTAAAATTAAAAATAGGCCATTAAATTATCATAAATTAATTCCAAATAATTTTAAACTACTAGTTATTCAAAATCATAACAATGCCCACTTCCTTTCACAATTCATATTTAAAATTCCAAATAGAACATTAAAATAATAATTTATTTCAAATCAACCCAAAGGAATTTAAATGATGGATTAAAATTTTAAAAATTAATGAATGCATTTCAAAGCCTGGGTTCATACTCTATTTTTAAAACAATAAATAATTTATTTCAAATATCACAAATTCACTCATTTCAAAACAATGGTAAAATCATTCAATGGGTATTCTTTATCATTTAATAAATATAAAAATTTAAAAAAATAAAAATAAAATTAAATATATCAACTAAATTAATTCAAATCATGTAAATTTATTTAATGAATCAAAAACCAGGCCAAATACCTAATTTTCCACAAAATACCCTTTAAAACATTTTAAAAATTAATCCAAACTAATGTGTAATTTAAACCATTCAAAAACATTTGAGAAATATCAAGATTATATACATTAAATTAATACCATAATCAATTCAAATAAATTAGGGTAAAACAATTATAATAAATTTTATTAACATGTATTATAAATTAAGAGACATGAATATTTTAACTTATCTAGAAATAATGATTTAAAAAATCTAGAAAAAGCATATAAAAAAGACATGGAAATTAATAAATCCAACCACAATAGTTTGAGTTGTGTCACCTTTGATGGAGATCACTGGATCTAAGAAAATAGATATTTAATTAATAGGTTGGATATCATTGGTATACAATTATACATAAATTAGTATAGATCCATAAAATTAATGCTTATCTTAACCATTATGAACAATGAATCAAGAGGATAAGTGAGACCTAACAAAAGAAGATAATAACTCACCAAAGTAAAAGATCTCCACATCGATCGACGCTCAGATCCACCATGAAATGAGGTATGGGATACCAATATGGCTAAAAGGTATCCCGAAAATTGTACATTTGATTTAGGTTTTGGTGGGAGTAGTTTAATGTTAATTCATGGTGTTTTATTTTATTCATTAAAGTTATTTCAATGTTTAATTACCATGGTAATGCTTTCCTAGGTTCAGTCACATGGTTTTACACTATCCATGTGCAATTTGTGTACCCAAAAAAGATCCACTAGAAGGGTTTCATGGTTTGGATGCACACATTATCAAAACATCCACAAAATGAGTGACACCTTACTTTTGAGGCTTCACACTCTTTTAAACCATGCACAGATCATTCATAAGTTGTGCACATGCCTGGAAACCAAAACAATTGGCCAGAAAACCCTACAAATGACTTATAAAGATACCCAATAATTGGATGATCAAATCATTGTGTCAAAACATAGAAAAATATGTAACATGATTTTATACGTAATAAGAAAAAAATATTAAATATTATTTGATGTGTTTTTTAACACTTATTTTATTCTCATCTAAATTGTAATTATTTAGAGACAAAAACTAGTTATTACAAAATTATAGTACTATAATGTTTTGAAAAATGAAATGTTTATGACTCTCACCACGTGTTATGAAAAAACACATATACTCCTTTTCCAAAAAATAATCCAACACTATACATCATCCAATTCCATAAAAATAGTCAACATATATCCTTCCCCCACATCCAAGTGAAATTATTCATAACCAATTTACAATCATATAATACATAAGGACTTCGTAAATGGTATATATCAATGGAGAGGAAGAAGGAACTACTAACCAATTTTATGTTTATTTATTCTTATATATCATTCAAATTTTCTGAAAAAAATATGTATATATAATAAGATTCAAAAAATCTATAATTTTATATCAATTGTGGTACAAAATTCTTTTCATCACCTTCTCCAACATTAGAGAAATAAAAATTTTTAATGTGTGTTCCAATATAATACCACCTCCATTATGTGATATATTCCATTTTTCATCACTGAAATATATACAATATTATAATAATTAATAAATATAAAAAATAATATATTTATTCTTTTATTATGATTACTAATATATAATATATTACATACCATCTTACTCATTCACTTATTGGTAATTTAAAACATTTAATGTGTGTGCCATTTAATGACCACCTCCATGAAGAAATTTGATTGATTTTTTATTATCACTAAATAAATATCATTATAAAAAATGAGGTAATTAATAAAATTAAATTTTATAACATAATTATGATTTAGGATAATTAATATATTTTTGACACTATTTATTTTCCATCTATTAGAAAAATGAAACAGATATTCATGCATATGTAACGAAATCTGTCCTTATTACACATTTTCGAAAATATTCCATAATGGTCTTACATAGTCTTTTTTAAAATGTTATACATTGTATAATAATGGTAAATATATCATATTTTTGTCTAATTATATAATTTTAAAACAATACTATTGACCATGTCCGATTCACCGATGGGGTTTTGAGGTCATAAATCAAATGACCCTAAAATCAACTAAAAATGTAACATCGTCATTAACTATTTCAAAAAATATTATATCGAATAAAACTAATAATGATAGTTATAATAAAAAATATGAAATTTTACATTAATTTATATGAATTGAATAATTTTATTATAATTTATTTAAAGAATATAAAATTAAATATGGGATATATGCTATATGATTTCTATTTTAATCTCCTTTTATGTCATTACTTTTTTAGAATTAAATTTGTAAAATTATTTGAAAAAAAAGTTAAACCCATTTATATTATTTTACATTATTAATGTTTGTATATAAAGTTTGTATTAATTTATCTTTTTTGGTTCATTAATCATCAAGTACGTTTTATTTTACATACTTCTCATTAAATAATTATTTTAATGTATTCCTTTCAAATCATGTTACTCATTTTCTATTATATTTATAATATTACAATAATGTTATTTTTTATATTTTGATGGATTATAAAGGTCATATTATATAATTCTAATACTCTTTTTTATGGTTCGAAACAAAATCTTTTAAAAAATTTCCAAAAATGGATATTCTAATGTTTTTACAATGTTTTAAAAGAATTATTTTGAATAAAATATAGATTTAAAAAATTCCCAAATATAAAATAAATTCTTTCTTACTATAATCCCTTAAAATTCAAAAACAAATTCAATCCATATATATACAGTAATAATTTACTAATATTTAGTTTTAAAAATTATTTTTATTGAAAGATAAATTATTAATTATATTTATGAGATTATTATAATTGTCATTTCATTGGGGAAAGATTTAAAAATAAAATGGGTTCTATTATTATTGTGTATATTTATAATTTTTACTAGTAATATGGTCTTTGGAAATATCCATTGTGTAATATTTGATCTTCAAATATATCTTATGATATGTTATCCTAATATAGATCTCCAATGCATTCAGTAATGTGATTATACTTCCCTTTTATTGGATACTCTCAAGTGGTATGGGAATTATTTATTTTTTTGATTCCATTATAAGGGTTCTACTAACATTATATGTCATACATTTATTATAATGAAAATATTTTGATATGATAAAGAACAAAAAATTATCTTATTAACTTAATGAATGGATTTGAACATTTCTTATTAATGTGTAATATTTTTTTTACAGGAATGGTATTCATGAATTTTTATGGTTTTCAAGAAACCCTTATGAGTATTAATTTTGTTTTATGAAATCATTTTTAAATTAGAGTTATATATATTATGAAATATTATTTTATTTCATCCAAAATTAAATGGATATTTGAGATCCAATGGTTATTATGAAAAAGAGAAAAAAAATTATGTATTAATCATGTTTAAAAATAGAGTATATGTTTTCATTTGAATTTTTAGCATTAATAATATTTTATCTAGTAGAATTTTATAATTACATTTCATAAGGATTTATTATGAGTACAAATCTTAAGAATATCAAAACTCTAGACATGCGAGTTACCATGAATGGATAAAGTGTTACATTATAAGGAATATTTTTTATGGGAAGAATGAAAAATGTGTTGAACTATTGACATTGATATGTTATATATTACCTTAATCTAAAGAAATACCCAAATGATCCATAAAATGTAATAAAGTGAGACCATTTTTATAACTAATTTAAATATCGGTTGTTTAATAATTGAGGTGTTACAGTTTATATCAGAAGATATGTTTAGATAACTATTGTTGTTAGGGTGATGATAAAGTAAAATTTAAAAGGATTTTATTTTATAGTTTCATTTTCATTATAGATATTTTTTAATAATTACCTAAAAATTACAATAATAAATATGTATTAACATTTTTTTTCTACAGATGAAATATTATTGTTGATGTAGAAGTGCATCAGTTGGATAACATCCTTCTTGACACGTAATATAGAATGATTGCAATTTGGACATATTAGTTTGATGTTTTATTGACCTAGATAATGTAGGTAATCAATGATGTTTACAATGAATGTGGGTGACCATATTCCCCACCTAGGAATGAATATATAATATATCATTCAATTAAAAAACCATTTTTCATTTGGTGGATCCTTAATCATAGTTAAATTTGATGAATTGATAAATTCTATCAAAACAATTTTCTGTGTTCTGGAATGTTTGGAACATTATATGATTACCCAGGGTATTTATGATTTTTTTAGTGAAACCAATCATTGGTGGTATAATGTAAAGAAAAGTGTGGATATGAATAAATATATTCTATATAGTGGATAGTAATAAAATATTCCATCTTTGAAAAATGTTGTAAGAAAGTAATTCTATATTGAATTGATGGGAAATTATCTAAATTTATATAAACAAATACGGACTAGGTTTCCACTTATGATTCTAAATTTATCATATTGTATAGGTATTCACTAATTTTTATTCTAACCAATGATTGAAAATTTTAATAGTTACACTCATATTTGATGAAAAGTTTACAAATATCACTTTTCACATTTAATTTTATAATTTATGAGAACATTTTTTATGGAACCTAGATAAATGATATCATGTTTCTTAATCATTAAAATAAAAATGATGAGTAGTGATCTCAGTGTCACAAAATTGGGAAATATATATGAAAAAACTGAATTTATTAATATTTTATTAACCACTTTTGATATGAGTTGAAAGAAAAATTTTAGGGAATATCTTATAAGAAATGATAATTGTTACCTATGTAGAATTATAGGGTATACAGATCATGAATGTAAAGGAAAGGGAAATGGAAACATTTTTATATTCAATGAAATGTATGTAGTGATTTTTTTTGTTTCAATGTGTTGTTAAATTATTATAATGCATGTCAATGGTTGGTTAATAACTATATGAATCATTAAGATCAGAAATACAATGTTGAATGAACATATATTTCTACAGAAAATACATATGTATTCCCCATAGATAATGTGTTGATAGGTATATTAAAATTTTATTGATTATTATACAATATATTATATAACATGATATTTAAAAATAAATATTTTCTTATAAATTTAAATTTCAATGCATGATGCCATCCCAAGAAATGAAGTATAATAGTTTGAAAAAACATAGGGGTATATCATAAATGAAACATGAAATTATAATAATGTTCATGTTATCATACGTGGGATTATTTCCTACATTTATTTTTATGCTAAGTATTTTACAGTTTGAAGTTATTATGGGACAAGATTGGATTTTAGTTTATCATTATAATATATATTAAATAGATAAGGGATCTATTCTTTAAAATGATTTTATATTATTATATAACAATGAATCTATACTCTAAAAGTAGATCTGAATGATTTAAATCTAATAAAATCGAAATTAATTTCATATTGCACAATTTATTGAGAAGATTTGAAATATTCACATTAGTTATGTTAAAATACAAAAAGGATATCAATGACTATTTCCTGATGATATTACTATTTTTCTTTAGGGTCATGATGTTAATTATAATATTAAATTAGCTATAAATGATAAAATTGTATAAAAACATCAATATCAAATTACCTCAGTTGAGTTTTTTAATTTAGAATGAAATTACAAGAGAAACATTATATGGGTGTCATGGTCTCTATCAACTCTCAATTGGGCTCCCTTAATCAATATTTTATAAAGAAGGATAGTCAAATGATAATTTCTATTGATTATAGATAACTCCATTACATATTAATTATTATGTCGTACATAATATATCATTAATATAATGGGTTAGATAATGTTCAAAGTATAAAATAAATTTAAATGATTGATCTTATTTTTAGGAATAAATACATGAAGTTAATGGTTGAAGTTATTAGTATGAAATCATTCCCTTATAAATATGTTCATCATGAGTTTATTAATGTTCCATTTGGGTTAATTAATACACTTGATATATTTATGTATATAATGAATAGAGTGTTTGATGAGTACTTTGATAAGTTTTTGGTTTTTTTTCAATGATATTATTTTATAGTCTAAAATCAATTAATATCATGAGAAACCAATATTATTATCTTTCAAAAAATATGAATATGATTTTATAGAAAAATATTATGTAAGTATCTGATGCGTGAGATGTTTATATAGGGTTGTTGTTTCAAATATTAAATAAGTATTGAGAGTACTCCAAACAAATCTATTGATGAGTGTACAAGGAATTAAAATTATAATATGGTTCAATGTAAATTTTGAATAGCAGTTTAATACAAACGGTTTTTAAGATAATTTCATTGTTTTAAAGCCCAAAAAATAGGTAAAATCGCGATGTGTCGCGACTCGTCCCCTGGGGCCCGTGTTGTGACTACCCCATGCAGGACATCCATAAGTTTGGGGTTGGTGATTATAACTAGAAAGGCTTATCCCTAAAATGGGAAGGCGTTCCCTTTAAACATGTACAAACACATAGTCAAAGAACCCAACAAGATTCAACCATGAAGTAAAACTGCAGTAGTAAAAGTGTGTACTGAAATAAAAGGGGCTACAAGACAAGCCCAAAAGAAAGATACAATAAAACAAAAAATTGGAAACAGATCCTAAGATCATCCCCCAAGAATCCTACCTAAAGGGTAGGTACAATATATCTACATAGCTCTCCATGTCAACTAGTCATTTTCATGTATTTCCCTGTCCTGGATCCTATAGTCTCAACCACGCTACTCATTGTGTGCACAACATACAACAAGGTGTGGGTGAAGCCCATGTAAGGGTGTGTATAACAATACACAGTAGGGACCCTGATACCCCTGAAGGTCTCTTAGAATATCACAAAGGATAACCACAAAGCATGATCTCAATCACAATGCCCAAAGAAATACATAGCTCAAAATAGGTATACAACACAGAGTTTAGGAATAAAGATGATTAGTCATAAGCTATATCATTTTATTACATTAGGAAGTTTTCACAAATGAACCCTAAAGAAGTTTATTCATTTTGGATCCACACATGGTTGTATGTCACTAATCTATAACAGGCCGCTCTAAGGCTGGTCCTCGTCGGGTCTCACACTATTGATCCACACACGGTTGCTAGAATGCTCTTCCACACATGGTCACTATGATACTAATTCAGAAAGGGTTGTTGTGATGTAGATCCACACAGGGTTTATAGGATGAGGATCCACATAGGGTTTATATGTTTTTGAACCACACAGGATGGCTATGATGTTGATCCACAAAGGGTTTCCATGATGCTTATTATCATTGGGTCTTTCTTAAGTTGACAGCCAGCCACAGGATTCCCCTCACTCGGTGTCCTTGAGTTCTGTAGTATCATCTCCTTAATATATCGGTTAGGCCTCAACTACAATGATGTGCCATAAAGGAGTACCCAAAAGGACTTCAATGTTGTAAGTGTTCTAACATGAGAGATGGTGTGTCAATCAGACATCTGGACTTCTAGTTATAGTTATTTTAGTGTCGAGGTCCTATTTGGATTTGTGATAAATTCAACCTGTCTATACTCCAACTTTCTCCAAAAATCAGGTGGAGAATCTCAAAAAGGATCATCTAATTCCAAAGATTCATGCATCGTAGATAGTTCATCCAATGGACATCTGGTATGTGAGATACGGACTTTTAAGAATATTTGAACTGTAAAGGGTCCGGGTCTTGTGTTACCATCCCTGACATGGGCCGACCAGACTAGGTACGGGTCGACCAGACCTGGTCCGGGTCCGACCTGGGTACAACCCATCCCGGATCAAACTGGCTTGCCTGGCCCGAGCCAGCATGGTCGGGCCAAGTGGGATGGGCCACCGCGGACCGGCTTGACCTACCTCAGTTGGGCATGTCATACTAGGCGATCCTGCCCGCTAGATTATACGACACCCTGCTAGGTGTCCTTTGTAAAGGGGTTCTCTCCCCATACCTGAAAATCATTTCAACTGTTTGGTTTTTCCAATGCCATCACCTTGTGGCGAGCCTCCCTTTCGGTGGGACCTACATGGCACACGTCCCTTCACCTCTGTCGTGGCATTGACAGAATGACCTCCTCACCACGGCGCGCGGCAACACCCCGCCTTCCACCAACTCGACTAGCCAAGGGCCGACTGCCCTTGCTGATCGTCGCGGCTCGATGTCGTGGCGTGCGCTGGTGCACCGCCGGCTGCCTCAGCAGCCCGCTGCTACCGACATAACATCCATGGGCCTGTGGGTGAGCTCTGGTGGTCCATTTTCCCTTCTAAATGTGCCTACGGGCCTCCCAAGTTGCTTCTGTCACTACCTAGCTTCTAGATTAAATCTTCTGTAATGTTCAAAATTATTCCCATTGGAATGAGACAAATACTGAAGTGGTGAAGGGTTCGGGCCTTGTTCTTTTGGAATGCTCCCTCCGAGTTAGCATCATAACAAGTGAGAGTAAATAATCCATCACATAAAATAATATTAACCCCCATTTAACACTTTCAGGATTCTTCATACTTCAAGAATGCATAAAAGAAAAAATTCTCATGAATTTAAATGAAAACAACCCCTAACTCAGAATCGGAGATTATTTCATGGTTTTGGACGAAGAATCCACGCTGGATGAAGCCACCAGTGTTCATCAAACCCGGTTAAATTTCACCAGTGTTTCTTTCTATGCTCCTATTCTTCATTGGTGGAAGATGTTGAGGAATTTCGACATAGGTTCCTCACTTTCGTGTCAAAAACCCAAGCCCTAGCCTCATTTAAATTGATGGGGAATGGTGATTAACACAGCGAGAGATAAATGTGGTTCATTATTGAATGAACCTCTTAATTCCCAATGGTGCAGTTTCAAAATAGGAGGGTCAAGAAAATAAATAGCTTGAAAACTCAGCAGTCCCACCACTGCCGCTCAAATTGGTATAAAAACTATAATAATAATTTATTATTATTTAATTATTCTTTAAAAAGTTCAGAAAACTAACATTTTCTCCTGACCTATTGCGGTCGAATTTAATTCTCCCTTAAGTAAATCATGGCATTTCAGATTCAATGGTGCCCTTGGATTTTTAATCCATGCACCGATTCAAAATTTAGAAAACACCACCCAAAAATTTATTGAATGTACCATAAAAACTTCAAAAATATGTTTTGAGCACACCAGGCCTAGGAATCAAGTGATGTCAATTTTTGTTGACTCATTATAATCCCAAATAATTTAAATAATATTATATGTAATTTCTATGTTCTTACATTCTCTTCACGATATAGATTTTCATTCCCAAAAGCAACAACGAAACTAAGGGAACATATGGGGGTACTCGGTATGTATCTGAGCCTCTTGCTCCCAGTTTCTCTCTTAGAGGTTCCCATTCTTCCAAAGAACTCGCACTAGAGGAATCGACCACCCATGAGGGACCCCCTTCTGACGACCCTCTATCTCCACCAGGAACTCCAAAAATATCACCCTATTGTTGATGTTCATCTTAGACAAGTTGATAAAGTTCGATGGATCATGCACATACCTCCTCAGTTGTGACACCTAGAAAAAATTATGCACCATGTTCAACTATGGGGGAATATCAAGATGGAACACCTCCATGCCTACACTGTTGATGCTCTAGAAAGGTCTTATGATCCTCAGAGATATCTTCTAGCCCCGACCAAGCCTCTTTAATCCTCGTCAGGGTGAGACCCGTAGGAATACATTGTCTCCCTCCTCAAGCACCAAGGGTCACAATCACTTATCTGTATAAGAATTCAACTGCCTCTGTGCAGTATAAATCCACTCCTGGATGATTTTCACTTGCTCCGTGGTATGCTGTAACAGCTCTAGTCTCATAAGTGCTGACTCCCCTGGGTCTGTCCAGCATAGTGGGGATCGACAAGGTTACCCATACAGGGACTCAAAGGGATCCATGTCGATGGTGGAGTGATAACAGCTATTGTATGTGAACACCACCAGGGGCAAGTGGTCCCTTCAACTAATTACAAAATCATAGAAACAAGCATGTAGCATGTCCTCAATTGTTCTAATGGTTCTCTCTGTCTGACCATCTATCCGAGGATGGAAGGCGGTACTCAAACGTAGTTAAGTCCCAAACGCCTCCTCTAATCCCTTCCACAAGAGGGATGTAAAATGGTCATTGTGATCTGAGACAATAATCGTTGTAACCCCATGAAGCCATACAATATTTTGTACGTAGAGGCATCCTATTCTCTCTACTGATCCATTCTCTCATATGGTTAGGAAGTGGGAAAACATGGTGAGTCATTCGACGATCACCTAGAGAGAATCTGGGCCCCTAGACGTACATGGTATACCTATCCCGAATTCCATGGATATACCATCCCACTTCCACTCCGGTACCTCAAGTGGTCAAGAAAAGGCTGTCGGTACCTGATGCCCAGCCTTCACTTGATGACAACTGAGGCACCGTGATACAAACTCCTCTACTACTTTCATCATCCTTGTCCATCGGTACTGACACCAGATGTCCTAGTATAACTTCACCACACCACAATGTACTACCAAATAGGATTTAAGGAACTCACTCAAAACCTCCTCATGTATCGTCACGGGTACCATAGTGCGTCTTTTGAATAGGATGATAGGATCCCCACCTTTATAAAATCCTTCCCGAGCCTATATCGAGGATATATGAGCATGTAGGGCCTTACAGTATATATCCCTACGATATGACTCTCGGACTCTCTAAAGGAGTGGGGGAGTAACTGTCACAGACTAGAGGTATGCTTCTCAATCACTATCCATGAAGGATAACTACAATGAGGCTGTCTGCTCGGTCACCTCACTCAGCAACTAAAGACTAAACCTCCTGCTGAGAGTGATAGATACTACGTTCCCCATCCTGGGAATGTAGACTATCTCATGTCATTGTCCAGAACGAACTCTCTCCATCATCACTATCTCAGGTTTAGTTCCTTCTGTGAGATGGTATATCGGAGACTCTTGTGATAAAATTAGACCGTAAAACATTCTCCAATCATGTAGTTTCATCACATCTTTAGCACAAAGACCACTATTTCCAACCCTTTGTCTTGGGTAGAATAGTTCAGCTCATGTTGTCCCAACTACAGTGAGCCATAGGTGATCACTTCTTGCTCTTCCATTAGGACACAACCTAGTATGGTCCCAAATGTGTCTCAATAGACTAAATACACAACGCCCTCTTTTAGTGGCTTTAAGATGGAATAACTTTTCAATCTCTTCTTGATCTCTTTAAAACTCTATTGGAATATCTCTATCCACAAAAAAATTTGTCCCCTATTTTTTAATGATGGAAAGGGTATTGAAACTCTGGAAAAGTTGGGTATGGATCTCTGGTAGTACCCAACCAATCCCACGAAACTTCTTACCTTGGTCACACTCCTGGGTGGATCCCAAGCTAGAACTACCACTATACTCACTGAATCCAAAGAAACTCTAGCCTTCGAGATAATGTTCCCCATGAAGTTGAATTCATGTATATAGAATTGGCCCATCGAGAGTGTTCTAAAAATCCAGTGCTCTCATAGTGTATCCAGAACTATCTGATGGTGTGTGGAATGCTCCTCCTCTGATGTTGGGTATATCAAGATGTATTCAATGAAGACTATCACGAAGTGGCCAAGGTAAGGCTCGAAGATCCTATTCATGAGTCCCATGAACACTGCTAGAGCATTGGTCATGTTGAAAGGAATTACCAAGAACTCATAATGACCATATTGACATCTAAAGGCTATCTTCAGTACATCCTCATCTCATACCCTGATTGGATGATATCCTAATCTGAGGTCTATCTTCAATAACCAACATGCTCCCTTTAGCTAGACAAAGAGATCATCGATCCTCAACAGAGGATACATGTTCTTCATGGTCACCTTATTCAGGTTCCAATAGTCAACAGAAAGACTTCCATCTACCTTCATGGAAAACAAAATTGGGGACCCGTGGAGAAATAATGGGCCTTACGAACCCCTTTCTTTACAACTCCTATAACTATGCCCACAACTCCTGAATCTTGGCTGGAGCCATCTGATATGCTGGGGTAGATATCGGTGTTGTCCCAGGGTACAAGTCGAGGTATAAGACTACCTATCTCAGAGAATATAGTCCTAAAACATCCTCTAGAAAGAAATAATTATATTGGTCCACCACTACAGGATAACTCAGAATCCTCAAGTCAACTGCTCCGAGGGTAAGGCTAGAAAACTGATGAGTGATCTGCATTACCCTCCTCCAAGAAATTATATCCTAAGATGCAAAGGTTCCAATATTTCTTGTGAAGGAAAACCCAGTCCCACCCCCATGGACACATCACACTTTGTGCCTAAAATAGTCAATATGATCTTGGACTGTGTATTGCTAGTCCATACAAAAGATGAAATTCTATGGCCTCAATGCTGCAACTAGAATATCACAGCCAAATCTCTCATCTTCTATAGAAATCTCACACTAACAGCACCAATGTGTAATCGTCAAATCCTCTCCCGTAGGAGTCTTTAGTCGTAATGATGGAGCCAATGGATCTACCAGAATCACCGAGCACCAAACATGAGCCACGGAAATGAAAGAGTGACTAGAACATGTGCCTATAAGTACTGTAGAAATGGTGAAGTAGATTCATAGCGTACCTTGAATCCTCTATAGATCACCATGGTCGTGGGCCTTAGCTACCTGAAGCTGATCTCATCTTTGACTGTATACTACCTGTGGTCGGGGTGGACCCCCTAAATGTTGTGGCGGTAGAACATCAAATCGCCGCCCACCACCTGTTGCACAACCTGCTCCTATGCCACATCTACCACCCTAAGGACCTCCTCCCTCAAATCTATAAATCTGACTCGTTGGTTGCTCGACAGTCTGCTAATCATCAGTATGGTGGGTCATGGCAGTCGTGAGACATGTGGCCCTTCCTGTTGTACATGAAGCACAGTCTGCTCCTCTAATGGCCTTTTCTACCTCATGAGATCTGCACCTTCGACCCTACATCCTAGGTTCATCCTCTGGAAGGTCTGGCCTACTGGGACCTCTACATCATCTCCCTACTTCCTGCTACAGATGACTCAGCTACTTGTTGTCCAATGGTGGCTCTCATTGTCGGTGCTTGCTCTGCTAAGAATCTCTCCACTAATAACACTCACTCGAGCACTCCAGCCTTTTTCAGGATATTGAATGATATCATCGATATTCTAATATCCTATTAGAGACCCTTCTCAAGGGTTTTGGACCTAATGAAAGTTTCTCATACAATTTCGGTGGAGATGCATCAGAGGTCAGCAAATCTCGCCCAGTAATAGGCTATTGTTATGTTGACCTCATGTATGTGTAGGAGCTCCTGAATACAAACAGACCATAGAGTCACAAGAACAAACATAAAACTGAAAAGGGTCATGAAGTCTATCTAGGTGAGGGTCGCCTCATCATGTAACTGGAGATTTAGGCTCCACCATCTCCATGTTGTTCCCTAGAAGAGGTTATAATCTAGGATAACCATCTGCTTTTCCAGTGTCCCAACTCGATAGAAAACTCTAGCCACATCCTCTATCAAATCTTTAACAACCTAGGGATATTTCTTGGCTCAAAACCTCAAAGGCCTCTACTGTTGGAACATGTTCAACTCACTTAGTCAGTGTGAATCTTCCGGTAGTGGGGTTAGTGGAAGAAGCTATCCAATGGTTGGTGCTACTGCTGGTGCACCACCCAATGGTGAAATCGTTGTAAGAGGGCCCTGCACCAAAGCCTCATTGCTCAGTGGGCCATCATCATGAACTCTCTCTGGAATTGTGGTTGGATGTCTATGTGGAGCCATCATAAAAAGAAACAGGTGTGCCATGGTCAATAAGTTATACATTTTGAGCTGACTCAAAATAGATCATAAGTAAAAAAAATTCCAAAACACACATGTTTAGTGTTTTATGCACCGAGTTGGAAATCAGATTTTAGGGTCCTGGTGTATGGATATGTTGGTCGTTGTACCAACACTGGAATCCCCGAACTGAAAAACACACTCAAAAAACATAACACTATTACTCCATTAGAAATAATAGAGTCTTAGTTCTTCGATAGAACCAACTCCTCTGATACCACTTTGTAATGACCCATCTCCCGAGGCCCGTGTCTTGACTACCACAAGCCCTCATTCCAATGGACAGGGGTCAGTGAATAGCACTAGAACGTCATATTCCTAAAATAGGAAGGAATTGATTTTAAACTTGTACAGACACACCATCCAAGAACACATCAAGATGCAACCACAAAGTTAAACTGAAGTAGTAACGTGTGTACTGAATGTAAAGGGCTCAAAATAAAAGCCCAACTGAATGATAAGGTACAAAAAAATAAATAAAAAATATTGAGATCATCCAACATGGATCCTAAATGAAGTGTCTGTATATCACATCTCCAAAAAAACTCCATGTCAACAAGGCACCTCTTTGTACCTCCTAGTCTTGACTCCTATAGTCTCGGTCGCGTTGCTTGTCATCTACACAAGACAAAAAAATGTGCGGGCAAAGCCCGTGCTGGGATGAGTATAACATTACCTAGCAGGGACCACGATACCCCTGAAGGTCTATCATAATTATAAAAAGGAAAACCAAAACGCATGATCTCAATCACAAAGCACAAATCAAAAGACTCATCTCAAACCAGGTATACAACTCAGAGTTCAGGAATAAAGATGATTAGTCTTAATAAATTCCATTTTATTCCATTTGAAAGTTTCCACAAATGAACCATTAGGAAGTAGTTCCATTTTTGATCTACACAGGTTCGTATGTCGTTGATCCCTGATGGGTTTCTCTAAGGCCGGCCTTCCTTGGGTCACACACTGTTGATCCACATAGGGTCACAAGAATGCTGATCCACACAGGGTCCCTATAATGTTGATCCACACAGGGTCTCTTTGATATTGATCCACATAGAATATATATGATGTTGATCCACATAGGGTCTTTATTTTTCTGATCCATATATGGTCACTATGATTTTGTTCCACCCCGTGTCTCTATGATGCTGATCCACATAGGTTCGTTCTTCATTTGGAAACTATCCATAGGAGTCCCCACACCCTGTGTGCATGAGTTCTGTAGTATCTGCAGCTCAAGATATTGGTCTTACCTCAACTACCATGAAATTCCACAAAGTATTAACCTAATGGACCTCTACATAGTAAGGGTTCCAACACGATATATGGTGCATCAATCGGGCGCCCGATCTCGGAGTTATGGACATTTTAGTGTCGAAGGCCCAATTGGATTTCAGATCAATCGAACCTGGCCATACACCTACATTATCTAAAACTCGAGTGGAGTGTCTCAAAATGATTCATCTTATACCAAGGATTAAAAATTAGCATACGGTTCCTCAATTGAACATCTGGTTTTGAGATACATTTTTCTAAGTGTATCTTGGCTGAAAAGGGTCTGGTGTCGGTCCGACCCGCCCTGACCAGGGTTGAACCGACCCGGTTCAAGTCACGTTGACCCAGTCCGGGTCCGACCTAGCCTAGCCTGACCTGGATGGGCCTGCACGAGTGGGCTGGGATGCAACCGCCTCAGCCCGTCGGGCAGTCTGACCCACCAGTTGGTATCGCACCCAACTAGGTGTCCCACATGGAGGGGGTCGCTCCCTCTTCTTGAACAGATTTTCAGCCGTTCGGTTTTGAAAATGGTAGCGCAACATGGCACCGCATCTCTTTCTATAGGACCCATAGGGTGCGGGTCCCTTTGCTTCTATCGTGGCTTTGATGCCACGACCTTATCACCATAGTCTGTGACAACGCGCCGCCTTCAGCCAACGCAACCGTCCAAGGGCCGACCGCCCCTACTGACCACCACGACTTATTGTTGTGTCTCTTCTCTAGGACATGTGATGATGTGCCACTTGCGGCCTCTATGGTCGGTCTCCACCATCTCCCATTGGCGTTGTTCACCGACAGAACTTTTGTGGGCCACCAAGTGAGCATTGGTGGTGTGTTTTCTCTTCCAAGCACTTCTATGGTCCTCCTGAGTTGCTTCCATCACACATAGCTCCTAGATTAATGTTATCATCAAGTTGGAAATTTTTTCCCGAAGAACCAGACAAATACCAAAGCATCGGAGGGTTTGATCCCTTTTTGTTTGGCCTTCTCCCTCTGAGTTAGCATCATAATAAGTGGAAGTAATTAATATATCACATAAAATAAATCCAAACCTCATTCAACACTTCTGTGATTCTTCATTCTTCATGAATACTGAAAAAACAATTCTCATGAATTTAAATAAAAACAACCAATACCAAGGAATCGAAGGTGATGTCGTGGTTGTGGAGGAAGAATACACACTTGATGAAGTGGTCTAAATTCGTCGATCCCGATTGTATTCCTCCAAATTTGTTGTCCAAGCTTCCATTCTTCGTCAGTGGAAGACATCATAGCACTTCGTCAGTGGTTCCTCACTTCGGTGTCAAAAACCCAGGCCAGAGCCTCATTGAAATAGAGGGGAAAATTTGATTAACACAAAGAGATAAAAATTAGGTTAATTAAGGAATGGACCTCTTAATTACCAATGGTGCGATTAAAAAACAAGAGAGTCATGCCATTAAATGGCTTGACAACTCAGCGGTCCAATCACCACCTCTCTACTTGGTAGATTAATATAAAATATTATTTTTATTTTATTTTATTATTCTTTAAAAATTCCGGAAAACTAATTATTTCTCCCGACCTACTGTAGTCGAAGTTAAGCCTCCCTTAAGAGAATCCCAGAGCTGCGGATTCAACGGTGCCCTCATATTTTTAATCTAAGAACCGTTTGAATAGATATAAAACTCCTCCCGCATTATTACTTAATGTACCTTAAAAATAGTTCAAAAAATATGTTCTAGGAACACTAGTCCTCAGATTAAATCACCATAAATTTTCGTAGACTCATAATAATCCCAAATAAATTAAAAAAACTATATGGAATTTCGAGGTCTACACATGATGAAATAAAATTAATCCATAAAATTAAATGTTATGATTACAATTAAGGTTTTTTAAAAATTATATTTTTCTCATCCAATGAATCGTTTTTGGATTAGAAATTGTGATTTTTTTATTTATAAAAATTATTAATTGAAGGGACATGGTGTTTTCATGAGGAGGAATGATCATGTTATATTGTATGTATGTCATAATCTACTACAACATGATTAGAATTATATTACACATAAACTAGATTTTTATACAGTTTCATATCAATAAAAATAAAAATACATTGTATATACATGGAGAAATATGAAATTTAAACATATAAGAAACATTTTATGTATATATTCTCTAAAAAATAGTTGAAAATGAGGTAATGAAAAACGATATGAATAAATAAGGAGTATGACTGGCAGATTTTTTATTACACATGTAATGTAAACAAGGTTTCTGATTCATAGTGATGAATAGATAGTTAATAACTATCTATTTCATAAAAGAATATAATCCATCAGATAATGAAACAACAAAATACATTGAATATAAATGTGTAGAAAATTATTCTGTTTTGGATCTAGGATCACTACAATCATCTTCATTAGAAATAATAATAGAGGCTCAGAATGAATGGTCTTCATTTATAAGAATGGTTATAATTAGAAAAGAATAATATTTTTTCTTATTTTTGATTTTCGTAATGATGGTTTAAACAGATATTTAAAGTGGATATTCTTGTTGTGTGATTCCTTGTTAAGTAATTAATAGTAAACTAAAACTTATACTACATTGGTTTCTACTTGTTTTAGGAATAGTAATATGTATAGATAAATTAGAGAATATTTTTTATCAAATTTAAATAAAAATATATCATATTTTACAATTACAAGTTTGGATTTAAAACATCTCAAATATAATAGTAATCTTCATAAGGGGATCATTTACCCTTTTTCACTTCTATAATGTAAATTGTAAACTATATCAATTATATTTGTGGTTGGATAACGAAAAACATCTTAGTGTAATAAATTTATTTGGGTTTATATTGATTTTTTTACCAAGTATATGAATATTCCAAATACATTAGATATTATTTATTTTTATCAATATTGATGAAATTATAATATGTTCATAGTAAGGTTACATTGAGTTTCACTAAATATATTAATAGGTCATGATATTAGGTTTACATGAAATAGTTTGAATTTAATTTCGATGATGATGGGTATTAAATTAAATTTACATGCAACTGCTCATAATTAATTAGATAGTAATTTAGAATTAATAATTTATACATTGGTTCATATGAATCTGTCTTTCTCAATATATTAAAATTGATGTTTAGAATAATATCATTATTTTTTCAAATTTTCATATAATATTAGCTGTCAATCAATTACAATGATGGTACCACATGCTAAGTTTTATAAAAATACGTACAAAACACAATTATATTAGAATTAAATAAGGGAATTTATTCTAGGACCATCAGTGGTATGTTAAACTATTGAGAAGGTATTGATGATTCAATCCAAATTGAGGTTATCCTAAAGAATTAAAAAGAGTTATATAGATAACTATATGAGTGTACTATATTTTGAGGTAGCCAATCATGTTTTCTATAAAGAATATCCATGGAAATGTTGTAGGTATTTTGGATAAAAAGGGAAATATGTTTCCTCATTTTCATAATCCTTATGATATTATAGAAAATTTATAGAGAGATTTATAGAGATTTACTTCACCATTATGTTTACTATTGACACGTGATATGTCTCACTTTTCACTTCTGTTAAATAATGTTCTTGATTCATAGTATGTGTATATAGTGGAAGTAATACCACTAGAGGAGAACCAATATTATGAAGAAAATCATGTTATAGTTTTGGATCATTCAGATAATATACTATGAAATAAATTGTTTCACTATATAAGGTTTTACTGATGAATCACATGATTGAGGAAGAAATATAGAAATCAAAAAATGTTATAAGTAAAAGATACCATAATTAGTTCAGAAACAAATAGGGGAAAATTTTCTTAATGGGGAAGGCTATGAATTCCTATGTAATCCATGAAATAAACCAATATTATTGTTTTTGAGAATTAATTTTATAAATTTTTATTTATCATAATTTTAACATAAATATAATAAAAATTATTGTATAAAGATGATTGATTTAAAATAACTTAATTGATTTCACATTAATAAATTTATATTGAATAGAAATTAATTTTACTCATTTTATCAATTGAATTTGATAAAAATTAATTAATTATTTAATTTAAATATCAAATATTTCATAGAATTTATTTTTGTATTTTTTCAAAAAAATATTGATATATGAGTGGTTCGTGAATGTTTTATTTTTTCAAAAACCAATCTTTTTTTCAAATAATAATGAAATTTAGAAGCCTCATTATCAG
Source organism: Viscum album (assembly GCA_963277665.1). Lineage (NCBI taxonomy): Eukaryota > Viridiplantae > Streptophyta > Magnoliopsida > Santalales > Viscaceae > Viscum > Viscum album. Next base: position 1,463,937,982 of record OY728146.1, on the reverse strand, counting down.
TTGAATTTTGATAAAATTAACATATGATGAATTTTATTAATTATATGATAAATAATTCAAATTGAATCAATATTTTATTTTATTTTTCAATAATATAATTTTTTAATTGTGAAATTATTTTTCTAAAAAACTCTAATTATTTTTTTTTCAAACACATATAATCAGTAATATCTAGCAAGTATACCATTTTATTGTGAAAATTTATTCTATATTTGGAATCATGACGATCAAATTTATAAATAAGGATAATATGATTTTTTTTGTCTACTAAATACTAAACAATTATAAAATTTCTCAACATAGAAAGGAATAAATCATGATAATTGAGGTAAAAACTAATAGATAAGTCATGGAAGTCATAAATTATTACTTATGTGTGATGATATTTAAAACCATATAACATTATCATTTAAATATTTAGACAATCCTCATATATGCTTCTCTCCTATCATATAAATTGGAAATTCCTCTACACTCATGCTCGTGTCCTATGTGCACTCTAATTTATAAAATACCTACCCAAAAAACATACAAATACCCTCACATATTTCATATATATATATATATATATATATATATTTTGGTATTTTTATTGATTTTTTAAATTTTTTTAATACAATGGATGATATTCATGGAGAATAAAAATGTCATGACTGTCCTATTTCATGTTAATTTAATCGTCTAAATCTATTATAAAATATTTCAAACTTTATAAAATAATAACATTCATATCATAAATTAAATGAATAATTTTATTATGATTATGTTATGATACATTTTTTCATCTAGTTTCTAATCTTATCATAATTTAAAACATCATGCATGCGTACATGTGGAGTAGAACCTCGATGAAGCTATGTGTTTTTTCATCATCGTATAATATATATAGATAAAATGGTTGAATAAAATAATATATTTTGATTTTTTATAAACATATATATTTTTATAGATATCATATTATATACCATCTTACCCATTTTTCCTTTGAGAATTTACATCACCGCTCATGTGTACTTTTGGAATACCGCCTCCACGATGACATATGAATCATTTTTTCTCTCGTATTATAAGGATTATCATGAAAATATGAATAATGTATAAATATTATGTTTATTAAATATTCATGAATCTATAAAAGTAAAATATATCTACATTATATAAGTTCCATCTATTTGGAAAATTAAATTTATATTCAAGCCTATGTATAAACTATCATCCCAATGGACCGACAATGCTCATTTTCCTTAACCACTATACATGGTAGGTTTTATAAAATTATATAAAATATAAATATGATTAATAAAACTTGTTTAAGGTTGAAAAGATAATTTAATTTTATCCCCTTTCCCTTATTAAATTCACCTATGTGGTTTTTCTATTATAAACTTGATTACCCCAGAATGTAAAACATTGAAATAACCATTTTAGAAACTAAATGAAAAATAAATATAGAATAAATACAATTAATAATAATAATGTATTGAACATGTAATATTTTCATATAATTTTAAATAAAAAAAATTATTTTTATTATTCAAGGGTTATATAGTATATGAAACTATACATGACATAAGGAAGTGGATATTTATTTTAGTAAAAAACAATTTTGAGTATTATTAATGTTAAAATATACTTAGTTAGTTTTATTTTATGAATTTATTTTAAAAAAACATATATATTTTATTTCCTTGTATATTTTTTTTATATGTTTATGTTCAATTTTATTTGTGGGGGAATTAATAAACACTTATTTTTATGGTTCTGTACTTTAATCCCATGATTTTACGTATTCCATTAAAAAAAATTCTTCCATGTAAATGGTAAATAAAAATTTGCTTGAATGTTATTATTTATATTTCATAGGATGATATATTTTACTTTTAACACTTTTTTACTTCCTTTTAAATGGTTTAAAATAGTAAATATTAAAATTTTCAAGTCATGTTGATTTTGATAATTTTATTATAGGAAAAAATGATTTAAAACATATATAGTTTAATAGATTTCTCTCACCACCAGAAATTTTATTATATATAGATATTATATATTACAATATCAATTATATATTCAAGGAACTTCACTCCTTATATATTTTATTATTTTTTTTAAAAAAATAATGAAAACGATAATTTTTATTATTTTTAAGAGATTATGATTAAATTTAATTCATAGAGGATAAAATTCATAATAAAGTGGGTTGTTGTGAATAAATTAAAATGTATTTGTTATTTATGACATTGATGGTTGTTGTACATTTTATATGAATTATGGGTGATCTATAGATAAAATTATTATTTATTTATATAGAATTATCTCTCAAATTCATTTGGTAGTGAATTAGTGATTTCTAGTTTTAGGTAACTTCTATGAGATATGTCAATTATTAATTTAGGTGATTCCATCATTATTGTTCATATAGTAAAGAATTGTAGTATGTTATCCAATGGTAAGAACAATATATTAATTTAATGGTTTATTTAAAAAATATTTTTATTTCGATATATAAAAAATTATCTAATGTTATTAATGAATTTTTGTGACCTGTTATTATAAAGTTTAATGGATTATTTTTAAAAAAATATTATTCATGAGTTTTGATTATTTCAAAGAAACAATTATTATTTTTTCACTTTATGATTTCATTTTCAATGTTTCATGAAATTCAATATTAAAATTATTTGTTTTCATATAAATTGAAATGGATATTCATGATCAACCATTTAAGGGGGAATAGAAAACATTCTAATAGAATTTTTCAATTATCAAATGGATTAACAAGTTTCTTTTTGATTATTTCTCACAATATCCATTAATTACTATTAAAAATTATACGGTTGTCACTATTAGGGATTAAGGATTGGTAAAAAATTTAATAATGTCCTAGTTCGTGATATTGGAGAAACCTTAATGAAGCATGTTTGACATTATGAAGAACATTTTAATGGGATCAATGGATATTATTTGTAAATTTCTACATTATTATTTAATTCTCTAAATTATTCTATAAAAATAAAAACTGAAAATATTTTGAAATAAAAAAAATATTCACAATTGATATAAATAATGTATTTATCACTTTAGAAAGGTAATAGGGGAAGTATTTATATAAGTGGATATGTCTAATAAGGCTGAATGGATGTTCAACAATTTCCCACAAATATTCATTATATAGTTAGAGACCACTATTAAATTTTATTATAACCTAATTCATAGAGATTTTATGTAGAATGATATATAAGGATTTTTTTGTTTTGGAGAAATTGGAAATGAATTCATACATTATGGGTTTTAATCACTTTACAGATAGGGGTATGAAGAGTAATAGAGAGATATCCTTCACAACTACTTACTCAAAATGATTTTATTCAAAAAAAAGATGATTTATCAATATTGATATATTTAAATATCCCAAATAACATAAAATTTGTAAAATTGTCTTATTTATAGTAAATACATTTGGACCTATGAACATTCAAGTTTATACTAATAAATATACTCACAATTGCATGAAATTATCACTAAAACACTACAATTGATAATGGCATAATAAATTGGGATGAATTCTACATTACATTGCCACCGCTTGTTAAAAATGAAATTTTAACAGAAAAATTTAATTTTTTATAGTAAACATTAATCTTTTACAAATTATATACCATATCACACCATATAAAATCTCAATGTTGTATAAAATTCGAACATATTAACTCAAAATTATACAAATAATTGAAAATTTTTGATAAAAACACAAATATTTCAATTATTTAATTAGAAAATTATAAGGATCCACATATTTATCTTTATCCTTGTTATTATCAACTGGAAACCAAATTTTTATCGTTAAAACTAGGAAAATGTAACCTTTTTCATCAAATCATCAACTCATGGTTCTTACATACCATTTATATAGATATTGTTATCTCTTTATTAACCACAAATATTTGATGATATGGATAATGGATGATATTACACTAATTAGGGAAGGTGGATATAATTTAACAATACATTCCCCATCATAGTTCAACACAATGGAATATATTTTATTAACATATATTTGACATGTATGATTCACTGATCAAGTTAACAGACATAGAAAATGTAAAAATCTCATTATCAAGATCATTTTATGTAACATTGATCTGAAAACATACATTTTATTTTAATGTTATAATTTTAAAAATAAAAAGTAATTAAAATATTCTATTTAGAGACATTTTTCATTATAAAAAAACCTCCATACATTTTTATTCATGACATTACACAAATAGATCTGTCACGTTATGTTGATCATTCATCCACATGGTTGATCAATATTGATAATAATTTCAAATCTAAAAAATTCATTGTTTCTCGTCTAATCCCAAAAAAATTCTTTTCCTATGATATAATGTTTAGGGTGCCATATAATATCTGAATTTATCCTATATATTACATTTTATTAGTAAATTATACATACAATCCTCGATTGGATAAAAACTAGCTACGTAAAAACAAAATGAAGAACTTATTCAAATTTCAAATATATAAAACCTCATCCAATTTATTTTCAAATAATTTATATATTATGGAAGAGTGTGTGGAAATTGTTAATTTCATTTTGTACATAATATATATTATTGATGGAGATTAATATAATGTGGAATCAAAAATATATAAATTTCCATTCAACTTTATGAGGGTTGTCATTAATTATTGAAATAGTTGAACTGAGGATGGGATATCTACACCAATGGTGACTTTGGGATATATTATTGGTGTACCTACATTATTAATAATAATCATGATGTTTTTTGTAGTATTAAAGGAAATGTTTCTATAAAAAATTTGGTGAATATTGCAAGAATTTAACCATAATAATAATAATAACAATATCACACCTCTATAATCAATATGGTGGATTCAAAATGAAAAAACATTCCATGTGACATTAATATAGGTTTGATTTATCCATTAATATGTACTACTGAATAAATTTTCATTGTTCTTGTGTGAGATGTAGGATGAAATTCTACCACTTTCATCTATATGTGATAGAACATAGAACACTCCATCAAATGACTTTAGTTTATTACATTTGATTATGGTTGTTATAAATAAGGATCCCTTCACTCACATATATATATATATTATTATACATGGATCGAGTGTTTTTTGAAATCAAATGGATGAGTAGAAGTGTTTAATAATACATTATGCTACCAAATTTTCTAAACCCCGGGATCATAAGATACATTGTGAAAAAATCTAGAATTTTAATGATACAAAGAATTATTATGGTATGATCATTCATGTTTTTTAAAATTGATATGACCTAGAATAATTTATCACAAAAATTATTATATGTATACTTATATATTTTTATGAATAGAACAATGTTGTGAGGAATTTCACATATGTCACGAGCATGTAATCGGAATAATGAGAATAAATATAATTTTTTGCTCTTATATTGAAGGGAGAATATCCCAATAATAATTATCATCATAAATTATGTATGTTAGGTTTATATCACACATAAAATGTTGGGTGATGAGTTCATCTACATTATGGACATTTTATGGAGAATATTAATTTTATATTTCTATGGCGTATATAGGATTTTCCTGATCATTCTATTTGAATTTTTCATTTCAAACTTGTAAATGGTCACAAAAAAAAAATTTACACCATCAACATAATTAACTACCTTTATCATGGCTAAAACATTTGATAAACATGAAGATAGAAATTTTATCTTGTTCATATGAGAGGGAATATTGGAGGACAATTTTTATATACATACTATTTATGAATATAATGTTTTTTCCTATCGAGTTTTTCTATGCAATGAATATTTGTTGGACTTCACTATATTGTTAAATTATAGAATCAATCAATGATTATGTTTCAATTTCAATTGATTGGATTATTTGAGGATAAAAGAATGTGGCACCCCATATCTTTGAATATTGTTATCATTAGGTTATTTATGAAATATAATCTGATCAGAAGAAGTCAAAAATAAGGAAGAATATTATGGAACGTGGTATTTAAGTTCAAATTTAAAAAAATTGATTTTTATGAGAAGAATGATAAATATATAAAAAACCCAATAACTAGTAACAATAAAACAAAGATACTACATTGAGGAATTCTATAGAAGTGAATGTTGTATTGGAACCATTATCATTCTTAAAATATGTATCTCACCAATCATTTATCCCATATATTTCTCAATTCTAATTTGGATGATAGGATTATGATGTTTGGAATATATTCAATTGCATAATGGAGATATATAGTGATGTACATGTGGAAAAGATAGTGATGAACAGTCTCTATAATTTCACTTATCTTTCTAGAATGTTATTGGATATTTATGATAAAAATTTCAAAGATAATGATGTTGAATTTATGATTTTGGTTAATATTATTAATTGATATGAAATAAATAATGTTTTTTTAATTATTAATATTGATTTAAAACATTAATAAAATAATAATGTAGAAAATGATGATGATTTTGATAATGATGATGAGGATTAGTCCCCACCTGATGGTAATACAATTTATAATGTAATTAATAAACAAATATCATCATTTGTCTTGTTAAAATAAATTTTAGTTATGAAATACCATGTCAATAATAAATTTACAAGTAGACTACATTATAATATTTTAAAAAACCATAAGAATTTTGGTTTTCTTATAATATACCTATGGTATTCAATGTGAGGTACTCTAATCCAGGTAGATGCAATTCCCAATAGTATGGTAAAGGAAAGGCCTTCGCCTATATGTATATTGTACGTATGTATCATCACTCATGTTCCTACTGAGTTTTTATTATGACAATTAGGTGGTTCCTCATATGTATATTTGATAATAAGACAAAATTAGTTTCAGTGGGAGATGAATATTGTTATCCACCACCTCATTTGGTTTTAGGTGACCCATATCCATATAAATACATTATATTTCACTCTAGAATTAATAATATTATTAAAATATATTCTTAGTGGTATTATCCCATTCAATTCAGGATATAAATAATTGCCTTAATAGGCGTATAGAATTCTTAAGAGTGACTAGGACTCATAAATTTTGTTCATGATTTATGATAATCATTAAAGATATAAATTTTTCAATGACGTAATATTTTCATATAATGTGATAATTGAAATAAATATTTTACCTCATAGTAGTTATTAAATATTTATTCCCCAATATTCAATAATATGTCATATAATTCATCATTTCATTATTATAATATATGTTTCATTGCATTCTTAAATAGATGACATCCATTAAATTCATTAATCGTGTTGATCAATTAATATTTTAATTCATGTTAATAGATATTAAATTTTTATATAACTATTTATCAGAATATGGATTGAAAGGGTTTATGGTAACATTTATAGGGATCTGGATGTAGTTGCAGATGTGTCACTTGATGATCTTACACCCTGGTCAATTAAAAAATGTTCCTTTTTTATGAAAACATCATTGAGGATAATGAATTTATAATTCAAATAAATAAATATAAATATGAATGATAATATCTCATATTTATCTTGTATATTGATGATATTTGTAATTTTATTATTGATCTCAATAAAATTATTAAACTTATTGAAAGATCATGAGGCCACTTATATGATGTATCAATATGCAGATATTGGGGAGGAAATGAATGTTTCTGAACAAAATTGATTAAGGAATATAATAATTATTAATTAAATATATTATTAATTTCAATATTAAATTAAACATGTTTTATCTACTTTGACATAATTTTATATGTTGAAATGTTTCAACAATCACTATATTAATATGTGTACTGAATTATATAATAGTTAATCAATGACACTCGTATTGACTCTCTTTTAGTCCAAAAATGATATTTTGCACAAATATTTATCCCTTTTGGATATTGGAGATAAGACAAAAACATAATTCATAATAACTTAATGTGACTTGTTTATATCAATGCGTGAATAAAGTAATATTCGGAAGACAATTTATTGATAATGTTTTTTGATGAAAATAAAAATAAAGGAAAACAAATAATTAGGAAGAAAACAAAAATACATATATAAATATAGAGGGAATAAATTACTTATTTATGGAAATTTCTAATTATACTATCACTATAAAAATATATACTGGATGTAAAATTGGTGGAAGTATAATAAAAAATATCTAAAATATTCTAAGAATGATAAAACTGATGTATCTATACTATAATTGATTATGTGTTTTGGTATAAATGTTATTATATAAACCATTTGTGGTCATCATCAATTTATTGATGATTTATATATGTTTGGGATTGGTATTTGTAAAGAAATAAAATAAATTATTTATCATTATTCTAGAAAATTATACTCTAATAATATTGTTTCTCTAAATACCGAGTTGTGAAATGATGTTGATTTTCATCCCTTATCAATTTTTTAATTTAACAAAAATATAACCCTATATTTATTGTTGTTTTTCTTGAAAATAATAATATTAAATAAATTTTTTATAATATAAATAAACTAAAAGTATAATACTATATTAGTATAATGTAGTTGTACGTTTAATGATTCTAACTTCATGTAGCCCGAAATTTAAAATTTATTATTAATTTATTTAATGTTTGAATCAAACTAGTATATTTTTTAAAATTTATTTTTCATGTGTATCCACTAACAGTATATAATGTGTGTGTACCACCATGATAGTTCAAATAACAAATAATATAAATGGTTGATATTTCTTAGGAAACCTATAGTTTTTCTCATTGATTTATATATAATTGTTTGACATAAAGAAAAAATACCACCACCATAGTCATAGTATAACACATTTATATATATATATATATGAGAATGAATTAGTTTCCAATTATGTAATTATTAAGGTAGTTTTTCTATTTTAGTAAAATTTCAAGAAGTCGTCAAGTACATTGTAATTATATCATTATTAATTTCTTATAAATTATATATATATTAATTGTTGTATATATTAAAATGGATAATTAAATTTTTTATGTATTCATTAACATAGTAAACAAAACATGACTATTTAAAGTATTTAATGTCATTCCAATCATTAATATTGCATTTTTTTAAAAGAAATTAACATTATCCATGAATGGAATTGATTATTGAGAGAAATCGTAATTTTTTTATTTCCATCATTCTTATTTTGATGATTTGTAATTATCATATTTTCATTTATATTTTTAATTCCATGCATGTGAGTCTAAATTGGTGTATTATTGAAAATCATATAACATTTAAATATGGAGTTGTTGCATAACTCCATACAAAATTATCAAAATATAATTCATTCTACATATAAATATAGATAACTCTATCCCATCCTGAATTAATATCCTAGTTATAGTAAAGATGGATTCATGGAATATTATCACAAAATTGATGGTAATAATGATTTTACCATGTTTATAATGATATTTTAGGTAACATTCCATTGACTAAATAATACGTTATATATCATGAGGACATGTTAAAATAAAATCAATATAATATAATGAGATTCTTATATATCCATAATTTAAATGTTTCTAAATAATGTTATTGGTCATAAATCATGGATTAAAACAAAAATCATAGTTTAAGATAATTTTTTTAGATAAAAAGAGATGTTTTATATATTACACTAATTTATGCATACTTCAAAATACTACCAATTATGTTCTAAAATGGTAATTCATTCCTAATATAGGCTTTACTATGGATCTACTAGTGACCCATAAGTTAGGGATTTTTTAAGTAGATTTTTGGTTAAGGTCATCCCACATTTCAGATGAATTTTTCCCAATTATAGAACCATTATAATTAATCAAGAAATATTAATGAATTTTCCCAAATTCAAGTTTTAGAATAGTTACCATAGTCCATTTAATATATCTAGTCACCTTAATAATGTGAATATCTTTATATTTCAATGTTTCTAAAACATTATCATTATTAATGAGTGATGTTGTTATTTAATGCCACACAATTTGGTGATAAATATTTTTCTCTATTTAAGGAATATGTAGGTCATGTGATGTTGGTATCTTTCAAATTAGTTATGATTACAATGTTTCCCAATAATTTTAATCAAATTTAATTTAGTGTAGAATCAGTTAATGTCACATGTGATATAATTCATGGCCCCTTAAAATTGATAATAGTGATTCCTATTATGGTTGTATAGTATTGAATATATCTATTTAGTTTAGAACCATGTTGAGTGTATACTTATTTTGAAAGGTATATAGAAAAAAATTATTGCTAAATAATAATACACTACCCTTTCATGTTAATCTTTTCAATTTTCAACTAAACGACAGATTTTAGGGTTTTATATTATGCATATAAGGAGTCGTACTATGTCTTCTCCATTAAATTCTAAGGGTTCATCCTCTTATATTACTATATGTAATAGAACATCATAACATTTTCATAATATAGGGAATCTAATTATCATTTCATAATATAGAATGGGTTTTCCTATACTCTTCCAAAAGGTTATCCCTAGATCATCCCTAGTGTGTTCCCTAGAATGAAAATAGTGTAATCTGTGGAAATTCATTACATTCATACATATATCATTACATTCATACATATATCATCACATGAGACACACTAGGATGATATCTTGGGAGTTATACGACACTAAACTAGTGATAGTAGATTGGGATCTTCACATGCTCTATGCATAGGGATTATTTTGATAATATGATAGTGATCATAGGGTTTTATAATATTCATCACATATTTGGTATCTATCTCTTACAAATTAAAGGGAATTAGGTATTATTATTATAATCTCATAAGTAAATGATAAATCTAATATTTTTTCACATTATGAGGTTTTAGGATTAGTGATCGATATGGTTAGGGAAAAAATTTTCAGTTGGTATTTTCCATATTTTTTTCTAGTAGGAAATAACATTACAATACGAAAAAATAATATTGATAATGAATAACATAAGTCCTTAGGAATGATATATGAGTTATAGTCATTCAAATCCCCTTGGAACATGATATTAAAATATATATTATATCTTTTGTAGTTTATGTTCATGGGTATTAACTAACCTGTGTTGTTTAATATCAAGTTTTAATGATTTTTCTACTCGAAAATATGTAATAATTAAGGATGGAAGGGTTCATTTTAATTGATATTTCTATTTATGTATATTTTGGTATTTCACCTTGAAGGTGGTGGAAATCTGACCCAAAAATAAACAATGATACTTTTTGGACTTATTAACATGCTATATATTGAGTTATACTTATTATATACACAGAGTAGTAGAACCATATTTTACATTATGAATAGAGAAGGTCATGTTTGGGATTTACATACATAGTTTCTATTATTAAAAAATGGGTATTAAACATAGATGAAGTTAAATATATATCATGGTAACCACTAAGTAAATATTTTAACAATATGATCATGTTTCCCCATGGATCGATACTATGTGGATGATTTGAGTGGAAGAAGGGTGATTTGTAGCTTTTACATAGTTTAAGGCCCTTTTTTATTTGTTCCCATTATAGGGTAATATGGATTATATTTTACATTATATTATGACATTCAAACTTTTATGATGCATTTATAAAATTATTCCCTAGAATATGGACATAGGGAATTTGGTTCCTTGTTAGGATGATTATATTAAGAATCACCCAATTATATTCATAATTTAAATTGTAACACTAATATGGGATGTAAGAGTAGTTATTTTATAGTATTTTGGTTTCTGGTGAATAATCAAACATATATAATTTCATATCAGATGTGATAAAAAAAATAATGATATAATGTATATGTGGTACACATGTATTAAGGGTTCTTAAATTAGACACACTAGTAGTTTCCTTATGTGTTTTTCTACATAGATTTATCAATACTAAAATTTAATATAGATATTGTGGATTTGGAACACATATGGTTGGGTATTGAATTTTATAGAACTCAAATAGGGGTTTCTAAAGAGGATGGGTACCCTTATTTCCAGAACCATCATAGTTGGTACCCATGTAATTATAGTTTAGGTTGGTGGGACCATGATGGTATGTAACCTATGATTTCAATATTAACTGGTTTGGGTATTTAATGGTGTAGTTCTTTTTTAACTATTCTAGTCAGTAGGTACTAGGATTTGACTATCTAACTCTCTCTCTTGTTGTTTTTTTAATCTTTTTTAACTATGGATTTAATGAGTAATATGTTTCATAGGATATAAATTAAATTTCTCAAGTTATTATTCCTAGATTTAATTCCCAAAATTTATTGAATCATGTTTATTTTCTATGTAACCCTCAATATTGGTAACCTTGATTACTTATTTCAGCCTTTGGCACCATGGTCTTTATCTAGGCATGAAATCATAGGTTCGTCGCTATGTCAAATAGTATGATACGTTCAGATAGATTTTGAGATTGGACACATGGGGAGGATTTTATAATGATTAGTATACAAATAGAAGAACAATATAATGAGATAAAGGTTTAATTCATAATGATAGTTTCTGATTAGACCTTAGCAATGAAATATTATCAAATACAAAATAATTTTCAATGTAACAATAAATTTATTGTGTCTATATGTGTCTGCCACATAAATCATATGGATGGAAATATATCATATTATATGGGGTTCCCATAAATAAGATGTTTTCTAAGGACACTAAGGATTCATTATACCCCAGAAAATCGATTTAATGTACATAATAACCCTTTCTATCAACAATGGACGACATGCATTGCCAAATCCTTGTTTTTTATTCAAACCACCAATTCACATGATCAGGATAATTTTTAATGGAATATAAATATCACAATGATTAATGTGTCATGTAGAACATATTAACCGTATTTATGTATTTATCAAGTAATGATATATTTCCCTTCATATAGTTCTATAACTTCATTAGAGTGAGGTATATATCATTCTATCCACTACAACACACTTGGAATATATTATAAAATTAAAATAATTTCTACCTAATTAATGTATTCATTTAAATTAAATAATAATAAAAATTATTTTGTAAAATACATGATTTTACTAAATTACTGGAACATCGGGTAGGCTTATGTTTCCTAATCACATGTTGGGGATGTTCCCTAATTGGATTTCCCTAATTAAATACTTTTAAAATTAAAATGTTAATGTAATAGTATGGTGTATATATTTCAATGAAGAATAATTTACACATTTAATTGGAACCATCATGTGAAATTATTATCTCCTGGATTTGGAAATCATTTAATTGTTATTTTAAGAAAACCCAAAAATTATTTCATAATCCAATGTGTGTGTATGGTTATATGATGATAGTGAATGTGGAATTTTTATGTAAATATGGGATATGAGGTGAAGTACTCAGTATATGTTCTATAAATACTGAAATCAATCAAAACTTATTTTATATATTTTTGTATATATATATTTTGGTCTCATGCACATGATAAAATATAATTTTATAATCCTACAGTACTTTTTTGGAAAGAACCAACAAGAAATGTAGAACCCTAAGACTGATATCAATATTGAAATCTATTAATATATATAACAAAATAATTTATTATAGAACATTACATTCTAAGAATATTTATTTCTATTAGTATAAAAGTATTAGTTATATAAATTTTGACCATTTCATAAAGACCTTGTATCATTAGGGATATCAAATGAATAAATATATTTTTGGAATAAAATTGTTCTTTGACTATTTTTCAAGTTTGTTGACATAGAGATCATGAATCATATTTGTATAGGGATAAGTATTTTTACTAATTATCATTAATTTATTTTATGTTTTTGGTAACTTTTTTCTAAAAAATTCATAGAGAGAAATATATTTCTCAAAGTTATCATATTTATATGACATCGACTTTACATTTCAAAATTGACATATATTTTTCTATTTCCTAGTTTATGAATACCCAAATGATATATATTATTTATAGGTTGAATTTCTAGTAACCTAAGTGTTGGCTATTTTAGAGGATACTGTGTGACCACATTTAACATGGTGGTTACTATGTATCTTTCATTGGAATATTTTTGATCTTATGAGATTGAACGGTTTAGAAAAATCTTATTATGAATTAGATTTTAAAAAAATTCATCAGATTTAACGAAACATAAAATTGAAAATATTTTGGGATAATCAATCTAGAAATTGTGAGGAAACATTTCATAAATTGTGATCCCATTTCTAGTATATATGATCCCTCGGATGTGTGCCGTTTGAAAATTTTCCTAGTGGTTTGGAAAATATATCTTCTATTTAGGGGAATGTTACAAGAACCACGATCCTAATATTAATTATCCATGAGTAGAATACCAACAACTAGAATTAAAATTTACACAGAGATTATCTCTATATATGTAGATTTTTTCATCACATAACATGAATTCCCAAATAATAAATTAATCATGATTAAGACACCTTAATTATATTTTTTTAAATTATAGTACGCTAAATATATTTTTTTCTTTGATTATATTTTAATCTAAATTAAATTATAGGTGTTAGAATGTGTAAATAAAAACATATAAATATATAAATCATTGATAAATAATATAAATGTGTAACAAGAACCCATAGGTTATTAAAATAATATAGAAAAACAAAAAATCAAAATGGGATTAATGCGTTATTTTTTATTTAAAATAAAAAAAACCCTAAGGGGTTAAAACGTTGCACAGAGGATATTAGGTCAATAGCTATTCAAATATCTTTTCATTTGTATATGTAAAGATAACTTATAGAATATATCATCAAAGGGGGGGGGACATAGATGATTCACTATCTAAGGGAATAATATATAATATAGTTATTTGGTTATTAGTTATTCAAACATTATATATATTATTTGAGATAGTATATAATAAGATATTTATTATGGTTTCATCGACCACATAGTATAAAAAATCGTTTATTGAACACATTCTTTAGATCATGTGATATTTCATGAAATTTATTAATTACACAATTATTTTTCAATAATTTTTACTTAGTGTGATTATTTGGTGTTTTATTAAAAAAATGTACGTATTTTTTCCTCAATAGAATGAGCTAAAAATATTCACTAACATTTATCTATACCAATGGGTCTAATTAACCTAGATTGACTTCTTTTAATGTGTATTTCCACAATTAATTCTTTCTTTTTGCATCATTCCATCATGATTTTTCCTAAACAATGATATTTTATTGACCTACATGTCGAGATATGATATTTTCACAATGATAAATTAAAAAAAAATTAAAAAAATAAACATTTTTGTCTATTTGGTTGCCTATTTATATCTATAGTTGATGAATCTAAAAAATTAGATTGTATAGTGATTAAAGACATTATAGTTATATAGGATTCCATTTTTTGGTTGTTGGTCATATGATCTATTGGTCATCGATTAGTTTTTTTCTTCTCATTCGATTATTTATCATTATAGGATAATTTATATGATAAATCATCACATATCAAATATAGTTTTCTTTTATTATCATAAAAATTTAAAGATATTTCAATGTAGTGTATAGGGATGTTAGGGAAAGGTACATCGTATGTGAATTATGTCTCCGCTCCAATATAGGAATCCTCAGGGATAAGTTAACATGGTTTTAGTGAAACGATACTTGGATCAAAGAATGTGATGTAGGTTCAATATAGTTTACATTATAAGATATCCTTCAATCATTATATATCTCTAGATATTATTTAAAAACCCATGTGAGTTTTTTCGACATTTATTACACGTAAATATTTTCATGTTAAAAAATTACATTAATAATGAGATAAAAGATGTAGATATTACTTTGGGTTTTGACATTAAGTGTTTCCTGAATGTTAGTTGATATGTACATCATAAAATAATTTAGGGAATGTAAAGCAAGACTGTGATGTACCCACTCAGAATCCCTGATAACCGGATAATCGAGCTAGTCTTGATATTTTCCAAAGTGTGTTCCTAATCCCCAAGGGATGGTGAATAGAAACAAAAATTATATATACTGAAATTGGGATTGTTTTCCTACAAAAACATAATGGAAGTCAAAAAGAAAAAATACAATAAGAATATCAAAGGAAAACTCCACTAGGAGTAGTGTACCAAAATTAAAACAGGAACTCAATGCCCAAAGTACTATAGCCCTAGTAAGAAATACGGAAAATGACATATGTCTATTTAGAAACAACTCACCTTATCCAACGCTCAATAGTTAGATTCACCACTATGAGATCCATTCCCCTTTCTTGAACTTATGTGAGCTAATATATATACACATAAATGAATATGTAGGGTGTGATCCAAACCCCAACTTGATTTTCAAAAATATTCTATGATAAGATTCAAATATCAAATAAACCAATAACATGCATTCAGTTTTAAAATAATCAAATTTTGAATTTACCAAATCACATTTATACAAATAAGGAATTGAAATTTAATAGGTGTAAATATATTTGACAAAGCATGCTTCAAATTTCAAATGATGAAAAAATTCAAAATATTGAATTTACCATTAATAAATTCATATATTACATAAATTTCACTTTTGAAAATATGGGTCAAATAAACACTTTTATATAAAACTATTTTTAAAAATTCTCATGGGATGTATAAAATTTTACAATAGTGTCATATATATACATTATAATTACAAACACTTGAGAAACATGGCTAAGTTCTAAGTAGGTACAACAGTTCTAGGCTATAGGGACCCAAAACTATGAATACAATTATTTATGTTCATACATCCCTCGAACCATGTCCAAGAGGATTCTTCACCATAACCTAAGGAATGGGATGTGATGGTATGATGTTTTAGAATATTTTATATCATGAAGTGGTATCCAAAATAACACACTAACTACCCATGGCTATCATATATCATTTACAAAAAGTCGATGGGATGTTTATTTTAAGGTTTCTTAAAATATAATTATATCTCATACTCCATTTCAATATTCCAATTTTCTAATTAAAAACCATAACATGTTTTTAATTGAAAACATTCCCTATTCAATAAAATAAAACAACTAGGATTCTATCAAAACAATTTAAATCCATTTTAGAGAGATATTAATTTTAATCCAGTAAATGTAATTTTATAATACTTTACATAATTAAATATAATGATTTAATTTTCAATCAATTTTATCAATTTCATAAAAAACCCACAATTCACTAGAATTTTTTATTTTTATAAAATTTCCATTAAATAATTATTCTTCAAATAATTTGAACCATTTAATGTTTTCAATTAAAATAAAAACATGAATTTAAATTAACCAATTTAAATTTTCACAATTTCAAATCCAATGTTAGAAACCCTATTTTTCTTAAAACTACCAATTCATCAGAATTGTATTGTCCAAAAAATATTAAAACCCTTTTTTCATAATTAAAATATTTCATTTAATTCAAAACGATTTAAAATAAAGGATGAAATTTTGGGTTAATAAAAATCATGCATCACTATAGAACCACATTTATCAGGATAAATGAATCTCGAATCGCTAAAACCAATCCAGTATTTTTCAAAAAATGATGTCAACAAAGATATCCAAGACAAAAAAGATTTAATACAAGGTTTATATGCATAACAATAGTTATTATATACTCTTGATGGATTCATTGATCTATAAATCCACAGGGAGAAAGAGAAGGATTATGGGATATCAGGAATGAAAGGAGGAAACTAACCAGATGAGGATAGATTGAAGTTCTATTGGTTTTGGATCACATCTGAGAGGGGTCTGGGGGACCAAGAATACATCATGGGACCTCCAAGGTTGAGAGAAATCATTTTGGGTTGAAGAAGGACTTTCATGTACATAAAACAAGCATTCATGAATTTTTAATAAAATTTCATATCTTTAAAAAACCCATATGCACGATTTCCTAGAAAATGGAACACAATTTTGGAAAACAATGTTCAAGTTGTGCACCCATTATAAATGGGTTTCATGGATTTTTTCTAGGGGGGGTATGACTTATCTATCCATCTACAAGTTGTACAAATATCTCTATCAAAAAAAATCATTTTTGTAGTACAGAGAATACTTTGGAAAACCATGTTCCTAGGCATTTAAAAATTATGAACTAGACCTAAATTTTCAATATTCTTAAATTTTCATCCTGAAAGAACCACAATTGATACCCAAAAATATATAAATTAAATTTATGGTTTATGAATACATTAAATCTGTAAGAGATGTTTAAAAAGCCCATTTGGGTCTTATAAATGATGAAATATTTATATATTTGGCATATAAGTAAGTGATAATACTTTCATTGTTTTATAGGTTTACTAAAAATTCTAAATACAGCAAAATATTTAATGGATGTTGGGGAATAGATGATGGGTTGATCAACCTTGTTTGATGACATTTAGGGTGGGTAATATTTCATGAAGTTTAGCATCATGAGACAGAGACTCTGGTTCCATGTATTTTATGGTCATATGATGAAGAACACATTTTATGATACTTTATTTTCTTTTCTTACATGAACAATAATTTTTCATTATCATAAAGTCGATAAAGGATAGAAAATATTACGTATAAAATTATGTATCAGGAAAAAATTTGATATGTCGGATTAATTAAGAGTTATTAATGTGTGATTAAAGGAGAACCAGGTTTCACTATATGCTGAATTATTGTATAACATAATCTACATACTTTTTTATAATATTTTACCTACTATACATATTTGTTTTCAATAAATGGGTGGAATAAATAAATTTATTGTTTCTCTAGTGGGGGAAATGAATGAAATAAAATAATGAATTAGGCATAGCATCATTACAATAATAATGATGTGAATAGTATTAGAAGCTACTATTTTTTCTGAGGTAGAAGAATCATGTGTTAATACAAACCTTGACGTAGAAAGAATCAATCAAAACTAGTTTTTATAGGCCATAAAGTTTTTCAATGGTTGGAAAACCTATTAAATTAACGTAATCTAGAGAATCCATAACTAATTGTTAATTGTAAAAAATATAATAGACTCTTATGTTCATCAAGATCATTTATATTACAAGGGAACATGTCATATAAATTTAATAGCATCAAACCCTCTAAAATAAATATACACATGAGGGACATACAACTCTATTTTGTTTAACATAATGTGTGATGGATTATATTTCATGATGATTAACATTGTGAAATAAAGTATACATTACTTACAATTAATAGTAATCATTGTAACTCCTGAATGTTTTACAAATAAATTTAATGAATTTCATGAAACACTCAGTCCTTTCCTAATATAACTTTATTAAGGATATTTTTATAAACTAGAAGTTAAACATAATTTTACAACTTCTAGGATTTGAGTTTTTAAAAACGGACATCTGCGGTTGTGATAAGTAAGTTGTTTGGAGTCTAATAGAACCAACAGTTTTTTGGTGAATTGTAATATGAATTGTAATATTACCCTTATGAATAGTAAATCTTATTATTATTATTTTTTCTTAAGGATTTATGATTAGGGTATCTTGATTAAATTATCAATGTGATACAAAATTAGTTATAGTTTAAAATTTGTTAGTTTTCAAATAAATAATGATTTTATTTAAAAATTAAATTAATCCTAATTAGAAATTTATTTTTAAAAAATGGATTTCATTTATGAATTCAACACATTTCAAAATAGTTTTAGTGATTTTTTGGGATTTTTCGAAGATACATGGATTTTTGGTGAATAGTGAAATATAGTAATTTACAAAATATGCCAAATAAATGAATTTATGCATCATGCATGATTCTGGGATGATTTAAATTGACATTATTTAGAAAAAAATGCACTTATTACTATTTCTGGTCACATGAATGAAGAAAATTTATAGTATTGAGAAAAAATAGGAAACTAAGGATTAAAATATTGTAAAATCCCTCCTCTCCTCCATTATAAATACCACCCTCTCCCCCTCTCCCTCCCACACATATAGTGCTTTGATAATTTCTTAAATATGGCCTAATTCCTAGCCCAATTCTCTTCCCCACATCCAATAACTTATGGTATCACCAAAAGAAAAAAAACCATGGGCCTTAAGGAGGATCTCAAGGAGAATAGATCAAGATGTAAATATCCTCTTACATTTTCTTATATTTTAATTTCAATTCCACTTCGTTTAATATACTCCACTCCCATCACCTTATATAAGAGGAATTAATTATCTATAATACTATATATAATATTGATATTATCATATTTATGGAAAAAATTCATCATCATTGTT
This sequence comes from Viscum album, assembly GCA_963277665.1. Classification (NCBI taxonomy): domain Eukaryota; kingdom Viridiplantae; phylum Streptophyta; class Magnoliopsida; order Santalales; family Viscaceae; genus Viscum; species Viscum album. The sequence goes on along the minus strand of OY728146.1, from coordinate 1,463,917,716 downwards.
CCTATTATTCATAAAATAAAAACACTCTCTATGATGTGTAAATTTACCAAAATCCTAAATGACGGGTTTTAAATTTCCATTACTCCTTTAAAACTAATTATAAAACTATTTTAATGGTTGAAACTGATTTTAATGTGTATGATATATCCTTTTTTTGTTTTTTTAGTTAACATATATATATATATATATAATATTATGTTTTGTAATGAAATTAGTTCATGATTATCAAAGAACCACCAAAATGATGTAAATGGATATCACAAGAGATTTGTCAAATGAATCATCCCCATTACATATAAAAAATGAATTATGGAATTGTTAATATTATGGAAAGATATTAATACCATTTAATTCCATTTCAAAAATTGGATTTCCATATAATAACAACATTCATTTCAAACAAACCATGGAAATCATGTACTAACTACACCCGAAACATCAGAAATAACAAAGTACTAATAAGTAAATGATGAAATAATGTTAGAATTGATCATATAATGTGTTATACCCATGAATATGTTTCTTTAAGATATTGATAACCCAATTTTATCAATTATTCCTGATGTTTAAACATGTTTTAATTAAGTCTATCTGAGGTAAGGGAATTCTTAACCCAATTTCTATTCATTTGGTCAACCATATATATTAACCATTATATTATAATAGGATTATTTATCTGATAATGTTTTGTATATTGTATTGTATTATGTTTACATAATCTGTATAAACATATTTCATTCATTATATTCATTTCTCACATCAATTATATCATTTTTAAAGGGACATTCTATTAAAAATATTTTTGTTAATGTGGTGAGATGGGTCATTACGAAAAATCCTTCCCAAAAAGAGATTTTAATGATGTAAAGAAGCCAAACTATAAGAATAATGGTGTAGTGAGATCCTTTGTGACAAATTTGGTAGACTTCGGGCCATACAATGATTTTTTATCAACTACCTTGTTTGTTTACTAATATTTTTCTAATTTTTTGTTTGATATGTTGTCTACACATTCCTTTTTTATGAGAAATTTTATGGTAAATTGAAAATATCACCTCAAAAAATGTAAATAGAACATATTGTTATACCCTAAGGAGTAAATATTACAATAAATAGGAATTATAAGAATCATATTATTGTGGTCTGTCGAAAGACTATTCCTAAAAATCCTATTGTTTTTCCCATTGTAGATTTTGATGTCAATATGGGTATGGCTTGGATTTATATTTATCATGAAAAAATGTATGGTATAGGTAATGAATTTTTTTCATAAATATTTTAATTTTGTATAAAATAATTAAACCATAAATTTTTTACCATATTAGGAATGAAAGAATCTATTGAAATGTGGAAATGAAAGTTATCTTAGTCATATTTTTGAAAACAAGGGAGCTTTTCAAATTAATGACGTGCTAGTGGTAAATGAATATCTTGAGGTTTTCCCTAATGAGTTACGCGATTTTATATATGATTGGTAAGTAGAATTATGAATTTAAATATTTCCTTATGAAAATCCAATTTCAAAACCCCCATATCATAGGGATCAAATGGGACTTATTGAATTTACAAATATGTTGCATGAGTTTCTTAATAAAGGATTCATTCATCCTAACACATCACTATGGAGTGACCCTATATTCTTAATTAAAAATAAATATGATTCCATGAGACTTTTCATTGATTATATAATCTTGAATAAAATCATTATTAATAACATGTCTTCTTTTCCTCATATTGACGACATGTTTGATCAGCTCCAGGGATCATAGTATATTTCAAATGATAACATGAGGTCAGGGTACCATCAGTTAAATATAAAGGAAGCCGACAATCCAGGGACTTCATTCTGTACTAGATATAGGAATTATGAATTCTTTTTTCTTTTGGTTTAACTACTTAATCTATTCAGAGATCTAATGAATAGAATATTTTTTGAGTTCATGGATAAGATTGCATTTCTATTTTTTGATGAAATTATGATTTTTTTCTAAAAATGAATAGGAGCATGAAAGCCATCTAAGGGTCATCTTGCAAACCTAAATGGAAAATAAACTATATGGAAAATTCGTCAACTATGAATTTTTTTTACATCATGTTTATTTTGTTGGTAACATTGTAAATAAAGATGGAATAAAAATTGATCATTCCCCAAAAAAAGGTGGTTGATGAATGACCAAGACCTTAAAATGTTACAGAAATTAATATTATTCCAGGATTAGTTGGTTATTACTGACAGTTTGTAAAAAACATTTCTTGGTTATCGATCCTGGTAAATATGTTTACACAAATGGGGTTAAATTTATATGGACAAAAGAATGTGATGTTTGTTTCCAATAATCGAATAAGAGATTAGTGGATGCTACGGTTTTGGATTTTCCTTCCAGAAATGGTGATTTTCTCAACTATAGTGATGGTTCATTAAAGATACTTCATTCTGATCAGATGCAGAAAGATCATGTAATTTATTTTTCTTCAAGACTACTAAAACCTCATGAGTTAAATTATCCCACACATGATTTGGAAATATTAGCTGTCTTTTTTTTCAATAAAATTTAGATGAATCATTTATATGGTGCCAAATGACATATATATAATTAACATAAAATAAGGAAGTATATATTCTCTAAGATGTAATTAAACATGAGATAGAGAATATGTCTTGAACTGAAAAATTATTATGATTTGACGTTTAATTACCATCCCTGAAAATAAAAGAATGTGTTGAATGCCTTCTAATTAAAACATCATGCATAATTCACCATGTTATATCTAGAACATGATATCATAATTAATGATTTTATCTATTTTGGATTAGAAGTTTTTGGTGCAAGAAATACACATATTTTTCAGGATTTGGTCCATTCATCATTATCAAATTGAATTAAAAAGTGAAGAAGGAATACCACAAACTACAGAAAAAGATGGAATTTGTTAAAAATGGTACGTTTCTAAAATTGAACCTTCAAAAAGAGTATGTTTTATGATTTTGATAAATATTTTTTGTGCCATCATATTCCTAGTTGATGAATAATTTATTGTGTGAATCTCATATCTCAATTTTCAGTTCAACCTGGTAGTACAAAGATATACCAAAAAATTTAGGAGTATTATTGGTGGGATAGAATGAAAGGAGATAATGTAGATTTTTCAATCATATTTTGGACATTAAACAAGTTATTTTGGAGTTTAATTTACCCAAGGGGATACTTCAACCCTTACCAGTTCCAGAGTGAAAATGGGAAAATGTAACCATGGACTTCATGGTGTGACTACCAAATACATTTATTGGTAACAATGTAATTTGGGTTATTGTTGACTGACTGAATAAATATACACATTTAAACCATATTTGAGATACAATTTCTTTGGATCATCTTTCTAGACTATACCTCAATGTGATTAGGTAACATGGAGTTCTAATTTCCAATGTATCTGACTGGGTTCCCATGTCAACATCTAATTTTTTGAAGGGCCTTCAGATGTCATTGGGCACAAAATGAAATTTTAGTACAACTTTTCATCTTCAATCATATGGGAAGTTTGAAGGAACGACTCTACTGTTGGAGCATATGCTTCAAGCGTATTCAATGGACAAATAGGGAAGTTAGTATCATCATCTTTATTTAGTTGATTTTTCTTATAATAATAGTTTTCATTTCAGTATAAAGATTTCACCTCTTAAGGAATTGTATGGGATGTCATTTCGAACTCCATATTTTTGGGATAATGTCTGGGAAAGGAAGTTTATGGCACCAGAACTAGTGTAAAAGTGGATGAGAAACTGAAGATGATACAGAAACACATGCGGAAAACTTAGAGTAATAAGAAAATATATTAATAAAATTGGAGGGAAGAATTTTATTTTTAGGTAGGATATCTTGTTTTTCTTATAATCTCACCATGTAAGAGTGTTATGAATTTTGGTAAGAAATGAAATCTAATTCCATAAATCATTAGAACTTACGAAATCCTAGAAGATATTAGACCAATAATATATTGAGTAACATTTCCTCCGTGTTTATCTCAGGAAAACATTGTTTTTCATGTCTCGATGTTGAGGAAGTATGTTCTAGATTCACCCCATGTCTTGATCCCAGAAATAGTACAACTAGAAGGGAACCTTATTTTTGAAGAGAAACCTATTCATATTCTTTGATCATATAGATAAATTATTGCAGAGTAAGGCAATCCACTAGGTAAAGGTATTGTAGAGAATTCACATGGTTGAAGAAGAAACATATAAATCTAAAAATGCTATTAGGGAAATGTACCCTCACTTGTTTAGTATGTAAATAAAAAAATCATGAGGATAGAATTTCTAGAATGTGGGGAGAATGTAACACTCCAAGGTTTTAAAAATAAATTTAATAAAATGCATGAAACACAGAGTCTCTTCATAATGTCACATTTTTTAATGAGATAGTTATAAACTGTCTGTTAATCATAATTTTTCTACTTCTTAGATTTATATATCGATAAATAGACATATATGGTTTTGATCAATAAGTTGTTTGGAGTCTGATAAAACCAACTTGTTTTTTGGTGAATAGTAACAGGCCCTTATAAATATTAATATGAATTATAATATGAAACTTATGGAAATTAAATCTTATTATCATAATTTTTTGTATGGTTATAAGATATGGATATCTTGATTCATTTTTCAATGGCACCTAAAATCAGTTATAGTTTAAAATTTGTTATTTTTTAAAATTTAATGATTTTATTTAAAAATTAAATTAATCATATTTATAAAATTATTTTCAAAAAATTGAATTAATTTTTTAATTCTAATCATCCAATAATGGTAAGGGTGAATTTGTTGTATTTTTCTAAAATACTTGAATTTTTACTAAATAGTGAAATATGTTAATTTACAAAAATATTCTAAATAAATGAATTTATGCACAATGCTTCAGTCATGGCTGATGTAAATGGTCATTGGATCAAAATAGAATTCATATATTACTATTTTTAGTAATATAATTCAAGACTATTCATATTCTTGATCCCACATATTAAACTAAGGATTGACATTTTGTAAAACCCCACCTCTCCTCTACTATAATTACCACCCCACACCCCATCTTCTTCTAACACCTCTATAGCATTGAGAATTGTCTTAATTATTCCCAATATCGTTACCAAGGATCTTCCCAATATCCATGACCTTCTAGTCACACCAAATGTCTTAAACCAATGTCTTTAAAAAGGATCTTTAGGAGAATTGATCAAGAGGTGAAGATCCAATTTCATTTTCTTATGTTTTATTTTTAATTCATTTTCTATTCATATACTACATTACCCTACCCTTATACAAGTGGAATTAAAGCTCTATAATATTATATATATTATGTATTTTATCGTTTTTTGTGGAAAAAATCATCCCCATTCTTTATCTCCTCATCCTATTATTCTAAAAATAAAAACAAAGTTCATGATGTGTCGATTTACCAAAACTATGTACAATGTGTTTTCAATGTCAATTAATTCGTCAAAAATTAGTTATAAAACCATTTTAATGGAAGAAATTGATTCTAAATATTACTATATATATCCACTTCAATTCTCTTTGATTTTAAATATCTACATAATATTATGTTATTTAATGAAACTAGTTCAGGATTAAAAAAAGGGACCAAGCAATCAAAATTGATATTACTTAAGCATTATCTAAGGATTCATACTTATTCTATTTAAAGCAAATGATTTATGTAATCATTTAATATTATGGATACTTATGAATAAAATTTCATTCTTATTTTGGAATTTCAATTTCAAAGGAAAAGAAAATTGTTTTGAACTAACCATGAGGATCATGTAAAGAAAGAACCCAAAACAATGGGAGGAACAAAATAAAAAAAATTAAAGGGTGAGCTGATATTATGAAATTATCATACAAGGTATTATTTGTCGTGAATTGAATCTGGTCTCCACCAAAAATGGAACCAAATATATCTCGGGACATGGCCCGAAGGGCGTTCCCAATCCCCACGGGCTGGCACAAGTGCCCGGGTATCATAAACTATAAATTGGGAACGATTTCGCAAGTTTATGAACATAAAATAAAAAATGAACCCAATAAAATGAATCTCGATTATTCAAAAAAAAGCATTTTAAAAAATTCAGAACTGAATTACATAGTTTAAAATAACTCAAAAAGTCTATAACAAAGGTAAAAACCCAAAAAGAAACATACCATGAACCCTCATGGAAAGAGGCACCTCCCTCAAGCCATCTCCAAAAGGCATCGCCCCCATGAACCTGCAAGAAACCCGAACCCTTTTCTCTAGAAACTATATTGAACCTACGACATCAACAAAACCATGTATACTTACAACCAAAATTGTATGTAGGGTATGATAAAAATCCTAGTATTATACCACCACTAAGTGATTCAATGCGAGAAACATTCAAATATGAAAAAAAAATTAATGTTTTCAAAAACATGTAATTTCTAGTTATAATTCCTAAAATATGCAACATTAAAAATAAAATCTATTTTCAGGTGGGATAATTTAAAGAGTCAAAACTTTTAAAATAAATTCCAAAGCTACTGAATTTTCTAGAAAAATATACATTATGTCTATGGTAAGTATAAATGATCTAATGAGCACAAGAAATAATAAATAACCCCTATGCACTAGCTGACTGTGGGTCCTAGGTACCTCATATCTCGGTGAGAGTAACCATCACAAATATCCATTCTCATACACGATCCACCTGTAGGGAACATACCCATAACCTAGTGGTCCCCAACCAACATCATCATAGTTTATATAGAGTTGTAAGCGTCAATCTTTCTAAGTGAAACTTAGGCCAAACCCCACGGATTCACTAGAATACTAGTACACATCCACCCACCTAGATACTTGTGTTTTCCCCTTTTTCTCAAACAAGTTCATCAAGTCATTTAATATAAATTGCACATGAAAATAACATTTCCACATCAAAAATTCACAAAACACCCCACATGTATACCACACAAGTCAAAAAGTCCACTTTTCATTCAAATTGATTTTGGAATCTGAATCACACTAAAATATCCCACAACACTTTTCACATTTCTTTAACACTTACAAAAATCCATTATAAAATTTTATAAATCCATTCCATGATATCACAACTCACATAACTACCCACTCACATGTTACATAATACCTTTTTCATAAACGAACTCCATTTGGCACTTCACACTCACAAAAAAAAAATCCCACATCATTTTTACATCTCTTACAGACATTAGTAAATCATTAATAAATTTTTATAAACCATTTCCCAGATGTAACACATCAAAAAATAGACCCTTTCACATTTAAAATGTACCATTTAAAAATATACAAACTTTAAAATAGTTTTCCAATATGGTTTCACCTCTTACATAAATCATTAAATCATTCAAATGTTTCATAAAACAATTATAAATAGTATACCCAAAAATTTCTCATAAAACCCATTTCAAAACCATATTTCAAGTAAAACTCACACCAAAACCCTAAAAAAGTAGAATTTGGTCTTGGTTGATAGTTTGAATTACCGAAAAAACATAATAATTAAATGAGAAACTAAATTATTAAAAAAATATTTTTAATGCAGGAAATGGGCATTCGGGATGGGCGAACACCTTTATAAAAAAATCAAATCCATCATTATTATAGATTCATATGTATTACAAATTGATATAGTGATTTTAATATACTAGGTGATTCCATTTGAAATTTGGAATGGGTGTAAAATGTTGAAAAAATAAGGAGTTATAAAATAAATAGAAATTTATTTTTAAATCTGGAAATGGGCTTATGGTTTGGCCCAAATTTTGAGACGCCACCATTTCCACCAAAATAAGTGGTAAACCCCCAAAACAAATCAGGAATGGAAATTAAATAAAAAATTACTTTAAAATATTTCATGGATGTCAAAACTTATCCCCACCATAAATCATTCCACCCTGGGAAAGCCTCAACAAGGCCAAATGTAAAACAAAATCCAACCGAAAGGCCGAAATGGACTCATTTTCCAAACTTCGCCCCCAAAGGTCAAAACCCTCCAGTGATCAATTATGGAAGGAATAATTATCAAACAAAACAGAAACCACTTTATTGAAATTATCAATCACATTTAGGAGTTATCGCAAAAGGTAACTCCTCAAATGCTATCCGAAAAAGGTTCAAGAAATTTACCCAAACAAACAACAACATAGAACAATGTTATGCATACCTTGATATAACTAAACTGTTGGGAACTCTCAATTCCAATGTTTACCCAAGGGAGATGTATGTATCTAGATAGCTCCGAATGAGACTACCCACTTCCAAGCCAAGTCCAAGGACAAAACTGAGTTACTCGAATTAGGAGACACAAATGGGATCCCCACCATAAGAGATGACATAAATTTTTCCCAATACAGAATCAGGACAGCTATGGGGGGAGGCCCGAATGGACTCCCATGTACGAGGTTTAGAATTACATTAGAAATTTACAAAAGAACTTACAAGAGACCCATGGTGGCTCTTTCCACCATAAGAACCATCCATCTTAACCGAACATCTTGGGCTATCACAGAACGACCCAAAAACTCATAGAGTTGGGACGGTCTCACAGTTAGTCTGCATAGTTTTGGGAAACCATGTTCTAACCATGTGGATCCTTATATCTGCATGGTTTTCTATGGCATAGTTACAACTCACCATTTGAAAACCATGTGCTCAACTTGTCTAGACAAATTTTGAACATTTCTCAAAAAACACAACAGAAACCAAAGGGATAAGGAAAGACATTAGGCGAAAAACATGGGCATGAGGCCCTCCACCTATTTCCATAGAACATGAATAATAAAAGAAAGATGATGACGCCATAGTTTTAAACTCTTCTTGTCATTACTATTGATAGTATGATTTGTAAAATGGTTTAAACAACCCTGGAATTCCCCCTGGATATGTGCCAGCTTCTCTCTGGGACCTATGGCTAGAGCTCAAAAGATTAAAGCATCTTCATCCTCACTGTTAGGATTTTGGAACCCCTGTATGGAACTTCTTCTTTCACTTCCACAAACAAATACACCTCATAACCCGATGGGTTCAACTAGACATAACACACTTTAGAACTCAATTTACTAAAACATTTCATTTCATTGATAAAAGGGATCAAAAGATGAACACACATCACATCATGTTTCTTTGGGTGAGAAACAATAGAAGGGGAGGACACATATAAACACCTTCCTCTATGATAAAGGATTTGAAGTTTCTCTCAAGGGAGACATACTCCATTCATAATAAAGACCCTCAGTGGATTGCACGACCTTCACCTTTACAGTCAAATGAGAACACGACATCACAAGGTGTGACCAGACATTCCCATTGTGATTGATAGAAACAATACAAGGAAATGGACCTTATACCAAGTCCTCAAACAACGCTCAATTATAGAAGGAGTCTATAATGGCCTCTCATGGCCAGATTTTCCAAACCGGTGTTTTTATGTGAACTTCAACATCATGTATACTATGAAGGACCCAGAGGCCCTCTTAGAAACCATCCTGACACACATCCACACAAACAACCCCAGACCACATCCACCATTGAAGAATCAGAAAACTTAAGAAACTATGGTGTCTTTCAACCTTTTATAAGCACTCTCCCACTACAAGAGTATCCTGAAAACCAAAAATGAAATGGTGTAGACTCGTTCTACAAAGCTCAAGAAAATATTCCATACATTGATCAAATAGTGCATTTTACAATGGTGAAACAATTCAGGTTTCACTTCAGTTGTGCACTAAACCTTATTGGGGGTGTACCTTATCCAACAAGAGAACCCAAGGACCCAACTAACCTGGTCTATTGGTAATGAAATACCACAAATAGAATAAAAAATATGTGGGTAACAATCGTAAAGTATTCCCAAAAATTTCTTAAAAGAGACCACTAACCAGCCCTTCAACCCAGCTTACCGACCAAACACAAACCCAAAACAATGTTCATACAAGAGGGGTTCTAGGACTCAAAACATTCCATAACATCAATATTTCCAAAAATCACATAATACACCCCAATACCAAGACACTCATAAAAAATAATGTTTTCCTTTTAAAAACATTTATTTGAAACAAATGGTTTAATGGTTTGTGTATCCACCATTGGTGCCCCATGGGCCCCACCCATGCATGTTTTGGTGCCACACCGTGCACCCTCCTCATATCCATCCCGACTCTCATCCAATAATTCTTTTAACCATCCATAATCCAATATAACCCCATTCATGTAGTCACTCACAAAAATACCAAAGGTTAAAAAAATCACTTTCCACTTTTCCAAGCCAAAATAGTCAACCGATACTTCCTTTTTCTCAATACTACTAACCACGAAATCGAACCCAAATTACAACATAAAAAAACTTCAGAAAGGTGCAATCATTCAAATGAAATATCATTTTTAAGTCTTAAAAATTAATTTCAAAACATCTTATCCAATTAAAAACATTTCAATAGTTTATAAAACTCTATTGGAAATACGTTTTCAAACCCAACTTTAACATACTTCTTGGTTTCAAAAGAGGCATAAACACACCATTTCAATAATTCAAATAAAATTATGAAATTTTAGTTCCACCATTTAAAAAATCAGACTCTTTCCTCTTTATTTGAAAATAATTTCACAAAATCCATACTCTTCTTTAAAACCGTGTAATTTTTCCCAAAAATAGAACTTCCAAGATTTGAAAACAAAAGGAAACAAGACAATGTGAGGAGGAACTAGCTTCGGTGGGTGAATTGGAAATATGGATGGTGGCCATAGTCCAATCACTTCACCATCACAAATAGTGTTCTAGAGAAATACTTGCAGCTCCATATGGCTTTCCAGGCCCTGCGATCTCACTGATACAATTAGCCAACTCTCTTTCCATTTATTTTATTCATCATCAAACCAAAAAAAAGTCAAAGGAATTAGATAAGTCCTGACCTCCCATGGTGGATTGAATCCCATCATGAGGTGTGGTGATTACTCACACTACCTAAAACTGGAATTCCAAGTCCCAAAAATCTATACTCCAGACTACCATGATTGTTCCCCAAATAACATGACCCAAAAGTTAACCTAAACCTCCTTCGATACCATTTTGTCACGAACCGAATCTATTCAACGCCAAAATCGGTAACAATCCTAGCCCGTGACATGCCCTGAATGGCATTCCCAATCTCGAAGGGCTGACACAAGTGCCCAGGTATCATAAACTAAAAATTGGGAATGATTTATCCATGTTCATAAACATAAAACAACAAATTAATTCAATAAAACGAATATGATTTTTTTAAACAAAACAATCTTTTACCAAAATTCAGAACTGAATTAAATAGATTAAAACAACCCAAATAGACTTTAACAAATGTAAAAAACCCAAAATAAATAGCCCATGAACCCTCACAGCAAGAGGGACTACCCTCAAGCCATCTCCACAAGACATCACCATAAAGAACCTACTAGAAACCCGAACCACTTGCACTATAAAATATACTCAACCAGTGACATCAAAAAAAACCAAGTCTACTTACACCTACAGGTGTAATTAGAGAGTGATCCAAAGCCCATTATTATACCACCACTAAGAGATTCCATGTGATAAACATTCAAAGATTAAAAGTAAGCATGTTTTCAACAACATGTAATTTCTAGTTACAATTCCTAAAACGTGCTGCTTTATAAAATGAATTAGTTTTCAAGTGGGCTAATTTAAAGAGTCGGCACTTTTAAAATAAATTCCCAAGCTACAGAATTTTCCAGCCAGATATATCGTATGGAAATGGTAATTATAAAGGATCTAATGAGTTCAAAAATTAAGAAATAACCCCTTGGCACTAGCTAGATATTGTCCCAGGTACCTCGTATCTCAGTGAGAGTAACCATCAAAAATATATGTTCTCATGCATGACCCAATAGAAGTTAACATAACCTTAACCTAGTGGTCCCCAATCATCATCGTCATAGTTTACTTATAGTTTTAAGCATCAATATTTTTAATTGAAACTAAGGCCAAACCACACAAATTCACTAGCATACTAGTACACGTCCAACCACCTAGAAACTCGGCCTTTCCCCTTGTGTTGAAACAAGTTCATCAAGTAAATAAATATACTTTTCACATTATAATATCATTTCCACCTCACAAATTCTCAAAACATCCCACATGTATAACACACAATTCTAAAAAGTACACTTTCTCTTCAAATTGATTTTGAAATCTGACACACACTAAAATAGCCCACAACACTTATCAGATTACATTAACACTGCAACAAATCCATTAAAAATTTTATAAAACCATTCCATGATATTCCAAATCAAATAAAATCCCACCCAAATGTCTCATAATACACTTTTAATAACCAAAATACATTTTTCACGTCACTCTCACACAAAACATCCCACATCAATTTCACATCTCTTACACACTTCAGTAAATCCTTCAAAAAAAATTATAAAACATTTATAATATGGAACACATCACAAAAAATATTCTTTTTCATTAAAAAAGTACCATTTAAAAACATACACAATCCAAAATAGTTTCCCAATATGGTTTCATCTCTTACATAAATCATTACATAATTCAAATATTTCATTAATCAATTCTAAAGAGTATACCCAAACATTGTCCAAAAAACCCATTTAAAAACCATATTTCAAGGAAAAAACAACACCAAAACACAACAAAAGTTGAATTTAAATACCTAGAGACATTTATAAAACCAAATTCAAATGTTATAAAATCACCTTGAATAATACAATGAAATATACAAATGAAAACACCCATTTTCATAAAATTCCCTTAAGAAGTATAACAAAGTGTTACACACCAAAACTTTTTCAAAACCACCCTTCCAAGGCCCACATGACACTAAGGAATTAAAAAAATAGAATTTTCACCCCCTTTAAAAAACTAATAAATCAATTTTAAATTTTATGAAACTATCAAAAAATATACAACATGTGTTTCATTCGAAAAGTTCACAACTTCAACAAAAATGCAATTATAAAATTAAATGCATATCCAAATCCATAAAAACGGTTTTTCACCATACACAGCATATGGGGAGCATGAAAAGATAGTAAAACAATTATAATAACTCATCAAGTAATGGTTAATCATGAAATCACCTACCTTTGGTGTTGAAACCCTCAAATCTAGGTGTGAAACATCAAGCGCACCACCGCCTCAACAAAAAGAAGTTAAGAGAAACCTAAATTCTCTATATTACACAAACAATACACCATGTCAAACCCTATGTTCGAAGACAAACTTCTTGACACTTTGGAAAATCAAGAAAGAGGGATGAAACCCTATATAAATGGAGGAAATTGAAGGGAGAACACATACTTGATGGAAACTTGGAGAAGTCAACCTAAATACACTAGTATCTGAATTTTAAAATAGCCAAACATTCATGGGAGGTTCGAAAAATGATGAGGAGATCATGTTGGAACTATAATGATGGAAAATATTGAGAAATAAAAGAGTTATGAGGGAATCAATTTAACTCTTCCAATCTAGGAGATTTGAGAAATCCAGAGAGGTTTCACCTAAATTCCCAATGCAAATGATCTCCAAAGTGGGGGTGGAGAGCATGGGAGAAGTCCCTAGGTATACGGCCTTGGGTGAGAGTTAAAATCCCCTAAAAACATAAAAATTGAATGATATAATAAATAATTAAAAAAATATTTTTAGTGCTGGAAATAGGCTTTCGGGTTGGCCCAACACCTTAATAAAAAACCCAAAGCCATCATTATTATGGATTCCTATGGATTCAAAATTGTTATGGTGATTTTAATATAATATGGGATTCTATTTGGGAAGTGGAATGGGTGTAAATGATTGAAAAAAATAATTAGTTATAAAAGAAAAAAAAATTTATTTTTAAATTTGGAAATGGGCTTAAGGTTTGGCCCAAAATTCAAAAACCCGCTATTTCCACCAAAATTCATGGTAAACCTTCAAAACATATCAGGAATTGAAATTAAATGAAAAGTGACATTAAAAGAAGTCATGGATGTGACATTATAAACATTAATATGTTTCTGTAAGATATTAATAACAATATTTTAACAATTATACTGGAGTTTTAATCAAGTTTTAAGTAAGACGAACCTGAAGTAAGGTAATTCTTAACCCAATTTACATTCTTTGGGTTAATTCTCTACATTATTCATTATTTGGTAATAAGATTATTTTTTTGATGAATTATTGTTTATATTTTGTTTCATTATGTGTATTTATAGTGTATGCGCATATTCATTTCTTTCTATTAATTTCTCAAAACAATTATATGATATTTGTAAGGGATTGCCTTTTAATAATCCCATTTTAAAATTGTTTTTTTTTGAAATTCAAAATAAATGGTTTTATGAGATTCTTCATGTTTTATGTTTTTTTCTATTTACTGAAATTTTTTTATGATGAATGGGGGACTTATATCTCTCTCCAATGCATTGGGTATGTGTGTGTAATGCCCCAAGATAACTGTATGTTTTCATTTATTCTCATTATGTTTTTTTTGAAATCTAATGGAAATTTGAGGTTTCATAAAGTATGTATATATGGGTGATAAGAATGTCATTTGAAAATTATTTCATATGTTTCCATGTATTCATGGACATGTGTTTTCTTTCTTTATTTTTGTATCCCTTGATGATATTTTTGTACTCATCCCACAATTTTAAATTATTTTCACGTGTTATAAGGATTTGTAAGACAAAGAAAGAAGCCATTATAATTGTTATGATGAGTTTTCAAGGACATTAATTTTTATATGAAAAGTTTTTCATTTTTGAAGAAATAGATAATGTGTTTATGGTATCTTCTATATATGGGTTTGAAATGTTATGTATGTATTATATGCCAATTCTATTAAACTATAAACATGAAAATGTCCTCAATGTTGAAGGAAGATAGTTCATAAAAAAAATTAAATATTTTGTAATGTTATAAGGTTGGGTCCTTATAATCATTTTATGAAAGTTGATATTTCCACATTATAGATTAAACAATATGAATAATTGGTCATCTAGACATGGACCATGTTACACAGAGACTCATAAATATTTTATGAAATGCATATGTTCATAAAATATAGTGATATTTTGGGTCCTTCATAATATATTGAAGATAGATAATTTATATGGTCTCAAAAAATATATTAAATGGACTTGATTAAGTTATAAATAACAAGATAAGTTCGACCATTTTTATCATTTAAACCTGAACCAAACAATACTAATTATCTCATATATATTCAGTTAGAAATTATTAGAAACCAAAATATAACATGTCGTTACATAGTTGATCGATGGTATATTTTCTATTAATAATTAAATATGGGTTCCACTCAAATATTTTAATATCCTTGTAACCAATTACTATATCATGGGAGCCCCAAAAAATTATCTTATGGTTCCATGGATTCAAATATTATCATCAATAATGATTGAGTTTCATTTATCATGATTCAAATATTTAATGGAATCAGATTTGTTTGATTAAACCCTAGTAAGGCCATTTTTTATCTAAATTTAATGTTTTTATTTTTATTATTATATTTTTTATTAGATTATTTTAGTTTCTAAATTTGAAATTCTATTTTCTTATTGATTCCTGTTGTGTACATGTAATTTACACTCATTTCCATTTCTTGACATTTATTGTGTGGGTGTATGTTCAGTATTTTTACAATTTAATTATGTCTTGATAGGTATTTTCATCACCAATGGAAGTAATTGATAATATATAACTATAGGGTAATTAAGAATTAAATTAGAGCCATTTTGACATTTTTTCACTATCTATCCTATAGTAAAGTCATAGAGGCCGAGCACCCCAACCGAAAAAGATAGATGGTGTTTCGAAATTCAAGGCAGAGCCTCCCGAACCATTTCTGCACAGTTTTTAAAACTAGGAGGTATCTCTAGGAAACTTTGTGGGAGCTAAAAATTTGATAATAAAGGCATAATGCATGGTTTCCTCACAATTTATCAAATTGTGTAGACCAGACCAGAAAACCATTCCTCCATTATGGATAGAACCATCTGCATGATATGTGAACTATTAGTTAACCCATGCACTGTAACCATGTGAGAGTCGGTAGATTGCCACCTACATTCTATCTACCCCATCCCATCATTTGACCTTGTATTTGGACCCCCAAGCACCATGAAATATGGGGGGATGCCCAATTAAGGAGGGGGATACTCTTTTAATAGGGGGAATCTTTGGAAGGACACACATCTAGGTTAAATAAGATCATGGAACTTAGTATGACAAATTTTTGAGTTTTTTTTTATTTTTGGTTGTTCTCTCATCCATTTCCTCTGTAATGAACACATCAGGTATTGAGAGTTCGGTTATCATTATTTACTCTATTTTTAGATAATTCTTCCATGTTTTGGGGCTGTCAAAAAATGTGGGTTTTCCAATCATCAATTTTCTTATTTTGTGTTGTTACTTTTTTCTCTCATAATTCCCTCGAAACCTCTTGTTGAATCTCACTGGAAACCCCTTATCATACCATGTATGGAGATTTCGATGATCTTCAGGGAAGTTATGACCAAGTACACCCATGATCATTGGGTTAACTTATTGTCTTGGAAGGTATCACCTCTAATAAAATTTATAGAAATCAATTTACAGACCATGGAACTAGTCCTTATTTATTCAAACAAAATTGAATGGACCAAGGGGTGCTATTATTATCGAAACCCTGATATGTGAGTTATTATAAAAAACTCAATACAATAGGTAAAACTATTATTGATGACCTTAACAAACTCCCACAACCCCAACAAATTTACACCAAAAATAGTTCAAAAATTTGATTATGTGGTTTTTATATTTTCATTAAGTTTATAAATTTGGATTTAGAGAGATTTATCAGTCCATATTTTGAAAAAAAGCATCAAAAATAAAAAAAAATTGATTTTATGATTCAGCACATTCACATAATTAATCACAGATAAAAAAGGATAACACATTAAATCTCTTTTTGGATGAAGCCTATAGTAACTCTATACTATAAGAAATAATGGGATATTCAGTTTGGGCTGCTGAAATAAACAATTCAGCTAGGAAGACACAAAATTATGGATCCATTGTTGGGTATCTTGGTTAACAGGTTTTTTAAAATTTAGTAGTTTTAATTAAGTGAAAAAATCATAAATCTTGAAAATTTCTTTTCTTAACTACGTTTATGTTTTTAGTTATTTATTGTTTTTCAAATTACATTAGGTGTGTTGTTTGGTGTTGTGTAGGAGAATAAGTTTATGAGTGGCTGAATCATGTGTTCTAAGAGCACAACTTCATAAAAAATACATCTTCTTTATCCAAAAATTGAATGAACCATTTCCAGTATATGTCAGTTACTTATGAGTTTGAAGAACCAAAACACCCCCATGGAGAATTTAGAATATGACGAATTAGCTATCGTTCGAATATTTGGGGAGCATTATGTTCTTTCTAGAAACCAACAACTTGCAGCCGAGGATGAGGAGAACTAGAATCTACCGACCATTTTTATAGTTTATGTTCCTCGAAATTTTCAATGATCACCATTTTAGTTAATTCCAGGATTTGGACCACAAAATATATGGAAATACCTTCCATAATATCCACATTTTCACTTACGTTATAATCAATAGAGGTATTTCCCATAGGGGAAATAGTTTGTACCCCCAGTGCCATAAGAAAAACTATCTCCATTCCATACTCTTATAGAGTATGTGATGACTTCCATTCATGGAGTGTATAACAGTATTGTTAGACCACTAGTGCAATCCCATATTTTTGAGATCAAGATGGCCATGTTGTGGCTCATCCAAAATATGTTTCAGTTTATAGGATTATCAAGTGAATACCCTGACACTCAACTGTCCAAAATTCTTAATATTTTTTATTAATTTCATTACCATGGAGTGTCAGAAGATTCCATATATCTTCTCTTGTTCCCCTTTTCATTAAGGGAAAAAGACAAATAATGCATTAAAAGATAACCTCAATGTTCCATCCTTAGTTGGGTGGAATTCGTCCAAGAATTTGTGTGCAAATATTTTCCTCCCTCCAAGATGGTGACATTACAAAATTATATTCACATATTTTAGCAGCATGAGTCAGAGTAACTATATGAGACTTCGGAGTGCTTCAAGGATATGTTGAGGGAATTCCTTGATCATGGCCTTACGTTATGGATGAAAGACCAAACATTTTATAGTGGTCTTACTACAATCACCAAATCAGTGGAGGATGCAGCAGCTGTAGGAATGGTCTGGAGAAAATATCTCGAGAAACACATTTAATTGTAAAAAGGTATGTCAGAAAATAGTTTTCAATGGAATTATGAGTTTAGAACTCAAAAAATAGGAATGAACAAAATTTGATTCCACGATGATGCTTGCTTCTGAATTCGATGAGGTGTCAAAGAAAATTTTGGTGATGGATTTTAAAATCTCATCACAAGTTCATGAAATGAATAATATATCATATAGAGAGTGTGGTGAAAAATATATGTTATGGGAGAATTACCAAGGTCTAATAACATTACTTCAACTAGTTAAGTGAATTATGTTTCTCAGAACATAGGGAAAAACATTTACCCTTAATACCAAAACCATACATGTATAGATAACATGAACATGGGATGGGGTTATTAGCAACAGAATCCTAAAACATGGCCACAAATTCCATCTAGTTATGTCCAATAGTAGAAATATTAATTTCTATATCCCTGACAACAATAAGGGAATCAATGTTAGTAGGGATCCTTCCAACAATAAGGGTATCCAAACCCTCACCTAACACCATCGCCATGACAACCATAACCAAAATCAGTTGAAAAACATCCTTAGCAGGAACAGTCATCATGGATATAAGAAATGATGTTGAAATACATTACAACCACTATGATAAGATATCCAAATCAAGAGGTATCTATTTGAAGTCATGAAAATGTTATTGGATAGCTCGCAAATCACCTATCTTCAAGGAAACCCGGTACACTACTGGGTAACACTAAAAAGAATCAACAAGAGGAGGATAATTATGTCACTTTATGAAGTCATAAATAGATTTCTCATAATGTAACTATAAATCAAGGTGAAGAAAAAACATCAAATCAACTTTCACCTTCTTTGAATTGAGATGTCGAAGTTGAGGAGTCCCCCGCAATGGAGGGATTTTCAAAAGCGATTGAGGCCTCACATGGTAAAGGATAATTGGTGGTCAATCCTTATGAACCCAGCATACAATTTCTCGATGAAATGAATAAGAGGAAGTTAAGTCCACTATTTGTAAAATTCATATAGGTGTTCTATAAACATCACATTAACATTAATTTTGTATAGGAATGAAAAAATTTCCAACAAACACGACATTCATGAAGGAATTCCAATCAGGATAAAAGAAATATATAGGATTTGGGAACCATCCCTCTCAGTAAGGATTGCTTATAAATAGTTCAACACTCTATTCCTACAATCTTCCAAGAACCTAGAAGTTTCAAAACCACATACACTATTGGATCCTTTGAATTTAGAAAAGAAAATTCTGATTTAAGAGTTAGTATCAACCTGATTTCCTTTGGAGTCTTTAAGAATCTAAGGTTGGATGATCTGAAACTGACCTGATTGGCAGTACAACTAGAAAATATCTCATTTAAATATCTTAATGGGATACATGAGGATGTTATAGTTAATTTCAGATGGATAATTATTCCTGATGACTTTATCATACTCTACATGGGGGAATACCAAGAGACACATCTTATTTTTGGAAGACCCTTCTTAGCTATGAGGAATATATTTATAGATGTTCCCAAGGAGAAATAATCTTCATAATAGTAGATGAAAAGGTTTCCTAAAATATCCTCGAATCAATTAATAATGTTTCACCTGTGGAAACTGAGGAATATTGTGAATTGACTATAATGAATGATCACATTGGCTACACAAAAGGTGACATGGGATGTTTTTCTATCACATATGAACTAGTATTTAATGACATTCAAACCAATTTTGAAATATCAGAGATTCAGTTTATCATAGTCCAGGTCGGTCATTATTAGTATCATATGGTAGATCTCGATATTCTAGAGAATGTTTAGGTAGAACCAATTGTGAATTTAGTTCATAAATCCCCACAACATGAACGAAAACCTCTCTCATCCTCTTTGAAATATAGATACTTGGGGGATAATCACATGTACCAAGTTATACTTAATTCATCTCTCTCATAAGATCAACAAGATGCACTTTTATAGGTTCTAAATCCAAGAAAACATGATATTTTTTGGATATTCACTAATCTTATGTGATTGAATCAATCAATTTGGACACATAAGGAGCTAATTGTGGAAGTATCCAAGACATCATGGAAACCACAACACTCGATGAACCCTCCAATGAATGTGGTAGTAAAGAAATAAGTGATCAATATATTGGATGCATGAATTATCTACCCTATTTATGATAACCCATGGGTGAGTCCTTTAATAGTGATGCCAACAAAGGGGGTATTAGAATTATTTTCAATGACCAGAATGATCTCATCCCAACATGAATAGTTATGGGATCGAGAGTTTGTGTGGACTACCAAGAGCATAATGATACAACACAGAAGGACCACTTTCCACTTCCTTTCATAGATCATATGTTAAAGAGATTGGTGGGGTGTGAGTTTTCTAGATTTTTATATGGTTATTATATATATAACTATATTTATACAGCTCATTGAGATCATGAGAAAAGAAAAATTATATGCACTTATGTAAAATTTTCCTATCGGCGGATGTATTTTCGCATATTCAATCCTCCAACAACCTTCCAGGGATGTATGTTGGAAATATTCCCTAACATGGTGAAGTAGAATCTAGATTATTTCATGGGATAAATTTCAGTATATATAAAATCATTTAATACCTTGTTGGAAAATTTGGAATTTTTCCTTGAACGTTGTGATCTCACCAATGAAGTTTTGAATTGGGAGAAATTACACTTTATGGTCAAAATGGAATCATCTTAGGACACAACTAATTTATTTTAAAGGAATTGAAGTTGATCCTACAAAGATTGAAGTAATATCATAGCTGCTCATCCTTACTTCTATCTGATAAATCCATAGATATCTTGGACATGAATATTTTTATAGATGATTTTTCCTTGACTTTTCAATGATCTCTCAACCTCTAAACAATATAAATTCACAGGATGCTATCATTTAATTTGAAGAGGCATTCAATGCAGCCTTCCAACTCTTGAAGCATTGATTGGTTGAGGAACTTATCATGATAACACATAATTGGGATGAAAAATTTGAAATTATCTATGATTAAAGTGATTATGTTGTAGGGGTAGTACATGGAAAAGGATTGAATCATATATTCCAACCTATTTATTATGAATGATGAGGATTGATTGAAGAGAAAATTAATTACTCCACCACCAAGAAGGATATAACGGTGGTGTACTTTGAATTTTATAGGTTCAAATCATATTTGGTGCTATCAATAGTAGTTGTTTATACTATCCATGAAACACTTAAATATATTTTTAATAAGAAGGATGAAAAAATATAGTTCATTCATATGGTGTTTTTACTCTAAGTGTTTAAATTAAAAATATGTCAAATGAAAGGATTTGAGAACATAGTCATTGATCATCTCCCCCTTCTGAAATTACCTCATTTAGAAAGAGAGGATGATGGAGAAATTAAGGAAGACTTATCAAATGACCATAATTTCTTAGTTGGAGTTACACCTATCCCATGGTATGTTGACATCGCCAATTACATTTTTACATGAATAGTTCATCATGATCTAAATTTCAAACAAAATAAACAATTATTTCAAAATTAAATAGATATTTATGGTTATACACACTTTTATTTCACTCATGTGGAGACAGGGTGATCTATAGATGTGTCTTGGAATAATAAATTAAAGGAATCCTTGAGTTTTGTCATTCCGCCCCGGATGGGGGGCATCATAGGAAAGACCATACGATAGATAAAATTATACATTTTTTATTTTTCTATCCCACCATGAACAAGGATACTAGATACATTTTATCAATCAATGATAGGTTTTAGCAGACTTGTAACATGGGGTGACAAGATAAAATTCCTCAACGCCTAATCCTTGATGTAAATGTATTTGATGTGTGAGGTACTTATTTCCTGGGGTTGTTTTCCCTATAATAATGGAATTCATATATTTTGGATTTTGTGTATTGTTTATATTAATGGGAGGAAGATGCTGCCATGGAACACAACACAGTGAAGGTCATCGTGACCTTCTTCCAGAAGAATATTTTTATTAGATTTGGTGTTCCTTGAGATCTAGTCTGTGATAGGGGGACGCACTATGAAAATTATTTTTTGAGGAATGTGATTATGATATATGATTTTTTTATAACATGGGGCCACCTTACCATCCCCAATCTAGTGGAAAAGTGGATGTACCCAACTACAAACTTTAGCAGATCCTGGAGATGATTATGGGAGCCTGAAGATAGGACTATTCCAAGTAGATTAATGATTCCTTATAGAAATAAAAGACTTCCATCAAGACACCAATGGGTATGTCCCCATTCCATCTAATATATCGAATAACATGTCATCTACTGGTGTAACTTGAACATAAGGATTATTGGGATATGAAGGCCTAAAATTATTATCTAAATTCTGCAGAAGTGAAATGAAAATTTAAACTGATGGATCTCAACGAAATAATGTGAGAGGCATATGAAAATACCAAGCTATACAAAGAAAAGTCAAAGGAATAATTTTACCACAAGATTTCCAGAAATTCATTCCAGTTCAGTGATGATTTATTGTTTTTTGACTCCCACATGAGGCTATTTCCATGTAAGTTGAAGACCCGGTGGTCTGGACCAATCTGAGTGATTAAATTTTTCCACCATGGTACAGTGGAATTTTATGAAGCAGATGGTCAACCATTTTAGGTGAATGGTCATCATCTTTAACCTAATCACCACATAGAATACATGGTGATAACGGTGTCCCCCATGCAATTCAGGTACCTAGAGGCAAAGGTTTGTCAATATCAAGACAATAAATGTAGCATGAACTGGCAGATAACTCGACATTTTCAAAAACAATGTTATAATAATTTTTCATTGTATGTGTACAAGACTGCATGTTAGTGTGTTTCTCATTTAATGTGTATTTTAGTCCTAGGATCAACAATTTTTGGACACCTTGCCTTGTGTAAAATTGTTATCATCCTTTTTGAAATGTTTTTATTAATTCACAAGGTGTGACTGTGTGTTGGCATTGGGTTCCCCCTACTGCTACATTGGAATTATTACCTCACTCTTTCTGGTTTCTCTATACTGTCTGTAGGTGGAGTGCTTAATCCAGCTTGAATCCACTTTTCCAATTGGTTGGCCCACGCACGCAGATTACATGCTTCTATTTTCTATATTTTTAGGGTGTTTTAGGTTCCCATTCATTGTTTCTATCTTTTTTTCTCCCTCCCATTTCATTCATTAATATTTCCTATCCTTCTCCACCATACTACCTTCTAGGGGGACTCTGATTGGTTTTAGGTGTGGGGTAGGGTACCTTTATATGGAACCCCATTTGGTCACCAGGTTGAACATTACCTCTGATGACATGTACTCATATGTTCTTTCTAAATGATTGTTATATATTCCACAAATATACATCAATTGGATAAAAATTTATTTTTTGGAATTATTTTTAAAATATGCTCATATGTTTGGATTGGAAAACCTCATTTGTGATATGAATGTAAAATTTATAAATTGAGAAGAAACATTTATTCATTAATTCAAAATTAATTTTATTAAAAATGAATTTTGTGACGGAGTATTTTAAATAAAGTAACACCTTAAAATTTAAATCAATTTACCCATAAAGGGAAATGAGGTATGGGAATTGTTTTTGCATCACAAGTGGTTATTAAGCGGTATTAATTTCATGAATTCTTTACTTTCAACAAATATTCTTCATTTTTTGACATGAAAAGATCTTCCCAATTTAATGCTACTATCTCATCCTACTCAAAATAACTGGGGATATGAAAAGTCATGCCCAAAATGGTTTATGACCTTTCATCATGATCAAAAATATGCAAGTCAATGAGGGTGTGTGACCTAGGAAAGTGGTAGCCCACCAATTGAGGATGAAAAAACATGTGACTAACTAATATTACTGTGATCTGAGATGGATAATAAGGTTGGGACTTCCTTTGAAAGAGGAAGGAAAATACAATTTTAAACAATAATGATTTATGAATGAATGGTTGGATGTTTTGAAGTAGGCTTACTTTATTTGATAATTTCACAACTTTGGTTAGTCATGATGAATGAATGTTACAATTTTAATGATGATTCATTAAAAATCAATATTCATTTCATTGATATAATCTTTGAAATGATTACGTATTTCTTGGGTAAATTCCCATGAAATGATTTTCCATGAATTTGGTTGAGGAAAAACAATAAATCAATTGTGGGGGAGTTTTTATGCACTGTTGTGCATAGGGTATTTCCACTCATTTATGCTTCTTTAAAGTGGTTGTATGGATGGATATTCATGAACTTCAAAATTTAATAATATCGTGACAGGAATTTTATTCACGAGATGACAGAATTGAAGACATTGAATTACTGGGTATTTCAAAAGGATATTGGATGAATTTAGACCCTTTTTCCATAGTATATGTTAGGACGAGGTCACCCAGGCCGAGCACCCCAACCCAGAAGGCCAGATGGAGTTCAGATTTTCAAGAAAGATCCTCCTACATGGTTTCCACATGGTTTTCTAAATCATGTGGACCAGCCAAAAAACTGTGTGGTTCGACCTTTTTGGACTGAACCATCTGTACAATTTGTGCACATTTTGTGGAACTATTCATTGTAACCGTGTATGAGTCACCAGATTGCCACTGAAGTTTTATATAATCTTCCCAACCATCCTTTCACCGATTATTTGAACCCCTAGACACCCTGTATCATTGGGTTATGGCCATTTAAGTAGTGGAAGACTCTTTTGAAAGGGGTATCATCCAGAGGACACACATCTTGGTGGAGGAATATATTAGAACTCGGCCTAAGAAAATTTTGAGTTTTTCTTTGAGATTGTTTTTTGTTCTCTAGTTCATTTCCACTATAATGACCACGTCTGGTATTCATATTTTTTTATCATAATTTACTCCATTTGCAGATAATTATTTCATGTATTGAGGTTGTAGAAAATGTGGGTTTTTTATCATCAATTTTCTTATGTTTGTTTCGTTCATTTTTCTCTCATAATTTCCTCGAAACCTCTCGATGAATCTCACTAGAAACCACATATCAGACCAAGAATGACGTTTCTAAGGATATTTAGGGTTGTGATAACAAATTACACCCATTATCATTGGGTGCACTTATCATCTCGGAAGGGCATACCTATAATAAAATTAATAAACATAAATTTTTATACAAAGGACTTTGTCTCTGTCTATTCAAATGAAACTCACAAAACCAAGGGGGTTCTATTATTTTTAAAACCCATATATGCGAGTTTTTTTTAACAACAAAACAAAATAGGAAAAAATACATTTAGCAGCCTACACAAACACCCACAAACCCGACACATTTTTATCATTAATTGTTAATAATTCAATTTATTTGGTTTTTATGTTTTCATTAATTTAATTAATTTGGTATTTGAGTGATTGATCATTCCATCTTTAGAAAAAAACCATCACAAACAACAAACAACAATTTTTTTATTCAGCACCTTCACTTAATTAATCATGAATCAAGAATCATAATAGATTAACTCTCCATATAGATCGACCTCGTACTTATGTTATACAAGTAGTATGAATGGAAAATTTAATTAGGGAATATGAAATAAATAGTTATCCATGTTTCATTATTTATAAATAGTTAGTTAAAACCATGTTATTCAAACCTGCAGGGGCATATAGCTCATTCTAAAGACATGTATATAATTTTCCCAATGATGGTCGAACCATGTTGATAAACCATGTAGCTCTACTTGGGATAACACATTCTGTCAACATGGATGGAACATGGACAAGGAAACCATATGAAATTAATATATGAAAATATATATTTCTAAAACAACGTGTTTTAAAAAAAATGGGTTTTACCATTTAAATAAATATTAAACTCTCATTTATCTAAATTTCGATTTTCAATGACCTCATATATGTTGACCATTATAATCCATCATTCATGGATTGATATCGTGTGGTTTCATCATTATAGATAACTTTTAAATCACATGTTATATAGTTACATCATTATTTTCTGGATCCTATGACATTTCACGGTGGTCTTCTATTTACACAATGGCCTTGGTGTCTTGTCTTTTGACATAGTTGGCCCTAGTGGGAGGATTATTGTTATATAGGGTTAGAAAACGCATTCAAGTGATCTATTAGTTACATTTTATCTTTATTAACCCTGGTAATCATCTTTATAATTAATTTAGGTTAGATGGTTTGTAGTTATTTTTTCTTCCATTTTCATATGTTTGACTGTGAGTAATATTTTCTTTTTTATGAATTCATGTTACATAGTTGTTATAATCTAGACTAATTTTTTTAATGTGTTGAAACTTCAACATAATTATATAGGTAATCAAATTTATTTGAAAATCATAGACTATATATGGATATGAGGGTTTTATATAATGTGTTAAGCAATCTTCACCCTTTATAAGGGTAACGAGTTTTAAATGATGAAATAATAATTCATTGAATCTAGATAGAACATATAAACTCTATGAAATTTGGTAGAATGAATTGGGAAAGTATAAATACACATTGAAAATATATCCCTGGTCATGGATAATCCCCCAAATTGTAGAAATATTGTAAAGACCTGGAAGTTTCAAGGAAAATTTTGTTTCTTATTTTTCTTGGGAATTTTACAAGAATGCAGTTTCTGACGGCGCCTGATTCCGAGGCCCGGTGTGCCCGGAATCAATTTCCGAAGTTTTTCTCAGGTACGTTCAGTGAACGAACGAGCGGGAATTCCTATCTTTTGAACTGGTGCTCGGAATCGAATTCTGAGGGCACCGATGGAATCACAGCGCCAGTTTCTGCTTAGAAACGCCTCTTTCGGAGTTGCATTTGCTCGGTTGTGCTTTTGAATTTTTTGGGGTTTAAGTTAAGAAATAAAATAAAGTTGTACGACAATTTTATTTAATTTCACTTAAAGCCGCTTAAAGACCACTTTAAGCTACTTAAGCTGGGTTGAAGCGGATAGGGTGCAATTGAAAATATCCTACCCACTTGGTAAGATATTTGTGAGGTGGGACCCACACGAGCCCCACCGTTTCTTTTCTTATTAAGTAATGCACCCACACCCCCTATTAAACGAAGTCAACCGATGCGTTTCCTTAATTTATTAACGCCTCTATTTAATTGAGCAGTTATGTTTTACAATTAATTCTTTGAAATTAATTGTGAGGGTTACGTCGTTTGTATTTTGAAATCGTTGGCGGAAAGAAATAAAATAAGTCCTTAGCCTCATTTTATTTTTGGGTTGGGAAGAGTTGCGCTGAGTTTTCCTCTCCTCATCCTCCTTCGCGAAGAAAGCAAAGAACGCACCACCTCTGATGAAGAACGCTCGTTTTCCTTCCAAGGAATTTTTCTCCATCCGTGGAGAGACTCTTCAATGGATCTTCTTCTTCCCCTTCATCGTCAACGGATCGACAAACAAACTCGGAAGTGGAATTGGGTAGTGGGCGATGATGGCTTTGCCTTCCCTCGAGTCGGACGAGTGCCGACGTCCCCCTTCGACGTCGTCATCCTCACGACGCCATACTGCGACGAAACTTGAATGACGATGCCTCCTTCCGATCAGCCTATACCCATGGTAGGGGTTCGAATATTTTAAGTTGGTGATTCTTTCCTTCGAATGTGAAATATAAATCTGTCGTCCATGTTCCAATTTTTATTTAAATTAAAAATTGTTAAGGTTAAACGTTTTATGCCAACTGCTATCGAAATAACGGGAGGGAATCGGTCCACAAAAACACGGCTGATACCCCTCCCCCCTTTTCTTTTCTTCGGTTTTGATTAGCGAATACGGTATTGCATCGTTGCACCGCGCTTTAGCGAAAGGAGACGCGAACGATGCGGGCCACGACGAAGAAATGTGACGTCGTCGCGCTGCGTCGAGGGTACGAACGAGGCCGCGACCGGAGTCGGTCCACACCGGAAGGACGCGGCATCGTCACGCCGCGCCGGACGAATTTGAATCCATCCTGGAAGTGGCGGCCGGAAAAACCGGCCGCCGAAGAACATGAAGGAGGCGGCCGGAACCCCGGCCGCCGGCGCCGGAAGGCGCGGGACCGCGGGGTCCCGCGGTAAGAAACCGGTCGGCCCTGCGCGGGCCGGCCGTTATAGGGGAAAAGCCAGGTGGTTACACCCCCCGGGTTGCATATGGCGCGGCCCCTTAAAGGGTGCCGCCGTTTTAATTTAAGAGGGGCGGAGCCCCTCCCTTAGGCGCGCTAGCACGGCACGCTGGCCGCGCCGGCCGTGCCGCCGCGCTGGCCGCGCCGCCGCGCCGCCGGCCGGGCCGGACTTCCAGGCCGGGCCGAGTCGTCGAGCCGGGTCGCCGCTCGGGCCGGGTCGACCTGGTTCGGCCGACCCAGGGGGTACTGGGTCGGTCTGGGTCGGGCCCAGACCCCCTATTTTCGGACTGAGTTGGTTCAAACGCCCATATATTGGGGTACGGCCCTCCGACCGACACACCGTCAGTTGCGTAGCGATCCTTGGAATGAGACGGTCGTTTCGGTATATCGCACTTGAGGTTTCGGATTACATTGAGTTCGGCCGGGTTGGTTCATACACGAAACCAACCGGGCCCTCGGAGCGGAAATGCTCATATCTTGAGCTTCGGACGTACGATTGGCATGCTGTTGACTTTGTTGAGTTTCTCTTATTGAGACGGATCTTTTGGCTTACTCCACTCGAGTTTTGGATGTCGTTGGAGTGCGGTCGGGTTGGTTCGCTCACGAAACCAACCGGGACCCTAGAACGAGAAAGCCAATAACTCACAGACCGGGCGTCCGAATGACGTGTCGTCTATCTCGTTGTTTTCTTCTTGATGAGACGGAACTTTTGGCATACTTCGCCCGAGATTTGGTTGTTGTTGGATAGTGGCCGGGTTGGATTGTACCCGTAATCCAACTGGGCCCCTGGAACGGAAAAGCTGATATCATTCAGACCAGACGTCCGTTCGATGAACCATCAGCGGCGTTGGTGATCACGTTGAGAAACGGTCCCTATGAGTATACCCTATGAGTGTTCGGGGTATAGTTTAGTTACGGCTGGATTGGTTCGCACATGAAACCAACCGGGCCCCTGGGACGAAAAGGCGAATAACTCACAGACCGCGCGTCCGATTGACGCGCCGTCTGTTGCGTTGAGACCCCTATGACGAGGTGGTCCTTTGAGATACTTCTTTTTGGGACTTTGAGATACTTGGAGTTTTGACAAGTAGCTCATGGAGCAGACCCTCCCGGAGATGAGCGTGCAGAGTACAGAGACCGTGTAGCCGGCTAAAACCTGATGACTGCTTGACTAACTCGACTTGGAGTGAGTCGACTAGCCCAGTGGACGGAGCGCCCGGTATTTGGCGACAGACCCACGGCGGACGGAGCGCCCGGTAGTTGGCCGCAGACCCACAGTATTTGACAGGAGGAGTACCTCTGTAGGCTATTAGGGGAAGCGCCTGGTATTTGGCGACAGACCCTTAGCGGACGGAGCGTCCGGTAGTTGGCCGCAGACCCGCGATACTCGACAGGAGGAGTACCTCAGCAGTCTTAGGTTAGTGAGCAGTACCTCGGAGTCGTGACAGGACCACTGTACACTCCAGAGGCGGGGCTCTTCAGTAGTTACGTTTTCGATAACGAAAATCCTGGTTTGAGCTGATATTCGAAAAAAACTTCTGGAAACACACACGCAATCAGTGTTTTCATGCACAAAGTCAGAAATCAGTTGTCAGGGTCCTAGTGTATGGATATGTCGGCCGCCCGCACCAACACAGGACTCCCTGAACTGAAAACCACACTCGGTACTCTTAACACTATTTCTTCACAGAAAGAAAAGATCAGAGTTCTGAGTTTTGCGGTAGAACCGACTCCTCTGATACCAATTGTCACGACCCGTCCTCGGGGCCTGTGTCGTGACTACCCCAAGCCCGCCTTCCATAGGCCAGGGGCTGGCGACTAGCACCAAAGGCGAAAATCCCAATAACCGGGAAGGCATTGCCTTTATAAAAGTAAACAAAACACCACATAGTAAAAGTGGAAGCAAAACACTAAGTACAAAAGAAAGTGATGAAAAGTAAATGGGCCAGAATACAAACCCAACTGAAAGTGCGGTTACAACTGAACGAAATACAACCGAAAAAGGCAAACAGCTGGAAGAAGGAAGCAGCTCCTGGGTCGTCCTCCTCGAATCCTACCTGAAGGGTAGGTACAGATAGCGCAGCTCCTGGATCGTCTGCCACGGATCCTACCTGAAGGGTAGGTACAGATAGCCTCCTCAATGCTCTCGCCCGTCAACATCCTCTGTGTGTCGTCTCTCCGTAAATTCCTCCTCCAAATACTGACTCGTCGTGTAGTCCACCTCCAGGTACTGGCTCGTCGTGTAGTCCACCTCCGGGTACCATCTAGTCCTCGAACACTCGACCTCTGTTAGCACTGCCCGTCGTCTGCAACCAACACAACGAGGTGCGGGCATAGCCCGTGCAGGGGTGAGTATAACGATACTTAGTAGGGACCCCGAGACCCTTAAGGTCTCACGAAAAGCAACAAGGATAACCACAAAGAAGATCTCAACAGATAACCTCTACTTAGGTATATGCCCATACATATACCTAAGTTATCAAGTAACCCTTCTCAATCATGAGGAAACACAAGGATCATGAAATAAACGGATAACCACTACCCAGGTATATGCCCATACTTATACCTAAGTTATCAAGTGACCCATCTCAATCATGAGGTAAAAAGAAAGGTCAAAAGTCTTAGCTCAAACCAGGATTTTCGTTATCGAAAACGTAACTGCTGAAGAGCCCCGTCTCTGGAGTGTACAGTGGTCATGTCACGACTCCGAGGTACTGCTCACTAACCTAGGACTGCTGAGGTACTCCTCCTGTCGAGTATCGTTGTTCTGCGGCCAACTATCGGGCGCTCCGTCCGCTGAGGGTCTATCGCCAAATACCGGGCGCTTCCCCTAATAGCCTACAGAGGTACTCCTCCTGTCGAGTACCGCGGGTCTGTGGCCAACTACCGGGCGCTCCGTCCGTCGTGGGTATATCGCCAAATACCGGGCGCTCCGTCCACTGGGCTAGTCGACTCACTCCAAGTCGAGTCGGTCAAGCAGTCGTCAGGTTTCAGCCGACTACATGGTCTCCGTACTCCGCACGCTCGTCTCCGGGAGGGTCCGCTCCACGAGCTACTGGTCAAAACTCCAAGTATCTCAAAGCCCCACAAAAAAGTATCTCATAGGACCACCTCGTCATAGGGGTCTCAACGCAACAAACAGCGCGTCAATCGGACGCTCGGTCTATGAGTTATTAGCCTTTTCGTCCCAGGGGCCCGGTTGGTTTCATGTGTGAACCAATCCGGCTGTAACTCAACTATACCCCGAACACTCATAGGGTATACTCATAGGGACCATTTCTCAACGTGATCGCCAACTCCACTGACGGTTCGTCGAACGGACGTCTGGTCTGAATGATATCAGCTTTTCCGTTCTAGGGGCCCAGTTGGATTTCGGGTACAATCCAACTCAGCCACTATCTAAAAACAACCAAATCTCGGGCGAAGTATGCCAAAAGTTCTGTCTCATCAAGAAGAAAACAACGAGACAGACAGCGCGTCAATCGGATGCCCGGTCTGTGAGTTATTGGCTTTCTCGTTCCAGGGACCCGGTTGGTTGCGTGAGCGAACCAACCCGACCGCACTTCGACGACATCCAAACCTCGAGCGGAGTAAACCAAAAGATCATTCCCGTTAATAGAAACTCAACAAAGTCGACAGCACGCCAATCAGACGTCTGAAGCTCAAGATATTAGCGTTTCCACTCCGAGGGCCTGGTCGGTTTCGTGTATGAACCAACCCGGCCGAACACAAAGTAATCTGAAACCTTGAGTGCGACATACCGAAACGACCATCTCGTTCCAAGGATCACTACGCAACTAACAGTGCATCGGTCGGAGGTCCATATGCCACGATATGGGCGTTTGAACCAACTCAGTCCGAAAATAGGGGGTCTGGGCCCGGCCCGGCCCGACCCAGTACCCCATGGGTCGGCCGAACTGGGTCAACCCAGCCCGGGCGACGACCTGGCCCAGAATTATGGCTCGGCCGGCGGCGCGGCCCGCACGGCGGCGCGGCCTGCGCGGCGGCCCGGCCAGCGCGGCCAGCGTGGCGCGCGAGCGCGCCTAAGGGAGGGGCTCCTCCCCTCTTAAATTAAAACGGCGGCCCCGTTTAAGGGGCCGCTCCATATGCAACATGGGGGGTGTAACCCCCCCCCCCCGGCTTTTCCACTATAACGGCCGGCCAGTGCAGGGCCGACCAGTTTCTTGCCGCGGGACCCCGCGGTCCCGCGCCTTCTGGCACCGGCGGCCGGGGTTCCGGCCGCCTCCTTCGTGTCCTTCGGAGGCCGGTTTTTCCGGCCTCCACTTCCAAGATGGCTGCAAATTCGTCTGCCACGGCGTGACGACGCCGCGTCCTTCCGGCGTGGCCCGACTCCGGTCGCGGCCTCGTTCGTACCCTCGACGCGGCGCGACGGGTCGTGTTTCTTCGTCGTGGCCCGCATCGTTCGCATCTCCTTTCGCTCAAGCGCGGTGCAACGATGAAATACCATCTTCGCTAATCAAAACCAAAGAAAAGAAAAGGGGGGTAGGGGTATCAGCCGTGTTTGTGTAGACCGATTCCCTCCTGTTATTTCGATAGCAGTTGGCGTAAAACGTTTAACCTTCACAATTTTTAATTTAAATAAAAATTGGAACATGGCCGACAGTTTTATCTTTCACATTCAAAGGAATGAATCACCAACTTAAAATAGTTGAACCCCTACCTTGGGTATAAGACGATCGGAAGGAGGCGTCGTCGTTTGAGGTTCGTCGCGGTATGGCGTCGCGAGGATGACGACGTCGAAGGGGGACGTCGGCGTTCGTCCGACTCGAGGCAAGGCGAAGCCGTCGTCGCTCGCTACCCGATTCCACTTCCAAGTTTGTTCGTCGATCCGTTGACGATGAAGGGGAAGAAGAAGATCCGTTGAAAAGTCTCGCCGCGGATGGGGAAATATTCCGTGGAAGGAAAATGAGCGTTCTTCATCAGAGGTGGCTCGTTCTTCTCGTTCTTCGCAAAGGAGGAGGAGGAGAAGAAAATGCAGTGCAACACTTCCCAACCCAAAAATAAAATGAGGCTAAGGCCTTATTTTATTACTTTCCGCCAACGATTTCAAAATCCAAACGACGTAACCCTCACAATTAATTTCAAAGAATTAATTGTAAAACTTAACTACCCAAATAAATAGAGGCGTTAAGAAATTAAGGAAACGCGTTGGTTGAATACAGTCAATCCTGACATGAATGATGCATTCATGCCATGGATGATGTCGTAAGGCCTCGATGTAACTACCAAGAGATCCAAATGTCACTCTTGCCTCCAAGGGTCGAGTCACACTGTCGGCATCAGTGTGAGGTCACTAGGTCTCCTCCAGTAAAAATCTCGAAAGTTTGGGTCAAGTCAACAGTCTTAACCGGGACCACTCAGTATCAACCAAACAAAAAGGACAGGAAAGCAAACATAACAAAGATAAGTGTCTTTTCATTATTGCAGCTCATAGTACAAAGACACGGATGTAACAACAACAAAACTAGAAGCAACATGATCAACAGCCTCCAGGTCTGGAGCTAGTCCCGCTCCTGTCCATCTGCCTCTGGAGCTCCATGACCATAGGTATCAGCTGCCTGAAGCTGAGATCTCCCATGTCCTCATGTCCCCTGCGGTCAGGGTGGGCCTCTTGGTGGTGGGGGTGGAAACACCCCGAAGCGTTGTCCACCTCCAGCTGCCCGACCTTCTCCTCTTCCATGGTCGCCTGCTCCTTGCGGTCTGCCCAGATCGAACCTCTGCCTGGGAGGTTCTTCATTTAAATACTGGTCATATACATGGCGGGTCGGACAATCACGTTCCCAGAATCAATTTTCAATGTTTGGCTCGGGTATGTTCAGTGAACGAACGAGAGGGAATTTCTATCTTTTGAACTGGTTCTCGAAATCGATTTCTGAGGGCACCAATGGAATCGCAGCGCCGGTTTTTGCTTAGAAACGCCTCTTTTGGAGTTGCGTTTTCTCGGTTGTGCTTTTTAATTTTTTGGGGTTTAAGTTAAGAAATAAAATAAAGTCGTACGACAATTTTATTTCATTTCACTTAAATCCTCTTAAAGACCACTTTAAGCTACTTAAGCTGGGTTTAAGCGGATAGGGTGCAATTCAAAATATCCTACCCACATGGTAGGATATTTGTGAGGTGGGACCCACACGAGCCCCATCGTTTCCTTTCTTCTTAAGTAACACACCCGCACCCCCTATTAAACGAAGTCAACCGACCTGTTTCCTTAATTTCGTAACGCCTATATTTAATTGGGCAGTTATGTTTTACAATTAATTCTTTGAAATTAATTGTGAGGGTTACGTCGTTTGGATTTTGAAATCGTTGGTGGAAAGCAATAAAATAAAGCCTCAGCCTCATTTTATTTTTGGGTTGGGAAGCGTTGCGCTGATTTTTCCTCTCCTCCTCCACCTTCGCAAAGAACGCGAAGAACGTGCCACCTCTGATGAAGAACGCTTCTTTTCCTTACACGGAATTTCTCCCCATCCGCGGCGAGACTCTACAACGGATCTTCTTCTTCCCCTTCATCGTCAATGGATCAACGAACAAGCTCGGAAGCGGAATCGGGTAGCGAGCGACGACGGCTTCGCCTTCCCTCAAGTCGGACGAACGCCAACGTTCCCCTTCGATGTCTTCATCCTCGCGACGCCATACCCCGACGAACCTCGAACGATGATGCCTCCTTCCGATCGGCTTATTCCCAAGGTAGGGGTTCGACTATTTTAAGTTGGTGATTCTTTCCTTCGAATGTGAAAGACAAATCTGTCGTCCATGTTCCAATTTTTATTTAAATTAAAAATTGTGAAGGTTAAACTTTTTACGCCAACTGCTATTGAAATAACGGGAGGGAATCGGTCCGCACAAACACGCCCGATACCCCTCCCCCCTTTACTTTTCTTCGGTTTTGATTAGCGAAGACGTTATTGCATCGTTGCACCGCGCTTGAGCAAAAAGAGGCGCGAACGATGTGGGCCACGACGAAGAAACGTGACGCCGTCGCGCCGCGTCGAGGTTACGAATGAGGCCGTGACCAGAGTTGGGCCACGCCAGAAGGATTCTATGTCGTCATGCCGCGACGGATGAATTTTCATCCATCCTGGAAGTGGCAGCCGGAAAAACCGGCCGCCGGAGAACACAAAGGAGGCAGCCGGAACCCCGTCCGCCGGCGCCGGAAGGCGCGGGACCGCGGGGTCCCGCGGCAAGAAACCGGCCGGCCCTGCGCCGGCCGGCCGTTATAGGGGAAAAGCCGGGGGGGTTACAACCCCCGGGTTGCATATGGAACGACCCCTTAAAGGGGGTCGCCGTTTTAATTTAAGAGGAGCGGGGCCCCTCCCTTAGGCGCGCTCGCGCGGCACGCGGGCCGTGCTGGCCGTGCCGTCGCGCTGGCCGTGCCGCCGCGCCGCCGGCCGGGCCGGACATTCGGGCCAGGCCGGGTCATCGGGCCGGGTCGACCCAGTTCGGCCGACCCAAGGGGTACTGGGTCGGGCCGGGCCGGGCCCAGACCCCCCCTATTTTCGGACTGAGTTGGTTCAAACGCACATATCTTGGGATATGGACCTCTGACCGACGCACCGTCAGTTGAATAGCAATCCCTGGAATGAGACGGTCGCTTCGGTATATCACACTCAAGGTTTCTGATTACTTTGAGTTCGGCCGGGTTGGTTCATACACGAAACCAACCGGGCCCTCGGAGCGGAAACGCTCATATCTTGAGCTTCGAACGTTCGATTGGTGTGCTATCGACTTTGTTGAGTTTCTCCTAGTAAGGCGGATCTTTTGGCTTACTCCGCTCGAGTTTTGGATGATGTCGGAGTGCGGTCGGGTTGGTTCACTCACGAAACCAACCGGGCCCCTGGAACGAGAAAGCCAATAACTCCCAGACCGGACATCCGATTGACGTGCTGTCTGTCTCGTTGTTTTCTTCTTGATGAGACGGAACCTTTGGCATACTTCACCCGAGATTTGGTTGCTACTGGATAGTGGCCGGGTTGGATTGTACCCGAAATCCAACCAGGCCCCTGGAACAGAAAAGCTGATATCATTCAGACCAGACGTCCGTTGGACGAACCGTCAGCGGCATTGGTGATCACGTTGATAAACGGTCCCTATGAGTATACCCTATGAGTATTCACGGTATATTTGAGTTACAGACGGATTGGTTTGCACATGAAACCAACCGGGCCCCTGGGATGAAAAGGCTAATAACTCATAGACCGGGCGTTCGATTGACGTGTCGTCTGTTGCGTTGAGACCCCTATGATGAGGTGGTCCTTTGAGATAATTATTCGTGGGACTTTGAGATACTTGGAGTTTTGACTAGTAGCTCATGGAGTGGACCCTCCTGGAGACGAGCGTGCGGAGTACGGAGACCGTGTAGCTGGCTGAGACCTGACGACTGCTTGTCCGACTCGACTTGGAGTGAGTCGACTAGCCCAGTGGACGGAGCACCCGATATTTGGCGACAGACCCACGGTGGACGGAGCGCCCGGTAGTTGGCCACAGACCCACGGTACTCGACAGGAGGAGTACCTCTGTAGGCTATTATGGGAAGCGCCCGATATTTCGCGATAGACCCTCCGCATACGGAGCGCCCGGTAGTTGGCCGCAGACCCGCGATACTCGACAGGAGGAGTACCTCAGCAGTCTTAGGTTAGTGAGCAGTTCCTCGGAGTCGTGACAGGACCACTATACACTCTAGAGACGGGGCTCTTTAGCAGTTACATTTTCGATAATGAAAATCCTGGTTTGAGCTGAGACTTTTGACCTTTGTGTTTACCTCATGATTGAGATGGGTCACTTTATAACTTAGGTATATGTATGGGCGTATACCTGGGTAGTGGTTATTCGTTGATTTCATGATCCATGTGTTTCCTCATGATTGAGATGGGTTACTTGATAACTTAGGTATATGTATGGGCATATACCTAAGTAGAGGTTATCTATTGAGATCTTCTTTGTGGTTATCCTTGTTGGTTTTAGTGAGACCTTGAGGGTCTCGGGGTCCCTACTGAGTATCGTTATACTCACCCCTGCACGGGCTATGCCCGCACCTCGTTGTGTTGGTTGCAGACGATGGGCAGTGCTGACAGAGGCCGAGTGATCGAGGACTGGACGGTACCCAGAGGTGGAATACATGACGAGCCAGTACCCGGAGGTGGACTACACGATGAGTCAGTATCTGGAGGAGGACTTCATGGAGAGACGACACACGGAGGAGGTTGATGGGCGAGAGCGTTGAGGAGGATATTTGTACCTACCCTTTAGTTAGGATCCGTGGCGGACGATCCAAGAGCTGCGCTATCTGTACCTACCCTTCAGGTAGGATCCGAGGAGGATGACCCAGGAGCTGCTTCCTTCTTCCAGCTGTTTTCCTTGTTTTGTTGTACTTTCGTTCAGTTGTAGCCGCACTTTCAGTTGAGTTTGTATTCTGGCCCATTTACTTTTCAGCACTTTCTTTTGTACTTAGTGTTTTGCTTCCACTTGTACTCTGTGGTGTTTTGTTTACTTTTATAAAGGCAATGCCTTCCTGGTTATTGGGATTTTCACCTTTGGTGCTAGTCTCCATCCCCTGGCCTATGGAAGGCGGGCTTGGGGTAGTCATGGCACGGGCCCCGAGGATGGGTTGTGACAAATATATTACTACAATATTCATATAGTGGACCATTTTAGTGTTTACCATTTTTACTAGGCATTGATGATTCTCTACCTACTAGTGTAAAGACATTTTAATATCATTTATTTCGACCCAAAATAGTAGAATGATCCAAGGGCTCCTCTGATAGTTTATATCTTATAGTTTCCATATTGGGATTATTTTGGAAATCATTCTTATATAGATTTTACATTTATAATTTCAATTGTGATAAATCTGTTTATACATTTCATTCTTTGGAAATGAAATTTTTTTAATTTATTATGGTTTATTTTTAAATATTTCATGTTTTTTTATTAAAAATATTTCTTTTAAAAAAACATTGTGGAAACATATTGGGATGTTTTTCCCAATAAATAAACATTTTTAAAAAGTATTATACCTATTTTTTAAGAGGTCTCATGATGAAATTTATTAAATCAATTGTGATGTTTATTCTTATTAATAGATAATAGGTTGGTGGTCATGTTATAGAGGTATTTTTCCTTCATTTTACATGGATATGGGTAGTGTTTATTGATTTATTATTTAGTTTTTTTATATCATACAGATATATTATTAATTTGGAACCCCATCCCATCCATTTTTTATATTGATTCATTACTCAATATCTTTTAATATAATGGTTTATTTTTTATATTGATTTTTTAGTGTTTATTCATTCTGTTAGATTAAATGTATATGGATTCTCAATTACTAGTTTTTTATTTTACTTCGATACTAAAAATTATTTTGTGAGGTCTTGTAAGGTTCGGGATTTAAAATTGGACAACATAATTATTTAAAATAATCATTCCAAATATATGTTCCTAATTCATACTCATAACATTCCATCATGTGGGGACTAGAAATAACCTTCATTCCTCTCCCTATACTATATTAGTTACCTTATTCTGGAGTAAAATTGGATAGTTAATAAAAAAATGTATTGGAGGCCTCCTATTAGACTATGATGTTTAGAATGTTTTGGTACACATGAGATATAGACATTGAAAATATAGGTGTGGGTTATAAATTAATTTTTCTCTAATGATAAACCTAATGATTATAGATTTACTTTGATATTTAATTAAATCTTTCTTTTTATGTGTCTTTTGGATAAATATTCTTGGAATATTAGATTACTTTATAGAAAATTAAAAAAATTAAAATCACTTTTTGGTTCACTGTAATGTT
This sequence comes from Viscum album, assembly GCA_963277665.1. Taxonomy (NCBI): domain Eukaryota; kingdom Viridiplantae; phylum Streptophyta; class Magnoliopsida; order Santalales; family Viscaceae; genus Viscum; species Viscum album. The sequence goes on along the minus strand of OY728146.1, from coordinate 1,463,878,430 downwards.
AATGTGGTACATTCCTTGAAGAAAACCCATTTGTGTGAAATGATGGACATTTGTTGTGATATTCATGATTGGAGACTATTTTTTTAAATTTTTTATCCAATCCATACAACTAAATCAACCATACAGTGTGACCGATATGGAAATATGATTCTTAATCAGACCATGTAGCTAAACCCAGCACATTATAAATTTTGAGAATAATTTTTTTTTACTTTTTTATAAAATTTATTAAGGTATTATTTAAATTATAGGGTATATTATATTTTATTTGACATTAAATAATTTTTTTAGGTTTTGATTTTTTTTAATTGGATTTATATAGAGATATACAGTCATGAATCAACCTATATACCCTCTTGAGGATGAAGTAGAATATAATATGAAAATAAATACAATAAAAAAATTATTCTACATTTATTTGTTTTTTAAAATATTTCTATCTATGGATGAAAAAGTTGCCATCATAACAACTGAAGCTCAAGAAATAGGATCATTTCCTAGTTTTGAAAGGAACAATGATTAGTAATTTATTCTCCACAAGCCTCTAAACTTATGTGGGACCAAAAACCAATTAGGTAGTGTATTATTTAATGGATATTTAAATTAATGATTTATTTTCCTATAAAAATGGTTAATCCATGTTGAAAGGTGAAAATTTTATATGGAAGGATATCAAACAAATAATATGGGACATAATGGTTCATTTTATGAAGAATGAAAACATGGATATGATGTCTACAATGATTATTTTAAATATTATTTCTATCTACACACTCTAAAGATAATAATGTATCAAGAGTTAATTTTAATTTAATAAATTATTCAGATAGTAAACGAATTTTTCTAAAATATTAACAATTCTCACACACATTTTCCATGAGGTGGTTTCTAATAAATATATGGATGGATAGTATTTTTAATTTGTATTGTACTACAACATTCATTTATATGTACTCATGTTTATGTGTAAATTGTATGTCAAAGAGGTATAACAATCTATATTAGTGGAAATTGAATATGCATTAATTTAAGGATTGAATGTAAATCCCATAATTTATAGTGGAACTTATTATGGATATTGAGAGAATATAAATAATAATTGTTTAATTAGAAAAGTAATATCTATTTTATTTGAGATTCCATATCAGTCTTCATCAACAAAAATAGTGGGAGGTGGGTCACTTCCCTACAAATAGTGTTGTAGGACATGGTGCAAAAACTATATATCCTTTAAAATAAACATGTATTATAGATCTTATTCATTCATATGAAACATGAAATGGATTTATTGAACCCCCTCTTCTCACTTAATAGTTTCATGATATTCATCTATTTGGCGATATATCTTGTAGTGTGACCCAAATTGGGAAACAATGTTATAAACACATGGGTGGTGATGTTTGAATATTTCTTTATATGGTAATACACATAAGAGGACTAATATATATTCAATTATATGGGAACATAATTGTTCTATATTGTGGGATTTTTATTGTATATGAGGTACATATAAAATAGAGATTGGAACAGAAACTATGAAAGGTACAGTCATTGTTTCATACAATATAAGTAATTAATAATTGTATTAATATTCATCAAAATCATTTACATATATTCATTTTATTGATCTAATATAATGTATATATTATCTTATTGCATAGTTTATGGTGTTATGGAATAATCAAGGGATGATGAATGAAAAATGATACCACTTCCCTCTGTGTAATATCATGATATCAAAATTAGATCTAGCATGGAATTTCTTGGGGATTAAAAAGTTATCTTTGTTGATATTATTCTATTGTACATGCTAAAATCATTCACGGTTCATTAATATTTTTGGCATCAATGAATAGAGATAACCATCCTCAATGGAATCGTTAACTTGTTTCTAAGAACGTTGGACCGATAGTCTTGTTGTTTTAGATGTTCACTTATATTTTTTGGTATACTAATATATCATTTGACATTGAATTTTCCATAATCCATGGAAGGAATATTTTAAAAGGATCGATTTTAATGGTAATGGTGTTTCTTGATGTCTTTTATAAAGACTTTATGGGGTTACCCTCGAGTTGGATGTGGTTTTATAATTTTCATTTTATCTAAAATATAGAATATATAAATTTATTTATGTCTTATTAGATGTTAATTTTGGGAATAATTAATTATTTAGAAATATGATTCCAATCCCACAGGTTCAATCATCCATTTATAACTCCCCTTTTATTCCTCAAATAATTTTACTAAATGAAAATATAATGATCCAACTATGTATTCATTATCGAATCCTTAAATAGGTTATTATTAAAGATAATTATCATTTTCTATTTACACATGTGATCATTGATTAGTTAAATAGTGTGAGGTGGTTCTACAAAATCGTCCATTATCCAGGTTATCATCAACTCAGAATGGATGTTATTGAGATAACTATGTATTATTTTTATAGAAGGTAGTGTTAATTTTGGTATATAATGATTTCATTTAGTTTTAACAACTCTTCATCAGGCCTTATAGAAAACACGAATTGAATATCGCATTAACCCCACTACACTCTAATACTTGTATTTATGGATAATATCATGGTATATTCAAATATTAATGAGGATTATAACCATTATCTGAGAGTTTCATAGGTGAAAATCATGGACATAATCATTTTGATAACAAATTATTGTTATTTTACAATATCCAAGAAGTTAATTTCATTTTACATAAGTTATATGAACATTTACTATCATTTCATATAGGAACGGTGAGAGTTATTATGTCATTTTAAAAATCAAACAATTGATTAATTATATAAAGTCTCCTAAGATTATTATGATAAAACTTTTCATTGGTGAAAAATATTATAGAAATTTGTCAACAATGTTGTATTTTACATGTAATGGGGTGATAATTTTGAAGATCACCCATTCCAAGAATCCTATAATGAATGATAATAGAGGCTAACCACTGCCTCTATACATAATTAACCCAAGCAAATTTAGGGATTTTCTAATTACTATTATATAATAAGCATTAGTACAGGTGGTGTGTTCATATAGGGTGAAAACATAATTCCATATAAGATTCTCCAACTATGAATAATGGGGAGGAACTACAAACCCTTGATCCCTGAGTTTATAGAGGATTTAAAATAGTTATTCATCACTACTGGAAATTAGATCTTTCCCAATGCTTCTATACCAACGGTTTGAAAAAACCGTTCGTATAGGTCCCCTTTCCCAACGGTTTGGCCAAACCATTGGGAAAGGCCCCCAAATTGGCCACTTTTCCCAACGGTTTGGCCAAACCGTTGGGAAAGGTAGACTTATCCCAACGGTTTGTCCAAACCCTTGGGAAAGGCCCCCAAATATGCCACTTTTCCCAACGGGTTCCCAAATATGCCACTTTTCCCAACGGTTTGGCCAAACCGTTGGGATAGGTCTACCTTTCCCAATGGTTTGGCCAAACCGTTGGGAAAAGTGGCCCAAAATTCAACATCCTTCCCAGAATGAAAATCACAACCAAAGACCTATACCAATGGTTGTTAAAACTATTGGTATAGGTTCTTTCATTTTCTATCGGAACTTCGTACCGAGAACATTATATAAATCAAAATTTAAAATATTTATGAGAATACATATATACATTTATGTAATTATCATCACAAAAGTCATGTTATGTTAGTAGTTGAGTCGTTAAATGATAAACGAGGGGTCCTGGGATCAAATCCCAGTGGATGTTTTATTTTTGGAATTTATATACCAACGGTTCCATTACCGTTGGTATAGATTTCATATTACCTATACCAACGGTTTCCAAAACTGTTGGTATAGGTATATACCAACGATTTTTGGAAATTTGTTGGTATAGACCTATCCCAATGGCTTACTTGGCTACGGTTCTCCAAACTGTTGGTAAAGGTTAGTTTTCCAGTAGTGCATGGTTTGTTTTTACCGTAAGATATTGCATTATATAATTTTTAAAAAATAATATAATTAAGTGAAATGTAGGTGGGTTGGCATACCCTTTCTAATTTTTCATATATATCAACTATAAACAATAATATTTTAATATTTTAATTTATTATCTCACATGGAAGTATCTTTTTACATTTTTAAAGAAGTGAGGTAAAAAATATGATAAGTACCACTAGGTTGTTGAATATAGAGTAAATGTATGATATCTAGGAGTTGTTTCTTGATACCATTGACTCTACAACTTATCTCAATGATCTAATCCATCTTTAGAAACCATATATGGGGAATACCAAAATATCCAAGAGACCAAAACTTGTTCAGAGACCACCACTAAATGATAGATATCATTATTTGTTATTATTTTGTTAGGAGATCTAATGAAGCTCAATTATCTTCACGTAACATTTCCATGATATATTTTTATAATTAATAGAAGACCATGCATCTATCAACACAATTATGTATTTAGGAATTATGTGGAATTTTTTGTTTCCATGTATGAAATGATAACAGATATTATTATGACCTAATAATGATGGTTGGAAAATCATATTAGCAATATGACATATATTGATCCTTGGGTCCATAATATGGTTTATATGGTTGGTGATATTTTATTATTAAAGTTGATACAATGGTTATGTTTCAAACAATTTAATAGGGTTTGAGACAATTAATCTTGGTTCATGGGAACCATTGATACCACAAAGGGGTTTGATAAGGTTAGATGAAACCTGAAATTGGGATATTATATTTTATAATTATATGAAGTGATTGATTTAAAATTTTATTACATAATAGATTTATTGAAGCCCATGCAATCCTAGGTAGTTAGTAGGTAACAAGGACAACCGTTATAGGATCTTTTTCCTCTATAAATATACTTATTATTAAAACACTTACTAAACCTAGATCATGTTTTTTCTTGATGTGCCTCCTTAAATGTGGTGTAGATAGAATTCCCATAGTTGAACCCTAAATTATGTATTGATTTTAGTGTGTAGATATGTCTATAGAAATGTTGATTAATGATAATTTTGAGGATAAAATAACTAATGAAACATTTTACCATATGATATTTTTCATAGTGCATATTTTTCTTGATATCATTATACATGCCATTTATTTATCCAACCAATATATTCATGCTAAAATACTATAAATTAATAGGTTTATAATAATTATTCATTTCTACCTATTTGAAATCTATTTCATTAAATTCAATATTTTTATTTAATTTTTTTTTGTGGAAAATTTTTAATTTCCAAGACTTATTTGATTTAAATTTACTGTGTAACTAGTTTATTATATTTTTAAAGATTAAGGAAAAATTATGAAGACTGTGATGGGATTTATATCTCTAAACATTCAATTTAAATATGGATATTGTAGACATTATTATATGATGTATAATCAATGGAAAAACTACACACTAAGTTGTTTTATATTCTTGATCCTATATACTTCTTAGTGTGAAATTCTACTGGATCTTAATTCCTATAGATATAGAATAGATTAAGGCCATTTCCATTATGTTTAATGATGTCCTCATGGGACGTTGGTTCCTAATAAATGAATATATTTTTATGTGGTATTATTTTACCTATATATTTATTTGAAATTCCCCATTTTAGTATTGATCATTTTGAATAGAAAAATTTTATATTATTTCATTTTTTCATATATGTATTCCTTATTGGATCATGTATGATGCTAGACAGTAGTCACCAAACCTTCTGGATTGGGAACACCCTTTAGTTTATGCTTGAGACAACTCAAGTATCATGATACCATTCTAAATGAGCGGGTTAATGAATATGTTGTATTAGAGGATTTGGTCAAGTATTTCTCTTCATGAAATTATATGGATTGGTATTTCATAATTGTACATATATTGTAGTTTCAAGAATGTTCATCTCTATCTCTAATTGAAATGAGCCTTATGTTGAACTAGGTGATTAGGGATTGTGTCATTATTGAAGTCATGAACTAATTATAACATTTTCCTTTCATTTTATTTGGAAATGATGAAATCCATATATATATAGCATAACTGATTTGATTTATATTCTTATATATCTTTTATGAGAAGTGTATTTGAATAATCAGTGGATGTTTCAGTGTTGTTTTCATATAATTTATAGAATCATGGATTCAATAAAATGTTTAAATAATCCAAATGGGTTTCTACTATTGATCTAGAGTAAGTGGATCCTCCCATGGACTAGAACAATTTTAAGATTATTGTTACTATTTTCCATGATCTAAAAAATTCCCTTGCACCCATTATTCTTCAGGATCTAATTATTGATCATCAAAATGATTAATCTTGGAATCATGTAAAATTCATTATAAAAATAATATTTACAATATATCTTATTATTATTAAGAGGTATAAAATTGGTGAAAAATATATGGATCCTCTTTCATTTGATAGAGACACCTTTACTGATTAATGTAATCTTTGATACCTATAATATAGAAGGTCCAAGTAGGAGAAGGTGGAATTTGATGGTAAAAACAAAGAATAAAATGGGATAAGAGTGTAATTATATTATATATAATTTCACTTTTAACTTATTTCCAAAATATATTGCATAGGATAAGACTATTTAATTTTTCATCTTCTATTATACTGACATCATTGTGATGCAGTATGCCAACCACATTTCTGAACATGTACAATTTTCACCTGAGATTGTATCAAATAAAAAATAATGTCTTGAGTATTCAATATCGGTCTCTGTCGTGATATCCTATAATTGGTATTCTTAATGGGGATAAAAATATATGATACTATACTGTATAATGAATTAACATTTGATCATGATTTCATTGGACTTTCAAAGTTGATGAGAGTTCCTTTTTAATATAGTGGACGTTCTATGGGTTCCATTAATGGAAAGAGAAATTGGGAGGATTTGTGTATTGGAATTAGATTAGATATGTCTTATAGGCCTCTTGTAGTAATAGAAAGTGGTCGTTTTAATGGATACCATTATGGAATGGTAGAAAATTTGAAAATGGTATTCTTGGTGGATCGTAGGATCAGTAGTTTGTGTTTTCACTCAGGCCACCTAAAGAAGTTATTCCATATGTTTTCTAATCCATAAAAACAAAATGCCTCATCAATTCATAAAAATTATTTATGAAACTAAAATTTTTCACGGTCAAATGGGTTATTGGCCCAAGAATTTTAATGAAGATTCTACAAATAGAAGAAGTGTCTCTAACGAAATTGGATTGGGGTATGATGAATGTGATAGATACCATCACATAGATTAAATATTTGTGACTGCTTTAGTTGATACTGGTTAATATCACTCAACTCTATCGATATGAATTTTGTAAATTGAAAATATTTCTACTAAGATTTTATGTTCTGTGATGGATATTACTACCCCCTTTAGAATAAGAGAGAGAGGTGTGGTTTTGGTCCTAAAAAAGTCTTCAATTTTTAAAATATTGATATTTTATGGATTTTTTAGTTCTTGAAATGAATCCAATTGACATTATTATAATGATAGATTTAGTCACTACTAGTAAGGCTTGAATTAAATATTATTTTCAATGGTTATCCACTGATATTTCTGATGGTGTGTGTCATTTTTTTCAAGGATAATAGGAACTGTTATCAAGTATACCTAGTCCATCCTATATGATTTTGGCTAAAGTAACATCAATGATTTATTTTGTCCCCAATTGGAAATCTCGTTTCTATTCTGCCATATTATATTCTATTACCATCATTGGTAGAGTTAAATACTCAACTAGATGAACTAATTTATAATCCTTTATACGTCTTAGTTCATCAACTTCGGTGGCTCCTATTTTCCTAAATAAAAATTATATCAGAAAACATATCTTCTTTGTTTATTATAAGAAACTCAAATTACATACAGTGCATTTCAATTATATTTTACCATGGATTAATGATATTTTTTGACCATTTGAAATGGGTGAAGTTGTTATCTAAGATGAAGCATTAATCTGGCTATCTCCAATTTTTAATAAAAGTATTTTACAACCATAAAACCACCTTATGGGTAAGTTAAAGTCATTATAAATATTATATCATATTATTTTTTCAATATAATGTTCTTTTACTATTAATGGATTTAATGAACCAAATAATATATTATTATATTGATATGTTTGTGGTGGTCATTGTTGATGAAATTAACATTTAAACTCATTTAGGGGAGATGCAGATGCAACATATGTGTGTAGTTTTACAAATGTTGATAAATCAATGACTATATTTCAGGTTATAAGAATAATATTTTGGGAATCAGGATGTGATTTTCATGGAATATGTGGTCCTTGAACATTGTATTTTAGTATTTCAGGATAAGTTTAAAGCATTTACAGTAAGGGAGAAACCACATAATGTATTTGGGATTCAGATCCTCATTGGTTTAGTTGAGTGTTATAAAAAGTTTCAGAATGATTCCCCAACGTTGTCTTCTACTTTAAATTGTCTCACTCATAAAGAGGTGTGTTTCTGTTTGGTTTCCAAATATAATATTTATATTGTTCAAAAGGAACATATATTTACAAGCAATATTGTGTCAACTATTCCAGAGGCCAATCTAGGCTATGTGGTATTTCATAACATATAATTTCAAAGTTTGGTCCTTTATATACATAGGTCGATCACATGGTTAATAATGATTCTTAAAATCTCTAAAAACACAAGAAAAATTATCTAAAATTCCACCTAAAACTCATATCTATTATTCAATATCTTTAAAGATGGTGCAATTACATTTTTTGATAATTATTAACCATGTTTTCCATCAAAAAAATCATAATTTATTTCTTCATTAAATAAACATTTGATTATAATGTAGCAGAATTTAGAGGATTAATTATTGTGTTTTTATTTTGACATTTCCAACACCATTATGAAGATAACTTTTATTGCTGATTCATTGAGTATGAAAAAAATATCCTAGGAGGGAAAGAGTATTCAGAATATTTGAACATGATGTCTATTTTTTACAGTTAAATTTAGTAGTCCTGGAAAAATGCTTTGATATTTTTTTGAAAAGTGTTTAGTTTTCATATTATATTCTTAATATTATTTCATAAGAGAATCATAATGATGGTGAATTCCATATATTTAAGGTATCTTATTATAGTTTAGACACCTTTAGTTAGTGGTCATCCTCCTTTTTTGGAAACCTGTATTTCTAGAACCAGTTCTTTATTCCTAAATATTTGGTGAAGGGTGTAATGGGGGAATTCCATAAATCAAACTTGGTGGTGCACCTGACTACCAAAAATATATTCTATGAAAAGTGAATGGGATTATACTTTATAGGTATTATATAATACATTACTGACTTCGTTTCATGTTTTTATACATTCGAACATGTCATGGTGGAGCACTAGATAATTTTTTTTTTACTTCAACTGCTTCTAGGCTTGACATGAATGAGGGTTGAGATTTCAATTAAAATTTTGGTTGTGTTTCTTCATACACCTCTAGGAATGTATGTGATATGATTTGTAATTGATAGGATAAACAAATCATATCATGTTATACCGATTTATCATAAATAATAAATTCAGTAACTATAAAATCATTATGGGAAAGAATTTCCCATTTTTAGGGTCTTCCATATACAGTAGTCTCTAATAGAGAGCCTCATTTTAACTACAGTTTTTTCCATGTCCTTCAAGAGGTGATCAGATCTGATTTTGTTTGAGCATAGTATATCATCCATAGATTCATGGTTAGTTACAATGTGTTATACATATTATTCGGGATATGTTAGGTGCTTGCATTCTACACATTGAGAGATCTTAGGATGACCATCGGTGATTGTGTTAAATTAATTGTAATAAATTTTTATATTAAAAAATTCATGTGTTTAGATTTTATTACTTTTATAGATTTCATTGTAAATAAAAAAAATTTAGTCCGATGATTTTTAATGTTCAATTTTTGGACCATGTTGTTCTATGAAATGGGGGAAATTAGTTTATTAATTAGAAAAGATTGATGGAATAATCTTATAAAAAATATTTTGGGGACCGTTGTAGGAGACTGTTTGTGTCTTGAATTGGTGACCATTCATTTTTATATTTTCACCTTTTTATGTCATATATGACTTGGGAAACAGTGGATTATTTTCCCATTGTTTGTGAGATCTTTTGAGTTTGATGAGAAGTTGTGGGATGCATATTTCCATTTATAACTACCATTGTAAATGCCATTGATACATAATTGTTTTCATGTATTATGTCATCAAATGTATCATTTTTGATCCATATCATGTTTTGAGAAATATTAAAGTCTGTATTGATTCTAACTTATCCATGTCTGAGCATCCATCCCTAATTGTGGATTATGAGACAAAGTTACTTCTTTGGATAATGATACATTCTGTCTATGTCATGTGATAACATTGTTCTTATTATTATGAAACCTAGGGTTATGAGACACTAATGAGATATTAATATCCTCATATCATTTATATAGATACTTTTTATATGTTTTTGTTGAGAGAATGATTTTATAATGGAGAGGTTTTAACATCACATTACCTTCTTTCATGTATCAATTGAAAGTATTTTGAATCTTCTCTATTTTGGATATTGTTTTGGGGTCTATTCGGGATAATTTTTAAACATTTATAATACCATGGGGTTGTTCATGGTTGGAACACTGTTAGGCAAAATAATTTGTTGTACAAAGAAAATGGTGTTTCCTTTTATAATCCATTGGATGGGAGGGTAGGGTTTTTTCAAAACTTTTGGCATGCCAATAGAAACCATAAAACACATGGATAGTGATGAATGAAAATTTTTGCATATCTCGAATTATTTGGAGAAAAACTATGAACAAAAAATTAGATAATTGTTGATCATGGTTATGTGGCATGATTCATCTAACCCTATTACACTACCCCCCCAAAATGTGTCAATACCTATTATTTCATCATAAAATTAGATAAAAATTTTAGAACCCCCCCCCCCCCCCATTAATGATTCACATTCCCTCAAATCGACCACAATATAGTTTCACCTTCTTTGGAAGATAAAAGAGTCATATGTGGACCCTTTAAACCAATTTCCTATAATATAGAAGTCCTGTTTATCTCATTTCTTATCCTTGGGGAAATTGGATATCATATCATGATCAATCATCCAAACTCTCTTTTTATTTTTATTATATATTTATGTATCATTGTTTAAATAATTTAAACAAACACCCTTTTTATGGATCATGATTCTAGATCTTGTTCATAGATATTATGTTCCACCATTCTTCATACGCATTCTATATTGTGGGTTTTTTCAATATGATCACATTATTTAAATGGTAGGTGGTTCTGTAATTCACATGCCTTTTATTAGACACCCATATAAATTTATTTAATTTGAATACTATTTTAAAAGGATTTATATCATTTTTTATGATCATATATTTTATTTTAAATGTGCATCAGGTTTTAGAAAATAACCAATTTCCATGGAATTGAAATTATTCATTTAATTTATGTGAAATGGTGGAATGAATAATATATCATTTTTAAGAAATTATTATCTATTTATCGTTAAAAAATTTATAAATTATATTACTAAATTGAAATTGAATAATGTGAGGAAAACCTATGATTTTTTTAAATGATAATTCAATTTGAAAATGAAAATTAATAATATATATTTTTAAGTTTTTTGAATTTTTTTATTTCTAAATAGAATGTTTGATTGATTGAATAAAGAACATGTAAACCTAGGTAGATAGTAGGTAAATTTTTAAATTATGTATGTATCTTTACCCCTTGGATTTAGTCATATGGTTTCAACACAAACTGAAGAAATATCATCTTGTTTTCCCATATTTGATCCCCTAATGTGGTGTTGATTTGAGTGAGAGTAAATATTTATATTCATGTGCACTTATTAGAAGAGTTAAGAACCAATTACCATGAAAATAATGTAATTTTTGGGTTTTTTCATGATTCATTCATTTCTTTATTTTATTATAATTTCCACTAATTAATTGAACTTTTTTATTTATTTCAGATTGTATATATAAACTATTTTATATAAAATGTTAATTTACTCATTTTGAAGTATATTTATTAATATATGAAAAACAATTAATGAAAAGAATTTATTTTATGAAATATATATATTCCATAATTTTTTTGATTTAAATTGGTAGAATAATTTTTTATGGTTTTGGTAATTATTTTGGAAAACATGGTAAGACCATACTGGGACTTATAGCTCAATCCCAACCTTTTCCATTCCGAATATCTGGAAATTCTTATTCAATGATCAAGTAAATGGAATGATCTATTTTTAGGTCATGGATGCTCTTGATCCTTTTGTCCATGGAATGATTATAGTTATCATTTGTTGTTTGTTCTAATTTTTAATTACTTTATTTGGGTATCATTTTATCTAGTTTGATGTAGATCTCCTTGGAAAATAGTTCCTTTTATATTATTTTATTCCTATTTGGTACAATATTACTTATTAATTTATATTAATTTATCCTTTGGAGTGTTTAGAATACTAGTTTTTAATATTTTATCTTCCTCTATTTTCTTGAATATTTTTTCCTTCATTGATCATGGATGATACTGGGATCTGGTCTCTATCCAAAGGGAATTGATAACACCATTCGGGATATATCATAATTGGATCAGGTATTAGGGTAATATGGTAATTGGGTTGATTCATGATAGAATCAATTATGAGGTTATAGATGTATCACTCCATTCCAATCAAAAATTTCAAAGATAACCATCCTGGGGAAAGAATTAATATAATTCTGTAAATGTCCCAACCATAGTGTCATTTAATGTTATGAATTCTTTTATTTACCAATTTATAATATTATCTTTATATTTCAAATAAATAATTTTTAAATTATTTAATGATTGGATTTTTTTTTCACATGCATAGTTATCACTATGTGACTCAACCATTTATGGGAATCTAACCCATTCAAGTTGTGATATCATAATTTCACATGGGTTTTCAATCTCTATAGACAAACTCTAAGGCTACGTAATAAATATCTAATGCTATATATATGGTTTTTGAATAGGATTCCATACCATGAATCCAAAAACATTTTGTTTTTAGATGATATTAATAGTTTTATTCTCATATACGCCACATGCACTTTTTATCATCCCTAATACTCTCTTTTTCCTCCTTTTGAACTCCATGATCTCGCATATTTATATCCTTCAACACTAACCATATTGGATTGAAATCAAGTAAAAAAAATTTATGAATCACATTTTAATAAAATGTAATGTTGTTTTAATTTTAATATTTTTGGCTTTATTATTCTTTTCTTATTGGCATTCCCTTTATCCAATCACCATGGTTGATTAGGGTTTCTGAATTCAAAATTAAATAAAAGGATTTTTTATTAAAGGTTTTGTTCATTAAATCATTTTATCCCTTAATTGTTTTTTTGGGAAATCACCCTATTTATCATATTTTGTGATATATTATTGTTATAGGCCTAATAAATTGGCCTTGGTTATATAAATTGTTATTTCATTTTTTCAAATCATTATTCAAAATTGGTAAAAAAAATGTTACATGATTTATGAATTAAATTATATTTATTTTAAATTGTTTTCAAATATCACATTTGTATATAAATATTGAAATTATGTACAAATCAATCAATTTTCTATGTAAATGTCTTTTAAACGTATTATGTTTTATTAAATTCCATATTAACAAAGGGAGGTTTGTACAAGATTAAATTGGGATTTCATGAAGGGGATAGCATCTAGGTATCCCTAGAATAGAAATGAGAAGTGTAATAAATGTATAAAAATGGGTTAAAATTATCTATAAGACATTTTAATTATGATACAACAATAAAAAATAATTTTTATGATAATCACAATGTTGAATTTTTTTGTTATACTATTTCTACTATGAACTGAACATAATCACCCGAGTGGTGTGGCTATTGTTGGATATGATTTAAATCAGTATAAAAAAAGTATAAAAAGATGTTTCTTAACCTATATATATTAGTTCATTCATATAGGGAATAGCTTGTAATTATTGGTTACATAGATTCTATTTTAATATTTAAAAAATTTATTAATAATTTTTTCTACAGGATTGTTTTAAAATTATATTTTTATTTAAATATTACTTTCTTGAAAATGGACATGAATATAATTCCTAATAAAAATATTCTTAAGATAAACCTGGTGTTCATGCTATGTTATATATTATCAGACCAAATAAGCACACATTTGCTATTTATACATTATTTTTATAGTATCATTTAAATTTATTGTATCATTTAGTTGGAAAGAGTAATCTTGTTAGTGGAGTATGGGATGACGATGTTGAAATGGTGGGATACATTCCTCATGTCACATGTATAGGGAAGCATATTTTGATATAGTTATGTTTGTGGTTTTTTTATTAATCTTAAATCTATTATTCAAATACCAATCCCATCCAGTGGGATGATTTCATTCATGTGTCATTTTGAGGATATGATAAGGATGGTGTTTTATATTAGAATTTAGTATGACTATTTGTTCCCTTACATTTTGTTTTTCAATTCATGTATACCTGTTATTATTCTTTTTCAAATTATTTTAGTGAATGAATTTCAAAATTATATATTGTTTTTGTCATCTTTTCTATTTAGACATGCATTTTGAAATTATTTGGACTTTCTATTCTTAAGTTTTTTTGACTGATATGATATTTTTTCTTACTTGTGAGAATAAGGATGTCTCTTTGAGCCTTGTAATAAAACTGCTCTGGAACAAGGGTTATGAGTCATCTTGGTTGGTCTCTGAAATTTTTTGTATGTTCATATGTATAAAATATTTTGGATTACTATTTATATATTCCATTAGTTATAGATATGATATTATTTTGGGAGGAACGATACCTAACTATAAAGGTTTTTAAATTGAACCTCTTAGAAAATTTATTTTGGACTCAAGATGTAGTTGGATTAACATTTTTTGTTGGCCAAGTAATTCAAAAATATGGAGTGTGAAATTTTGTTTTCAACAGTTAATGGTTAACCCAACTATATTATAGTTTTATAAGGTATACCATATATTGAATATTTTAGTGTCCTATTGAAATGAACATTTTTTATATAGTTTTCATTCATGTAAAAAGTAAATCATGTAATTTAGTTTATGATCATGAGATATTGAACATAATGACATCCATATAAAATTATAAGGGTTGAAATATTTATTTTCTTACTTGTCATATAATACATGGAATACAGTCAAATTTAGATATATTGAGTTTCTAAATTTATCAAGATCATGTGTAGGAGGATAGTATAATTATTTTCTCCCACATCATTTTGTAATAGGATAAAAAAATAAAAATTAAATTTCCAATAACTATGATTGAATTCAGTAAAATAGTGATGTTTTTTAATAACATAGGTTCATGAAAATTGAAAAAAATATAATAAATTCATACGGTATATTTTTATTAATTTGTGTTGATTAATAAGTATAAAATAAAAAAGAATGACCAGTTAATGGTCATGTTTTATGTGACTTATTTTATTAATTTCTTGGTCATACTGCTAAGACAATAGGTTATTAAGGATAAAGTCACAAGACATGAAATTTTTATCATTGATACAAATTAAGATACATATAAATAAAACTAATTTATAAAATCAACTATAACACATATTTTCATATGAATCCCGATTATTTTTAGAAATTTGTTGATATTTGATAATAGATCATATTGTTATGGCCTATAATCAGAATGTACAGTATGATCATAAAATTATCTATCAAACATTGTTATGGAAGGCATAGTGATAATGGGTATGATCATAGTTGACTAAAATTGAATAAAATCACCAATATCATCATATTGTATCCAATATATATAAGAGCTTATAGATAAATGTGACTTTTTTTAAATTTGTTCCCTATGATAAAATTTAATGTGATATATTTATGATTTTATCAATACAATTAAACATTGTATGGGGAGGATAGTGAGATGTATATTTCATGAAATTAAATAAATAAATCTAGAGAATTTTCACCATGAATGGAATCACATGATTTTTTATAGGTTATACCTTCTTTTGAATGTAGTTTCTGGTATATAAAGTCATAAATCTAAACTAATTATTCCCAGAACTCAAGTCAATCATGGAGAATACACATGCTCCTCTAAATTGATGAAAGTGATCATAGCTGCCCCAATGAGGAAATATATTTTTAACTATCATCCAATTAGACATCTTGTAATACACACATAAATGAAATGTCATGTTAGCCTTCTTTGAAAAGAAAAATAGAGGACATATGGTGACATAACTGGGTAACCAATTTTGACGTAATGAAATGGATAAATCTAAATACATGTATATGTGAAAATTCATGCATAAAATGTAAACACTGTCTTTCAGAATAATTTTACCCTAATAAATGAAATTTCAATGTATCATGAACCCTTCACTAAATAGAGCCCCTATAAATTAAACTTGAACACTTACTAATATGCCATCCTTCTAAGAGTTTTATTTTGGAAACACCTTACATAATTATCCCTTATTATTATATTGTGATTAATATAGTGATTCAAAATGTTTCCAAATATTGATCTAAAGAATGTGATTGGAATTTTGAGATCCATGCCACCACGATGTCATCATAGAATGAACTAAAAGGGTACTGATGACCATACACCTATGATAGTCGGTCTTGAGATTTCATTCGTACCACCAGGATTGAAATTTTAGGAACCACATGTTCTACCAAATCTTTGAATAGATTCTCTGCTTCTAGACATTTCTCTATATCTGATGTAGTCCATACAGTTCCCTCCATGATCCACAACTACTATGAATGATATGAGACATTAGTTTCAATAGAAGATTCCTCCCAAATTTTTAAGGTGTGTGGATACACATGCTAATTAGTCTTATTTAGAGGACACTTTATCTCTACTCAAGTATCAAGAGATGACTCTATAGAGGACTTTCATAAATTCCACCTACATGTTCCCTAATTCAGACAAGCATTGGTGGGATGTGAATACCCCAGATGGACACCATCAGGGCATGGTCTAGGATTATTTTCAAACTAGATTCTATGATCAATTATTTCCTCCAATGCTAAGGGTTGAATTAGTGATAAGGTTCATACACATGTATTAGGGTTCTATGTCAATCATGGATTACTATACATGTTTTCCTGAGTTACATAACTATTCACCTCTTCTAGATAGTGATGGCCTATTTTTAGTTATACTCTTTGATGATGGGATCAATTATTCTATCTATACTATGGTTACATAATTCACCTAACCACCTTTTCTGGTATCGCAATCAAGGTCTTAATCACTAACTGAAACCTATGAGAAGGAAATGGTTATGGTAATAGTGGTTAAGTGCCGAGACATGGAAGTAATTATTATGGTAGAAGGAAGAATAGATTTGGGGATTATCTTTAGATTAGTGGTGGCCATTGTATCAACATTGACAGCTCCCTCATATTTCATCAGTTTTCATGTATAGTGCATTTTAAGTCTCATTATGATATAGACTTGATGGAGTGTCGTGATTGTTGCCTTCTAGGGAATCCTTATTGCTTATATAATCTATGCCACCTAATTATAATTGAAGAGGTTACACATAAAATCCATCATCAAGGGAATATGATTTACACCCTTTTAAGAAGGGAGATGGAGTAGAATTGGAAGGAGTATAAAAGGAGGATGTCAAATCCATAGAATCCAAACTTCTAAAAATATGCTCCATCAATGTGGAACAGTATAGGCTAGTCCATCAAAAGCATCAAGTCATGGATAAGTCAAGGTGCATACATTACTATTGACACCCATTAAATAAACCGATGGACTATCAATAGTATGAGGTAATATTCTAATATCCTTATCTATTGTTTATTCTTTATTCTATATTGATGTTTCATTGTAATTTATTAATTATCAAAAATAGATGGTATTAGTAAAGAAATTCAAAATTTATTTTCTTTGGTGTCCTTGGATACACCATTGAGAGTTAGTTCAAAGTGATTATTCAAACTTTAGGATGTCCCACTTGATATATTTAGACATCCGTTCTTTTAGAACAATTCATTATCAAGAATACAGTCATTGATGTCAATATCAGGATGGATTGGCCAATTCACTATCACATATTTGTTTAATTCTATCACATGTGCGAGTCATTTACCTACCCAGAGAGTAGAAGTTATCTAAAAAATAGTTACTAGGATGTCATAGGTATTAGAGATGGATAAAAGCATAATGTGATAGGTGCAGTGAATGCCCAAATTTCTACTCCTTTTAATGAAGATCAAGGATTCACTCTATAGATTTTCGACCCATAGTATAAGGTTTCATGGAAATATTTCCTACCACATTTCTTGGTCTGCCTCTTGGGAGAGACGTATATTTTTCTATTGAGATTCTTCATAGAGAATCCATAAACTCCTTTCCTCTATATTGGATGGAACTTAATGATATCCATGAGAAAAAAAGACAGTTGGAAGATAAGGAATATAATGTATTTATCAACGACATTACATCTCTATGGGGTTCAACTATTCTTTTCTCCATAAAAGAAGAAAACAAAATTCCATTGATTAAAAATGGTTTAACCAGCTTTCTATTAATAATTGGTATCTACTAATTCAAATAGATGATATCATTAACTATATCTTAGTTGATATGGTATTCTTGAATATTAACCATAGATTGGACTACAATCAACTGTGATTCATTATTTTAGACATACCTCATTCAACATTCCATATTAGGAATAGTATTATGAGCATCTTGTTACATAATTAGTCTAAAAACACACTCTTTTTTTCATGGATTTTATGTATAGGGGTTTCCATATCTATATAGATTATTTTTTCATTGTAATTTAGCATTATCTCTTGATGATTTCTCATACTCATAGAATCCATGCAAGAGACCATGACATCGCTTTGAATACACATGAGTACATCATATTTCTACAATGATTTCTATGGTCCACTTATGCATAAAAAAGATCACATAATGGGTCATCATATTTCATAAACATGAGTATCTATTGACCCATATATGGTGAGTGATGTTTTTTTCTATTAGAATCCCAATAATGTGTTTGATATATTGAAATTATTGCAGTAGGATGAATATTAATGGTTTTTTATATGGGACTTCTCTCAGACCTTGGAGCACCTTTTTGGTTTGACTATGAATGGTGTTATGTTCATATGATTATAATAGTGTGATAAATGCTATAAAAATATTATCATAAGGCTTGTTTCGGAAACAATTCTTATTCTACCTGATCCTGTAAGAGTATATATAATATTTTGTGATGCCTTATGCATCAGGATTTGTGCATTGCTGATTGAGAATGATGAAGTCACTATCTATGTATCATGGAATTTGATACATCTTGATAGTAATTACACAATGCATTATCTCATTCTATAAGCACTTGTCCACACTGCTGGAAACATGACTTACACCAACGGTTTCAAACTATTGTTAAAGGCCTGAATACTATTGGTATAAACTATACCAACGGTTTTTAAATCTTTTAGATAGTTATCCATGGGGACATACATATACCAATGGATATAGTATAATAGTTGGTATATGGCTCTAGGATGCATATTATACCAATGGTTTCATCTAAACATTGGTATAACTTAATACCAATGGTTAGCTAAAACGTTGCATGTTAATGAATTTTAGATCTATTTCAACGGTTCTGAAACCATTGGAATAATATATTACCAATGGTTCACATGAATCTATTGGTAAAGAATGATAACATGTTCTATTAAAAGGGTTTACTAACCATTGATATATAGTTTTACCATTTTTTATATATAGACCATTTCTATAAAGTATCTTTTCAAACATATACCAACGGTTTACAACCATTGGTATAGCCTGGCTGCAATTGCAGCAACATGTCGGCCAGCCTCCCCCTCTAAAATCCCATGTGCACCTACAATTATAAGAATTTATATGCAGAACTAACAACAGAATTTAAAATTTAAGTGAATTCAGAATTCAATTCACAACCCAATTACCCTATGCAATACAGAATTCAGAATTGAATTCCCAATTGAATACATACATAATGAATTATGTACTGAATTATGAATTATGAATGAATAACTCATAAAAAATTAATTATGAATTACTTACAGAATTTTAAATTATGTATAGTTTATTCAATTCATACTTCAATACATAAAGAATTTAATTATGTATAACACATAAAAAATATGGATTACATAATTGAATTCAGAATATGGCATAAAAAATAAGGATAAATGACTAATATGGCATAAATAAAAGAATATAACTAATATGGAACACATTATAAATAATATGGAATACAAAAAATGGAATATAGAATATGAATTCATAATTGAATTCTTATGCATGGGTGATTTTACTTGAAATCGGTGTGATTGAATGTTGACTAATTATTTTCACACTTATCCCATGTAATTAGATTTGAAAAAGGATAAATGACTTCAAAAACTTCATTTTCTAGTTGGTGGATACTGTTTAGGGGGTAAGGTGTCTAGGGGGTTGTCAACGGGGGTGGGGGTGGGGTGGGTGGCTATCTAAGGGGTGGGGGATGTCCAAGGGGGTGGGGTTGTCTAGGGTTGGGGGCTCACCAAGGGGGTGGGGGTGTCTAGAGGGGTGGGGCTATCCAGGGGGTGGGGGTGTCCATAGGGTGGGGTGGTTTCAAGGGGGATGCCCATGGGGTGGGTGTGTCCAGGGGTGGGGGATTTCTATGGGTGGGGAGGGATATCCAAAGGGGTAGGGGGTGTCCTGGGGGTGTTCAGGGTGTGGGGTGGTACACGGGTGGGTGAGTCCATGGGGTGGGGGGCTATCCAAGGGGGTGGGGGTGTCTAGGGGTGGGGATACCCAAGGGGTGGGGTGCCCATGGGGTGGGGTGTCTAGTGGGTGGGGGTGTCTAGGGTGGTGGGGGCTATCCAAGGGGGTGGGGGATGTCCACAGGGGTGGGGGTGTCCTGGGGGTGGGGGTGTCCTGGGGGTGGGATTTTGTCCAGGAGGATGTCTAAGGGGTGGGGTGTCCACGAGGTGGGGGTGTCCACTAGGGAGGGGTGTCCACGGCGTGGGGGTGTCCATCGGTGGGGGAGTCCAGGTGGGTGGGGGTGTCCAAGGGGGTGTCAAGGGGTGCGGGTGTCCAGGGGGTGGGGGGTCTGTTAACAGGGTTGGAGGAGTCTAGGGGGTGGGGGTGTCCAGTGGGAGGGGTGGTGCCTATGCGGGCTGCCCAAGGGGGTGGTATGTCTAGGGGTGGAGGCTATCCTAGGGGTGGGGTTGTCCAATGTTTGGGGGTATCCATGGGGGTGGGGTGTCCAGAGGAGGGGGTTTCATGGGGAGGGGTGTCTAGGGGGTGGGTGGATGTCCACGGGGGTGGGGGAAATCCATGGGGAGTGGGGGCTGTGTAAGGGGGTGGGGGTGTATTGGGGGTGAGGGGTGTCTTGAGTGGGTGGTGTGTTGTCCATAGGGTGGGGGTGTGCATGGGGTGGGGTGTCATGGTGTCGGGGGAATGTCTAATCGGGGGATGTCCAGGGGTTGTCTAGGGTGGTGGGGGGTGTCCAGGTGGTGGGGGTGTCCAGGGGTGGGGGGTTGTCCAAGGGGTGGGGGTGTCCCAGGGGGTGTCAAGGGAGAGTGTGTCCAAGGGGGTGGGGGTTGTCTTTGGGTGGGGCTATCCAGGGGTGTGGGGGGATAACCAGGGCTGGGGTGTCCATGGGGTGGGGGTCTCTAAGGGGTGGGGTTTTATAGGGGGTAGGGGTGTCCAAGGGGTTGTGGGGTGTCCAGGGGGTGAGGGGTATCCCAGGGGTGGCAAGGGGTGGGTTGTCCAAGGTTTTGGGGGTTTCTAGGTGGTGGGGGATTTCTTGGGGTGAGGGTGTGTCTAGGGGTTGTGGGTGTAGGTGGTGGGGGTGCCAAGGAGGTGGGGGAGGGGGTTTTCCAATGGTGGGGTTTCCATGGGGAGTCCATGTTGGGGGGGGGGGGGTTCTAGTGGGTGGGGGTGTCCAGGGGTGGGGGATATCTAGGGAGGTGGGTGTGTCTAAGGGGTGCAGTTTTGGGGGTCGGGTGTCCAGTGGTGGGGGTGTGCAAGGGGGTGGGGTGACAAGGTGGTTGGGGGTCATCCATTGTGGGTTTCCAAGAGGGTGGGGTTTCCAAGGTGTGGGTTATCCATGGGGGTGGGTGCTGTCTAGTGGGTGGCGGAGTCCATGGGATGGTGTGTTCAAGGGGATGGGGGGTTTTCCATAGGTGGGGTGTCCAGGGGGGCTTTCTAGGGGGTGGGAGATTTCCAAGGGGCGGTAGTGTCTAGGGGATGGGTGAATCAATCACACATATATTCATTCACACTAAATCATCAAGACAAGATTTATTATTTATAAATAAATAAATAATGATAATCTGACCTACCTATTCACACATATATTCAGGAACAACAAATAATCGAACATCAAATGTCAGCAATATCATCAAAAAGTTTAACGGGTCAATATGTCCCTCGTCACCATCACTACCATCACTGTCAACATCATCCTCATCCTATTCCTCCTCATTGTCCCCCGAATCGTCCATGACATCCTCAACTCCCTCCTCTTATCCCACGTACTCCAACTTGGACTCCTCCTCGCCATCCTCCTCACCATCGTCCTCTGCCTAGGACTCCTCCTCTCCCTCCTCCTCTACCTCAGCCTACTCCTTGCCCTCCTCCTCCACCATAGCCTCCTCGCCATAATCATTTCCAGAAACAACATAATCTTGACCACAAATAGAAATTACACCTGGTGCACCATATATAGAACACGTCGATGGAATATATTCATCACAAGATGTGTTGGCCTCTGGAGAATGTGTTGGATGTAAAACCTTCATCAGTTTCATAAATGTAGTGTATGTCGTAGCAGATTGTTCTGCTGTCTTTGTGAACCTTTTTTCAGCATGTTCAGCATTTTCCTTAACCTACTGAAACTCGGTGCCACTATAACTCACACTTGAAGAGAACCAATAACATGTTAGTATGGTACTCCTCCTAGGTCGGCAGCATACTCTACCTGGGTGCTAAACTCGTCACACCAGATGTAAGTGATAATTTGGACTAAAATTGTGAGGTTCCTGGGAATCAAGGGCCTCTAATGTATCATCTAACAAATATAAAGAAATTATTATGTTACAAAATAGATATAAAAATTTGAAATCAATTTTGTAACACAAAAAATCTACTACTGAGTCGGTTCTTTATTCACACTTCCATCTTTTTTTCATTCTACTGGAGAAAAACATTTTTTCTTGAGGCACACATCCGTAAATATTAAATGTTTTCCTCTACAATGACTTTAAATGTAGGAAACAATAATGAAAATTTGATTACCAATAATTAATTTCATAACTAAAATTATATGAAATCTTTATCAATCGAATAAATTATAGAGGACATAATATAAAGTGCATGTTGAATCAAAAATTATAAAAACTGGCATACATGCTTCCTCTCATGATCTGACATCATAGTACATCCCAATGTGTGAAGGTATTTTTTAGCATTAATATTTTATTTCTTCTAGATGATTCATAAATAAAATTAAATAATACAATACATAGTATTAATGAAAATCCTAAAAATTATCATTTAAATATTTCAATTGTGATTAATACATTAAACTGGATAGTCATCCAATGAGTAACCATCTGCCAAAATAGTAATATAGGGAAATCATCCATGATAGGTAATGTCTCTAACTCTATGCAAAATCTAGCAAGCCATCCAATATAAAACTCATTCTTATTGTCTCTCTAATGCTTACCTAAATATTTTAGACATGTTGAACGTGTACCATCACCATCGGGGAAATTAAATCAATTCTTACACCAAAATATTAATTCATATAAATAAAAAAATAATTTATTGCAATAAATACAATAGAATTTTCTACCCATATTTGTGATCAAGCATTATCCTTGACTTCATTTGGAAATTGTCTCCTTGAGAGTGGGATAATGGGAATTATGTCGAATTATTTGGAAAGAGTCACCAAAATGCATCGACGTTAATGCCCTATTTTTTCAATCATATGATTGTCTTCATTATAGTCCACCATCAACTGTGTGTGGCGATTCCAATCTGCATGCATGCATGTACTCCCCCACCCCCACCTCCTATCAGTAGATGTATCTATTATGAATGGGAAACAAATCTTTAATAAATACAATTTATAATGAAAATAAATAATGGTATAAAAAATTGTTAAGGTTATGTAAATATGCATGTGGCAGTCTAATCCATGGGTGTTGCTAGATCCACAGAAACTAAAGGAACACCATCTACAGGTGGAGTGGTTCCTAGTGAATGATCCATAGTGACAGACTATAGTGGAGTAGGATTTGAAGAATATGGAATATATAAGCTCCAAGATAATGTTGTAGAAGTAAAATAAGATGTCCCTGATGGATGGACAAATTCTGGATGGGGAGTGAGAATCATCATCAAGTATGGAAGAGATGAGTGGGGAGAATCATATGTAAAGGGTGGTGAAAACATTGGAGGCCTAAATATACCACGTGCCTATAACTAAAAACTGGGATAAGAATGTGGGATAGATGGTATATCAGTGGGAGGGGTAGGGTCTAATTAGGTATGTCAACCAGATCACCTAGCTCTCGTACCCCCCACCCACTCGTACCACCAAACTGAGTACTGGGACCACTAATAGGATTCCTATTAAATAATTTTCCCCTAAGTTATGGATACTTAAAAATTATTTAAAACAAAAATTAATTACATGAAATTATATTAGATATTTTTTTAAATAAAATACAAACTATATCCACTAGTGGTGGAACACCCATCTCAGCCATGCGATGATTTTTTCCCATCATCTTTTTTTAATGCCACTATTTAATTGGTTTCATTTCCTACATTTGAAAAAAATAAAATTAATTAGAAAAGGATAACTATTGTGTAACCCAAAAAACAAAATATATAAGAGGTAATAGAGGGATTCATGGATAATTTAACTATACATTGTTTTTTATAAGTATGAATGGATATTTAATGAATTCAATAAATCATACAATATGTAATAATGAAATTTAATTTTGAGTCGGATGGTTATTTACTAAGTGTCATGAGTCTATTAAAATCATTGAACATTGATTCAGAGGCGTTATTTCACTCAAGAACCAAGAGAGAGAGCATACAGAATTGTTCCTCTAGAAAATTCATTAAGGTATATATTATAAATTACTAAACCCATAAGATAGTAGGAACCGAATATATAAACCTATTAACAAAGATAATATATCTACCAGATTCATAAGGGGTAAATCACTTGTCCAAATTAATGAGAAATTTAATTTCTTTAGCCCATATAATAATGCAGGTTTCTATATATGTTTTTTATAAGAAAAAAACCATCTTGTTCATTATCTGGTAAAATTTTAAAGGTTTGACTTAGAGTAGTACTAATTTTATGCATGGTAAATAAAGCATTGAAATTTTCACCAAGATAAAAATGTTGGTTTCATTGTTTTGAATACAGTTCAATTCTAAATTAGAAAATGCAATTCAAATAAAATTTCAACTAACAAACATTGAAAATTAACATTAAGGTAATGTCAGATACAACATATTTGTAATAAATATTAAATAAATTTGGATTGTACCAACCTTAACAACCCATGTTGAGTTGAACCAAAATAATTGAGAACATAGATGGGTGATTCTATATATTTCCCACCACAACTTCTGGTTGAAAGTCAACTATGAAAATTGAGCTATTGGAGTCATCAAAAGTAATAAATGGATCAGTTCAAATGGTAGTAGTTATATTGTCTGTTCCAGCATCACCTTCATCAAAAAATATGTCCTATAATTAATGTAATTATAACACCAATTTCAGGTTGAAGATGGTGTTTGACATAAAATACATGTTTATCCATTGATTCCAAAACATATAGTTCATTGGTAGCAAGAGTGTTGGTCATATCAGTTACTCAAAATCCCAAATCATCAGTAAATGTTCCATGCCTCATCATTGAATTGAACCACTTTCATTTCATCATCATGACTCATACATGAGAGTAATAATCAAATATTATTATTTTTCAATGAATCCACAATAGCCTACATTTGAAAATCAGGGTCTAACATCTGATGTATTGGCATAACAACTTGTTGTGGCAGTAACCATAACACCATCATGTTGGGTTCTCATGTTCTTTTCTCACTCCATGATAATAAGTATATACACATTGATAACTATGGATTTAGAGTCACGAACCATGGTATTAGAACCAAAATCCAAATCTCATATTTCCTCAGAGATAGAGTTAGTAGGAAAACTCAATACGAGAAATATAAATGAATATTATTCTTAATTAAATATTGATTTGATTATTTTAAACATTAATATATTTAGCATTAATTTTAATTAAGAAGAATCTTTTTACAATGAAAAGTATCTCTCCTTCTCAAAGATGAAGAATGATTCCTTCTATTTATCATTGCTTTATTTTACTTGTAGATAAAAATAATAATTTTTTTATTGATATGTTAGATATAAATAATCAATTTACTTACCTAATGTAGTCATCAAAAAAATCACAGTTGAACAAAAAAATGTGATGTTTCATCTCCCACTCTTCAAGGCTTAATGTCATCATTGTATATAATCCAGGAATCCCTTCTATTTGAGGAAGTGATGGAAAACATGGATCACATTTCTCATATTGTACTTCTTCATTTCTCATTGTTCTATTCATTCTTTTAGTAAGATCCGATAAATAAATAGATAAAAAATATACACATTCTTGAGCTAAGTAACCGGTCACGATAAAACCTTCGAGATGATTCCTGTTTCGGACAGAAAACATTAATTTGAAAATATTTATTTTAGTTTGATACATAAAATGAAAAGAAATAGGTCCTCTAAGAAATATTTCAGTTAGAAATTGAACAGTTAGATGAAACATGCATGCAAAAAATGATGGGGGAAATATATTCTCTATCATACGAAAAATTAATGGGGCATCTGCCAGCATTTTTTTGAAAGAGAGACTTAGGCAACTTCTTAGCACAAAGATCCCTAATAAATGCTACAACAGAATAACATCCACACTTACATTAATGGAAAAAAGATGACTGATTTCTATTTGAATCATATCATCTAGAAGGATGTGATAATTGTGAGTCTTCAAATATTTTAGCTTCAAATCTCTTCGGTTAAACCATTTAGATATGTTGCTTAAATATACATTAATAACATTTGTAGTCTTCAGTACTTCCAAAAATTATTTTTTTTTTCTATAGGTTTCATCACATAGGATGCACATAGAACATTCCATTTATTTTTACTAATATGTATAAGATGAAATTCTAGTCTAATACCCCAATCAAACAAATCACGCAGAGAACGTAAACCATATTTTTTCTTTCCCTTAAAATATAGAAGAATCAAAAGAAACATTTCCTATATATTCTTTTCAATGTGAATTACATCTAAGAAATGACATAAAAAATTGGTTGACCAATAAGGAAAATCAAAGAGGATACTCCTCTTCTTTTAATTATAATAGGTTTTATTGGAAACATTCTATCTCTTTCCAGATTTAATTTGGCCCTTCTAGAATGCAAAACTGAAATATTTCAATTCATTAAGCACATTAGTTCTAGACATACATTGAGGTTAATCATCGGTCTCCATGGTATTTTCAAATCTTCAACAATTATTTCTATTTGGATGTTTTATTTGAAAGAATCATTGATGTCCCATAAAACAGAAACTACAGAGATGTTTCTAATTTCTAGATCTTGTATTCTTCATACAAACTAGACATGATAGTTCTCCCTTTGTGCTACATCTAGAAATCATTGTATAAGATGGAAAATCAATGATCATCCACATAATCATACCACGCATCAGTAATATGTCATTCGAACATGCATCGTATGTGAGCACACCCACATCCCAAGGAAGTTTCAACTCTTTTATTAAAGGATTAATATATATATCTATATGATTTTTGGGATCATAGGGGGACAAATATGAGTATTCTCATTAAAGTGGACTAGTTTTTCATACACAACCATGGGGGATGGTTATAAATGTGTACAAAAACCATCCATGTGATTTGTTAATAATCATCTTCTCAAATGGATTAAAATCATCACATGAAAGCCCCAACCTCAAATTACAAATGTCTGCTACAAAATTAGGATATCAAGAATCAAATATACGCTATGAAAATCCATCTATAGGGGGAAAACTCATCATTAGTCTTCTATCTCTCGGTATCTTTCCATCGAATTTTTATTGATATTTCATAAAACATAAAAATATTTTGGAGTCCTAGGATCATAGGAAGGATCGATGTTACATTATATGACCCACAGGAAGGTGTTTTATCATCTTTTGGATTCTAGTAGTATGTTCCACAATTTATAAAATCATTTTGTTTTGTAGCTTCCTCAGAAAATAAACATCAATCTTTTAGGGAATCATGATTATTGTTTCTTCAAAATACAAGTTACTTAACTAAATACCATGCCATATATTGATTTGATGGAATATCTACATCATCTGGAAGTAAATTTTTCAAGAAGGTAATAATTTTATCGACGGAAGTATTAGAAATACGATACATTTTTTCCCATGGAACAATCAGATTAAAAATTATAGCTTTTTTATTTTACTGCATTGTCAATATACTAGAGTTCTAGCAGCATCATTCTATTTTTTCACCCTAACAACATCATCATTTTCATTATACATATCATGTTTTCTCATATCGAAGTCTTCTTGGGTTGGAATCCATTGTTTTTCATGATGAAGAATAAACAGAAACCAGTCATATAAAAATTATCCAATTCAGTCCTCTCATTTAGATCATCAGCATTTTGGGATTTCATTTTCACCCCATTGTGATACATCACATAATAGTTTTCTTGAAAACCATATTTGGTTATGTGGTAGCTGACTTCTTTATTGCCCAACCAAGGTCTTCCAACACAATTTTAGCATGGGAAGTGTATGAGACCACTCTCTGATGCATTATGAAAAGAAAATTTTAAAAATCTCTCCAAATTATTTTAAAAATCACTTTATCTCCGATAAGTATCATACATACAACTACTATACATTATGTAGAAAAAATATTTCTAATTCATTTCATTCAAATAAATTCAATAAACATGAGATATTAAATTTTAGAGTCGAAATCTCAATGTTTCATTAAGAAATCATGTTGTATGTGAAATGCATGGAATCTCTTATAAATCCTAGAACATATCAACTATTATAACTAATATTTTTATTTCATTGAATAGTATATATAATTCTGAATTATGGATTAATAACATATGAAAAATGAAATATGAATTAGATACATATTAATGAATTTTGTATAGTGTATTCAATTCAGAATACAACACATATAGAATTTTACTATGTATAACACATACAGAATATGGCATAAAAAATTGAATTCAAAATATGGAATATTGAATATGGAAAAATGACAAACATGTCACATAGAATAGAATATAACTAATATGGCATACAAAATATGACGAATATGGCATACAAAATATGGCATACAGAATACGAATTCAGAATTGAATTCATATGCACATTTGATTTCAAATGAAATCAGTGTGTTTGGAGATTAACTAAAACTTTTCAAAAATTTCACATGAAATTAGATATGAAAATTGATAAATGAATTCAAAAATTTCATTTTCCAGGGGGTGTGGTGCCTTTACAGGGGTGGGAGAGTTGTCCAAGGGGGTTGGGGTGTTTCGGGGGGGATATCGAAGGGGGTGGGGAGGGGTCTATCTAGTGGGGTGGGGGTATTCCAATGGGGTGGGGGTGTCCAGGGGTGGGGGTTGTCCATAGGGGTGGGGGCGTCCATACACCCCCTCCAAACCTTCACACCCCTCCCCACATGCACAACCCACCCCACCTAGACACCCCCACCCTCACCCCACCTGGCTATCCCCCCCTCCCAAGATATCCCACACCCCCTCCCACTTTCAATTTGTACACCCCATCCCCACCTGCACCCCCCCCCCTCTAGACAACCCACATCCACCTCCCAACCTACAAACTGTACACCCCCCCCCCCCTCCCCACCAGCACAACCACCCACCAGGACAGGCCACCCACCCCACTTAGATAGCCATTCCCCCCACCCCACATGAACAACCCACCCCCACCACCTGGACAGCCCACCCTATCTCTAGGCATCCCACCCCCCTCTTCATATAATCGTGTTTCCTAAATTAGGTGATGTAGTTTTAATTAAAAGGATAGAAATAATTGTACATTTATTTATTTTAACCATCACAAGGTTATCAAAATATATCAAGGTGTATCATTCCCATCATGAACCATATTTTTATGATTAACATTAATACATTGAACAATTACAAATCCATTAAATAAATAAATTCCCAAGATTAGAATTAGTCAACATAGGAAAATGTTTCTTCTGTGATCAAACATACCATACCAATGAAATAAAAATATATAATAACCTCTACCATTACCTTAACTATAAATTAATTTCTATTCAAGGATATAAATTTATACTTAACAGATTCCCTAAATTGAATTCCTCATTTATTTTACTCATCCTTATATGTTGGAGAAATCAAAATTGTTGGATTTTTTATCCAATTAGCCAATGATGTGCTACCAAACATGGTGGAGTTATAGAAAATGTTTTTTTGCAAGTCAAGGACATAATTCTCGCAACCAATTTTTAGGTTTTGGATATGGAATGTTATAGGTTTAGTACCCATGGACATATTATTCTTTAAAGACCCTTTTTAAATACTACCAATGCAATCATCAATGTCAACAAAGGAAAATTGTCACAAGAATTTGGGGGAGAAGTTGTTGTCTTTAATATTTTTTAATAAATGAAACATAAAAATGAGAACTATTCATCCCCCCAAGGGAAAATAACAGATTGTTTTTTCCACTGATTTGTTTCCAATTTCACATGTGATTAATCATTAATAATATTTTTTTGAAAATAAGACATGAAATGTGGGTAAATTTTACTTATGTAAGGAAAAAGATGATTCTTTTGAATAAAATTAGAATTTGATTGTTTTTTCATTCAATGAAAAATGAAATCAGAAAAATAACATATCTCACACTATTAAATCCATTTCAAATGCTTTCAAATCATTACATATATTCATGAATTCAGTAAATTTAAATTTAAAATGATATAAAAAATATTTAATTTAAAATGAAATAATTTCATTGAAATAGACAACATAAAGTGGTGTAAATTGACATAAAACCTTTCAAAACAATTCACCTTCAAGAATGAGAACCCAAACGAAAAATTGAATCGATATTATACCAAAAAATAATGAAAAAATACAAAATAAATGGAGTAAAAAGATATAACTCAGTTACCACTTATGAATTTTATGTGGAAGAAATATCTTGTTTAGGAGAAACATATCTGCTTTTGGAAGAATGAGGCTCACGGCTCGAGAAAAATGTGGACAGAGGCCCACGAATAGGACAAAATGGGTACATATCAACGAGAAGTAGGATGGAAATTCAATGTCTTTGGGGTGTTATTATCCAAATATTTTTCTAAACTGTTGGTATACACTTCAACAATCCCAATGATTTCATAAAACCATTGTGAAAAACCCAACGTTACACCCCTATACCAATGGTTTTATTGAACTACTAGTGAAACCATGTATTAACAACCCGATACCAATGGTTTTATTTAACCGTTAGTATATGGAACCTATCCATATTGTTTTTAGAATCGTTGGGATATTTTCATTGGTATAGACATGGTTTTCAGTAATTCCTTGACATACATTTCTGGATATACTATTAGATTGATTAGATCTTTATATTGTATACTTACTAGAGGACCATCAAATATATATTCATACAACATTAAATGAATATCTTAAGAAAATTTTATATTGAATATTTTGTTTCCTTATTTTAATATTACTTATAAACATGTAAATAGAAATGAAGTAACACATGCACTAAGTCAAAAATATCGTTAATAGGCCCCATAAGAATCCTGTGATGAATGGAAGTTGATGGACCTTTTTGGTGCTGAAATTGGACATTCATGAATGATATAATATATATACTTGAATATTTCTAGGATCATATTCATAAAGAAGAAAAAATAATGAGAGTGGACCATGATTCTCAATGGGTAGTTCATCCAAGCATATCTAATACATATTGAGATATGTGATGCCCTTATTGTTTAGATAGAATGAATCATCATATTGCAGGTTTTATTACTGTGTGTTCCACATATTAAATGATGAAGGTGGAGCACCAGAAACTTTCTTGTCTGTTATAGTTTTTGATGTTCCTAGAATGGAAAATGGAATGATTTTCATTTTTATTGTTAGACATATTAATGAGGTCACATTAAGGTAACATTGAACTTTGGAATGTCCTGGATAGATTAAGGAATGTTTCCCACTTCCTTTCTATACAAGATACTTTATCAATCAACGAACTATGAAGCCATTATTTCCATTATATAATATGGTTACATGGCATCCCTAATGCTATAATTTTTTATAGTGATTCATGTTTTACATCATGGTTCCAAAAGGGGTTTCATGAATCTACTCGTATATTGATTCTTCTGAGAATAACTGTCCACCATCAGATCGATGGATATTTAAAATGGATTATAAATTTTGTAGAGTATATTCTTGGGGAATGAGTCTTTTATTTTGTCTATTATTGGGTGATTAATTTCCCTCTCATTGTTTTTTCCTACAATAATATATTTCATGCAATGATTTAGATGGGTCTATATGAGGCCTTCTATGGTAGGTCGTTTCATTCACCCATTTTTTGGTTAGAGGAAGGAGAAGTAGTAATACTAGGTCCTCATCCCATGATGTTGAATTTATAAAATTTTTAGCTAATAAAAAATAGAATCTATACTACTCAGACTCAATATAATCCCTTTTCAGATCGACATTGATTAATTCTGGATTTCAAGGTTAGGGTTTTTGTTTTATTCTAGGTATCACCCGTCATTGGAAGAGATAGATACATTGGTAAGGTATATTTTTACTGTGATAGGTTAGAACATTTGAGATTCAAGACCGAGTATGGATAATAACCTATCTGTTGAAACTACCATAGAGGTTTGATTCCATGCACTGTGTATTCCATGTTTCACATCTTCACCATTATAATGTCTACTTGGATCATACTATTGATCCAGATGAGGATGTTTTGGATGATCATGCCTCAATTTAGTAGTGTTATATTTTATTTTTTTCTAAATAATAAAGGATATATTTGGTTTGTTTATCCTATTAGTATGAGTTCTATACTAGAACAACATAGCACGATACAATACATTGTTGTTGGAAGCTAACATACATGCTCAGTGGTGGAAGATGTTCCAATAAAGTGTTTCACCACAACTGGAAGTTGAACTTGGGTATTATTTCATTTGGGGGGATGATGGAAAGATCTTATTTTTTATTATGTACATATCCTTATAATTTTTTTTAATCCATCATTTATAATTATCTTTTTGATTGAAATTAGAAATCACCCCTTATGGTGGGTTTTTTGTTTTGAAAATGAAAGAAAGGAAGGATATATGCTGGTTATTTATCAATTATGTGCTATGTAAATGGAAAACACAATTTATAATGGACTAGGTTGGAAAATTCATGAAGTGTATGTTGTTTTCCCAATAGTGTACACCCATATAATTACATGACCTATAATGAATTTAATCGCTTTTCAAATTCCCTACTTCAATTTCTAAAATAAGAGGTAGGGCCTCCTTTCCATGGAAATAACCTCAGCCTCTCCCTTAATCTCACATAGGATCTTATTTTTAATTTAAAAACAAGGTTCTTGGATTAAATTTCTACTCAGATGCTAATTTGATTATTTTTTCATGTCATTGGAAGTGCACTGAAATTTTCTTCAATCCTTAGCCTCACATCATAATTTACCTTTTGTTCGTTGGAGTTGTTTTGGGGTATGCACATATGTCATATTTTATGTGTGTTAATACATTCTATGTATTTTATTCCATATAGGAAAAAATAACGGTAGATACTGGATGAGTATAGGTTTACAAGATATAGGTAGGTGGTTAGTGACTCATCACTCAATTCTCTCCATTTTATAATGTGTCATTGTTATAGGCGTTTTGACCTCATCTGGTTTTGATTATTAAAATAAATTATATGATTATAATTATCATTATCATATTATAGATCCCCTTATATATATATTCATCATCATTGGAGTTCATTTATTTAATGTTGGCCACCAAAAGTATGTATTTTCCATATTTTATTCCTTATGTTGTTTGATATTAATATTTGCACCACCGTTAGAGTGATTTTTGACATTCCCTTGATAAAGGAAAGTGTTTAGTTAAATTTATGTATTTATTATGGAATATACCTCATAAAAATAACTTCACTATTCTATAGTATGTTTATCAACATAATCAATGAAAATTAATTATAATTGGAATGTTTATTCATAGATATTACAAGGGTGATTCATTTATGAATAAATTTATAATGGATTAATTTTTATATCCCACCTTTTTTGTTTATAAAAGGTAATGGAATGAGATAAATAATTTAATGTGGAATCAATGAAATAAATGGTTACATTTCCATATTATCCTTGTAGAATTGTGTAATATTAATTGAAATAATCTGTCAAAATTATTAAATGGAATGGGTATTACATAGAATAAATAAAATATAGAATTATCTATAAGGTTCCTATTATAAATGGACATATTCACTTTTATAAGAGTGGATAGACTTAGGAAAACCATGGTTTCTTGATGGAATTCCTTGACCACTTCGAGGAATCCATTTTGATTCAAGGATCTAGTTTCCATGGTAGGTACCCAACTTAAAAATAGAATTTATCTATAAGTGTACACCATGAATGATGCCATAGAATCCCTTCACACTCATCAGATATTTTGATGCATTGGATACACTTAATGGATCCATTAAGATGTATTTGGACACATGGAATTATGGATACACTATAATGGGCCTAAGCATGCTTTGAACTATTAGTCTTATTTGTTATCCTTGGAATCAGTTAGAATCGATTATAGTGGAATGAATTGTGAAATTCCACATTGGATACTATTATACCCCTTACAACCATGATTCAAGTTATTACTTAGTTAGGATGAGACATAGGGTTAAGGATTCCTTAGTTATTCCCTAGATCAATTTTAATATTATTATAATAGGATTATGAGGTTATTACCTTAGATGTTGGTTAATATTATCATGATATGATTCAATTTTTATTACCTTGGATCCTTTTAATTTTATCATTATTATATGATTACTTATTACACATTAGATCCTAGATCATTATTATTATTATCATGGGACATTGTGAGTTCAATTATATCTCATGTTGTTGATTTATATAAACTGAACATAATTGAATAAATTAATGAAATTATTATATTTTCAAAAACTAACTAAGGATAAAGAAGAAATTCGGATATTTACATTTCTTTAATAATATAAATTTTTATTTACCTATATATAAATTTAGTTTATACTCTTAAACTAGATGGTACATATGTAGTTGGTAGTAGACTAATGAAATTTATCTCACACCATATATTTCTGCCATTTTTACATGAGAAGATTATATTTATGTAGGTGTTGATTAGTGGATATGGTCCTCTTTGTAATCGTTATATTTCATTCATTAATAGTATGGATTATGGTAGCAGATCCATGTCTGAACACTCAAGATTCTTTATTGTTTTTATCTTATTTTTTATTCTTTTTTAAAGAAGGTATTTCTAAATACCTTGTATACATGCTTTCTAGTTTTATAGGGACATGAAATACATTAAAATAATCCTTTTTATATGATTAAGTTTATATCATTGATTATATTTATTAGTTTTATCAATTTTTATTCGTTTTTATACTTCACTTACTATTGTTGGTTACTAGTGAAGTGTATTATTGTTTGTTTCCATGGTTTCATCTATTTTTATATGCTTTGGATATTTTTTATTAAATGTGGGATTTAATTCAATCTTTTTATTAGTGAATAGTCTCCCCACAGACATACCCTTGGATCTCAGTGATATTTGGCACCATCTATCATATGGGAGCCTTGCTTAATCCATGTGGCCTGCCAGCTTTGGGGCAACATTGAGTGGTACCCAAATCGGTACATCACAAATCATTCCCTAAACCACTAATTGTTTTTAAATTAAAAAAATATCACTTATATAAATCAAGTTTCAAAATCATTATACTTCTTATGAATCATTCATATCATGATGCACCATTTGATTTAGCAATCACAACCATTATTATTTTATTTGATCCCAAGGATTAACATGAATAATTCCACATCAAATAATTTAACATAATTAAATTCATGAATCATTATCTCGTTAAAGTAAATCTAGGAACCTCTTTAAATTCAATTATCATCGATGAAATATGGATTGAGTATAAATACATTAACCTATAATGACCTATTTTTTAAAACTATATGAATATACAAAAGTAATATAAATCTTGGAATTTATTTGATGGTTAATTACTTAAACTAAGTTTTGTAATGTCAATTTTAAAGTTATAAGACTTCAATTTGTTGTTTTTTGGAATTTGGTAGATGCATGAAGGGTATGTCGGGTGCTCCATTGAGTTTTGGGTGTAACGACCCAATATTTTTTCAATGAAATTCATTCAAATATTATAATTATTTTATATGGTATAAAAAATCATAGAATATAGATCCCAATAAAAACACTATCCTCATTAATGAAGAATGAAATAAGTGATATTATTATAAATTAATGAACCAATACTGATGGAATAGTAAATTCATCTTTGGAATAGTAATTTGACCATTAGGAATATTAATAAGACCAATATAATAGGAACCTCCCCCAGAAAAGTATAAATATTATATATCTGTATTATAAATGAATATACTAAAAAATAATATCATAGTATAAGTATTTGTTTTTGAAAATTGATAAATTAGGTCTTGGTATATCTATAAAACAATATTGATTAACTAAAAATGTATAAATAATATTATAATTTGAATAAAAAATTTATTTTCATCAAATAGATTCAAAAAATAATAGATTGTTTTAGTATGATTTTGAGAAAATTTTATGTCACATTAAGTAGTTTTAAATGTTCCATAAAATAAATTATTATTATAAAATCTGTATTTTTTAAGTAATGTATGATTGAATTTAAAAATGTATATTACAAATTTAGAAAAAAAAATCATAAAATTAACATCATGTTGTATTCTAGATATTAAAAAATGTTTAAGTTTAGTTTTTTTATTTCATTAATAAAATTTAAAATTTGGAAAATATTGAAATACAATAACTTATGATATATGATAAATATAAGAATTATAAGGCCATATATGATGTAATCCCAAAATCTAGAATATTATATCACCATTTTAATAAATTTAGTGATATGGTTGATACTATTTATAGTCTTGAGAAAAAATAATACACTAATTAATAAAATAAAAATTAAACACTAGTCTCCTCCCGTATTAATTACACCTATCACCACATATTCTCCTCACACATTCAAAGACATGAATATTATCCAAGTTAAGCCTAAAAATCTTCCAAATCCCCTCCCCTATATCTAGTATACCTTAGTACCATCCTAATACAAAACACATTTCTCTAAGGAGGTACTCAAATTGGGGAAAAGAAAGAGGTAAAATCATCGTTATTTTTCATTTAATTATTTTCTATTTCATTACATTTCTAATCGTCTCCTCGCCCCCACATAAACTGGTAAAATCATAAGATTATTGTATTTTATATACTATAATTTTATAATGTTAATGAAATAATTTATCTTCAAATATCTTTACTTTTACTTTTATTCTAAAAATTAAAATATTTTATGTGGTGTGTGTATTTAACGCCACTAAGAATGATGCATTTTAATTTTTCAACATCGCCTTCTAGGAAATTATTAGACATATTTTTTAAAAATAATATTATATTATACAACCGATTTGGCGGTGGCATAGTGGTGCAAGGTCGAGGGCCATAGAAACGGTGTTCATTGAGGTATGGGGTTCGATTCCCGGGTGCCCGCTCTTGGGGGAATTTCTGCCTCACATGTACCACTCGTCTTGTCGGGTCACCCGATGTCTCATCGGGTGGGCAGAATGGGTGCACTTCACCTGGATGAAGTCTTTCTGTGATGAACCATCGTTGATCGAGGTGTTACCCCGCAGGATGCAATGTCAGCTCGGCTGACAACAGCTCCTCCCCGGCTGGGGCATCCCCGAATGATCTCTTCGTGAGGAGGGGGGTTCTTGAGTGTGGAGGGTTCGAAAATTCCACTCTTGGGAATTCCCTTTTTTTATAAATATTTTATTATACATATTACAATTTATATAATTTTCTAGAACTAATAAATATACAAGATGTAAATAAAATTATATAATCGCCTAATTTTTATAAAAACATGAATAATAAATTTATTTATTTTCATTAACATTATATATAATAAATAATACTCATATAATATAACCAAATCACATATAAGTAAAATTTTACATCTTTATGATCATATAAATTCAATTATGGAGAATCATTCTCATTGAACATGAACACCAATTCTTATAAACACGCGAACCAATCATGAAAACCAAGGGAAAAACACTATTGAATGATGAAATTGAACGTTATAACTCATAAAAAAGCCATAAATGAACATTATAAAACCATAATAAATCAAATACATGTATAAGAGATTTTTAATTTTTATATTAATGAATTTAATTTCATTCTACCAGATATTAAGTTGAATAAATAATTCATATATATAGTAAGGGGATTTCTTGTAACCAAATCTTTTTTCAAACTATTTTCTATCCATTTCAAATTTCAGCATGGATAAATTTTCAATATTAAAAAAACCTAATTTAATTATTTTTAAATTATATTTTCAATGATATAATGGTTCCTAATTTGATTTTATTAAAAATTTAAGGATTTCCCATAAGAACCCTTCTTTCTAAAAACATTCCATTTACTTCTCTTGAGATTATTTCTCCTTAGGTCAAGATTGATGATTCTTATATCAAGTATTTCATTACCTCTTTAATTTGGGAAACCTAATTTTTATTCAAAAATATATTATATTTGAAATTAAACCCATTCACTTCGAATGGTTATTTTATATACATGATTGATATACGTTCTATGTGGAATTCATGATTATGTAAATGTTATGATGTGACGTGTGTGCCTATAACAATATAGATCATGTGTATGTTATCAAGTGACAGGTTGCACAAGAATTACTTAACACTCTAATGAATTGTCTAATTTTATGTATCTAATGAGATAAAGTGAAATATTCTTGAAAATGATGTTAGAATTGATCACGACTATGTGTGTAAGTTGACCACTATGACATGATATTTCATTTTAATGCATTTTCACATTCTATTAATTTATCTAATTTTCCATATCATTATTATTAGGATGATCCTTTTATTTTGTCACGATTGTGATGATTATGAACTCCCAAGTTTCAAGTCACTTATTTGTCAATGTATTGGGCTTTTAGATCACCCCTTCTTATGAAGTATATTATTATGATAGTACTTGTACTAAGGATAAAAAATGGTCCAATAAGATTATTTAGAATAAATAATTAAATAAATTTCTATGATTTATTATGTAAAAGTTATGCCGGGTCATAATTTTCCCACGACACTAAACCATTTGATCCCATTTTTTGTATGATTGTTTTTTTATGTTTAAAATAGTGTAATAGCCATGTAAGAAAAAGAATGGTCACTATAGTTGGTATCAGATAATTGTTTACTTTATTTTAGAATTAGTTTTAGAGATACTTAGTGAAAACCCTTAGTATGAGACTATATATATTGGGATATCACAAGATATACCTTTAATGATAATCACACAAAGGAATAAATTATTTATTTATTACTTGATTTTTTATGTTTTGTTTAAAACATTTCTATTTTGGAAAATTTTCGGAACTAGGAGAAACCAATCCAATAACTCATTTTAGGGATAATGTAGTGATTTCCATAATGAAGTCCCCAATTCCGGGAGAGTTGGTGTTGAAAATTTCATGTTTATGGTTACCAATCTATCTCAAGTTATAAAAAATAACCTGAAAATGATGAATATCCTCATTCACCTAAGGGGTTGCAAATTGTTGTCAAGTCTTTTATGTTGCAATGACCATTCTCATTTTGTGGATCATCTGATCTAATCATCATGAAATAGTGTATCAATTGAATTGAGATGATATTTTCTATGTTTTATTGTTTTGATAAGGAGATAGTGACTTTAGTAATTCAATATCTACAGGGTGAGGT
The DNA here is from genome assembly GCA_963277665.1 of Viscum album. Taxonomy (NCBI): domain Eukaryota; kingdom Viridiplantae; phylum Streptophyta; class Magnoliopsida; order Santalales; family Viscaceae; genus Viscum; species Viscum album. The sequence continues at coordinate 1,463,837,954 of OY728146.1, read as the reverse complement.
CGATAAATAGTGAGAATTGATTAAGAACATCGAGAAAAAGGCTGTTATTTATGAGTTGAAGTTGGAAGAATCTATGATAATTATTCTTGACAATTATTTCTTTATAACTCATGATGATATTTAGGATATTCATAGTACTGAAGAAAAAATGTAGTTGAATCTGTCATTTAATATGAAGAAAATTTCACAAGGATTGCATAGTACACTTATGGTTTTGTTATCAAGAATTATAGAAAATGGATAGATTCATTAGTGGTTTAAAACAACACAATTTAAGGGGTATATTTATCTGAGAAATTTTTATTTATGAATATTTTTTCCAACGTTTAATCAAAGTGGACATGGATTTTGGAGAATGGTCCCATGGTTATGGTGATATGAAATTAATGACTGATTTTCAAGATGGTGGGTCTAATGAGAAAGGTGGAAAGAAAGATCAACTAATAACATGTCAAAAATATGGGTAGTAACTTCATAAGAAATTATTCCAAGTATTTGGGAAATTATATAGGTGTGGGATTGAAGGACGCCAAGCTCATGAATGTCAAGCAGATATAAAGAAACTAGACTATATAAAGGATGAAAGTACTGAATTAACCTTGGTCCAATTCCTCAAATTTAGAGAAAAATGTCAACATGAAATCTAGTTAACTAATCCATGATTCCTTGATGGTAGTTTTCTCCATCAGATTTCAAATACAAAATATCAATGAAAGGCTTATTCCATTAAAACTGCTGAAGTGGAGAAGGAAAATTAAGTCATGAATGGTGAAATGAATTTTCATTGATGAATGGAAAAAATATGATTTTGTTTTTTTATATCTCACTCCATTATATCATGTATGTTTTCAAAAAATATTAATTCATGGACCTGATACAATGATGTAGACATATATAAAAAAATTAGTGCTTAAATCCTTGAAACTCAAGTCTTAGATTATTTTATTATAGTTATATGGGAAAATATTGTTAGAGTGAATCTCAGGATACATCCATAGATAACAATCGATGTTATACAGATTATAGATTGTTTCTTGTTATATAGAGCACATATCAACTATCAAGAAAAGGAAATATATTTTCAAATTCAAAATCATCCAATTATCAACTACAAATTCATAGAATATAATGAATATAATTTGGAAAATCCTTCAACATTTTGGGTGTTTGTTCCTTGTGAAGAATCATATCTCTCTCAAATAGTCATGTCAAAGTAATTCCTCAACCTATGGGAAATTAACATTATGAGGGAATATATTGATGTTTTTTCTAATGAGATACCCTGACATACCCATGATTATGAGGTATATTTTCCAATTGAAATAATTCAGGGATCTAATACTAACTAAAAATTCATCTATTATATGGCCTCTATCAAATTGGAGAAGTTACAAAATAAGTGAAAAGAGAATTTGGAAAAAAATTCATACTCGCTAGTGCATTGCCTTGTCGTTCACCAGTTCTCTTTGTGAAGAAAAGGATGGATGAATGAGGATATGTATCGACTACTGAGAGATCAAAAATATAACCATAACGATAAATTAACCCCTTAAAAGGATTGATGACATGTTCAATCCACTACAGTTAGCTCAATAATTTTTAATGGTTTATCTTTGTTCTGGTTATCATCTAATGAAGGTGGGGAAGGAAAATATTCAAAACACCTCTTTCTACACATGTTGTGGGAACTATTAGTATATAGTAATTAATTTTATACTTATTAATTCTCCTATTATTCTAATGGATTTTAAGAATAATTTATTTATACACTATTTTAAAATTTTTGTGGTATTAATTATCAATGAAATTCTCATCTACTCCAATAGAATGAAGGATCATGAAGAACATATAATTATTGTGATGGTGAAATTAAGGAAGGAGATTTTTTATTCAATGTTTATCAAGAGTGAATTATGGATGCAGCATGTAAAATTCTTGGGACATCTGAAAACAAGTGAGTGAATTGTTGAGGACCCTTAAAAACAATGGAAATTGAGGAAAGGCTTAGTCCCACTAGTGTCAAGTAAATGTGTTGTTTCCATGTATTAGATGAGTACTAATTATGATTTGTGAGAAATTTATAATTATTTCCTAGTTTGAAAATAATGTGAAAGAGAAAATGGGTACTGTTTATTTTGGATGGAATAATGTGAGGAATGGATTAACGAGATAAAGTGGAGGTTAATTACAACACCATTACTCACATTTCCAAAAAGTTATGAAAACATTGTGAATTAAAGCTATTATTAAATTAAACTATTGGGTTATATACTAATAGAAAATGGTATATCCTACGCCTCAAGATATATGAAGATCCATTTGTAGAACTAACCAATGAAATATATGGATCCCGTAACCATGTTTTTTTCCTTGAAATATGGTGGCACTACCTCTATGGTGAGAAGTGTGACATATTTAAAAATCTCAAGGTTCTGTAGTATATATTCATAGAAAAGGATATCAAAACGTGTCAAATGATACGGATAAAGATAATCAAATACTATGATTTATATATTCACTCTCTTCCTGGGATGGTAAAGAAGGTGGCTGATGATATTAGAAGAAAAGAATATACTACTCTATCCATGTGACATATTGAGATATATTATATCATCCCAGATATAAAATGGTAGGATTTAGAAATCGTAACAGCATGGAATACATCCTACTTTTCCCAAATTAATTCCCAACCATATAAACAATAGTTTATTTAGGCGTAAAAAGGGATGATCTAGAGCCTAAAGGGAAGGTGAATGCAGTAATGTAAGGGATATTATAATAGCTCCATATCGATAATGATTGTGTGATTTGGTTTGGAATGGGATTGTATTTCCTTCAATCGCCTAAGAAAAAAATGACTTATTTGAAAATTTAGATAGCTCATAATTCATTATCCCTCTCTGGAGTACAAAGATGTATTGGGATATTTGAGAATATTTGTTGTGGGATAATATAAAAAAGTTTCATAGTATATCTTAAGGTTCTTGATATTTTATCATGTTAATGACGATCGATGGAATTTTAGTGGGATGATTATACCATTGCCTATACACAAGTTGAAATGAGAGATTGTCCACATGCACTTCACCACTAGTCTCCTGGAGACATGTAAAGGAAACCCCGTGATATGGGTTGTGGTGGACCTACTCACCAATACGTCCCATTTCATTGGTATTCTGGGAGATTTCTCACTTTAAAAATAGGAAATTCTATTTGTGATGGAATTGGGGAGGCTACACGGGTTTAAAATTTCAATTTTCATTGATCATGATCCATGGTTCACATCTATATTATAGAAAATAAATCAACATTATTTGAGATGTGAATTGAATTTCATCATGACCTATCACCCCCAGACAAATGGCCAATCTAAAATGACTATTAATAAGAATGAAGAAATTCAGCGAGCATGGTAAAAGGAATTTAAATGTGGATAGGATAAGCATTATCCATTGGCTGAGTTCTCATATACCAATATCTTCAACTCAATTATTCAGATGGTTCCATATTAATATCTATATTGAAAGTGATGTTGAACTCCAACATATTGGGATGAAGTTGGTGATATAAATATACGTTGACTTGATCTTGTGAAATAGATGATATAGATGGTTTAATCTATATAAAAACATATAAATGATTCCCAGAGTCAGCAAAAGACCTTTGCTGATAATGGTTAAAAAGACATGGAGTTTGATGTTGGAGATAATGAATTTGTTCGAATATTACCATGAAAGAGATTCATGTAGTTTGAGTGAAAGGGAAGATTAGCCCACGGTACATTGGCCCATTTGAGATCCTTGGTCTCATAGGATAAGTGTCCAATAAGATTTCACTTAAACATATTATGGCTAAAATTTATTATGCGTTACATGTATCTCTCATAAGGATGTACATACTAGATACCTCACAAGTATTGAACTCAAATGCGGTACTGGAAGAAGATGAACTCTCTTTTGTGGAGCATCCGATAAATATTTTGGACCAGAGAAATAAGGTTTTATGTAACAAGAGTACCAATCATATCAAAGTGTTGTATAACACTAAAAATAATTAATAATAGACCTAGGAATATTTGGATGAAATTAAGTTGATACACCCTCACATGTTCTTGTAAAATGAAATTTTGATGGAGAAATTTCAAAAGGGGGGAAGAATATATTGACCTAAAATTTTAAAAATATAATTATTTCTATTCATATAATTATTTTATATGGTATAAAACACATAGATATAATACATATTCCAATAAAATTGTATCGTCATAAATGAATAAATGAATAAGAGAAATGTTTATAAATTAATGAACCAATACCGATAGAATAATAACTTCACCATTGAAATATTAATATGACCATTATAAAGAGTAATCTGACTAATAGTATAGTAACCACACCAATGAATGTATTAATAAACATTAGGAATATTATAACTAAAAATATTGTTTAAATATATCATAGTTTGAGTAAATTTAATTTTTGAAATTGATAAATTAAGTTTTGGTATTTAAAAAAAATATTTATATAAATATTTATATTTAATTACAATATTATAATTAATATAAAAAATTTATAATAAAATAATATTCATAAAATATCTTGATAAATTAATTTACATTTGTCTTATGATAATGAGATAATTTTATACGAAATTAGGTAATTTTTCAATGTGTCATAAAGACAAATATAATTTTATAGTTGGTATTTTTTGAATAAATTATGATTACATTAAAAATTAATTGTCACATATTTATAAATTTTTTTCCTTAAAAAAGAATTAATTTTTGATTTCAAAATTCTCAACAAATGTTCTAAGTGAATTTTTCTTATTTTTATAAAATATATTAAATTTTAATTAATAGTGAAATATGAAAATTTATGATATAATCTAAATACATTAATTATTGAGTCATAGATTCTGTATGGCTGATGGAAGACCAAAATATCAAAATATCCTTATTCATTTTAATATAGTTATTTATAGGGATCAAACTATTCGTGGTCTTGAACCAAATTTGTAAACTAATGAATTAAAAAATAAGAAAACACCCATCTCCTCCCCCACAATTACCACCCCTAACCACCTATTCTCTACACAACTTTAAATCGTTGAAGCTTTTCAAATACTAACCAAAACACTCCCCTCCAACACTTCCAGGATCACTTTTTCTCTTCCAAATACCAAATCTATTTCCCAAATTAGGTTTTCAAGGAGGAGAAACTCAAGAGGTAAAATCTTATTTCTTTTTATTAAAACATTTTTTAAATTTCTTCTATTTTTTAGTACCCTCATATACACATATAAAAGTGGTTTGATAACTCCTTTATAATTTATATAGTTTTATTTTATTATTTAAATAGAATAATTGTTAGGTCCGCAAGGCTGAGTACCCTAAGAGGGGGGGTGAATCCAGGTATGAATAATTTAAAATTAAAGCCCATTCTGATCTTGTTCCACTGTTAAGAAATACAATCTTCTCTCTCTTTCTCATTGAAAAATGTAAACATAAAGTAATGAATGAACAGGACATAGCAAGTTTTACTTGGTTCACCGCTAAGGGATACATCCATGGATCATACACCGACAAGTTTTCGGTCGTACCAAATTCTACTAATCTTCCCTAGTTGTGGATTACAAGGTTCGAGCACAGTCACTCTGTCCCAGGCCCACTACCTTTACAACGTTTAGGGTCAGCTCACTGCTTTCCCATGGGTCACTCCCTATTTCTCTCTCTTTGGATCACTGCCGGTGGAGAGGATCACCTTCTTCCTCTTCCTTTGCTCACTGCTCTGAAAAGGATCCACTCACAGTTTATAGACTTGTAGGTATCTTCATTTGCATGAAGGAATGCATCTTCCTCTATATGTAGATGCTCTGTTGAATTCCATCTTTCACCCGTAGATGAATCTCACTTTTCATCGAAGGTATCGGGCAATCTTCCAGCTTTCACGCAGCCCTAAATAACTGTTTCGAATCAACCCTAATTGGCGCGCAGGTCTATCCCAGTATGCAAGTCTTGGCGCACAAGTCACAACTGGCACACAAGTCCATCTCAGACACTTGTGTGACACAAACGTCTTCAACTCCAATCTTGCGCAACACACTTCCCTTTACACCCAAACCAATAGTGGCGTGCAACAAACAACAATCGCCCTTCTTCAAATATGGCGTACAAGTCCTAGTTACGCGACACACCACCACTTGCGCGACCACCACATCTGCGGGATGGGAGCTCTGATTATTATATGTGTTTAACTCCGTTGAAAATGAGTAGGGGTGATCCTATATTTATCGGCATTTGGACACTATGTGCAACGATGTGCAAGACTCCCCTTAGCGCACAAATTTTGGCATGAAAGTCTCCTCCCTTGGAAGTCACCTACACAACCCACCAAATACCTATGGGACCCTCATTCCTTGGCCATATTTTGAACTTATGATCTTGAAAAACAATAGGGGCGCAAGTTCCCAAGCTTTCTAGGCACCGGAGCGCAAGTCTCTTCACTGTGCGCAAGTCACCTGTGTGACCACAACAATACCTGCACGACCATCTTTCCTTTACCATATTTTGACCTTCTGATCCTGAAAACATTAGGCATGAAAGTTTCCTCCTTTTCAAGTATAGGGCGCGCATGTCTCTTTTCCAAAACCAATTTTCTATTTTTGTCTATTTTCAGGCCCAAAAATTTGGCAAACACTGGAAAACGGCACCACTTAGTATCTGTTCTTTTTGTACCACCTCCAGATAATCCATTCCTTTGTCGAAGTTCTTGAATCAAACAAGGATTGTTGACCATAGCTCTTGAACTCAACATTCCACCATGAAATCCCCTTTGTCAACAAATTTGTATGTTATTGTTTTGCTTTCTCAACAATCACAACACAGTTGTCCACTTTGTCAACAAACTCAATCACCTCAAAAATGATTCAATGATGCCTTGAGATATTTTTTCCCAACAATAATTCATCTTCTAATCCCAACCATTTTCCTTCTATTCTAATAATTAAAATATCATTTGTGGTGTGTAAATTTACCACCACTGTGGATGATGCCTTTTCATTTTTAACTACCACCTTCATGGATGGTCATAAAACAATTATTATGGTTAAATATAATTTTATTATACATATTATATTTCATATAATGTTCTCAAAAAAAATTTACATGATTTTAATAAAAATATATAAACAAAAATTGTCCTAAAAACCTCCAAAATAAATTAAATAATTCCCATTAACGTTCTAGCTAATTAATAAAACACATACTATATTACCAAATAACATATAAGATAAATTAAAATTATTTATTTCTACATAATTACCATTCTGTAGATTCATTCTTAATGTACGTGATATTTCATACTTATAAACAACTGAATAGTTCATGAAAACCAATAAAATAAGCACCCTGAAACAACTAAATTATAATCAATAAGTAATCAAAAACATAACAAATAAAATTAGTACAACTATAATAAATAAAATAAATTTAGAACATTTGTTGGATATATTAATTAATGAATTTAATGTGATTATCTAATATATTAATGCGAAGAATGATTTTGAGTATAAGGTAAGGGGATTTCTTGATCTCATTCCCTTTTCATTGGGATACTCCACATTCTTTCCAAGTTTTAGTAGGGATGTTAAATAAAAATTTCCCAAACATATATTCATTATATTTCACTTTTTTTATGACAAATGTGTTTCTGATATTATTTATGAAAAAATTATTGAATTTTAAAAAACAACTCTTCTTTATAAAAATTCACCTTTTAATTCTCTTGTGATTGTTTCTTCTGCACTCAATATTGAGGATTCTAATACCAAGTATGTTATTTAATATATAATTTAGAAACACAAAAGATTATTTATAAATTAATTATTTATTAAATGATTCTCATTCCATTACAAAGGTTATTTTAGGCCCATTATTGATATACATTTTATATGGCAAGAAAGATTATGTAAATGATATAATGTGAAGGGTGTTACAAAATTTATATATAGATTGTAAATTTTATGATGTGGAGTGTTTTATCAGAATTATATATAACCCTAATGAATTGGGTAATGTGATGCATCTCATTATATAATGTGAAATATTTGTGAACATGATGTTATATTTGTTCACAACCATGTGTGGAAGTTAGTCACTATCACATGATACTTCATTTTTATAAATTAAATCATTATATGGTTTTATATAATGATGAATGTCATGATTATGATAAAGATTATTTTATTTTGATATGATGGTGATTATTATTATCTCCCATGTTTTATATATCTTATTCAACCTCTAACTGATATTTTTTCTCACCATTTATTCTTATGTAAATCCTCAGGTGAATACTTGTACTAAGGAGAAAAATAAGGCCAATATGAAGCCAAATAATAAATAATTAAATAAATGTTTATGTTTTATTTTTTAAAAGTTATGTATGGTCTTGATTTTCCCAAGACACTAATCATTTGGATTCTGGTACTGTATTACTATTATTTTTTATCGTTTAAACAATGTAACATGCTTCTACAAAAATGTTTGGTGGATACATCGAGAAAGAGGGGCTCCTAAATTTCAATGATACAATTATCTAACAGAGGCACATAGTTTGTTTGAAATATTGCATCCTCCAACAACAAACCTTGAAGGTACAATGAGGTATCATAAATTCCCCACATAGGATACATATGGTATACCAAACTATTCTCTTGGACCTCATGGTTAGTTCCACATAAGAAATACCTAAACACAATTCAATGCACAGTTTTCACAAATTAGGATAACATTACAATAGAAACTATGTGAGGTAGGACACATTAGTAGTGATGGCCCCATCATTCGCACACATTATGGAAAAATTATTTTCTAAACCAAGTGACATTTTCTAGGTGTAAATGAATATAAATACATTTAATGTGAATTAAACCAATTTTCATTCTTTCTACTTCTATTGGAAGTAGTGTGAAGATCATTATTCTCACATGTGACCTCTTAAAATCCTTTTATGAATCATGATAACTCCTATATATATTGTCCAAATAAAAATTCATCTGTATCTATCGATCTCCATATGTAAGATTCCAATTACACTATAATTTATTTCATGTTCTTCATACCATATATTGCAAAAATTTTGAAAATTTCATCTACCCTATTTTTAGGTTGAATGTCCATTTAATAGAGCTATTATAAACTGGACCAAACTAGATAATGATATTGGACCAGTACATCTTCCATGGTATAATTAAAGTGGTCTATGTATTTCTCCCTATATTTATATCCATATATGAATGCATTCCTTATGACATGATTCATACTTTTCGAAGAATCACCTTTTTGTTGACATATTCATATCAAATTTATTTTTATACCATGATATACGTCATATGATTCCTATTTAGAAATTTGGAGGATGTGTACCTTGTTTATAGACACCCCATGAGTGTACCAAGTTTAATTTTCCTTTTTCAATATTTTATTAAATTCTTGGAGAACATTCTATGCATTCTTCTATGATTTATAATGGAATTTATCATTGTAGGAACTCGTAAAAATGGTTATTGGACCTCTTAAGTACCTGGTAGAGTTTTATATAATTTATTCTCCATGTATTGAGGCCTCCTAAAATACATTTTTTAATTAATTTAATTATGAATATTTAATGTGATGACTATTTGGTAAGAATGATTTTCTCAAAAACAATTTATTGTTTTTATAAAAAACATGAATGAGGTGCGATGTCTTATAAATTACAAAGTGGTGATTTTTTATTCATATGATGCTTTTATTTTTGGCTTTGAGTTTTCCCTAAGACTTTGTGATACTCTATTATATGTTCCATGTTATTACATAGACCCATTGATGGTATTAATTGGAGTTTCCACTTTAAAAATATTCATGGACAACTACACCTTCAAAGTGCACAACATTTCCACTCCAATATAATTGATAAATTGCCCAAACTCCCCCTATGGAATTTTCTTTCCTTATAAATGGGATAACCCTTGAAGGTACATTTATAGCTTCACCATGGAACCTTCTAATAACCTTTTTATCCATTTTAATTGAATTTCCATGTTTGGAATGATTAAATAGAATATATTAAATTTAATGGATAGTCATGATAGAATGTATTCCAATACTATTTTAAATTATTTAAATTGAATTACTTGTTCATGATTTATTTAATTTTTGGTTTAATTTAATAAATGGTATAAATTTAATAGAATTAAATTTTTTGGTACGACCAATCCTTTTCGATATTATAATGAGCACGAACTATGTAAATGAAACTAAATGGTTTATGTGAAATGAAATTTAAATGGTGGAAATGGAATGTTAATCATTACATTATTTATAGATGTTATAATTATAATGTGATGAAGCTAATGATATTTGGGATTAAGAAATATATAGAATGATAGGTATTTCCTCATAGATATTGTTATTAATTGTTATTGGTATATGGTTATGATTGGATATAGGCTATGGAACATTGGTAATGTATCTATTGAGCATGGTATAAAATCATTCCCCCTTATATCTAGTGTTGACTCATGATGTCTCACACCATTGATAATTTGTTTTACGTAGTGTTGAAGAGCCACGATCCAAATTTATAGTGATTACATAAAGGATCACTCACTATAAAGAGTGTAAAGAATGGGTTCTTGCACTATATTAGGATGATGGGAATGTACCTTTTTCATATTACATGATCTTTTGGACTAGATATGAATGGTAGTGGTACACTCAGTTTAGTCAGCATCTAGTATTCTTTGTATATAGCCACTTATATATGCACATACATGGTTCATATTGGTTGATGCGATATATGTAACAATATATATATATATATTATTACTATATATGTATAGTAACTTTTCAATTTATTATTCTATCTATAATCCAAAGTTTATAGAGTAGGCCATGTTTTTTATTACAATCGGAGTCGAGTAGGTCTTATTTATTTATTAATCACTTCTTATTAATTCAAATTTCTTTCCAAGTAGATTAATTTTTCTTCCTGAAATGTATTAGTTCCAGACACTGTGGGTTGTAACCTACTATGGTTCATATCTCACACCGTGATCGGGATTTTATTGAACTAGTATACCTCAGTAGAAATCATTTTTTGGACCATGTAATATTTCTTATTGTTGTATGTTTATGCCTAGGAATTTGGAGCATAAGACTAAGTTGTATCAAAGGATGTTCATGGAGTTAATCCTTGGGGATTTCCTTTATTTTACTTATACATGTACTGTAATGAATCAGTTTCCTTCTATATTTCTATTGTTTTATTTTATGTTTCATCATTTGGACATGAATTCATCTATGATATATTAGAATTGGACATCATTTTTTATTATGTTATATTATTCTTCTAGTAAATTTTCATGCAATTATTACAAAATCTGTTGTTCTCTATTATATATTATCTAATATAAAAAAGTGTTACTTTGATCATGAGTGTATAGTCTCTCCAATATCTCTTAATTAAACCCTCAGTTCTAGATGAAATCCTCTGGAATACTGGGCGGAATACTTGAAGACATGTGACCCACTAGTCCAACTACCATATTAGTGATTAGTCACGTCAGGATGTAACAAAGTGTTATCACATAGGTTTATTTTTCCTTGGTCTTACTGTTTTAGGTTGGTAAAAGGATAATATGAATGTGTGAGTTCTTGTTAAATAGTCTTCTATGGTACTAATCACACCACCCATGGGGAAATGTTCATGTGGTCGTGTATGGGATTGATGTCCCTACTATTTTATATTATAGTTTATTATTAATTAATCTAGAGTGAGGTGTGTAATTTCCAATACTTATTTTTTATTAAATTTATTTTATTTTACTCTTTCTTGGGTATGGTAAGAAAAATTTATCACAAGAATCATAATAGGCACATAGGGATTCACATATCATTCATATTCTATTCCATATAGTTGCATTTTATGATTTCCTCAGGAATCATATTGTGTTCCTTGACAATTATTCCATAATTTTTTTTAAATTTAACACTATTTATATGCCATGTTATGTATTATATTGATATTTTTAGTATTTATCATCATAATAAATTCTTTATAAGGAAGTTTTATGTCACATTATTTGACAAATATATTCCATAATACCTGATAATTAAGCATGTCATCATTATGTATCATTCGTCTATGTTTATGTCATGTCTCTATCTATTTATTTATCATGATAAGATGCTATTTTCTTCTATAAATATTTTTTTATTGTATGATATAATTGGTTGTTATTAAATATGTACCAGTTTTTAGTTGTAAGGTGAATGGGCGTCTTATAATTGGGAAATGGAAACATGTATACTCAAACCATCCTATGAGTGTACTATGTATATCTGGAAAACTTTTTAAAAGTTCAAAAGGTTGTTGATAAAATAAAATTTATTCTTAATTAAAAATTCTAAATTTCAATGATTTCAGTTAATTATATCTGAATTCCAACTTGTATTCTGTATAACTACTTTATGGATTGGTATATGGACACTAATATAACAGAACCATTATATGTAACCATGTTCTATTCTGAAATGGTTATAAATTTAATGTATATTTAATTATAATAAAAAATTATATGGTTTCCATTATAAAGGCTTTTGACTCTATCACATGAGCTTTGTGATCAAGTGATTACATTCTATAATGCAAAAATGGACCCAGGTGGGTCATTTGGGTCCTGAATCTTATGAGATGAATGGTTTGGTTCTTTGTAATTTTGATAATTATGTAACTACTATTGGGGTTTATAATGATGAACCTATGTTGTCTTAGTTGGACCCTCGTCAGTCTCCCTATATTTTTCAACCTGAAAAGGATTATCTATGATAAATGGAATGATTTGTGATATGATGTTAAGGAATTTTAATTAATTTAATGGATGTTTGATGACAATTGAATGGATGATTTGGAATTTTGTTTAAGTCATTTTAAATATTTAAATATAGGATGTGAATAAATTTAATTGTTTTAAAATGGAACATTAGATGGAGTCCTCTATTTAAACACACTTGTAAGAGAATTTTATCTTATCTATTTCACATTCATTGGAACAGAAAGGTGAGAGTTTTTTGTAAGATTTACTCGTTCTAGAAATGAATCATATGATAGATTCATAAGACTAGTGAATTTTATTTTGGGTGACCTAGTGAAGGGGTTGACACTTACTCATTCATATGGTTCTTTCTAATGGTATGTTTTATTGTTAGATATTTAATTAATTTCTAATTCCTTGAGATTTGTTACATTTGGTTACCATTAGGTATCTTTTCCCTAGTAGAAATCAATGATTCAAAATTACAACCTAGTTTTCAATTGTGGTAATTTTTTTTCATTTCTTTTCTGATGGTTTTTATAATCATGTAACTCTCATATTATGTATGTTAGAAATTCCTTGGGATTGGTTGTTCATTTTAATGGTAATCTAACCCTTTCTTCTTCCCATATGGTGGACGACATGGTATGTCATCATCCTGGTTAATAGTTATATGGGAAATAAAGCTCTGTATAAATCTATTGTATAGAACACCTGATACATGGATTCATATGATAGAAAAGAAATGGAACATGTAATAGATGTTTCATCATTCCTGTGAATTGTTGTGGTAGTATGTGTTCACTTACATGGGGACATTTCAGTTCTAAATGATGTACCAAAATTGTATTGTTTGGTTGAACAATTTATATTTGAGCTTTTGTGTTTCTTCTAGTGTGATTTTTATAGTAGAAAGACATAGTCTCCAAAGGAATCAATTCAACCCAATTATATGTGTGTCTTCTTGAGGATCGAATGCATTGACTCACAAGTTAGGTTGGTTCAAGGATTCATGCCAAATGCTCAAAATTGTGTAACATGTTGATCATGAATCAAAGGATTAAAACACATTATTTTCTGGTGGTTTTGATCTAGCATACTTTTGAAAGGCTGTCATATCCCTTCATTGGACGACTAAGACACTCTAATGGTGGGTATCATCATGTCAGTTCAAGTGTGTGTGTCAGTTCTATCTTAGAAAAATGCATTGATGTGGTTAGATGTGTAATAAACTATTGAGGAACAATATTTTTAGTCAATGGACTATAGTGGTAATGCTTAACCGATCATAGAATAACTTAGGTGCTGAAGGCACTGTGATTGTATAATAGAAATGTATTGGTAGGTGTAGTCAAGCTTCTTCAAAAATGTCAACGAGTAGTGTTTCGACTATTCTTATATTTTATTATCAGTCGGTTGGAAACCATTAAAATCCTCCTAGTGTAATATTTTTTAGTGACGATCATCTCCCTTATCTTCACGTCTTCCTTGATTCACTAAGAGAATGTGGATCCAATACTACTCTAAACCATTAAAATTTTTTGGGCTTGATTGGGTAGTATTTTTTGTGTTTAACACTAGACATATGGTTCCTATCATGTCTTGGTTATTCTTGAGTGAGGATTGGTTTCCCCTGTTAGACCACCTTGGATGTACTCTTAAAACCCACCAGTTCTTTCCATTGAATCGACTTCTAGTTGGTTATCCCTCTGCACTCAATCAGTGTTTTGATGTGGATGTCTAGGATTTGTACCAACATCTCACTCATAAAAATGGAATATATACTACCTTGGTATAGTTAATTGGACCCCAATTGTTAATTCTGAGGCTAACTAAGACATTTTTCATGGTTAGAGATAATGGTGAAAGCATACAATTCTAGTGGGATGGATCTGGGTTACACCCTTGTTAATTCTAAGGCATGATGGAGTAAATTATCAGGTGATCATTTGATTATGAAACGTCACCGGAAATAAAGTGTGGAATTCATTGAGTTTCCTCATAGTGAACCAGAAATTCCTTGGATTAAGGACAAAGAATTTAGTTTTTTTATGTTTTCCATATAAATCTAGTGTCTTGATATGTTTTAGCTGAAGTGGATTGATCCTTTTTCCTTCAAATTCAATATATAGGGTCATTATGGAACTAATTTTATTAAAACGCCTCCACATTAATCTGGGTGTGGTTTAAATGTCAGTGGTGTATTTCAAGGAAATATTTCTCGACCATTTTTATTTAGGATGATTGGAATTTAATCATTTCATTCTATTGAGGTCCCTGGTATGACTTAAAATGTAACCGGGTTCTCTCAATTAAAGAAATCACACCAGGAACATTTCAAAAATTCATAGAGGAATTCATCTAATGAAATTATGATGGTGAGGGTATCATGGATCATAATTGGACCATTCTATTTCTTTGTTTTTGTTCTCATTGGAAGACCATTTTTTATTTGATTATAGGGCATTGTTTTTTTTTTTGATTTTTGCTGATGAGATGCACCCTGCTCTCCTAACACGGACTATATATCTTTCAGATCAAGGTTTTTCTTCATCCAGTTCTAATGCACAAGACATTATTATTGATTCAGTTTCATGAATTCGATTCAATATATTTTCCTAATGGTTTCTTCTAATGGATGGATTGTAGATATTAATTTTGGAGATTCCACTATTGAATTGTAACATCACTAGATGAGGCTGTTTCTGCAGCCTTTGTATTTATTGGAGTAGAAGTGAGGTAGGTTGGATGCTTTTTATTTCTATTTGATTCTTAATGTTTAATTATGATGTTTCAGTAATTTTATGATGTTGTAAGTGCATTACACCTCTAGATTTCTATTGTAAAGCATTTTATTTAATAAATTTTTCTCGGCATGAATTGTGTGGCCAATTCAAGTCATTCCTAAAAAAATTACATTTTCTTATCTCTAGATAAATAGGTTCGGGTATGTACTCTTCTGGTGTCTTAGTTATAAAATGAGATTTATCATGGGTTTTAATGGCTTATGTGTCGTGTGCTTGTGAAATACATGGTGGGGCATTGGGAATTTGGAAATGCAACATGGTCCTTTGAAAAAGACATAACTACCCTAATAGTTTGGGTGATGTTTTCCTTATTCATAAAAGATTGTAGGGGATGACATGTTATATGTTGGGAGGTTATAACAACCATTGTTTTACAACTAAATGAAAATCTAATGAAATTTTAATTTTGGTTTTTAGTGGATGGGTCATTCCATGAACCAGGATTCAAAATGTTATTCTGAGAGTTGGTTCCCATAGAATATTTTGTTTTTATGACTTGGGTAGAAGACTGATGGGTCCATAATATGATCTATTGTGTTTTGGGACCACCATTAACTGAAATATTAAGGTTTATATTGTTTGATATAGGCATACAACAAATTTGTACCTATATATACTCAAAGATAAAAAAGTGTTGTTATAGAATAGGACACAAAATTTCAAACATGGGATGGGATATATTAATCAAATTTTATTTTCTAGACTACTTGGTTCGATACACATAGGCTCTACTTTATAACAATTCATTACATGTTTGCAGCTCAATAAAGAAAACTATGTGGCAAAAACTATACGATACATGGTTTTTAATCTATGGTTGTGGCTTGGTGAGAACATGGATTGGCCAAGACATTCTGCCAAACTATGAAACTTGGTTTTGGGGAGTAAAATGATTGAAATAACCTTAATTAGGGTTAATAATCGTTTAATTCTTTCTTCTTCTCCCATGTCCCGTGTGAAGCTCTTCCATTTCACATATGATCACATAAGTTCCTCCACATAGTATTCAACATAACTCTTATGTTCTTTATCCAAATCAAATTTCATATGTTTCTATGAATCCAATTATGTAATCTATTAAATCATCTCTAATATATATTAAATTCTTCATTCCATATATTGTTCGATTTTTGTGAAAGATCATTTTTCCTTTTTAGGGTGAACTTTTATTTCTTTGATTTCATCCAAAGCGGGTAGAATCAAAGTGTGATATTTGATGGGTAGATCGTCCATGGTATAAGGAACATTGTATATGTATTTTTTCAATAAATTAATATTAATATAGGAATTTTAATCATTATTCCTTGCATTTTAATTTTCCAACCATATCCTTTTAGTTTATTTCATCATATGAAATCTATCGTTATATGTTTATATACGCCCTTTCATTCCTGTATGTTAATTTGGAAGATGAAAATATCATTTATGGAAACCCATGGGTGTGAAAAGTTTAATTTTCATTTTCAATTAATTGATTAATTACGTGTAAATCCTTTTATGAATTCGTCTCTTATTGATAATGGAATTCCCCCTTGTAGGAACTGGTTCAAATGATAATCGATCCTCCTCTGTGCTATATTCAGTTGTATATATTTGAATTTCCAGTTATGTTCGACTTCTATCATTCATTCTTTGATTAATTTAATTATGTATGTTGAATTTGATATATATATTTGGAATATATGAATTTATTATAAACAATATCATGTTTTTTTTAATAATTCCCCTCTAGTAACGTGTGTTTTCTTCTTAATTTCAAATTTTTATTTTTATTTCATATCATTATTTTCTTCTAGATTTGATTTTTCTATATGCCTTAGTAATAGAGAACAATACTAATTATATTGTTACATGTCTTCTATAATTTTATTAAATAGATTTAACCCTTCCTTTAAAATAGCATCGACCCATTACACCTTATAAGGGCATAACATGGCCACTCTAATCAAATTGACTAATGGATCAAGATCCCACTAATGTCTTGTATTTATTTATAAGTTGGATTAAAAATGTAGTTACTTTCCATGTTTGAAAATGGTACATTCTATGTACCTCTTTGGAATTTATAATTGAATGTCCATGTTGGATTAGAATATATGGAACATATTAAATGGAATATATCACCATGATAGAATACATTCCTTGAATGTTTTAAATGAAATAAATAGAATGGATTTTTCATGAAATTGTGTTTTACATGAACATATTATATATTTTAAATGAAATGTATTTGAATTGGGTTGAATAAAACACCTATTTCTATATTAAAATGAGCATGTTCTATATTAATTGAACTTAATGGTTGGTGTGAAATGAAATGTAAATGATGGAAAGGACACACCAATTATTTCATGCATAGTACAGGCTAAAATTATAATTTTTCACCTTAAGGAAACAACCGTAAACAGTTCCAAATCTATTGATTTAAACTTGAGTAATCTTTTTTACATTTGAAAAGATATTTTTCAGTTTAAAGTTTTAGATAATTATGACCTAATTCATACATATCAATCTATAAAAAAATAAAGTCAATACTACTAAAATAATATCCACTAGTTCAATAATACCAATTTTTTAATAAAACCTGAAATATTTTCAAGAAAAATCATTGCTACTTTCATCATTGTTCCTTCATTCTATTACCAATACATAAACCATGTGAAAAATATCTAATAAATTTTGTGAGAATATAAAAACTCAGTAAAGGACATAAAAAATAAAAACAAAACCATTAGTTCATTAATACTTATAAAAAATGAAATCATTCTCACAATATCGTACTTCTCACCCATAAAGTATCATATACATACATTTTGAAAATAATATATCTATATAAAACAAATAAATAATTAATAATTAATTAATTTAAATTAGGGAATTACTTAATTATGATTTCAACCATCATGAGTACCATAGGGTTTCTGACCATCACATCTACCTTGCAATGTACCCATCATGACAACCTTATGATGTAACCCTCACTACTTCCTTATGTTGTGACCATCATAGTTACACATGGAATAACCATTATGGTTAATATACAACATAAGAATTCACAATTATTTATATTTATATCGTGGTCCCACCTTCCATCATAAAAAATACCCATGAACAATATCATATTCGTAAAACATGAACTCTAGCATCATAAAAACATTTACTTAAAAAAATAACTAATATTAAAATATAATGCCCAAATACAATGGAAAACATGTTCACTAAAAATAAACAAGTAATATTTTACATTATAAATAATAACATCATAGATTCATGAAAATGGGATAATATTCTCATGCTGTATATTTAATAAGAAATATCATTTTAAAAAATAATAAAAAGAGACATTAATGATCATTTTAATTGGAATGTGCCCTACCTTAGGTTTTAATTCTGTAAAACATGTTCAATACTAATGAATAATGGATTTAAGATAGTTATTATTATTTTTTGAGAAAAAATTTCATATTTATAATACCTTATATGATCTTATTATAATATTTTTCCACCTATTTATTAATAATATTTTGTTTTTTATTGATTTCAGTGTATTTATTTGATATTCCCAAAGTTTGTTTTCTATAGATTTTCATTTTTATTGGATGAATAAATATATAAGATGGATGAATAGGTATTAAAATTTATCTATAAATCAAAATTATACCATATATAAGTTTTTTCTTATATGATAATGAATCATTAGAAAAAACACTACGGAAAAAAAAATCTTATTTTGACCGTTTTTAGAAACATCACAAACTTGTTTCATTTTATTTAATATCATGTTTATGTATCTATAATGAAGAATTATATAACATATAATATTTATAATAAAATTTCATTTAACCATACTAGTTATTTTATTACTGAGCATGAATGTGGTAAAAGAAAATTAAAAGACATCATCCATGATGAAGTTAAATCGACACATCAGAGATAGTATTTTCATTTTTCAAAACAAGAGGAGAATATGATAGGTTTGTTAATTAGTATTACATTAACACAGTATAATTAATGTATATGTATGATATTCTAGTTATCATGTTCCTAGTATGAGCGTAGGGGATAAAAGAATAATAAAATAAAACAAATTACATTAAATTTATAAGAAAACAAAATAAAATTTTACATCTTGAACTTATTCTCCTTGAGAAACATCTTATGCCACTTTTTTTTAGAGTTATAGGTTCACTAGAATGTATTTTACAAACATAAGAGGTTTTTAATGGGATATTTTAATAAATTTGACAAGCTACCAAGATTTGGAGATGTGAGGAGAGAAGAGGTGGTGACGAGTGGTGTTTATAGAGGAGGAGAGGGGAATTTTTTATTATTTTATTTATTTGTTTTTTATTTTGTCTCAAGACTATAAATTTTTTCGATTACCATGGTTAAATAAAGTAATGGGATATGTATTTTCCACAATTATGGGATTATATATGACATGCATAATTTATGACTTAATAATTCATGTATTTGTTAAATACTATAAATTATTGCATTTCACTATTTTCCAACAATGAAAATATTATAAAAAAATCCAAGACATTCACCCAAACAAGTTTTAAAAATTTATAATTAGAAAAGGAGATAAATTTTAAGAAAATAATTATATAAATTTTAGAAAATTAATTTCTATGGGAAATTAACAATTATTCAAAAATACAAATTTTAAATTTATAACCGATTTTATAACACTTTGAAAAATAAATTATGGTCTTATAAAATTACCTTATAATCATAAGAAAAAATTATTAATATATTAATATATTATGTAAATATATTTATTATTTTATGTAATTATATTAATTATAAAATTGTGAATAAGAATTTATGTGTCATAAAAATAACAACAATTAATTTATCATTTTCAAAATATTTATTTACATATTCCCTGATATAAATATAACATGTTGTATCATACAAGATAAAAAAAATTTCATACATTCCAAATTGAGGTTAAAGAAATATTGGTATAGATTCTAAAATTTCTGTAAATACCATTTATTTTAGTATACATTTATAATGAATTTAACTATTCAATTCTAGAACAAAAGAAATTATTTTATAAGTATGTTTCTTTTTATATTCTCCCCCACACATCTAGAAATTGTTTTCTCACAATTTTTATTCACTTATTAGACATGTGAGGATACATTTCCCTTTGAACATGTTTAGGTTCCCATGTTTCTTCATCAACCATCCATTTTTTCACAGAACTTTAACTTGGGGAATTAACTTCTTCTGTAATACCTTCTCTATATCATTAAGAATATAAATAGGACTTTCCTCATAATAAATTTTCTATTCCAGTGGAAATACATCCGAGATTAAAAAATGGGTTGAATCTAGAACAAACATTCTAAACATATTAATATGATGAAAAAAATTATTCATTTGTGATAAACTTAGAAGAAAATCTACTCAGAAGGAAGATGGTATAACTTTCTATAGGATATAATAATGTCCAATGAGCCATAAACATAGCTTCCCTTTCTTACCAAAAAGAAGAAAAATTTTCCTATGACATATTTTATAGAAAAAATTATAACCTACCTCAAAATAAAATGCATTCCTTCTGTTTTAGGTATAACATTTATGTCATCTCTGAATTGTCCTCATGTGTTATTGGATCATCTCCACTTTCTCCACCATATCCTATATTAATTATGGTCCTAGAAACATATTTTCCCTGACATAAACCCAAAATTATATAGTTCGACATCACTTTCCATATATTTTATCAAAGGGTTCATTTGTATACTAAATTGAAAACGATAATTATAAAAAAAACTCATATAGAAAATGATGTTGATCCCGACATCCATGATAGTCCATTGATAATGATGGAACCATATCCTCTAATATATAAATAGTTCCACTTACTATATATAATATTGTGGGTGAAACGTTGTACTGAAATTAAATCAGTTCCCGATGAATTCAAAAGTATTTTCCAAAAGTCAGAAGTAAACCATGTATCACGGTTACATACAATAGAGAGATGAACACCATGTAACCTTACAATCACTTTGAGATATGACTAAGAAACATGATATAAAGTCATAGTATCTCAAATAAGAATTAAATGATCATATTTAGTGAATAGATCAATAATAAATATAATAAATAAGTATCCTCAAGATTTCAGTGGTAGTCCCACCAATATTTCCTTGGATATATTTTCACATTTCAACTCGGTCACTATAAAAGGATAAAGCATCCAATTTGGTAGTTCCACTCCGAATTAACCTATTGACATGTCAAACATTTCATTGTAAAATCAGTAATTTATATTTTCCATAAATCATTCTAGTTTTACTCTTAAAAGACCCTATACATCATAGTGATTCTAGGATCAACTAAATATATAGAAACATGAAATTAGCTAAATAAATATTTTTTTAACCGTGAATCACAAGGAACACATAATCTATTCTAAAATATCAAAAAACAATATTTATCAATGTAAAATTCTAGAATCATACACTTTTAACCAATTATAACTTTTTCAATAACTCACGGTCTTCCTTTTAAACTTTCTTACTTCTTTCTGATTGTTATGATTTTACTAACACCTGAGACAAAAAATAGAAATTTCTTGCACCAACAATAACCAGGAAAAAATTCATCAAATAATTAATCATGGGGTCATGCTCAAAATTTACCATGTTTAATGTTGCTAATGTTTTCGACATAAATAATCCACCACTTTGTTTTCTTCTAGGATTGTAATTGATCATGAAAACATTGTCCATTTTCAGTTCCATCCATTTTCACTACCTCGTGTTAAATTCCTTTTGAGAATATATATAATTAAAACTCTTTTTGTCAATATATATTTCGCATTTGTCTCTATATAAATGATGGCTCCAAATTATAAAATTGAAAACAGAGCTTTTAATTCCATATCATGTGGGGAATAATTTAACTCATGAATTTTATTATTTCATAAAGAAAAATTATATGAACATTTTTAATTGAACACATCTATTCCATTCGATGAATAACCACTGTATATGAGAAAAATGACAATTTCTAGAAGGCATAGCCATAACTAGGGTATTCACCAATATCATCTTCAGTTTTGGAATAAAAACATCACATTCTTATGTTCAAATAAATTTAACCCGATTTAGTGTTAACTATTTTAGTGTGATAGATAACCATGAAATGTTTTTAACAAATAGTCAATAATAACCTACTAATATTGAAAAAATATAATTATTTGTATTTTTTGTAGGACTTTTCCATTCATTAGAAACTTCTTTTGCGGGATCATCTTTTATGTCATTCTTATTTTAATATTTCACACAAAAATAAATACATTTCAACCAAAAATCAAATTTTCTATTTTTCTTTCATAACTTCATTCATTGATGTATTTTAGGAAAATCCTTAAATGGCTTTATAGATCCTAAAAGCATTTTTAAATGAACAAAATATCATCAATAAAATAAACAATAATGTTACACAACTATTTATGTATGATTCTACTCAAAAGATCCATAAATATAGTAGTACAATTTTTTAAACCAAATGGCACAAAAATGAAACCACAATTCCCATATCTAGTTCAAAACACTACCTTCAGAATTTCAGGATCCTTCACCCTCATATGATGGTACCTAGACCTCATGTCTATCATTTAAAAATATTTATCTCCATGGAGCATATCAAAAAAGTCATCAATATGATGCAATCGATAACTGTTATTAATATAAATTTTATTCAATGCACTATAATCATAAATAAGCCTCATGGAACCATTTTTATTTTTTGCAAAAAAATAAAAGAACCCAATAGTTATGTGGAAGAATGAATGGAACTATTATTAAGATATTCATGTAAATTCATTTTTAATTATAAAAGTTTCAATATATCCATTTGATAAAGGGGGTTTGATATTGGATTGGCATCAGCAAATAATTCAATTGTAACTTCAACTTCCTGATCAACTATATAACCTTACAACGCATTACAAAAAACATGTTTGTATTCATTTACAACTGAAAAATAATTTATAGGAATAATATCCTTGTTTCTAATGATATTTGTAGGATAACGTTGATTTATATATTATAATAGTTTCTCATCTTTGTGATATTTTATCAATTTTTTGGGTTCTTTATTATATAAAAAATAAAACACATTATAAATATTAACTACAATAGATATATAATCAATATTTTCAGGATAAAAAAGAATCAATTCCACTCATATAATAATATAAATCATTAATTGGGAAAAACATCAAGGATTTCCAGTAATTTAATTCCACATATAACAACATAAAGATTCTTATAATGTCATTTTTTATAAATTTTTGCACCATTCATTTTAACAATAGTATCTTATATCATTTTTTATTCGAACTATCCAATTTACAAGACAATTTCTCAGAACTAATGATATGTGTATTCCCCATATCTAACATGACATTAGAAAAAAAAATATGTAAGAAAACAATGTACTTGATAGAAATTCATTGGATGGCCCAACATCTACTGAAATATTCTTAAAGTATTTCACCACACCTTTTTCTTATTATCTAGTTTTTTGTCTATCATTCATATCATTATTTGGTTAGGTATTTTCATTTTTTACCATCCCACCACATTAAAAACACATTACAATTTTCTAATCAGAACTAAGTATATGGATAATATGATCTTTTTCATTAAACTTTTAGCCCATATTTCCAAACATACCACATTGAAAACACATCCCAGATTTTATAATTCATTCCCCAATGTTATTTTTCCACACTTTCCTCTAATGAAAAATTGGATTTTTTTACCATTGGATTTTTTTTGATTGATTTTTACCAATTTCATTCAATATGGACATTCTCTTACTCATTTTTTCAAAGTACACATGATCATTAAAAAACTCCTTTTATACCCTCTCATCATATTGAAAAATTTTAACAAAAAATTTGAATTATGGGTATTATAATTCAATTTGACATATTATATTCAATACTAAGTAAAAATTTATTTATTTCACTCTCAACATCTAAAATAATATTTGGGAAACCTTTCAAATATATTGATGTTTTCTTCATACACAACCACTAATTCAACCTCAATTTGTTTCAATTCATGAAATTTATTTTCAATCTTATGTAGACCCACCATATAAATATATTTTTCAAGAAAATGATTCATAAATTCATCTCATTCCATGGAATCAATCTCCATATTATCCTTGGTGATATTTATCATTGACCAACACTAGCCAACATCATATTTAAAAATATAAATATTAATACTATAATTTTTATTATCCAATAATCCCATAACATAGATTATTTTGTTATGGTCTTTAATCCACCATTCATCCACCACTCATTTAGAAGATCGACTAATAGAAAGAGGGTGTTGCCAAATAAAATCATATGTTGTCCTTATGTTTCTTTATGGTGGAACCAGTTGTTCCCTCACATGAATTTCACTACCATTTATGGTCTTTTTAAATAGATTCATTACTGTCACTAACTACTCAGTTCTAATTCCCACCATTCTATGTTATGGATTCTGAATGATATCGTTCTTTCAGTTCCTTCCTAGTTCATCTACCCTAGTTATTCTATAGAAAACCATTCTTAACAGATATATTGTAACATCCCAGGTAAATAAAGAATATGAATTTTTCATATTTATTAATTTTTGAATTAAATATTAATTTTACTTTAAAAGGGTTGTTATGTTCGATAGCGTACCCGATACGCAACAACGAGTTTCTTTGAAATCTTACGTTTCACACTAATAATACATTATTATTTTAAACGGTAGTTAACTCCTAGTCGTTGTGTTGGATGGAATGAATGAAACTAACTACAAAATGATTATTCATGTTTGTTAAATGTATTTAAATTTATCCAATAAAATTTAGAGGCTTAAAAAGTGAATGAATCTAATTTTAAGAATAATTTACATTAAAAGGTCGATTTATCTCCTTTTAATGGTGAACCATTTTTAAATATGGTTTTGGTTAATTTAATAAATTTTATATGACCAAATAAAATCCTTCTTTAAAATGGGGACATCAAAATTTACATTGTTTAAATTTTTGGAATTTTTCGGATAAAGTTCAATTTTAATGAATTGTGAAAAATATAGTATTTTAATTCAAGGTTTTTTTTAATATAATTTATTTATATGTTTATATTATCTTAATAATTGGTTTTAAAGTGAAATTAAAATATATTTTTAGAATTTAATCCAATTTTGGTCATTGGAATTAATTTCACATTGAAATTGGACATAAACAAGTATCAATCTTTTAATAGTTATTGTTTCTTAAAAACACGCTATTTGTTTTGATAAGGGGAATTAATTTTAAAATCAATTAATTCTACTTATATGTTTTGAATTTTGAAAAATAGACATCATTTTTGAATTCAGAATATCAAATATAGCTTAGGCTGAATTTTTGGTATTTTTCTGAAAATCTTCAATTTTTGATGAATAGTGAAACCACTTAGTGGTTGTTAAAAAAACTGACTTTTTATTCTAATGAAATTTTACCACTTCTGTGAATTGAATTTTGAAAATCTTACATACATGGTTGTTATCAAGAAGTAAAATTTGGTTCAATAAGATGAAAATAATTTTTGGTTAATAGTAACTTTTGACTTTTATTTATCGCGGTTAAAAGTAAATAGCGTAATTCAAGGTAAACAAAATATTATAATAATTCAAAATTACATTAACACTGGTCCAAACCTTATTTTTAGAGTCATTAACGGTTATGGTCATCTTTGGGTCCATTTTGGGACACCATTGAGCTACTTGGGAGTGAAAATGACAAATTAGATTAATTAATTTAATGTGAAGACAAAATTGACATTAACAAAAATCTTTTTATTAATTAATTTTTATATGGTGTTAAATAAATCTTATTTTCGACTAAAAATATTATTTTGAAATCTAGAAATATTTTCTACATCATGGTATATTTTTTATAATTTTTAGACATTAAATAAATCAAATTATTTATGACACAATAATGATGCAGTATTTACCTCATTAATAAATGATTTAAATAAATAAGATTATAATGATTACATTATTTTCCAAAACATTTCCAATTCTTATTGGATGATTTTATTTCGAATATGAATCATCTTATCTTTGACCTTAATGATTTTTGGACCATTAGAAACTGAATATCATTATATTATAAAATAATATTTTCACACTTTTTTAAAGATCCTCTCCTCTCCCTTATAAAAGGAGACCAATTCTAACCAATTCCTCACACCTATAAAGCCATTTGGATCATCCAAACTCTATCTAATTACACTCTCTACAGCACTCTCCTCCTCCTTGAAGCCTTACCTTTGGCATAAGGCACTTCAAGAAGTCCTTTGGTTCCAACCAAAGAGAGTTACCCAAATTAAAGGTAACGGTTTCTCTTAAATTGTTTTATTTTATTTTACTTCTCCAACCCCGAAACTCTTTTTATTACATTATTTTATAACAACCCCAGTATCCTAAATATACTAGGATGTTGTTATGAGAAGGATTATAACTACACTTACACACACCTCCATCTAATGGATGAAGAACATAATGTTTCAGTGGATGGAAAACTAAAGCCTCACGAAACGATGATTGTTCGATTATATTATACCACCTCTCATGGTGGCCATTATGATGGAACTATATTTATATATGATATATATTATGTTTATGTTTTCTTTATGATTCTGTAATTTCCATTTATATCATGCCTTTATGGATTCCATTTTGGGTAAACACAATAATCCCATTAGAGAAAGTGCGGACTACTGCCCCCTCAAAGTGAAATGACTTGTTCATACCATATGTCGTATGTATAAAGGATAGATTTAATGATATTATATATGATAAAATACAGGAATTATAATACTACTATATATCATTATGTTTTAATTCCATTAAATATGAAATAGAAATGGAAGTAGCGTTCATGCATACGTACGGCTTACCGTCTCCATGAACGGTACATTTCATTTCTTACCTCTAAATGTTATGTACTATTATAAATACATGTATTCGTTAGATATATATATGATATATATGATATCCCAATCATGAATATCATTATGGATATAATTATCCATTGACCACATGAACAACATGTAATTATAAAAAGTCCATTTCTGACTCAAGTACCAAATATCGACAAAACAAACATTAATTACTTAAATGATTACATAATGTTTATGACATGGTAATAAGTGATATAAAAAGGAATAATAAACTTGAACAAGGTTTTTAAGAATGTATAAATTATCTTTAGTTTATTATTCATGAGATTAAAGAATGATCGAGTCAAGTCGGACACGAGGTAATGGATCTGACCTCTCTCTTTCTTTTCAAGTACACTCTTTTATGTCATTTATTTTATGCTCCATGTTATTTTGTTGGATGATGTTATTTTTTATTCACCATACTGTAATTTTTATTTTCATATAATTAGATACCCACTCTTACTCTCATCAATTAATTTTAATAATTTTTAAGTGGCATCGTTAGGCTGCCGAATTTTTGTAAGGGATTTCTTATCTCACTTTTAATTTCGTGAGATTTCCATTGTTCGACGCTTATTTATTCCATGTGGTGTATTGTGTACTAAATTTTGATATAAATTATCATTAAAACCATTATATTCATGGTATTATGTGATTCATTTGGTGGTTATTAACTTTGGGTCAATCAACTCAGTTGATTACAACGTGGTAAAGGGTTTCGTCTCACTTTTTATTCTTGTGAGATTCATGCTATATTTTCCACTATTTCATTTTGTGTGGTGTATATACTGCTCATGATTGTACTCTTTATGTAATATAATTTCATTTATGATTATTTACATCTTCATTGTATGATCATTCTTTCATGTGGTGTATGTTTCGTAAGTTACCAAATCGGTAAGGGAACTTTTCACCCTCCTCTTAATAAAAGACTTCTTTTTGTTATGTCTTTTAATTTACATATTATTATGTTGGGATATGTTATTATATATCCTTATTGATGTAAAATTTATATCCACATGATGAGATTATATTTTTTACCTCATCAACTCATTTTCTGAATTTTAAAGTGACGTCGTTAGGCAGTCAAATTTTTACAAGGGAACCCTTTTAACCCAATTTCAATTCTTTGGGTTCAACTTGTACTTCTTGAACATGACATCCTATGAAAATGTGTGAATGACCTATGATTGTGTTACACTTAATATACACTTATATTGGGTGTATTTATATTTCTCACACATAATTATGTGATTGATTTAGCCTTAATTTAAGGATACCATCTTTATAAGGGATTTTATCTCAATTTAAATTTCCATTGAGACTTCATTGTTGTTATGCACCAATTCACTCTTATATGTTGTATAAATTGTCCTTTGAAATATTATATCATGAATAACTTTATTCTCTTGATATTATAAAATTCTGATTAAATGTTATTCCTCAATTATTTTTATCCAAGTGTCTCTCTTTTTGTTAGAAAAACTCTTTAACTAAAATATCATTTTAAATGTTTTAAAGATTTATTCTTCTAAATATTTCTCCTTAATGTCCATGTTTTCAAACTGGATTTTAGTATTTATTCATACGGAAATTAATTTTTTCAAATGATAATTCATTTAAAAGCCTCAAACTGTTATGGGGCACTTTGATTCAAAAATCACTTTTTAAATGGTTTATGAAAATGGATTGATTATTTCAATATCTTGAAATTACTTCTTGGGACTGAAAATGAAATGGTATTCGTGAAATGTTTATATTTTAAATATTTTATGTGTTATAATGGTACTTGGACATTTTATGGGTAGTTAAGTGATAAAGCATATGATGGGTGGTTCCGTGAATACCAGGATGGGTGGTTACGTTATAACCTCCAATGCATTGGGTATGGAAGTCGGCCGTATGGCTATTCCATTTAGTGATATGAGTCAAAGTCGAAAGTATGGTTATTCTATTTAAGTATGTTTATTTCCCAAGTTACCTTTATATGTTATGTATTCTTTATATGGGTTTTATGGAAATATTTGGGTTTCAAAAGGGTAAGTAATGATCTTTTATTCAGTGACAAGTATTTACTACTTTGTAAAGGTTAAAAGTATTACTTATGTTAAAGTATTCATGGTTTACTTGTTGTTTTGAAAAAATAACAATTTTCCTTCTTTGTCTATCCCTTACTAATCTTTTTATGCTCATCCCAAGTTTTTGAAATGTTTTCCCCAACACTTAAAGATGAATAGTTTCATGGATGGGATCAAGGAAAAGTCTTGTTGTCTAAAACATATAACTAGACATGAATCTCTATTTTTCAAGAGTTCTTGTTTTGTAAAAAAAATTGGATAATGGGTAGAAGTGTCTACTTTGTAATTTTTTGAGATGTAATAGTTATGTCCTAATTCTCTAAAACTCGAAACCTGAAAATATCCTCAATGTGAAATACCCATTTAAATAAATATTATGTTAAGGTTTAAGGTTGGGTCTTTATAGTTGGTATCAGAGGTCGGTTTCGATAACTTTAGAGGTTAGGGAATTCTTTAAGCATAATTTACATTACCATAATGGTTTGGATTTCATATAGAGTCATAGTTTTTTTTTGATAAAATGAATGAGTTTAAGATAACTTGGATAAGTATATCTTAGTGTTTACCCTCCTCATCAGATATTATATGATTATTTTACTGATATACTCACACTGACCTTTTTGTTTTATTAAATGGCAGGATCTAGCAGGAACCAAAGTAACTGTGCATGTGAAGAAAACTGTGTTAGTTTTCTTAACGAGCAACTGAATGATATGGGAGCTGCAATGAGGACACTTGTGGTTATTCTCAATCAACTATCTGGATCCATGATTGACCACCTGAACCTTAGTGATCTTTATGAGGAATCATATATGCGAGAAACAAATCCCTACGGAAGTTCAGGTATTAATCATAAAGGTAAGTGTGTTCAAAAAACTATGTTTCAAAGATGTGGAAGGAAACACCTAGGAAAATGTTTCAAAGGGACAGAAAGATGCTATAATGTGGAAATGAAGGTCATAAAGCAAGAACCTGCCATGGAAAAAGGAAGCATCTAGTTGACTCTAGGAATGGGAAAGAAGTCCTTTCCGAGGGATCAATCGAATGTTTTAAATGTGGTGTTCATGGTTATTATGCAAACACATGTCCTATGAAGAAGTATTGGGAATGGGATCACTAGGATCATAAAAATATTTGTTTACCAATATCTAAAGCCATTTCTATAGAGGATGAAGAAAGTGACAATGACACATGAAAGGTATGGATCATTTCTTAACATATGTATTCCTATTATTGAAATATTAGGATATGTTCCATGATTTTTTTTGTAGGGAAGAAGTATTTCAGAATAATTTGTAAAGGAATGGTTAATGGATCATGAATAATGTTGAATGAGTAAGAAGTCAACATATAAGGGATTCAAGAGTTATGATAGAATTTAGGATGGTGAAATGCTTAAAAGTAATAAGGCTCTTCTGATGATGGGATTACATTAGAAGACTTTTTATAGTATGTTTAACCCTGATGTTTGATATATGAAAATTTTATTCAAGGAATAATTATC
Source organism: Viscum album (assembly GCA_963277665.1). NCBI lineage: Eukaryota > Viridiplantae > Streptophyta > Magnoliopsida > Santalales > Viscaceae > Viscum > Viscum album. The sequence continues at coordinate 1,463,806,688 of OY728146.1, read as the reverse complement.
TTCTCTTTTGTGGATATAGTTATAATGAAGCATTTGGGATTATATGATCCTTGAATTTGAGGATATTATAGGTTAATACATTTTGGGATGCAAATCGAATGTTATTAGATAACCTTTGTGGTTAAAATATGTTATGGTTATTTTTGATGAATTTATCTCTTTTTTGGAATGTATAAAATTATATAGTTTTTGAAAAGGGACAACACACAAACCGTGTGACCACCCGTCACGTCGAACGAATCTGTGGGAATCGAACCCACAACGAAAGTGTGACTAGTATTTATCACCTACCACTGGACTACGTGAAGTCCCTGGTTAGTATGACTAATTATTTTTAGTTAGATGATCTTATGAGTCAGGAATAAGTTGATTTTGGGTTATCTATGGAAATGATTAACCTATCATGGAGGATATGTGATTAGGATAATTAATTTTTAGTATGAGACTTTAAGAGTAACTGATGTTATTTGGAGATAAATGTTAATATTTATCTTGGAAGACTATGTGATTAAATCCTTCAGTGATTTTGGTTTAAATCATAGTTTAGATTAATTTGAATAATTTTATGGATAGCTATTTATTGAATGGTCTTTGATGAACTTTAGGTTTTGTTAGACAAATTTTGGAGATTTAGAGTAGTTTTTCTTTTAGTAAAAAATTATACTTTTTAGGGATTATCTGATCTTCTACTAACCAATTTTGGTTTTGGTTAAGGTCTAAAGACATGGGAAATATATATCTCATCTTTTGAGGATTATTTGATTCTCTCGAAGTAGATTATAGAACTTTTAATGTGAACAAAGTCATCTTGAATACTCGTCATTTGGAGAAAATATGAGTTTGTGTTAGAAATCTAGTAAAGAATGAAAGTCTACATGATAATTAATTATGTTTTCTTATGTTTTTAGTTAAGATCATAAATAAATTCCTCAATGAAAAGTAACTTAAAACAAAAACATTGTCTGTTAACTTTTCCTATTTGGGAATCAATGACTGTTAAACCCATCACAAGTTTGTGATTTTCTGGTGGTTAACTTTTTCCTAATCATGTTTTCTACCACTCTCCATCAGAACATGACGATTTATTTTCTCTTCCATATCCATGTTTTCCTACATGGAATCCTAGTATCTAATGTCTTGGGTAACTTTGTACTTCTCTTCCTTTATTGTAAAGTTATAGTTTTATTGACTCTTTTCAAATGTGGGACTTCAATAAAGTTTCCAAGCCCATTTTTTAAAATTACGAGGACGCAATTCCCAAAAGGGGGGAAGGATGTAACATCCCAGGTAAATAAAGAATATTACTTTTTCATATTTATTAATTTTCTAATTAAATATTAATTTTACTTTAAAACGGTTTCTATGTTCGATAGCGTACCTGATACACAACAACAGTTTTCTTTGAAATCTTACGTTGCACACTAATAATACATTATTATTTTAAACAATAGTTAAATCATAGCTGTTGTATTAGCGAGAATGAATGAAACTAACTAAAATATGATTATAAATGTTTGTTAAATGTATTTACATTTATCCAATAAAAGTTAGAGGCTTAAAAAGAGAATGAATCTAATTTTAAGCATAATTTACATTAAAAGGTCGATTTATCACCTTTTAATGGTGAACCCTTTTTAAATATATTTTTGGTCACATTAATACATTCTATATGACCAAATAAAATCCTTCTTTAGAATGGGGACATCAAAAATTACTTTGCGTAAATTTTTGGAATTTTTCCGATAAAGTTCATTTTTTAATGAATAGTGAAAAATATTATATTTTAATTCAAAAGTGCCTTTTAATCTAATTTACTTATATGTTTATATTATCATTGTAATTGGTTTTAAATTGAAATTAAAATATATTTTTACCATTTAATCCAATTTTGTTCATTGGAATTAATTTCACATTGAAATTGGACATAAACAAGTATAAATCTTTTGATAGTTATTATTTCTTAAAAACACGCTATTTGTTTTGATAATGGGAATTAATTTTAAAATTAATTAATTCCACTTATATGTTTTTAATTTGTAAAAATAGACATAATTTTTGAATTTTTAATATCAAATATATCTTAGGCTGAATTTTTGGTAATTTTCTGAAAAACATCCATTTTTTATGAATAGTGAAACCACTTAGTGGTAGTTAAAAAACAGGATTTTTCATTTAAATGAAATTTTACCACTTCTGTGAATTGAATTTAAAAAATCCAACATACATGGTTGTTATCAAGAAGTAATATTTGGTTCAATAAGATGAAAATAATTTTTGATGAATAGTAACTTTTCATTTTTATTTACCGCGGTTAAAGGTAAATAGGGTAATTCCAAATAAAAAGAATATTATAATAATTCAAAATTACCTTAACACTTATAAAAACCTTATTGGTTGAGTCATTAACGACCATGGTCTTCTTTGGGTCGATTTTGGGACCCCATTAAGCCAATTGGGAGTGAAAATGAAAATTTAGATTAATTAATTTAATGTGAAAACAAAATTGACATTAACTAAAATATTTTTTTAATTAATTTTTATATGGTTTTAAATAAGTCCTATTTTTGACTAAAAATATTATTTGGAATGAAGAAACTATTTCCTATATCATGGTATTTGTTTATAATTTTTAGAAATCAAATAAATTAAAATATTTATGACACAATAATGATGTAGTGTTTACCTCATTAATAAATGATTTAAATAAATGAGATTATAATGATTACATTATTATCCAAAACATGTCCAATTCTTATTGGATAATTTTATTTCGAATATGAGTCATCTTATCATCGACCTTAATGATTTTTGGACCATTAGAAACCGAATATCAGTATATTATAAAATAATATTTTCACACTTTCCTAAAGAGACCCTCCTCTTCCTTATAAAAGGAGACCACTTATAACCCATTCCTCACACCTCTAAAGCCATTTTTCTCTTAGAAACTCTTCCCAATTACACTCTCTACATCCCTCTCCTCCTCCTTTAAGCCTTACCTTAGGCAGAAGCCACTTCCAGAAGTCCTTTGGTTCAAACCAAAGAGAGTTACCCAAATTAAAGGTAATGGTTTCTCTTAAATTGTTTTATTTTATTTTACTTCTCCAACCCCTAAACTATTTTTATTACTTTATTTTCTAACAACAACAGTATCCTCAATATATTATGATGTTTTTATGAGAATTATTCGATCTACACTTACACACACCTCCATATAATGGATGAAGAACATAATGTTTCAGTGAATGCAAAACTAAAGCCTCACGAAATTATGATTGTTCGATTATCTTCTACCACCTCTCATGGTGGCCATTATGATGGAACTGTATTTATATATGATATATATTATGTTTATTTTTTCTTTATTCTATTGTATTTTCCATTTATAGCATGACATTATGGTTTCCATTATGGGTAAACACGATAATCTCATTAGAGGAAGTGCGGACTACCGCCCCCTCAAAGTGATATGACTCGTTCATACCATATGTGGTACATATAAAAGATATATTTAATGATATTATATATGATAAAATACCGAAATTATAATACTACTATGTATCATTATGTTTTAATTCCATTAAATATTAAATAGAAATGGAAGTAGCGTTCATGCGTACGTACGGCTTACCGTCTAAATGAACGGTACATTTCATTTCTTACCTATAAATGTTATAAACTATTATAAATACATGTATATGCTGGATATATATATGATATATATGATATCCAAATCATGAATATCAATCTGGATATAATTAAACTTTGACAATATGAACAACATGTAATTATAAGAAGTCCATTTTTGACTCAAGTACCAAATATCGACAAAACGAACATTATGAACTTAAATGATTACATAATGTTTATAACATGGTAATAAGTGATATAAAAAGGAATAATAAACTTGAAAAAGGTTCTTAATCAAGTAGAAATTTAATTTAGTTTATTATTTAGGAGATTAAATAACGATCGAGTTAAGTCGGACACGAGGTAAGGGATTCAACCTCTCTCTTTCTTTTCAAGTACTCTCTTTTATGTCATTTATTTTATGCCCCATGTTCTTATGTTGAAGGATGTTCTTTTATATTAACCATAGTTTAATTTTTATTTTCATATGATTAGAGACCCACTATTTTCAATTCCCCAACCCCAGTTACCCAGATTCGGTGCATTATTACGTAACATTGGAATGATCACAAAAGATCAAGTCTCAAAAGACCGATTAGTTTAGTAGCCTTGGAAACACTAGATACATTCATAAATGTTACATTACATCATAAAGTGAAAAACTACAATAACATAGTGTCCATCTTCCACACTCATATCCCCTTCAGACTATCCCTGCAGGTCATTCCTAAAATACTTCTTCACATCCTGGAAAAATTAAAACATTGAAAGGGGTGAGCTCAGATGCTTAGTAAGGATAACAATATAGCGGAAGAATTCATAAATAAACATTAACATTTAAGGAAATTTATAACAAAAACAAAATTCTTTTAAACATGAACTTAAGCATAATATGGGAAAAGTAAAATGAAATATTGTCATTTTCTTTTTCACATGGATATTCTATTGGTCGAATAATCACATGCATTATCAATAACCACTTTCATAATGATGGAATGCATAATTCCAGACTATCATAACCACGTAGCCAAGGCCTCGTGACAAGACTACAAATAAGATTTTGTCAATGCCTCGTGCCAAGACACTAGTTTGTCTCATGAGACCTGCCGATGCATCTAGGAGCTATAGCAGGCTCCACCCGTCACATACTAAGTCCAATGCATTCCTTATATGAAAAATAGTATATAAACATTTAGGAATACCATTTTTTAAAATATAGTTTGAAATTAATTACGGAATAAAAATACCAGTTCAATTTTTAGAAGATACTTACATTTAAAATTAATCAAATATACTCCAGTGTTTTTCTGAAAACATTATGCAAGCCTCTGAAAACAAAATAACTAATTCTAAGACTGCTCGACTAATTACAGGCCATGATGGGTCCACGCCCAATCCCTTCCTTTCTACCGCACTCTAGAGTCGTGTTTTCTGAAAACATTTTTAAGCTTGCGTTAAATACATATACATTTTCACTAGGTTTTCATATATTAAGACTCCTAAACAACATTTGATACATACCATTTTCAAACCCAAAATAAAAGAAAATTAAAACTTTGTATTTATTTTTCATTTAAAAAAAGTTATGGCTTGTAGAGGAAGCCGAAACTCAAATAATGGTAATGGCGGCGGAGAAGTCATTGTCGCCGCATATGTACAAAAAAAAATTCCTTTTGTCATTTAGTGAAAATGCTTCGTATAAAAACATTCCTTTTGAATAAACTTTAAAGTCAAATGGGTTTATACACCGTATAGAAGAAATTTGTGTATAAAACAAAATATGCCTCAATGAATGGAGATTGAGACGAAGTCCCTTACAAAGAACATTTTTTAAATAAAATAGATTGATTATTTGTATTCAATATAAGTACACATAAATAAAGTACAAATAAAATATAGGACAAAATAATATCATGACCTAATTTTAAAGTAGGAGATTAACCCAAAGAATGGAAATTGGGTTAAGAAGTTCCTTTACCTCATGTCCGACTTGACTCGATCATTCTTTAACCTCCTGAATAATAAACTAGAGTTAATTTCTAATTGGTTAATAACCTTTTTAATGTTCATTATTCCTTCTATATAACTTATTACCATGTTATTAACATTATGTAATTATTTATGTTAATAATGGTCATTTTGCCGATCTTTGGTACTTGAGTCAAAAATAAACTTCTTATATTTACAAGTTGTTCATGTGGTGAAATATCCATTATGTACAGAATTATATTCATGATTTAGATATCATATATATCATATATATCCATTATATACATTCATTCATAATATTATGTAACATTTAGAGATAAGAAATGAAATGCACTGTTCATGGAGACGGTAAGTTGTACGTACGCATGAATGCTACTTTCATTTCTATTTCATATTTAATGGAATGAAATCATAATTAAATAAAGGTATATTATGATTCCATTATAATATCATATATAATATCATTTACTCCATCCTTTATACATCCCACATATGGCATTAACGATTCAAATCACTTTGAGGGGGCGGTAGTCCGCACTTCCTAAAATGAAGATATCCCGTTTACCCATAATGGAAACCATAAAGGTATGGCATAAATGAAAAATACAGAAGCTTAAGTAAAACATAAACATATTATATATCATATATAAATATATTGACATCTTAATATCCACCATTGAAGGTGATATATGAGTTTTGAACAATCATTGTTTCGTGATCCAGAAATTTGCCATCCACAGAAACAGTATGTTCTTTAACTATTAGATGTAGTTGTGTGTAAGTGTAGCTCGAATACTTCTTATAAAAACATCCTAGTATATTTAGGATACTGGTTTTGTTACAAAATAAATTAATTAAAAGTGTTTAGGGGGTTGGAGAAGAAAAATAATACATAAGAACACAAGAGAAAACACTACCTTTAAAACGGGTAACTCTTTTTTATTTGAGCTCAAAGGCTTCCTTGGGAAGACTTATGCCCAAAGTGAGGCTTCTAGGATTACTATAGGGATGTGGAGAGAGTATTTGGGCAGAGGTTGGCTGAGCCAAATGGCTTGGAAGGTGTGAATAAGGTGGTATAGGTGGGGGCCTTTTATAATAGGAGAGGAGGGGCACTCTTGGAAACTAATGAAATGTTACATTATTATGAAATGATTTTCGGATTTCAAAGGTCCCACAATTATATATTTCGAAGATAAGGTGATAAGGGTTCGAAATACACTCATAAAATAGGTTTTTGACTTGTTTAAGGCTTAGATTTTACAATATCTTTTCATTTTATTTAAATCGTTAATTAATGAGGCAATCGCTGCATCATCATGGTGTCATAAAAAAATTAATTTATTTAATGTATGAAAATTATTAAAAAAATATAATGATGTAGGAAATCTTTTTAGCTTTACAATTAATATTTATAGTCTAAAATTTAACTTATATAACCCCATTTAATAATTGTTTTAGTAAAACAACACATGTTTGTGACAATTTTATTTTTACTTTAAATAAAAAGTTATTAATGTCATTTTCTTACCCAAGTGGCTTTATGGGGTCCCCAAGTTGACCAATGGATTTTCTTGGTCGGCCAAGACTCATCCAATAAGTGTAGGACTAGTGTAAGGGTATTTTCATATTTTTATAATATAATTTTTACCTTAAATTTAACTAATTACCTTTAATCGTGATTAATAAAACATAAAAGTTACTATTCACAAATAAATTATGTTAATCCCATTGAACCACATTTTACATCCTAATGAAAACCATGTATGTCAGATTTTTTAAATTCAATTCATAGATGTGGTAATGTTTAATTTAAACGAAAAATCAGTTTTTTAACTACCACTTAGTGGTTTCACTATTCATCAAAAATTGAAGTTTTTCAGAACAATGCCAAAATTTCACCCTAAGCTATAATTGATATTCTACGATCAGAAATGATGTCTATTTTACAAAATTACAAACATAAAAGTTGAATTAATTAATTTTATAATTAATTCCCGCTGCCACAACAAATAGCGTGTTTTTAACAAACAATATATATCAAAAGATTGACAATTGTTTATGTCCAATTTCAAAGTGAAATTAATTCTAATGAACACCATTGGATAAATGGTAAAAATATATTATAATTACACTTTAAAACCAATCAATAATATAATTTATCATTATAAATTATTTTGATTAAAAAAGTTGTATTTAATTATTTTTCACTATTCATAAAAAATTTGATATTCTCAGAAAAATACCAAAAATTCAACATAGGATAATTTCGATATTCCAAATCCAAAATTGAATTCCATTTTGAAATATAAAATATATATAATTTCAAAAAGTGGGTATTACTATTCATAATGGCTATTTTGATTGGTCGCGGTGTGTTAGAATCTCGAACTTGCGTACAATGCAAGCTATTGCATTATTAAAAGAGAAGCGTGTCGTGGATGCTCGGGGTGTTACAGTATCCCCTCCTTCAATAAATTGCATCCTCGCAATTTGAAATTTTTCTTTGAAAATAAAAGGTTGAAAATAGAAAATACCTTTGTGGAAAACCCACATTAGAAATAAGGTAAATAAAAATGTAACTTTAAAAGAAAGAAAGATAAGTACAAAGGTCACCCGAGATAGCCCATACTAGAATTCTATGAAAATATGGATATGGAAGAAAAACAAACCATTAAGGTCTGATGGAGAGTTGTAGAAAACAGGATTAGGATAAAGTTAACAACAAGAAAATCACAAACTTGTGATTGGTTAAACGGTCATTGAATCCCATGTTGGAAAAGTTAACCGACAACGTTTTTGTTTTAAGTTACCTTTTATAAAGTTGGGGAATTTATTTAGGAGATTTACTAAGAATGTAAGGAAATATACTTACTTGTCAGGTAGACTTTCATTCTTTAATAAATTTATACCACAAACCCATCATTCACTCCAAAAGGTAATAGAACTAAAAAATATTCTATTTATCCTAATTGTATAAGGTTCCAAATATTAACACATACCATTTAGATTAGGTAAACTTTTTTGTAATAACTAGGGACTTCCTGTAGGCTAGTGGTAGGTAATAAAGGACTGTCGCACTATGGTTGTGGGATCGATTCCTGCAGCTTTGTCCGACGCGACGGGTTATCCCCCGACTTGCAGGTTGTCCTTTTCCTAAAACTATAGTATTATAATATTCCAAAAATAATCTTCAGAAATTTTTTAGCCTTAAACAATACTATCAAAGGTTAAACATAATCTATTCCAACCTTTATAGTTATCCAAAATACCTCTGTCCAGAATTTCTCTAAAAGGTCTCTAAATTCCAAAATCAATTGTAACATCAGATTCCCCAAACAAGGTAAAGTTTCTATTATTGTCACATACAAAAAATATGATTACCTTCATCATATTAAAACCTTAATTAAAACAACAATTACTGCAGTACAATCCTTATATATATCACATTATTCGTATAACCAGAATATAATCCTTGAGTCCAAAAGCACCAATACATTAATTATTCCACTTCAACTGTAGTAACAGTATAAGATTGTCCTTGATCCCTTGGACTTTTCTGAGGTATGTTTCCCTGATTCTTAGGAAATTCATTTGCATAATGCCTCATTTCCCTACAATTGTAGCATTAAACATTGATAGCCTCTTTCTTTACCTTGCAATCACGAGCCTGGTGACCTCTTTCTCCATATTTATAACAAACTCCCATTCATTTTAGGCAAGTACCGGGGTGATTCTTCCCACAATTATCGCATAATGGAAAATACTTCTTTCCCTTTTTCCCTTTATCTGTCTCTTGTTCCACCATTCTCTTATTCTCTTGCTTTACTTTGTTGTCATAAGACTTAGATAATTTCTTTTCTGTCTTGATATCTCACAAGACTATATCTTCGTATGTTGAGAAAGATTGTGATACTAAAGATCGACGGAGAAATGGTTTTAACCCATCAAAGAAACGATCAATCTTACTTCTTGGGTTACGTATATAATCTGCAGCATGTCTTGCTAACCTTGTAAAGTTGGCCTAATACTTTGCGACATTCTCATCCTCCTTCTGCCTCAGACTCAGAAATTGACTTTCCATATCTGCTCGATGGTCATGTGGAAAGTATTTTTCTAAGAAAATTTCCTTAAACTTCCTCTATTCCATACTTGATACTTCTTCATCTTCCTTTGTGTTTTGAATTAGCGACCACCATTGATCGGCATCTCAAGTGAGGCGGTAAACTGCCATTATAACCTTTTCCCTTTCACTACTCCCCAAGGCATGGAATATTTTCTCTATGGAATTTATCCATTTCTCAGCTACTAAGGGATTTGTACCCCCATTAAATTTTGGCGGTTGTTGCCTCATTAAAAACGGTCTAACATTGATCCTCTATGTTGCGGATCAGGGTGCTCCATACGATTAAGGTTATTATTCATAACCTCAGTGAGTTGTCCCAGTATTGTAATAAGTTGATCAGCACCAGTTTTATCTCCAACTCCATAATAATTATCTTGAGCAGGATGGAAATCCCTACACGGAGTGCGTGCATTGATACGATTTCCATTCCTCCCACTAGGCGCCATTTCTAAACAATGGCATAAACTAGATTAGATTATGAATTAAAATACAAAATTCCATACTTGTAAAACACTTAACATAAATTGAACAATTTATGGATATAATCCATAATCATAAACATGTTTTCTTTGAGGAATTATATACTCATAAGCCCTTCATAATGGTTTGTAAAGAAAATGATAATTATCCTAAGCATATCCTCCGGGAGTGTCGTAACCAAGAGTGAAGCAAGGCCTGTTGTTGTGCACCAGTTCCCATTCGAGTCTAGCTCAAAGCAGTGTTTTCAGGTTTTACCCCTAGGTACATCTTTTCTAGAGCCGCCTCTACCTACTCATATCCAGATAGGGATGTATTGCTTGGAAAACTCACAAAATCTCTATAATACCAAAATTCTAGGAAGTTATTCTATACTAATCCTCAAAGTCTATCTTTGGGCTATGTGTTCTAATCAAAGTTTATCTAAATCTAGCTTCCAAGGTTAGTACTAAACTGCCTCTAATACCAACTGTAACGCCCTGACCCCAGTTACCCAGAGTCGGTGCATTATTACGTAACATTGGCATGATCACAAAAGATCAAGTCTCGAAAGAATGATTAGTTTAGTATCCTTGGAAACACTAGATACATTCATAAATTTTACATTACATCATAATGTGAAAAACTACAATAACATAGTCTCCATATTCCACACTCATATCCCCTTCAGACTATCCCGGCAGGTCATTACTAAAATACATCTTCACATCCTGGAAAAATTAAAACCTTTAAAGGGGTGAGCATAGATGCTTAGTAAAGATAACAATATAGCGGAAGCTTTCATAAATAAACATTAACATTTAAGGAAATGTATAACTAAAACAAAAGCCTTTTAAACATGAACTTGAGCATAATATGGAAAAAGAAAAATGAAATATTTCCATTTACTTATTCACATGGATATTCTAGTGGTCGAATAATCACATGCAATATCAATATCCACTTTTATAATGATGGAATGCATAATGCCAGACTATCATAACCATGTAGCCAAGGCCTTGTGCCAAGACTACAAATAAGATTTTGTCAAGGCATCGTGCCAAGACACTAGTTTTCCTCATGAGACCTGTCGATGCATCGAGAAGCTATAGCGGGCTCCACCCGTCACTTACTAAGTCCAATGCATTCATTATATGAAAAATAGTATATAAACATTTATGAATACCATTTTTTAAAATACAGTTTGACATTAATTATGGAATAAAAATACCAGTTCAATTTCTAGAAGATACTTACATTTAAAATTACTCAAATATACTCCAGTGTTTTTCTGAAAACATTATGCAAGCTTATGAAAACAAAATAACTAATTCTAAGACTGCTCGACTAATTACAGACCACAATGGGTCCACGCCCAATCCCTTCCTGTCTACCACACTCGAGAGTTGGGTTTTTTTAAAACATTTTTAATCTTTCGTTAAATACATATACATGTTCACTGGGTTTTCATATATTACGACTCGTAAAAAACGTTTGATACATACCATTTTCAATACCAAAATAAAAGAAAATTAAAACCTTGTATTTATTTTTCATTTAAAAAAAAGTTATGGCTTGTAGAGGAAGCCAAAATTCAAATAATGGTCATGGAGGTGAAGAAGTCATTATCTCCGCATACGTACAAAAAAACATTCCTTTTGTCGTTTAGTCAAAACTCTTTGTATACAAAGATTTCTTTTGAATAAACATAAAAGTCAAAGGGGTTTATACACCGTATAGAAGAAATTTGTGTATAAAACAAAATATGTATCAATGAATGGAGATTGAGATGAAGTCCCTTAGAAAGAACATTTTTTAAATAAAATATATTGATTATGTGTATTCACTATAAGTACACATAAATAATGTACAAATATAAGATAGTACATAATAATATCATGACATAATTTGAAAGTATGAGATTAACCCAAAGAATGGAAATTGGGTTAAGAAGTTCCTTTACCTCGTGTCCGACTTGACTGGATCATTATTTAACCTCTTGAATAATAAACTAGAGTTAATTTATACTTGCTAAATAACCTTTTCCATGTTCATTATTCCTTTTATTTCACTTATTACCATGTTATTAACATTATGTAATTATTTATGTTCATAACGGTCATTTTGTCGATCTTTGGTACTTGAGTCAAAAATAAACTTCTTATAATTACAAGTTGTTCATGTGTTGAAATATCCATTATATCCAGAATTATATTCATGATTTAGATATCATATATGTCATATATATCCATTATATACATTCATTCATAATATTACGTAACATTTAGAGGTAAGAAATGAAATGCACCGTTCATGGAGACGGTAAGCCGTACGTACGCATGAACGCTACTTTCATTTCTATTTCGTATTTAATAGAATGAAATCATAATTAAATAAAGGTATATTATAATTCTAGTATAATATCATATATAATATCATTTAATCCATCCTTTATACATCCCACATATGGCATTAATGATTCAAATCACTTTGAGGGGGCGGTAGTCCGCACTTCCTAAAATGAAGATATTGCGTTTACCCATAATGGAAGCCAAAAATGTATTCCATAAATGAAAAATACATATGCATAAGTAAAAAATAAACATATTATATATCATATATAAATATAGTGACATCTTAATGGCCACCTTTGAAGGTGCTATATGAGTGTTGAACAGTCATCGTTTCGTGAGGCAGAAATTCGCCATCCACGGAAACAGTATGTTGTTTAACCATTATATATATGTGTGTGTAAGTGTAGCTAGAATAATTATTATGAAAACATCCTATTATATTGATGATACTGGTATTGTTACAAAATAAATGAATAAATAGAGTTTAGGGGGTTCGAGAAGCAAAATAAAACATAAGAACACAAGAGAAAACACTACCATTAAAACGGGTAACTCTTTTTGATTTGAGCTCAAAGGCTTACTTGGGAAGACTTCTTCCCAAACTGAGTCTTATAGGAGTAAGATAGGGAAGTTGAGAGAGTTTATGGTCAGAGGTTGGCCGAGCCAAATGGCTTGGAAGGTGTGAATAAGGTAGTAGAGGTGGGGGTCTTTTATAAGAGGAGAGGAGGGGCACTCTTGGAAACTCATGAAATGTTACATTATTATGAAATGATATTCGGATTTAGAAGGTCCCACAATTATATATTTATAAGATAAGGTGATCAAGGTTTTAAATATACTCATACAATAGGATTTTGACATGTGTAAGTCTTATATTGTACAATATCTTTTCATTTTATTTAAATCGTTAATTAATGAGGCAATCGCTCCATCATCATGGTGTCATAAAAACATTAATTTATTTAATGTCTAAAAATTATAAAAAAAATATCATGATGTAGGAAATATTTTTATATTTACAATGAATATTTATAGTCAAAAAGTTAACTTATATAACCCCATGTAATAATTGTTTTAGTAAAACAACACATGTTTGTGACAATTTTATTTTAACTTTAAATAAAAAGTTATTAATGTCATTTTCTTACCCAAGTGGCTCCATGGGGTCCCAAAGTTGACCCATGGATTTTATTGGTCGTACATGACTCATAAAATAAGTGTAGGACAGGTTTAAGGGTATTTTCATATTTTTATAATATCATTTTTACCTTAAATTTCACTAATTACCTTTAATCGCGATTAATAAAACATAAAAGTTACCCTTCACCAAAAAATTATTTTAATCCCATTGAACCACATTTTACATCCTAATGAAAACCATGTATGTCGTATTTTTTAAATTCAATTCATAGAAGTGTTAATGTTTAATTTAAAAGAAAAATCAGTTTTTTAACTACAACTTAGTGGTTTCACTATTCATCAAAAATTGAAGTTTTTCAAAACAATGCCAAAATTTCACCCTAAGCTATAATTGATATTTTGAATTCAGAAATGATGTCTATTTTACAAAATTCCAAAAATATAATTTTCATTAATTAATTTTATAATTAATTCCCGTTGTCACAACAAATAGCGTGTTTTTAAGAAACAATATATATCAAAAGATTGACAAATGTTTATGTCCAATTTCAAAGTGAAATTAATTATAATGACCACCATTGGATAAAATGGTAAAAATATATTCTAATTACACTTTAAAATAACTCAATAATATAATTTATCACTATAAATTATTTTGATTAACAAAGTTGTTTTTAAGTATTTTTCACTATTCATAAAAAATTGGAAGTTCTCGGAAAAAAACCAAAAATTCAATATAGGCTAATTTTGATATTCCAAATCCAAAAATGAAGTCTATTTAGAAATATAAAATATATATAATTTCAAAATGTGGGTATTACTATTCATAATGGCTATTTTGATTGGTCGCGGTGTGTTAGAATCTCGAACTTGCGTACAATGCAAGCTATTGCATTATTGAAAGAGAAGCGTATCGTGGAAGCTCGGGGTGTTACACTATTACACTCATAAATTCATTTTAAGAATTTATAAGTGACATCGTTAGGCTGCCGAATTTTTTTAAGAGATTTCTTATCTCATTTTTAATTTCGTGAGATTTCCATTGTTCACCACTTATTTATTGCATGTGGTGTATTGTGTTCTAAATTTTGGTATATATTATCATTAATATCATTATATTAATGGTATTTTTTGATTCATTTGGTGGTTATTAACTTTGGGCATATGACTCAGTTGATTACAACGTGGTAAAGGGTTTCATCTCACTTTTTATTCTCGTGAGATTCATGCTATATTTGCCTCTATTTCCTTTTGTGTGGCGTATGTACTGCCCATTATTGTACTCTTTATGTAAAATAATTTCATTTATGAGTATTTACATCTTCATTGTATGATCCTTCTTTCATGTTGCGTATGTTTTATAAGTTACCAAATCGGTAAGGGAACTATTCACCCTCCTCTTTATAAAACATTTCTTTTTGTTATGTCTTTTAATTTACATCTTATTATGTTGGAATATGTTCTTCTAAATACTTATTGATGTAAACTTTATACCCAAGGGATGAGATTCCCTTTTTTATCTCATCAAATCATTTTCTGGATTTTAAAGTGACGCAATTAGGTAGTCAATTTTTTACAAGGGAACCTCTTAACCGAAGTTCAATTCTTTGGGTTCAACTTGTACTTCTTGAACATGTCATCCAATGAATGTGTGTGAATGACCTATGATTGTTTTATACTTAATATACACTTATATTGGGTGTATTTATATTTCTCACACATAATTATGTGATTTATTTATCCTTAATTTAAGGATACCATCTTTAGAAGGGATTTCATCTCAATTTACATTTCCTTTGAGACTTCATTGTTGTTATGCACCAATTCACTCTTATATGGTGTATATACTGTCCTTTGAAATATTATATCTTGAATACCTTTATTCTCATGATATTATAAAATTATGAATAATTGTTATTCCCCAATTATTTGTATTCAAGCGTCTCTCTTTTTGTTAGAAAAACTCTTTAACTAAAATAACTTTTTTAATGTTTTAAATATTTATTCTTCTAAATATTTCACCTTAATTTCCATGTTTTAAAAATGTATTTTAGGATTTATTTATATAGAAATTAATTTTTTTCAAATCATAATTCATTTAAAAGCATCAAAGTTGTATGGGACACTTTGATTCAAAAATCTTTTTTTAAATGGTTTGTGAAAATTGATTGATTATTTCAATATCTTAAAATTACTTCTTGTGACTGACAATGAAATTTTATTAGTGAAATGTTTATATTTGAAATATTTTATGTTTTATAATGGCACTTGGACATTTGATGGGTGGTTACGTGATAAACCATATGATGGGTGGTGTCGTGGATACCAGGATGGGTGGTTACGTTATAACCTCCAATGCGTTGGGTATGGAAGTCGGCCGTATGGCTATTCCATTTAGTGATATGTGTGGAAGTCGACCATATGGTTATTCCATTTAATTATTTTTATGTCCCAAGTATCTTTTATATGTTATGTGTTCTTTATATGGGTTTTATGGAAACTTTTTGGTTACAAAAGAGTAAGTAATGATCTGTTATTCAGTGAAAAGTATTTACTACTTCATAAAGCTTAAAAGTATTACTTATGTTAAAGTATTCGTGGTTTACTTGTTGTTTTGAAAAACTAAAAATTTTCCTTCTTTGTGTATCCCTTACTGAGATTTTTATTCTCATCCCAAGTTTTCGAAATGTTTTCCACAGGACTTAAAGATGAATAGGTTCAAGGATGGGATCAAGGAAAATTCATGTTGTCTAAAACATAGAACTAGACATGACTCTTTTTTTCAAGTATTAATGTTTTGTAAAAAAATGGATACTGGGTAGAAGTGTCTACTTTATAATTTTTTAAGATGTAATAGTTATGTCCTAAGTCTCTAAAACTCTAAACCTGAAAAGATCCGCAATGTGAATTATCTATTTAATTCAATATTTTGTTAAGGCTTAAGGTCGGGTCCTTATATATATCATTGATGAGGAAACATTGTAATCATTAAATTAAATATCATTTCAACATATAAATAAATTAAAAATAATTAATTTTTTTCTTTTAACATAATCAAAACCCATAATGTTATATATACCCTGATTCAATACCAAAAATATGGACCAACCTAAAAAATTGATAATATTGTTATTTCAACAAGAATATACTTATTACATTCACATGGATATTTTGTGTTTAGAGATTTATATAATAAAGAAATAATACAGAAATATTAATTTAGAGGAAAGAAAAGTGGTACAATAAAAATTATATCCATTTCCTCCATAATAATGTTTTTTAATAAACAAGATATCCTTTCATGAAATATATTCAAAACATTAAACATGAATTATATCATTCTATTACCCTTTATTAGACCCTTAAAAATATATAACATTGTATGAGAACATATAACTCAATAAGGGACCAAATAATAATAGAAATATATAGTTAGTTCATGAAAAATTATAAACATATGGTATAATTTTCACAATGATATGCCTTTCACCCATAATGTATCATATAAAAACATTATGAGAACAAAATATTTTCATTAAACATGGAAAAAATACACAAAAACATAAAGGTAGAATGGGACATTATATACAAAATACTATAACCCTCATAGTTATAATATGGTTTGTAACCCTCACATATACCTTACAATGTAACACTCATGGATACTTTATCATGTAACCCTAAGAACTATCTTATTTTTTAACCCTCATTGTTACACATGGAATAAAAATTACACTAATCATACAACATAAACATAACGAATGGAATGTAGGGATATCACGAACCCACCCTTCATTATAAATAATTCCTGAGAACTACATGATTATCATAAAACATGAAAACATTCATCATAGAATCATTTCATGAGGAAAATCAATTATTTTAAAATAATATTTCACAAATACAAAGGAAATTGTTTTCTATATAAATATACATGTACTATTGAAAAAAAATAATCCAAATACTAATTCTTCATAACAATAGGATAAGATTCTCATTATTTATAAGTTCATATGAAAACTTTTTTTAATTTTTTAAAAAGTGACATTACATTGTATTTTCAAAAAGAATGTCCCTTAACATAGGTTAGACCTCTTTAAAAGGTTTCCAAAACTCTTTAATAATGGTTTATAGAGAGTAATTAATATTTTATTGAACTATATTACTTTTTATAATTATATATATGATCTTTTCATATCATCATTCCACTGATTTATTGCTAATATTTTGTTATTTTTATTGTTTCGGGTGCATACAACCTTCCTGAACATATAAAATTTTAATTAGTATCATGTTTCTATATTAGTTTTAGATCAATATATAACATATATAATGTATAATGAAATATTATTTTACCATATTAATGGTTTTATGACTATCCTTAGTGGTGTTAAAATAAAATGAAAACACACCATCCATGGTGAAGGTAAATCGACATATAATAGTCATTAGTTTAAATTTTTTTTATTATGAGGAGAATAAGAAAGGTTTGATGAAGGGTATTCCATTAAAAAAATTAAACTTATAGTATATGTATGATACTGTAGTTATCATGTGAATAAAATTATGGGGGGTGATCAGAGAATAATAAACTATAATAAAATATAAATAATTTAAGTAAAATGAATGAGGATTTTACCTTGTCAACTTTTTCACGTTGAGAACCACATTAAAGAAGATGGTTTTGGCCCTTTGGTGATAACACAATTTCATGGTCATGGGGAATAGGATTTTTATGGAAATTGTAATAAATAGAAAAGTCATGTGGCTTTTGAGTAGTGAGTAGAAGAGGTGGTGAGGGGTGGTATTTATAGTGGAGGAGATGGGTGTTTTTTTATTGTTTAATTATTTTTTTATTATATTTCCTCAATAATAAGAATTGTTTATATTTCCATGACTATTAATTGTAAATGGAAAAGTATTGGTCATGATTATGGGATAACATCCCCCACACAAAATTTATGACTCAATCATTCTTATATTTGTAAAATACCGAAAAAATTTGTATTTCACTATTGAAAAAAAATCATTAATTTCTAAAAAATCCTAAAAATTTATCCCAAACAATTTTTACATCTATAATTAAAAAATGAACCCCACTTATGAAAATAATTTCCAAAATTTGAAAATTTTTATTTTTATTTAAAATTATCATTTATTTGATAAATGCCAATTTGAAAATTATAACTAATTTTCTAACACCTTGAAATTTTAATTAATCTCTCACAAAAATATCTCCTAATAACAAGATAACCAAATATTAATTCATGAATCTACTTTTTTAGGATAAATTTTATTTTAAATCATTATATTAATTATAATATTAAAAATGAATATTTATCTATCACAAAAATACCTACACAAAGTTTATCATATTTTAAAAAAGTTCTTACATATTCGATGATATAAATATATCATATTTTCAAATATATGATACATAATGTTTCTTATATATTTATAGATAATGTTGATTTTATATTTTTATAGATTTTTTAATTTATGTAAATACCACTTATTTCATTATACATTTATAATGAATTTAACTATTTAATCCATGAATGACAAAAATATAAGTACCTAGGTTGTTACATATTTGTTGTCCATTAAGGAAAATCATTCTCCCTTACATTAGGTATTGATTCATGGCGTATCGCACCATTGATATTATATAAGAAATTGGGATGAGGTGTGACACTCCTTATTTATATTGATGAAATTATGTATCACTCACCATCCAGAGTGTCTTGAATTATGTATTACACTCTATTGGGATGTAAGGGACGTATAGTATTGATTAGGCTTAGAGGATAGTTTAGAGTATTAATGGATTACAGAGTTCTGCCTGATCTAGCCAGAAACTATAATTCAAGGTATTACATTCTCCTATACATGGTTCATATAGGTGGATGTGAAATATAAAACTATATTATCTACACATATATATATTTAATATATATTAATGGAAACTATTCAAACACTTATTCATGTTATCAATCGATGCAGGTATTGATGGCCAGGTGTTCTATTGTTTCCTAAGATGAATAGTGTTTATTTATTTATACATCGTGGTTTATTTATTCATATTGCCTGCCAAATTATTTGTATTGTCTTCATGGGATGGAATAGGTGTAGGCACCATTGATGGTAACCTTATAGGATTTATATCTCACTCTCTTCCCATGTCAATATTACATTGGGGTACCATAATAGATCTCAAGATCACAAGATAGTAGACTATTTATTGTTGATGTACTCTTGTAACTGGGTGTTGGTGCATAAGAATGGCCTGGAGCTTAGGATAATAATAGAGATTTCACTTGGGTATTTCCTTTTTTTCTTTACACATGTACAGTATAATATCATTTCAATATTTTATATCTATTGTAAGAATTTATGTTTTATCATCTGTACATTCATTTATTTATTTTATATTAACATTGACCATAATTTTGTATTTAGTTATATTTTTCTTCCATATTGATTTTGTTCATTTATTACCACTTCCATTATGGTTTATTATTTTCTTATTTGACATAAAAATGTTCTACTCAAATAATTAGGGTAGATTTTCCTAAATATCACTCCATTAAAATCTTGCTACTAGTCAGAAGCCATTGGTGTACAGAGCAGTGCATGTGAGTCCATGTGACCCACCTTTCTGAATACAATATTAAAGGTCATTTAATTCGAGACATTATAAACCCATTATTCCACATTATGCTATTCATAAATCATTATTTAATGTTTATTGGAACATAACATGGGTTTCTATCTGGCCTTGTCTCAATATATCAAACCATTCGATGTGTCTTTGAGGATTATCACAATTATATGAAAATAAATTCCTTATTTCACACTAAATATGCATCTTCGCAAAATTTCAATAAAACGATACTAAAAGCGCAAGATAAATAACAATAATATTGGAATTAGAAATTAGAAAACCCAATGTTAGATCTTTGATGAATAGTTTCAACAACTTAACCATTATTTCAATAACGACCAGTTGAATTCACAAATATGGTCTAATTGACAACAAATAAAATCATGGTTATGGTATTACACCAATTCATTATAATAATGAGTAATAGAAGAAGGAAAAAGTGAAATTAATACTTGGAATAAAGCAATGATTTGATATGATTATATTTAATGAAATCACTTCTTATCCACATGGAATCACCCTATTGTAAAGAGAAGTTTGGTTTCACTAAAGGAATGAAAAATCATGTTCATAAGTCCACATCAATCCACTTATCACAATAAGTACACATTCAGTAACACCTTTACCAGTCATTTATTTATTTATAAATTATTACATAAAAATAATCCTAGATTTTTTTTAAAATATATCCAAATCATTTATTGATCATCATGTAATTTTATCTCTTGGTGTATATAATTTAATTTCATGAACTAGTTCATGGCCTTAAAATATTTACAGCATCTATCTGGAGACATTTAAAAATCATGTAACCCATTTACGAGACACGCTAATGATCTCCATACTATTTACATACCAGTTTCAACATAATTATCCAATCCAAGTAAAAATGATTCTAAGCCATCTAAAACCTTCACAAAATATTTTACTATAAGAAAACTCAACGGGGGTCATACACAAAAATGGATGGGATTATACATTAGTTATCTTAACAAATATATTTTCTTTTCATTATTCCTATTCTTAATTCAAGTATATCACAATACAATGAATATAATAACACCATTATATCCCATAAAATTTTATATTATTATATTTATGGAATAATATTTATCTATTTTCAAATCCATAAAATGAGAAAATAAATAGTCTGGTGGGTGTATGATTGATTGGATCCTCACAAACCGATTAAAGTTGTTTTTCAGAAAAACCTTCTATAGTTTCATAATATGATATATATAATGTGTATATAAATTATATATGATATCGAATTTAATTTAGAATTATTATAACACATATACATTCATTCTTTCCTTTATGTTTGGAATACTATAATGTTGTTCATTTTTATGGCAGACAACCACCTCGCAATGAAATGTGAATCCCATTCACCTACTCCTTATAAAAAAATTTATGAGGATAAAACTAATGGGTATTTTTTATATCTGTATTGGTTGATATTGATTCTGGAAATTTATTATATCACCCAAATACTTATAATTTAACATGTTCTAGGAGTGATATACCCACCCATGCGTATGTGCCTAGAACCATCTATCGAAAGTGATGGGATTCAATCTGGATGACCAAAATTAATTAACAAAAATAGAAAATTATATACATTGTAAATATTATAATAATACCATTATTATAATTTCAAATATGAATTATATATATCATATGTACATGATCTCGAAAATTGATTATAGATTACTCATTAGAAAACAATGTAATTAACACCCAATTCAATAAAAATAATCTAATATTATTTTAAAAAACATGGAAAATGTTTTAATGAGATCATATATGAAATTATAAAAATGATTTAGGTTATATAATTTATTAATAACTATATTAAACCATTATACATGATGATATAAAAAATTTAAGCTCATGGAAACTAATAAATAACAAACATTATCTCATCTTACCTTAATTGAGGCATATTATAATGTTATGCATCTGATTTAAATTATATATTGTATATAACACCGCTTACACATGAAATATCATGAATAATTAATACATTATGATATTTTATGTTTCAATTTTAATTATTTAATCTATGTGAATTTGACATGAAAATTACAAAAGTGATAAAATTCATTGCATAGTCTCACATTCATTTGTGATTGTAATCTTCCGATTATAAAAATCACTTTATGGTAATAATTATTCAATAGATATTACATTTTTTAAAAAATATACACAGTATTTTTTTATGGATATGATTATTTATTAAACATTATACAATTCATACACACTATTTTTACATTGGATGTTAATTAATTATTCAAGAAATTATTAATAATTTTGTGTTCCTTAATCAATTAGGATATTTGATGACATATTATATAGATACATACTTTAAATTGATAATTTTATTTGTCATGAATAATTTTTATATTCAATTAAGGGTGGTTCTTGAAGTATATATCCCCTCAATTAATTTGTAGGTTTCATTAGACAAATCATTTGGATAAATTAAACAAGTTTCTAAATGTAGTTCTAAATAGTCTTGTGAAAAACCTTTATAGTAGTGGTATCATATTCCTAAGAACATGAATCCAATTGTTTTTTATTTAATTCATTAAATTTTTTTATTATCCAGCATATTTTCTCAACATGAATTCCATTTTCAGTTTATTAATTAATTTTCATGTGTTTCTTCTTATTTACGATACCATATTTATTATTATTTTCCATATCATGATATGAAATTTATTTGAATAGAATATGTGTTAGTTATTTACAATGAAATGTTGATTATTATTATTATTCCGTATTAGTTTTTTATGTAAAAACCCTATTGAGAAACTGATATAACCCATTTTTATGTTTTATTTTTTATATGATAGTAATATTGGTTTTGTGATTAGATTGTAGGTAAATCCTAAGAGGAACAATATTTATCCAAAATAAATTATTTTTTCTCTTTTATGCTTGAAAATAGATGGTGAATTTCATTTATGTATCTAGTTTTCCATAAATGCTAAACTTTTTATTCTTTCATAATGTAATTCCTGGAATATTATTTCATTGTAACAATGTAGACACCAACTTTATGATACTAGGTTACAAGTCATTACACACTAGGTATTTGTATGTAATTCTTCTATATATCAATTATATAGATTATGGGATATTGGTATTGGCTCACACATTATGGATAATTATTTCCTACAATAGAAGAAATGTAATTATTTTATAAATAATTTTTAATCTATTCCAAATCATAGAGTAGGGAATATTTCCCCTATCCATTTCATGGATTCAGAAAATGATTTAAAATGAATATATGAATATATCAAGGGTTCTCCATCATTTTATTTAGTATTGGGTTATGTAAATAATTGATGTCACATGGTCGAAAACTATAGAATTTATCATTGTCAAGGGATGAGGTAGGTGTTATGATGGTGGGATGAGGACAATGGTATTGTATTCCAATATATGGTCATAGAGGTCAATAGATTTAAAATACATCACCAAAACATAGTGGTACATGTAAAAACATTTATGGGACTCTATAATGGAAAAGGAGTTTAAAATTAAATTCATTCTTTTATGACCTCTTCCATGTCACTTAAAGTCACTAGAGTTGACCATATGATGAAAGGTACCATGAAATTGATTTTATGGAATATCATCTTGATGAACATTTTAGTTTATCATATATAATAATAACCTCATTATATAGGGTATGGTTTTTCATACACATAGTAAGTGAAAATATTATCATCCATATTTTCTACCATTATGGATTCACATTCTTTTCGAATAAAAATTGTTATATCATCCTTTTATCTTTACCAATGATATATTATTTTCATAAAATAAGGAATAATGGTTCAAAATATTCTCTTAAAACAATGAATCTTTTGATAATCAAAATATAAATCCGTGATTAATAACTAGAAACTTCCTTATAATAAATGAAATGTAATATGTACCTTAATATTTATAGTATCTATTTTTCATCATTTGAGGTTGTCCTAAATTCATCATCAAGAGAAAATTCATCATGATCAAATCAACCATATAAATTGAGGAATTATTCCTTAATTCCATGATTACCACATTTCCTTTATATACCTATCAAGTAGGTGTAATATTTATTATATGAATTTGGGGGGAATGAGATCATATTATTCTCATAACATTATGAAAATATGAATTCAAAATTCATGTGACATAGGGAGGTCAATAATTTTAATGATCATAAGGTAGGTTGGTGTAAAATAAATATCAATGGTCATCATCAATGTTTATTTTTCATTAGTACCATGTTTCAATAAATATCATCCTCAAGGGAGAGGTAGCATGATATATTATTAATATTTTCACATAGATAGGAACCATACATGACCAATAGGGAAAATAACATATGTTATTTTAGATATAAATATTTCTATTCATGTGACAAGTCTAGCCAATGTTTATTAATGTCATTTTGTAAGGAAGTTTTTTATTATATGGATCAGAAATTGGGTATAAATAATTTCTTATTTACTATGATACCAATTTAATTAGAGACATGGATTACATGTATATGGATTGTAATCTCATTCATAGGGTTAATTAATAATAAATATAGGGTTTATGCACTTGTATCAAAATTTGGAAGAGCGTTATATTTTTCATAATTAGAGTCTAATATCAAACTAGTCTAGAATGATGTACATCTTTTGACCTTACACACATTTTTTTTCTTTGATAGTGAGTTTCACCATAATGCTAGAAGAAGGTTAAAGTCCAATAAATGAAGTTGTAAAAATATTGGGTTGTTACGAAAATTATTCATAGAGGATTATAACCTAATAATATAGTTAGGTGAATTCATGAATAGTTTGGTATTTACATTATTTGAGAAACATGGTTAGATAAATGTATATGGTAGGGGGAAAATGTGAATCGATGAATGGGAGTGAGGTCCATTAAAAAATTATGAGGCTTGGGTGAACTGTTATATGGACCATGGTGAATTGGATCCCACGTAGGGATCCAAGATGATTCCTCCCACATGTCTTTTGGTAATAGGAACTAACATAATAATATAGAACATATGTTAGTTGGATCCTAGGTATAGATGTTTGTTGGAGTGTCACCCTTAGTTTTCAGCCTCTACAAAGTGAAACCCTTATAAAAATATGATGGGGATATGTAACCAAAATATGAATGTTAGATTAAATACCATTAGAAAATTATTTAAATTATTTATTTTTTAGATATATTTTAAATACTCATCCTTTAGCTTTAAATGAACTATTACATAATATTAATATATAGTTATATATGTGTGATTTCTATAACCTTTTAATTATTTCAGAGTTTATGAAGTGAGGTAACCAAAAAATGTTATATATGTATAAATTATTTCACTATTAATTTTTTTAATTTATACCTAGTAATTAAGAGGAAAATATATAAAGAGTTTTTTTCTCACAAAATCATTTTCTAGTTAATGTTTTTTATTATATTTATCTACTAAAACTAAATTTATCTATATATAATTTTTTAAAATAAAAATATCTATATGATTATAAATTTTTAAAATGAGAAAATTTATTTTATCCTATAGTGAATTTTTTGATTTTTCTTAATATATTAATTTTTTAGGAAATATTTATAATACCTTTACCATGTATGAAATATTTTTTATGGGATGATTACTTTATTATCATATAATTAAATATTATAAAACCTTTTTATATACCTTGTATATGTTTATAAAGTATTATAGTTCATTCAAAAACATTAATTTTAATAGTGGAACTCATTCTAGAATTGTTTAAATGTATGACATATTTTATTAAAATTTAATATTATTTTAAAATCATATCCATTAGTGGTATGGTTGGAAGTTTACATTCAGTTTTAAAATTATATAAAATTCTAAAAAAATATTTTATTAGTTAACCATGAAAAAATATTTGGAATCAAATTTATATATGATTTTATTGAAAAAATTAATTTTCCCCATAAATGAGATATTTTTTAAAACAATAATTTTCTAATGCACTTTTTAGATTTATAGTTATTTAATTTCTTACAGATTTATAAAATTAATCATGAAGAAATGATACAATACTTTTAATCAAGTGGTTGAAATTTTTAAATTTGATCTCTTTTATTTTATTCATTATAAATTCTATTTATAATTTTTTCCCATCTGTGATTGGGAAAGACATGAAAACTAGTGACAAAACTATAGTGAATGGACACAATATCACTCATACACATTAAATTATGTTTTTTTTGTGGGTATTTCATCCATCCACAAATTAATTTTTAAAATACGGAAACACGATGTAATTTAACATTTATTTTGATTGTTATATTAATTTATGTTATGATTAAATAAAAAATCAAAAAAAAATTCTTGATAAGTTTATATTTTTTTCATACATATAACAATAATTAATGATAGGATGTAAATGGTTCACTTTAATAAAAATAAAATAATATTGTTTTACGGAATTATATTTAATTTTTAGAAAATGTATAATTGATTATATGATTTTGCAACAACAATTTATTTCTTATAAACTTATAGAAAAAATCATGAAAATTTGTACTAAAAAATTATACATTTTTATTTTTAGAGTATTATGGGGTTTACATGAATTTATCAGGTAATTATAATTTATTAGTGATACTGGAAGAGTTTTCATTTGTATTTAATTTTATATTATTTTATTTAATTCCAATATAAATTTAAAATCCAAAATACTACATTATTTATATATAATGACAAATAATGATTTATTAAATGAATTTTAAAAAATGTTTATATAGGATAAGTGCAATGATAAATGGTCAAAAATAAAATTCCTAGTCCATTTTTTTAATAATATTGACAAATGAAAAAAAAAATTAAAATTCATAATTAGTGAAAATTTGGTTACCATCGTTATATATATAAAGGGATAACGATGCGTATAACTAAATTATAAAGACTAAACTACAAAATAAAATTCTTTAATTTTTTTTGTTAAAATTATTTTGACCATATTAAATCATATATTTTAATTTATGGGGATTTTGTGACACTTTGCTTAAATATGATATTTATTATATGCTAATGTTCTTAAAAATTAGTATTTTTTTTCTCATAACACTTAAAAAGGGTAAATACTATCCAATAGTTCCCACACAATTTGAGAAACCTATATCAACATGTATCATAAAAGATAACATTACCTCCATCCTCCTCATGACCATTATCCTATCATCTCACCAAAATACAACCCTATAAGCCTTTAAGTGTACAATAAAGGGGGATCCCAAAATAAATTGTATGACTCTAAAATGAATTACTATATTATATATCTTCTTCTACCAAACAAAATCCATAAACAAGATGATATAATAACATCAATAACATAAATATTCTGAAAAATAATTATACTAATGGTATGACATAAATTTTTTTACATCTATATCCTGTGAGAAATAAAATCATTACTCATGCAAGTTTGTGGCCTACCACCTCCATGACATGATTTATTTCATTTTCCATCACCACCATTCACTAATTATATGAATAAATCATTTAATATTATGAAATGATAATAATTACATAAATATTATTTTTCAATTATAATATATCATCAAATTTATTAGTGTTCCATATGTTTTAATGTAGAAGTGTCATTCACATGTATATATGTAATACAATCTCTATATAATAATGCATTTTATATTTGAAAACATCCATGCATGGAAGTTGATAAGGTTGGAATTAATTAATTTCATTTAAAATAATTACATACATATATTTTTTGGGATTATAATGTATTTTATAAAAATATTTTCTTTTAACCATTTGAAAATTAAATCTACATTCATGAATAAGTATATGATACCTTCTCCGTAAATGATTTATTTCATTATTCTCTTATTTAATTCCATATAAAGTTAGAAAAATTTACTATATTGAATTAATGTGATAATTATTTCATTAATGTTATTATGGGTATGATTAATCCATATCAATTTTAAAATAGTCAACCTACCAATGTTCTCTTAGTATTAAGAACCAGATTTTCATAAAATAATTGATGTTCATTTTTACTTTATATTCCAAATAATATTTCTTTGTGATGAAATATGTGAAATGATTAATGATAAGTAAATAAATATGAAAATGGTTGCGAAAAAATTAATTAAATGTTTTTATTTTATTTTCAACTTTGTTAATTGGAATATTTTATATTTCATGGACTCATGGTAATGGGTATCTTAACTTGTTTTCTCATTGCCTTATATCACTTATTTATTTACAATGTTATCACACTATATTTTTTGTAATGTCATGTCATTGGTATATTCTATATTTATATATATTAGTAGATTTATATATCTTAAAATAATCAGTTAATTGATTTTTTTCCACTTAAATTGTTATGATTTTGATAAAGTTTTAATCTTTTCGAATTCCAATCATTGGAAAATGATAAATTTTATGAACCGATTTTTTGTTATATAGATCATATGAAACCTCATGATATCTTAAATCAAAAATTTCCCTTTTTAAATAATATTTAATATTCACTTTCGTGGTATCTAATTCATGATATAATGATTTAAATGTTATAAATTTTATAAGGGTTTTTTCTATATTTCAATTTAATGATTGATATCTAATGGCATGCATGATGATTTTTGTTATATGGTGTGATTAGTGTCCAATAAATTTTTATTGGTATTTTTTTCATCTATTTCGTGATAAAAAAAATATTAAATTAATGGTTTATCTTTTAATGGATTTTGATTCTGGGGTAAAAAAATGCATATGAGTTATTTTATAACAATTTTTTCACCCATTATGTTATGTTATATATGATTGAAAATCAAATTATTATTATTAAAACACTATTAAGGAAAACTTGACAAACTGGGATAATATCCAAAGAATGAGATAATAGAACCATTAAAGGATAGTTTAATTCTACCAGATTTAGTCTCATTAAATAATTTCCAAAATATGTTACTTACATGGTTGTGAGGTTCATCTGTTAAGAGATCTTCAGACCAAAAATTCCATCTTGTCCCAGGACTATATGTAATCCTCAAGACTGATCTACCCATTATTGAATCCCTCATTAATAATCAGATCCTACTTTTCGATCCATGAATACTACTACTCAATGGGAGTCATCCTCAGTGGCATCCCCATCATCTTTGCAGAGTTTTTTTGAATAGGATTGAGAGACATTAACTATTTAACAACTTATACTTCTGAACTAATAATAAATTATAGTGACTGGTTAAGAAAATCACTTTGTTTCCACTTCTGACAAGAGGCCTTGGGTGTATCTTTGTCTATCTTTATATCTTTTAGCTTCTTTACCAGAGGTGTCTCTATTGGGAGTGGAAAATATTTTTAGTCATTTATCTCCTATCGAATGCCTCCATGGCTTCTAATCCTCCATATCCTAGTAGGCATATCATCCTAAGTCACATACAATTTTTCACCTTTAGAAAAGGATTAACTTGATATGTTTTCTAGAATATTTTTCTAATCCATGGGGGGTTGAATTATTTCCCCCCTAGACTTATGAACTGGATCCTCATTAGGTAGTTGTTCATAAAGATTTCCTAGATCTAAGGGTTCTACCACCTTTTTAGGATATTTCATGAGACCTATTTGTTTTCCCCTCACAAGGCATACCACCTTAGAATATGACTAACCTATGGGAATTACATGACTCCATAAACCATTGTTCGGGACTCCATTTTTCACCCATTGTCACCCTAAGGGCCCTCAAAGAGAGGGCTGCAAATTCACCCCCTACAACCACGAGAGTAATATTAGATCCCACCATGATATCACTGACAACCACAAAAACTCCCTGATCGATAACCTTCATGTCTCGTGTCAGCTGGTAAAAAATCTCATTCCACTTTGTCTCATGATGTAAAACTAGTGAATGTTTCACTACATCACTAGAGCACACTGAACATGTATCCTGTCCAATATAAATACCTCCATGGCCAAAGTCAAATGCCACCCAAGGCTCTATGACCATATCTCATGATTATTGAGGTAGACCTTCTAAAAGTTACTATCCATGAGTATTCCCGAGATCCATTGTAGAGACATCATGAAATAATCCTCTTTCTTTAGCTCCTGCGACATCTAGCTCAGAGACCCATGATGACATACCAAATCCAGATAACCTAACCAATTGTAGGAAATTCCGAAATCTATCCACAATTCAAACTTAATAGAATCTATCTACCATAATTCAAGACTATTAGTTAAGAAACCCCCGTCCATAGGGGGCTTGGAAATTTCATCCTCCTATTAAACACAAGGTAAGAGAGGATGTAACAGAACTTTTTCTTACTATTTGAGAAAAGGTATCAACGAACCAAGTTGATAAGAATGCGCAAAATATATGGGTTTGGAATAAAAGTTGGAGAGTAGATAAGCTTACCTATATTTCCATAGTCAGATTATCTATCTACATATGTAATTAGAATTTTCACTAAAGAAGATCGAAAAAAGAAGAAATGATTCATCGAGGAGCTCTAGACCAAGCAATTATGAGATCTTCCATTGACCAAAATCGAATTAAAATATGATTTTCATCAAGAAGTATAATAATCCCATGATTTAGTAATCCAATGGAATCAATAAAAAATCATTCCAATACATCAATCAAAGTGTATTGGTGAAATATTATAGCTTCCATATTTAGGATGCATAGATATAAGGAATTGTTGAAGTCTGATAGTGATAATGAGAGTTTTAGCGAACAATGGTATAGATCTAAAACTTTTTGACAAATCGGGATCACTGGAAATGGAGTAAGGAACACAGAATTAGAGAATATAAGGAAGGTTCTAAGGTGATCCCTTTAGGAAGAATGAGGATGAGAGACTACAACCTATTATAGGGAGGGGTCCATGATCTCCCTCATCTGTGAGCCTTGGGCATCATCATCACCACAATATCCCCCATAAACAATGAAAAAAAAATTCTTTTGTGAATTTCCCATAATAAATATTCTTTACATTGGATGTTATTTTATATATGAAAAACCTAAATTACATTTAATGGGTTATTTATTAAATATTATTTCCATTTATGATAAATATAATAAAAATAATTTTTTCTTAAAATATCTATGTTTTTCTTTTTTAAAATGATTTTAATTTAAATTTTTGAGGAAATGGGATTTATTTTTAATAATTATTTCAAAATTATTAATAAATTTTAAACAAGATAATTATCATCCACATTCATCATAATTACTCATGAATTTTAATTTCTCAATAGAAATGATATCATTAAGATATTTAAAATGGTAACTAATGTTTACTTAAAAGGTTTTAAAAGGATATAATTAATGTTGTATGCATGGGTTAGTATTGACACCAATTTAAAATTTACAAATAATATTATATATTACATTTATTGTATGAATTACTACACAAAAATATTCCATGTTTTCATTATTAATCTATGATTTCAAGTTTTCACAGGATTTAGAATAAAATTAATTTTCCAATTTTATTTGAAGCCTTATATTTTAATGGTTAACATAAAGAAATGGTATTATTTTATTACCATTAAAAGTATATTTCTGAATGATTTTATAACATATTTATTTATCTAATAAAATTAATTTTAAATAATTTGTATGGTTTACTGAAAATTTTTTATAATGATGCAAAAAAAATTCTAAGGATCACATAATATGTATTTATAAAGAGAATATTCTTAGAAATTATTTAATTTCATTTGTTTAATCATGTTATAGAGGGAATTATTTTTGACTCAATACTTTTTATAATTAAATTCAGTAATTTTGTATGAAATTCATTTTATCTATCCTTTCTATTGTTGATGGTCATAAGATATCCCCCTATTGGTCTTGGTGAGATGTTATCCCGATATATTTATGGATAACAAGTGGTCCTAACATTGATATATAGTTCATTGAGTATTTTGAGTGATTTAATTTGATGTATGCCACTTTCAATACCACTACTGGAAAATAAGGTTATACCAACAGTTAAAAACCGTTGGTATAGGCTGGAAAACAGTTGGTATACCATATACCAACGGTTTTCCAAACTGTTGGCTAGTAAGCCATGAGGAAAGCCTTATACCAACGGTTTGATCCAAACCATTGGTATATGGTTTATATAAATTTAATCCACTATATACCAACGGTTTATAACCGTTGGTAATGAATTTGAGGAAGTCTTATACCAACGGTTTAGAACCTTTGGTAATGTGATTTTCAGGAAAACATATACCAACGGTTTAGAACCATTGGTATTGGTTTTTCAGCAACACCTATACCAACGGTTATAAACCGTTGGTATTGGATTTCCAAAAATCCAGACACCTACACCAACGGTTTAAAACCATTGGTATTGGATTTCCAGAAATACAGACACCTATACAAACGGTTTAAAACTGTTGGTATAGTGTTTTTCCAAAATCCGAGGACCATTATACCGACGGTTTATAATCATTGGTATAGAGTTTTTCCAGAACTGCACATAGCATCCCCCTCCCTCCAGTAGCCCTTCCATTGTACCCCTGCATACAGACTTGAAACAGACTTAAAAATGGATTTTTAAGCTCATGTAAATGAAAAATACATTTTCATGAAAACCCATTACAAAACCATCTCATGTTATGAAATTACATGAATGCAAACTAATTTTAAAACCAAAATGAACATGTTGTATTGTCAATACAAACTAATTTTAAAACCCAACTCACTAAACTAAATGACAATGTAGAAACACACAACATCCAATATCTTATCACCTCAATAATACTCCTTAGTATGAAATATTATATAAAATAATTTTAATGTAATATTAACAAGTAATGATATATTGAATGTGAACAACTAATTGGAACAAGAAATAATAGTTGGAACAAATAATTTACACATTATTAAAGATATTAACCTTCAGTTGAGGTGTAATGAGAAAATATATAATCAAATGCATTATGAAGCTGAATAAAACCTGAATGTGCGAATATTATAATGCGAGACTGAATAAAACATGATAAAAAATCATTAGTTAGAGATTCCAAGCCAAATAATGACCAAAAAGAGATAAATAAACAAATTTGGATTGCTTCAGATCTATCATTGATCTGTTACATGGGTCCGATGAAACGTAAGTCTTTATTAAGATCGTAATGTAATGTTACACCACTAGATTGAAGAAACCAATGATTTTGGTGCTTGGTTGAGATAAAAACAAGATCTATGGTGTGATAATCAAACTGTAAGAACCCAATTCCCCATTTCCATGCATGGATTTTGTATTCGGGTTGGTTTGAGGAAAATGTAACATTGATGTCCATTCCAGACCACGTATAGGTCGTGTCTCATCCATGTACCAAGTCATGTTGTGTCGTGGTCATGCCTCTTAAGGTGAGGCCCAGTAAAAGCTTATACACAGTGTGTATTGTTAAAGGAAATGGCATGTATTTTATTTTTTATTTAATATAAGGGAGAGGGGTCATGTATCATTTACAGAATTAACATCTTTTGACCTTGGTTCATCCAAGTTCAGCCAAGAGCGATAATTATTCTCTGAGCCACTGATTCTCCTATCAATGTCCAATCAGAACTCTGGAAGGTGCATTGGGATCCCACCAATGAGTTCTCCCTTCACCTTAATCCTATCCTCATGATTCCTCTCCTCATTTTATAGATATATATTTGATAATTTATGAATCTTTTGTGTATTTTCAATGATCTAGGATGAATCAAGATCCGATATTCAACAATATTGTTCTCACGACTACGAGGTAGGTGAGTTGTGCCTATATGTTGTTTTATCAAGAATTATATGTGCCTAAAACTCATATACCCATGTTTTTGGTATACATGACTTGGAATTACACCGTGATTATAATATGATATTGGTTGATTAGGTTATTAAGGTTATTTCTTTGAGATAGGTAACCACAGGGTTGTGTTTCCCATGATTAATTTGTTAGAGCTATTAGCCCATGACCCCTTAGATTCATACTGTTTTCCATGACTTTTTTTGTTTAGGTTGGATTATTGACTATTAAAAATCGATGTCATAGTAAAATTACATGAGGTGATATGATTATTATCATGCCATGTAATAGTTAGATTAGATGAGGTGTGTTGATAATAGTCTACGATGTAATAATTTAAATTAAATGAGGTACTTATTTTTACTTGTTAATAGATTAATTACATATGATACATGTGGGTGATATTGTGATATGTCTGAGGGAGATACTGTGATGCCTGAGGGAGGGGATGTGTTTTTTTCCTGAGGACAAGACAGTGACATGCGTTTAGGAAAGATATTGATGTCTCCAAGGAAAGTTTTAGCTATTCTTTACTTCAATATTTAATGGTTGTTGATTTCTTTATACTATGTTTACCTTTTTAATTTGTTTTTATACATGTATATTCACTAAAATTTGGGCACAAATCTTGTGGTGGATGCCTACTGGTATTATGTCTCACAACCTGTTTGGTTCATGCTTTGGGACCATGCAGATTACACTGAAAAATCCATTTTCATTTTCATGTAAATGAAAAATCCATTTTCATTTGTGACTCGTGCACGTCACAAATGACCCATGGATCGTTTTCCTAAAGTTTCAACAGAATCCGAATGCGTTTGGTCGGTTTTCCGTATGGAGGTAGTTGTTTTCACTTAAAATCATGTCCATTTCAAATAAAAGTGAGACCGTTTGAGTGGTACCGGCCACACTGTGCCTCAGATTGAGGAGGGGTTGACTTGTACACGATACAAATGACCCATGGAGACTTGTCCTAAAATATCAACAGAATCCTAATGCGTTTGGTCCGTTTCCTGTATTTCAGATGTTGTTTTTACTTAAACTATTGTCCATTTCAAAGAAAAGTGAGACACTTTGAGTGGTGTTGGCCACACCGCGCCTCGGATTGAGGCAGAGTTGACTCTTACACGTCACAAATGACCCATGGATCGTTTTCATAAAGTATCAACACAATCCGAATGTGTTTGGTCAGTTTTCCGTATGTCTTTTATTTTAATTAAAAGTGCATTCATTTTGATCAAAATAAAGACACTTTTAGTGTAACTGGCCACACCGGCCCTCTAAATGAGGCTGGGTTGACTTGTACACGTCACGAATGACCCATGGATCATTTTCCTAATGTTTAAACAGAATCCGAATGTGTTTGGTCGGTTTTCCGTATGCCGGTAGTTGTTTTCACTTAAAATCATGTCCATTTCAAATAAAAGTGAGACATTTTGAGTGGTACAAACCACATTGTGCCTCAGATTGAGGCGGGGTTGACTCGTACATGATAAAAATGACCCATGGATACTTGTCCTAAAGTATCAACAGAATTCGAATGTGTTTGGTCCGTTTCCCATATGTCATTTATTGTTTTTACTTAAACTATTGTCCATTTCAATGAAAAGTGAGACACTTTGAGTGGTGTCGGCCACACCGGCCCTTGGATTGAGGCAGGGTTGACACATGGATCGTTTTTCTAGAGTTTCAACAGAATCTGAATGCGTTTGTTTGGTTTTCTGTATGTCGTTTATTTTAATTAAAAGCGCATCCATTTTAGACAAAAGAAAGAAATTTTTAGTGGTACCGGCCACACTGTCCCGTGGATTGAGGTGGGGTTGACTCTTAAATGTCACAAATTACCCATGGATCGTTTTCCTAAAGTTTCAATAGAATACGAATGTGTTTGGTCGGTTTTCCTTATGCTGGTAGTTGTTTTCACTTAAAATCCTGTCCATTTCAAATAAAAGTGAGACAGTTTGAGTGGTACCGGCCACACCATGCCTCAGATTGAGGCGGGGTTGACTCATACACGACACAAACGACCCATGGATACTTTTCCTAAAGTATCAACAGAATCCGAATGCTTTTGGTCTGTTTCCCGTATGTCAGTTGTTGTTTTTTACTTAAACGGTTGTCCATTTCAAAGAAAAGTGAGACACTTTGACTGGTTTCGGCCACACCGGCCCTCAGATTGAGGCAAGGATGACTCATACATGTCACAAATGACCCATGGATCGTTTTCCTAAAGTTTCAAGAGAATCTGAATGCGTTTG
This sequence comes from Viscum album, assembly GCA_963277665.1. Taxonomy (NCBI): domain Eukaryota; kingdom Viridiplantae; phylum Streptophyta; class Magnoliopsida; order Santalales; family Viscaceae; genus Viscum; species Viscum album. Next base: position 1,463,770,234 of record OY728146.1, on the reverse strand, counting down.
GTAAGTTTTCCATATGTCATTTATTTTAATTAAAAGTGCATCCATTTTAGACAAAAGAAAGAAATTTTTAGTGGTACTGGCCATACCGACCCTCGTATTGAGGTGGGGTTGACTCGTACATGTCACAAATGACCCATGGATCGATTTCCTAAAGTTTCAATAGAATCCAAATGTGTTTGGTCGGTTTTTCGTATGCCGGTAATTGTTTTCACTTAAAATCATGTCCATTTCAAATAAAAGTGAGACAGTTTGAGTGGTACCGGCCACACCGTGCCTCATATTGAGGTGGGGTTGACTCGTACACGACAAAAATGACCCATGGATACTTTTCCTAAAGTATCAATAGAATCCTAATGCGTTTGGTCTGTTTCCCGTATGTCATTTGTTGTTTTTACTTAAACTGTTGTCCATTTCAAAGAAAATTGAGACACTTTGAGTGGTGTCGGCCACACCACGCCTTAGATTGAAGAAGGGTTGACTCGTACATGTCACAAATGACCCATGGATCGTTTTCCTAAAGTTTCAACAGAATCCAAATGTGTTTGGTCGTTTTTATGTATGCCGGTAGTTGTTTTCACTTAAAACCGTGTCCATTTCAAATAAAAGTGAGACAATTTGAGTGGTACCGGCCACACCGTACCTCAGATTGAGGCGGGGTTGACTCATACATGACAAAAATGACCCATGGATACTTTTCCTAAAGTATCAATAGAATCTGAATGCGTTTGGTCTGTTTCCCGTATGTTAGTTGTTGTTTTTACTTAAACTGTTGTCCATTTCAAAGAAAAGTGAGACACTTTGAGTGGTGTCAGCCACACCGGCCCTCAGATTGAGGTGGGGTTGACTCGTACACGTCACAAATGACCCATGGATTGTTTTCCTAAAGTTTCAATAGAATCCGAATGTGTGTGGTCAGTTTTCCGTATGTCGTTTATTTTAATTAAAAGCACATCCATTTTAAACAAAAGAAAGACACTTTTAGTGGTACCGGCCACACCGGCCCTCGGATTGAGGCGGGGTTGACTCGTACACGTCACAAATGACAATATAAAATTTTCTCAAAATTAATCAATTTTGTACATATAAATATTATAAGTAATTGGATATTTTTTGTTTGTAAATTATATTCCTAATCAATGAAAATATATAAAATAGAGAATAAAAATGTTAAAAATAAATTTTTTTAACCAAAGAAGTTAACCAATATTTCATTAACATTAAAATCTATTTACCAGAATCAAAAAGACACACACTTATTTATATTTTTTAACCAAGGGAATTCATCACCTAATAAATCATCATCCACCTCAAAAACCCTCATTTTATTATTTTTAAAATGAACCCCCAATATTACCCATGGATCTAAAACACATAATTTTTCATGTCATGTCCTTAGGCCCTAAATCTTACTTATGGATGACCATATTTCCTTAGGCCATAGAACACCCATGACCCAACCCGACCCGACCCAGCCCATGGACACCCCTAATTTTGAGTGATTGTTTTTGAATATTAAGATGTCCATATTAACTTATCAAACCAGATATCATACAGGGAATCACAGTACCAAGGAATACTAAAGGTCTAGGTAGTAGACTAATTATACAATAAGAATCAAGTGCAAAAAAGAGATATCATAACAACATCCCTATGAAGCAGAGGAAGACCCCAGAGTGGAAAACCAGGTTCAAAAATAAAGTGTTATACAGAATTCAAAAATGAAATGGATCAATCTTCCCCTGATCACCATCATCATCACCACTATCATCATCTTCCTCATCCTCTCCACCATCTCTGTGCTCGTTATCATCCTCGTCATCATCCCCTTTCTCATCGTCAGCCTCATCCTCATCCTCAGCCTCATCCTCACCCTCGGCATCCTCGCCCTCGGCCCCATCCTCACCCTCATCCTCCTCCTCATCCTTGCCCTCGTCCTCTTCAGTATCCTCGTCATCGCCAGGAACGTCATGATCTCAATCTCCACCAGAGCTGTCACCTGGTGCATTGGATAATGCACCCATCGACGACATAAATGTCTTACAAGCCGCGCTAGCCTCTGGTGGAAGTGATGAAGATAAATCTTTCATCAGTTTCATAAATTCTTTGTCCCTCGTTTGAGCTTGTACTTACAACTCTGTGACCCTTCTATCAGATTGTCTTTCTTGATCTTTGACCTGTTCCAACTCAGTCATACTAGAATGGATTCCTGGAGAGGACCAATACCTCGTCAGGACTATATTCTTACCAGGTCGGCAGCGTACTCGACCAGAGTGCTCCTCTCCCAAAACCTGGTATAAATGATCGTGTGGCCCAAAATTGTCAGGCTCCTGAGAATCAAGAGCCTCTAAAGCAGCCTGTTAAAAATATTAATAGATTAATAAATTTCAAAATAGATATTAAACTTTGAAATAAAAAAATTAAAACTTACAATCTTTTCTTGGGTTGATTCATTTACCACAGTTCCATCTTTTTTTCTTCTACTCGAGAAAAACAATTTTGCTCGAGGGATACGACCTTCAATATTCAATTTGTGCTTCTGTAATGACATTGAAACAATACAAAGTGAAGGTATAATCATATATTCAATATTCAATAAATCACATAATTTAAGTATAAAATAATAAAAAGGGAAAGTCCTAAAGAAAAATTATAAACAACTATATAGTACCAGCTGTCTCTCATGATATGACATAGTTGTGCGGCCCAAAGTGTGGAGGTATTACTTTGAATCAATGTTTTTTTTGTTTTTCTCAGAAGATTAATAAATAATGTTTAATAATAAATAATATTATATTAATGAAAAATATGAAAACTCTTATTTAAATACCGAAAATGAGATTAATACCTTAAATTTGGAAGTCGCCCAATGGGTAATCATTTGGCGATATTGCTCTATCGGGAAGTCATCCACGATAGGTAAAGTCTATAAATCTGTGCCCACCCTCTCACACCATCCAACATACTGGTCATGCTTATAAGCTCTCCAAAGCTCTCCCAACTCTTTTAAATGCGCTGGTCGTGCACCTTCACCATCAGGGAAGTTAAACCAAAGCTGAAACCCAATAGATTAGTTCATATAAATACAGAAAAATACTACATTAAATCCAATAGATTTTTTACCCATATTTGTGCCCACGTGTTATCTTTGACTTCGTGTGGCAGTTGTCTCCGAGAGAGAGGGATGACTGGAATGATATCGGAGTATTTGGCTAGCGTCGCCAAAAAACCCCGACATTCCTGCCCAGATTTCTCAATCATTTGTCCATCATCATTATATTCAACCATCAACTGTGTCTGGCGGTTCCATACCACACGCAAGCGATTACGCCCCCTCCCCCGCCTCCTATCTATAGATGAATCTGTTATTAAAGAAAAATAATATCAGTACAAGTTATAATAAAATAAATTTTGGTATAAAAATTTGATAGAGTCAGATAAATATACCTGTGGTAGTCGGATCAATGGGGGTCACTGGATGTGCAGAAGCTGAAGGAATATCCTATATAGGTAGAGTGTCCCTCAGTGTACACTCCTCAGCCGCATACTATGTCACATCAGGAGTCGAAGAAGGTGGAATATAATAGCTCCGGGATAATGAACTAGAAGGAACAGATTATGGAATAGACGTCTGGCCAACTGGTAGTGTAAACATCGTTGGTATAAATATCTCGTGTGTCCCTGGAGACACACCAGGATCAAAATGGGGTGAAGAAGATACGTCTATGGCAGTGGATCGTCTAACTCTCGCCCCATGAGCTCTCGTACCACCGGCCTCAGTACCGGGCCCACTAGATGATCATCCATCTCTGACACCACCCCTCCTCCTACCACCAGCCACTCTACTAGGAGCAATATCGGGCTCCTCGTCAGATATCCCTCGTCTAGGGGGTCGATCCTGAAAAAAAGTTTAACACATAAGTAAACACATGATATTATAATTTATTGAAATATTTATATTTTAAATAAAATACTCACAACAGGGATGAGTGGAGGAACACCCATCTGTATCATGCGATGATTATTATCTTCCATCTTTTTCTGTCGCCTCTCTTCAATGGGTGTCATTTCCTCTAATGAAAACAAATATGGAAGTAATTAAATACAGATAACTAATGTGTAACCCAAAAAAAATATAGAATAACCATTCTGATAATAAACATAAAGTAAAAGAAGATTTATGGTGGTTTGAAGGTAAGAACAAGGATACACACTCTGAATGATATAGGTGAAACATGTAGGTGAGAACACGGCTGTAAGATTCTATATATTTCCCACCACAACTTTAGGTTCACAATCAACTCTGACAATTGAGTTATTGGCATCATAATTTTTAATAAACGGATTGCTTCCAATTGCAGTAGGGATAGTGTCAACTTCATCATCACCGTCATCAAAAACATGTCTGGGATTTACTTCAATAATTACACTGAATTTAGGATGATGATGATCTTTGACATAAAAAACTTTTTTCACTATTGATTCCAATACATATGGTTCATCAGTGGCAAGAGTGTGAGTCATGTCAATAACTCGAAATCCACAATCATCAATAAAGGTGCCTTGCCTCGTCATTGAATCAAACCATTGACATTTCATCATCGTGACTCGACCATGTGAGTAATAATCCAAAATTATTATTTTCTCCACGACTCCATAATAAGAAAAATTTTCAGAACGATGTCTAGTATCCGATGAACTGACATAATAGTCTGTTGTGGCAGTTATCATAACACCATTATGTTGTGTTCTCATGTTTCTTGCTCGTTCAGTGATAATAAATTTGTATCCATTGATCAAAAGTGATTTACAAGAACAAACCATGGTATTAGGACCAAAATCCAAAGCTCTTGTTTCCTCAGAAATAGAGTCAGTAGGCAAGCTCGATACCTGAAATATAAACAAATAGTAAACTTAATTAAATAAGATTTTTATTTAGTTATTACAGAAATATGTTTTCCTTCAATTTCAAGCAAGCAGAAAACCCTTTTCTATGCAAAGTCTCTTTCCTTCTCAAAGATAAAGAACGATGCTTTATATATATCAATTCTTTATGTTCTCTGTAGATAAAAATAATAATAGTTTAACAAATATTTAAAATTACAAGAGATAAGATAAGAGATAAATGTACAATTTACTTACTTGATATACTCATCGAACAAATCACAATTGAACAACACTGTGCGATGTGCCATCTCTCGCTCTTCAAGGCTTAATGTCGTCAATGTATATGATCCCGGAATTCCTCCTTTATGAGGAAGTGATGGAAAACTGGGTTCAATTTTCCCATATTGTTCTTCTTCATTTCTCATTGGTTTGTTTACTCTCATAGTAAGATCAGACAAATACATTGCGCAGAAATCCATACATTCTTGAGCCAAGTAACCATTCACAATAGAACCTTCAGGATAATTCATGTCCCGAACATATGATTTCAATGTGAAAATGTTTCTTTCAGTTGGATACATCCAACGGAAAGAAATGGGTCCTCCAAGAAGTATTTCTGTCGGAAGATGGACAGTCAGATGCAACATGCATGTAAAAAATGATGGAAGGAATATTTTCTCTAACTCGCAAAAAATTAATGGTGTCTCTGCCAAAAGTTTTTGCAAGAAGGATTTGGATATCCTCTTAGCATAAAGATCTCTAAACAAATAGCACAACCGAATAACTGAGACTCTAACATTATTAGACAAGAGATGACGGATTGCTATTGGAATCAGCTCATGCAAAAGGACGTGATAATCACGAGTCTTCAAAGATTTCTGCTTCAACTCTTTTCTGTTGACCCGTTTTGATATATTGCTTGAATAGCCATCAGGAACTATAATAGTCTCTAGCACTTCAAGAAATTGATTTTTTTCAGCAGGTTTCATTACATAAGAAGCACATGGAACTTGCCATTTATTTTCCCTGATACAGACAGGATGCAATTCTGTTCTAATCCCCCAATCTACCAAGTCACGCCGAGACCGTAAATCATCTTTTTTCTTCCCCTTTAAATTTAGAAGAATCGAAAGAAACATTTCACATATATTCTTTTCAATGTGCATTACATCTAAGAAATGACGTAACAAGTTGGTTGACCAATAAGAAAACTCAAAGAATATACTTTTCTTCTTACAATTGTAACAAGTATAATTGGAAACATTTTTCCTCTTTCTAGATTTCATTACACCCTTCCCAAATGAATAACTAAAATATTTCAATTCGTTAAGCATATCAGTTCCATAAATACGCTGAGGTGGAGCATCATTCTCTATAGTACTTTCAAATCTTCGACGATTGTTTCTATATGGATGGTTCATTGGAATGAATCGTCGATGTCCCATAAAACTAAAACTACGACGATATTTCAGTCTTCTCGATCGAGTATTATTCATAGAAACAGGACATGGCAATTTTCCTTTAGTGCTCCATCCAGACATCATTTCATAAGCACGAAAATCATTGATCGTCCACATAAGCGCAGCACGCATCTGAAATATGTCTTTCGAACATGCATCGTATGTGGGCACACCCACATCCCAAAGAAGTTTCAACTCTTTTATTAAAGGTTGCATGTATACATCTATATCATTGTCAGGATCAGAAGGGCCAGATATCAATATACTCAAGAAAGTGTAAGGATTTTTCATACACAGCCAAGGGGGAAGGTTATAAATGTGTATGAAAATCGGCCATGTGTTGTGCAAAGTAAGCATCTGCCCAAATGGATTAAAACCGTCACATGAAAGACATAGTCTCACATTACGCACGTCAGCTAAAAATTTAGGATATCGAGCATCAAATCTCTTCCATGAAAATCTATCTTCACGGTGAACCAACTCTTCATTATTCTTTTTTCTCTCAGTGCCATTCCATCACATTTTTTCAGATATTTCATCAGACATGAAAAGGTTCTGTAATCTGGGTATCAATGGAAAGTGCCACATTACTTTTTGTGGTACACGAGATGGTGATCCATCATCTTTTGGCTTCCATCGGGAGGTTCCACATTTGATACAATCATTTCTTTCAGCAGTTTCCTCTCAAAATAAGCTGCAATCATTCGAGCAAGCATGAATTTTTTTTTTTTGAGAATCTAAGTTCATCAACTAACTTCCATGCCATATAGTGGTTTGAGGGAATATCTGCATCATCTGGAAGTAAGTCCTTCAAGAAGGTAAGAATATAATCAATTGTAGTATTTGAAATCCCATACATAGTTTTCCCATGAAACAATCGGATTAAAAATTCCAACTTTATCATTTTACCACATTGCCGATATACTGGAGTCGTCGGAGCATCATTCAATTTTTTTACCCTATCAACATCATCATTTTCATCGGATGCATCATGTGTGCTTGTATCAAAATCATATTGGCAGGACATCCTTTCCTTCTCATGATACCGAATAAATGGAAACCGATCATATATCAAACTCTCCAATTCAGTCTTATCATTTGGATCATCAACATTTTGAGATTCCATTTTATCTCCATTGTGATACCACACATAATAGTTTGTTTGGAAACCATATTTGGTTATATAATAGCTAACTACGTCACGACTCAACCAAGGTCTTCCAACATAATTAAAACATGGGCAGTGTATGTGACCACTATCTGAAGCCTTCTCAAATGCAAAATTTAGAAAGTTGTTCAAATTATTTTGAAAATCGGTTGAAATCCGATCAGTTTCGTACATCCAACTTCTGTCCATTTTGTAAAAAAACTGAAATAATTCATTTCAAATCAATTCAATAATATTGAAGTATAATCAAAAAAATATTTAGGTAAATGACAATTGTTTACATTATATAAAAGCATAACTGACACATTACTCTATATGAGAATCATATTAACAAAAGACAACAAAATACAGTGTATATAAGAAAATAAGATACATAATTTCTAATGCCTATATTCAAGGATTGCCCAGTAAGGGGTGCGGGGTGTCTAGGGGGGGTGGGGCCATCTGGGGGGTCGGAGGTGTCCAGGGGGTCGGGGGGTGTCTAGGGGGGTCAGGGTGTCCAGGTGGGCAGGTTGTCCGCGGGGGTAGTCAGGCTGTCTAATGGGGTAGGGGGAGTCAAGGGGGGTGGGCGGGCTGTCCAAGGAGGTGAGCGGGGTGTCCAGGGGTTGGGTGGGGCTGTCCGGGGGGTACAGGGTGTCCAGGGGGTGGGCTGTCCAATGAGGTGAGCGGGCTGTCCGGGGGGCGGGCTGTACAAGGAGGTGAGCGGGCTGTCCGAGGGGGTACATGGTGTCCAAGGGAGGTGCGGGGTGTCCAGGGGGTGGGAGGCTGTCCAAGGAGGTGAGCGGGGTGTCCAGGGGGTGGGTGGGGCTGTCCATGGAGGTGAGAGGGGTGTCCAGGGGGTGGGCTGTCCAAGGAAGTGAGCGGGATGTCCGGGGGGGCTGTCCAAGGAGGTGAGCGGGCTGTCCGGGAAGGTATAGGGTGTCCCAGGGGGGTGCAGGGTGTCCAGGGGGTGGGCGGGCTATCCAAGGAGGGTGCGAGGTGTCCAGGGGTGGGCGGGCTGTCCAAGGAGGTGAGCGGGGTGTCCAGGGGGTGGGTGGGGCTGTCCGGGGGGTACAGGGTGTCCAGGGGGTAGGATGTCCAAGGAGGTGAGAGGGCTGTCTGGGGGTGGGCGGGCTGTCCAAAGAGGTGAGCGGGCTGTCCGGGGGTGGTACAGGGTGTCCAGGGGGGTTATGGGGTGTCCAGGGGGGTGCGGGGTGTCTAGGGTCTGGTGGGTCCGTCTGGGGGGTTGGAGGTGTCCAGGGGGTCGGGGGTGTCTATGGGGGTCTGGGTGTCCAGGTGGGAGGGCTGTCTGCGGGGGTGGTCAGGCTGTCCAATGGGGTAGGGGGAGTCTAGGGGGGTGGGCGGGGTGTCCAAGGAGGTTAGCGGTGTGTCCAGGGGGTGGGGTCCCATTTAAATATAAATTTAGTGAAATATTAGTAGAAACATTTAAAATTAATTGTGAAATATGATTTAAAGTGTATAAGTTAAAATTAAATATCAAATAAAAACAAATTGAATTTGAATATTTAATGATTAAATTAAGTCTCGACCCAGATTAATTGTTTTAGTGGGAAAAAAAGTGTCACTAGTTGTTTTTATGATTATATTCCATTACATCTCTAGTTTTAGGAGAAGTTTGTGTTTAATGACCTAGTTTAAAGTGTGAATGAAATGTCCTATAATTTTGAGATACGAACTATGATATTTTTCACCAACGTACATTTTTGATGAGATATTGTGAGAGAGACACTTTAAGGGAAGTCATTGAAATGTTGTATGATCCATGGATGACGTGTTAATATTGACCTATAATACTGAAATTATGAAGCAGACACTATTTATATATTAGAAGCTGAGGGAGGTCATGTGAGAATATGATAGAATTATAGACTATTGAACTAGTATACCGACATCATGTGGTAGGATTTTTTTGGGGATTCTTATGAGATGAGTAATGGTCATGATTGAAGTACCGGATTCTCAGTTTTCCTACAACAGTGTGGAAGAGGGGGCATTAAGAACATTCCATGTGATCATGACCCAATAGAGTCTCAACCATGTGGAAGGATAGTCAACATGAAGTGTTTCTGCTGGACCATCCCTCTAGTAGTGACTTGTGATAGACATATTTGAAAAAAGTTTGGGAATTGTTTTAATAGCTCAATATCATAAATGAAGATATATAAGTGATGTTTGATCATGTTGTTGATGTGGTGGTTGTGGTTGTGTCATCCATGCCATAATTACACTGAGAAATCAGTGTGTTCCTATTCCAAACAATGAGGTTTTATTACATGTCCATGGTTCATGAAATATCTATTATGAAAAACCTACCCACTTGGATAAGGGTGACATACGATCTAGAGTAAGAGGTAAGATCAAAGTAGCCTCTACTAGTAAATCCTCTCATTTTGATACTGATGCATCACATGGATTCATATCCTCACATGTGGTGAAAATCCTATGTCTCATTATACTGTCTTAAATGAGTGTAATGATTCTAGAAATCTAAAAACTGAAATATTAGATAAAGAAGAAGAGGAACCTGAAGGAGGTCGAAGATCCAAACTGGTCCGGCAGAAGGAGCTCCGAAATCGCCTAAATCGGCTGATGCTGCTCCCGTTTAGGGTTCTGTATCCGAATGGGGGAGAGGACGCGCGTCTGGAAATTTGGGGGAAACTTGTGCCAACGGTTTTTAAAAACCATTGGTATATGGATCCCCAACCACACCTATACCAATGGTTTAATAAACCGTTGGTACAAACCTCCCCAGCCACATTTTTTCCAACGGTTCTCATTGAACCGTTGGTAAAAATCACCTTAAACACATTATTACCAACGGTTCACTATAAACGTTCGTAAAACCTTCGGTAAACCATCCTTTACCAACGGTTCTATGAAACCATTGGTATGTAAGTGTGGGGAAAACCATACATTCTAGTAGTGTACACAACACAATTTTATATAAAGAAACCCAATGAATAAATAGAGTTAACTATATAAAAGTTACTCTAAATAGAATACTGTAATTATCCTATTTAAGAGATCACATATTGAATTTAGGGTGTTACATGAGACCAACTTGATTTATGTTTGATTTCTATATGTTTTAATTATTTCACAAAAAAAGAGATAGATTTCAAATGGAATATGATTATTGACTAAAATTTCACTGGTCTTATTCTAATGCTCTATTTCACCAATCATGGTTTATGATCCATGTTTTGATGGGTAAGAGAACACTTGTAATGTGATAATATACTTGGATTAAGTTCTATAACCCTTACTCTTATATTATAATCATTAATGATATTTCATTCTCAATTAAAATGTTTACCCGTACTTTTCATTTCACCTCAATATTTTTTTCCATTTCTATTTGATATAATAAATGAGATTTATGAAGTAATTCTTAATAGTTTTTTCGGTGTTGATAAATTAATGATAGGTATTAAAGGCTTATTATTTAATAAGAATATATGGGTATAGATTAAAACAATAAATTGAAGACATCATTATATTTTAAATATCATGTTATCTTAATCATCAAATATCAAACCCTAAATATTACTTGCAATGTATGTCAATAAATTTGATTATTATATGTTTTTCCATAAAAATTTTTATAATTAGGTTGAATTACATTGTTGAAAATTAATAATGTAAGGAATATGTTTTTATCGTCTGATCTAGGGGTATGTTTTTAGGTTATTATTTTTGGTATTTGAGTGGAGGTTTAAATAACTATGAATATTAAGATGTTTTCGACTCTGGATAAATTTGGTGTTATTATAATGATCAATGAATTATATTTTCATTTTTAATCATAATTTGAAAACAATCGATAATATTTTTTGGTTTTATTTGATGGGATATTCATGTGAGTGTTGATATTTTGTGAATAAATATTATTATGTTGATGTATATGTTAGCATTTGATCTAATATGTTTTTGAAAATGGTTTTTGGTAATTTTTTTATTCTATATTTTGGGGTGTATGTTGAGAGGTATAAGATCATTATTTTAGGTTAATATGTTCTGTCAAATCATGGTTATTAATGTTAAAAATGATATATGTATACGTTTTAAAAAATATCACGAGCCTTCTTTTTTATTGTTGAAATTTTAGTGATAAATGTATTATTTCTTCATTTAATGGTTTATTCATTTTGGAAAGTATCACACCCACTATTTAAAATTTCACTATTATTAAATACATTAGGAAGATATATTCATCTTATTAATTATCAAATTATTTAATATATTTTAATTTTAATTCTTTATGAATAGTAATAATTTGAAAATAATATTTATTATTTGGAATGTGTAGTTAAATAATGGTGGAAATATATTGAAACATAAAAAATGATGCAAAAATCATTTATATATTTGAACTAATAAGGTATATTTTCTTTACCACTCTTGTAAAACAATCTATAAATTGTATAAAATTTTATCATTAAAATAAATTACTTTTACAATAAATCTTTTTTTAAATTAATATATTTTTTACCCCTCATTGATTTATATTCATGTTTACACTCACTCTCCAATATTTTTTGTCAGTTTTCAAAAAAAACGTTTCCTTCAATTATTGGTCCCCCAATTACTTATTTGGAGGTAAACATCTACAGATGTAATTTTTTAAAGGGTCAAGAATGAAATAATATATAAATTTCAATTCAATGACATCTATATTTTATATATTCTAAAATTAAGAGAATCACCCTTTAAAGGTAACTTAATATAGTTGGGAATTATTATAATATAAATGATATTATTAAACCCTTGGAATTATTTTGGAGGGTATGAATAGTGGTAACTGAATTATCAATTTCATTTTCAAAATTTTTAATTAATTCAAATTTATTTAATTAACCAAATAAAATATGAACTGAATCATTAAAAATGTAAATATATTCCTTAAATGTCCAATTTTATTACAAATTAGATTCATTGAATTTTAGGAATGGAATTTATATTTATTATTTATCACATATTCAAATTGAATTTTATAGAATATAAATAAAAAATTATCTTTGAAAGAAATTATTAGATTTTTCAAATTTTTTATATTATTATAAACTAATTATTTCACATTAATCTTATATTTTCAAAAAAAATTATTTTTCCTTTAAACAATTTGTATTAATTTTTTTCTACACTAATATAAATTGAATCATGAAATGTTGATTACATATTTGGAATCATGTGGGATAAATTTAGTAAATGTGTTTTCACTCATTTTAAATAGTAACCATGGTAGATAATATTAACCTATGTAAATGTAAAATGAGTTTCGTGTAGTTAAAAATATGGGAGAATCTATAAAAATGTTTCTACCATTAAGAATATCGCATTGGATGAGCGTATTTTGTCTTTCCCTATCTATTTTTATAAAATGGAAAATTGATTATAATTTTCCTTAACTTAGACCTTAATATTATCTCAATTAATGATTAAATAAGAAGGGTTGGAACCTTTATTTTAGTAACTATAATATATTCAAATAGAGATTAAAATAATATGATCAATTATATATTCATTTTTTGAAGTTGAATAAGTTAGTTTTTTGTTATTAATATATTTTAATTTTTTTATGGTATATTTTACTATTATACTAATGCGTTGCGTGTATAATGCTTGTAAAATTTGTTGAAACATAATGGTTAATGATTTTAAAATAAGTAAATTTAATATCATTTAGTTTAATTTTGTTTTCCCATGAATTTAATGGGTAATTAAAATGTATATGTGAGGATTGGGGAATTAATATTTTACATTAACTATTATAATTTTTTCATTATTTTCATGTACAGTGAATACATCATGAAAAAAAATTAATGATATTTTATTAAAATAAATTTATTATTATATGAATAAAAAAGGCAAATATGGTAAATATGTAAGATTAATATTTGAAAAGTTGAAAATTTTCCTTCATGTGAAATTTAGGTTCAACATTATACTGTTAAATTAGATTGATGACCCTAAATGTGTTAAATAATTATGACAATATTCCCATTAAAGAGTGTAAATTAGGGGGATACACCATAAGATAAGTTATAAACTAAAATTCAGAATATTATAAATATTAATTGTAAAAATTATTTTAATCTTATCATGTCCAATCATAAAATATTTTCCAATTTTGGGACACATTTCCTTATTATGATTTTTATGATATTTTATTTTTCATAAAAAATATTGTGTGCCACTCCCCACAAATATAAATAGGAACCTAGTGACGTCAATTAAAAAAATTATTGAACTAATTATATTATTCCAGATAAAAAAACTTCCCATATATCGACTAAAATACTTAGTTTCTCTAGACTTTTGAAAATGGAAATATTTTAGGCTTCTAGAGTAATACAACATAGTTTCTCAAAAAAATTATAAATATTAACTAAGTTCAATAAAACTATTTCTAATTATATCACCTTTGAATATATCATAAAAATGATACTAAAATAAATCATTATATCCAATATAATAAAATTTTATAATGTTAATTTCACAACTATTATTCATCCTCATCTCTATCTTTTGGGAATTGAAAACATCAATCATTCATATTTGAGGACTACCAACTCAATAAATTGATGTGTTGTATTTTTCATAAAAAACATTAGTGGATGATTATAATAATGAATTTAAGGTATAAAATTTATATTCATCACAAAAATATGAGTTTTTGTATATAATATATCATCCATATTTTTACAGTTCAATCTGTTTGAAAAGGGAATCATCACATCTATATACATAAAAAAACTATCTCTACGTAGCAATGTATTTAATTTTACAATACCTCATCACATTTATAGAAATAACTATGGAATTATTAAATTATTAGCATACATAAATTATATATATGATTTTATAATGGTAACATAGTTCTTTCATTTCATTTCATTATATAATTAGAAACTGTATTTTTTTGTTTATATTGTCATACAAACTACCAATTCCAGGAACATTGTATTTATTGTTTCTCTTAATTTCATTAATTTATTATTAATATAACATTTTAAATGACTAACTATTATAATTTTTTCATTATTATTATTCCATATATGATGGAACTATTTCAATTTTTCTATAGTCAAAATTCCAATATCAATTTTTTCCAAAGAAAAAAATGTCTTTAAGACATTAAATGTGAACATAGACTATTATGAAATTGAATTTTACCTGATAATAAATGAAATTAATGGTTTAATTTTAATTAAATAAATTTTAGTTAAGTTACTAAACAATTAGATAATTAATTTTAATTTTTTACCTTTGAATATAAAGAATATATGATATATGTCGGGAGTCGAGGTATGTGATTACGTTACTCAATTTCAATTTATTGGGTTGTATCACATATATATTGACAATGTTATTCCAATATTATGTGCCTAATATGTTACACCATGATATTTAAAATGACGAACGTTATGAATGATTGCATATTGACAAGCAACAATGAGAAAAAATGACTCTTTAAATATATTATTTATATATAAAAGTTATAAACTAGATGTTTTACCAGCAGTTATTAATATAAAACCCAATTATTGAAATATTTATAATGATCCAACCTGATATAAAAAATTCATAATTGTTTTTTATATTTTCTTTCAATTTTTAATAATATATTGTTACTCTTCCAAAATATGTTTTCGTCAAAAATGGATTATTGTGGTTTTCATGATAAAATATTAAATTTAATTTATATAATGTTTAGATATATTTTACAATAAATAAAATACTATAAATCATTTTATCGAAATTATATTGAGCATAAGTTTCTTTTCTGAAATTACTTTTTCCATTAAATAATGCAATTATTAATATTTGTAAAAATGTCTTTTCACTTTATTAAATCATGTAATTTAAAGTCCAATAATATAATTTATTTTGTTAACATGACATAATAGAGAGTTTATTTATAAAAATATAAAAACTTTTTTAGAGTTAAAATTTTTATTATTTGGGTATAAATATATTTTTATGCTTACCATTGAATTTTTCATAAGCCTATCTTATTATGCTTAATTTTTTTCAATTTTAATTTATTATCATAACACTTAATGGGGAATGATTTAAATTATGTGTATATATTATAAATCTAACTATATTAATTTAAATTAATATAATGAATTTTATTATTTATAGATTTAATATGAATTCCTCATTTCAGTGAAAATATACTTCTTTGGATAATCGTTTTTTAATTTTCTATTTAGGGGTACATAGAAAAGAAATTTATTATAATTATATGTATTAAATTTGATAAAACAATTTCCATAATTTGAATCAAAACAATTAATCATATTTAGTATTGTCTACTTAATTTTTTTCGACAACTAAAGGTAAAACGTAAAGAAACTCATCACCATTGTAAAAGGGTAGATCATGTTAAGCTATATTAGAAATTAAAGATATGGAACCATTTTCATATTAACACTAATTGGATGAATCTATTATAAACATTATATTCTTTAGTTCAATATTTATTTTTCAATGGTATAACATTCCCCAATAGTAACCTATATAACAATTCAATGAAGGAATATGATGAAATGTGACACTCGTGCATTTAAATATCTTTTATGTTCCCAAAAGGGAAAAGATAATATTTTCGATAAATATTACTCTTTTTTCATAGAATGGTGAAATTATATTCATGATGTTAATTTATTTCTAATTATTATATATTATTTAATTATCAAAAATTCTTCTAAAATGCTGGAAAACAATTTATTCAATTAATAATTTTAAATGTAATATAATTTGAAATAATTAATGTTACATAAAACTTTACATAAATAAAACTAGTTAAAGATTTTTAAATTTAATATATTCAAAATATTTTTCTATTATAACATTTTTCAAATTCAAATCAAATTAATAGTTCAAAAAATGACAATACTAATATTTTAAAATTAATATTATTTTAATAATTTATTCAAAATTCATAATACTCATATTATCTGACTATTTATTTTAATATTTTTTTTAAAAATCCAATATGGTCTATATATTGTGAAATTTTCCTCCCATAATATCTTTTTTAACCTCTATAATGTAATAACATTCTGATAATTGTAATTGTTAAAAAGGGTTAACATAGGTCAAAAATAATATAATGTTAAAAAAATATAAACTTATTTATTTTTTTAATTTTATTAAAACCCTTAATAATAATATATTATTAATATATAATTTAGTATCCTTTTTACCTTCAATATTATTTTAAATTAATTAATTAGTTAATTAATTAAAAATGTTTCCCCACCCCTCACTAAGGAAATAGAACATCCTCAAGAATTTTCATAAAAACCCATATTGGATCATACAAGACCAACCCAACCCCCTTCCTTATTTCCCTTCCAACTTTTTATAGGACATTTCTATCGAAAACACTCCTATGTTTTTTTTGAAAACCTAAAAACGTTTTCCTAAGAATAGGTATCATTATTTAGTGAACATTTTTGAATTATTTCTTCATTCACATCCAGTAAAAATTATTCAACAATGATAATATAATAATATTATTGTCTAGAATATAATAATTTGTTTTAATGTTATTGTAAAAACATAAATCCTTCTCCTCTTATAGAAAACATGAAATGAAATCATTGTTCATGTGTATTGTGGACTACCACATCATGAATAGATGTAATTAATCTTTTATCACCACCATATATGGTTTTTTATAATGACGGATTTATGATATATATATATATATATTAAGATAATTTTAATGATTCTAATAATTTAAAATTTCTTAATTCTACTCCATTTCCATTCATTAAAATGTTAATGTCATTTTTGTATATGTGTGGACTGTAACCTTCATAAATTGATGTGATATGTTTTTCATTTTCGCATTACATGAACTGTACATATAGGGGAATTTATTTATATAATATGATATTTATTTTTACAACACCCTCCCCAAAAATTTACCCCTCCTAGGCCAGCAATGTGAGAAGATAGATAGTGACCCCAGAGTCCTACCTCCAGTAAGCCCCGGGATAGAAACAAACACTAAGGGTATAGCAAGAAAAATTATGGGAGGAATTACTATAAGAGAGAACACATGAGAATGAGAGAGATAATATAAACATCAACCAACTCCTACTCAAACCAAAAAGTAAAATAAACCTAAGAGAACATATGTAATGTCATGCAACAACATCTAAAACTAAAATGGAAAATTGCACATTCTAAAAGAAAGGTAAAGACATCAAAGACCATGAATCCTAATTAGATCTTGAATCCCACAAGCTAGTAGTAACCAACCTGATATCCATCCTCCTCTAAGTTTCATGGAAAAATATTATATAATGTATGGTGGCTATAATTGAATGCTTAGTAGGATACACCCTACAGCCTCTTCTAAAAAAGTAATGAAGGCTTACTAAAGCACAGTGAAGAACAAGTGAATCTAACTCTTCATATAAAAAGGTAAACATAGTTCCCAGCCTCACTATGGATACATTCACCAAGTATAGTATATAAGGGGATATATTATAATAATTAATATCAGGTGTATCCTTCTACCACTAACCCATTGGTTTACTAAATTTCCCCAATTTCTCATGTCCTAAGAAACTCTATCCAAAAAGGCCTTCCTGAAGACACATGGGAGAATAAACACAACATGAACCTCATGAAACACAACCACCAAATCCTCATAATAAAAAAAATCATTAGTTTCTAGGATCCACCATAACTTATATAACTTGAATCGTGTGTCGGGTATTATACCTTATGGTATCGCATCCCAAACAACGAGTAAGGATCCTCAAGCCATCATAACCTATACATGTTACACCTATTGTAGTCTATAAGAAACTATATCCAGAATATATGTATGTGAATATGCATAAGACATTACATCCCTCTACACACATATATGGGGAAAACTAACTACCATGCATACCAGAACAATTAACTACTGAGATAAGAGAGTGGGGGAAAGGGGTACTTAGCTATCCATCCACCTATAGGGATGTTAGGGAAAGCACCCCCTCAGGATTCAGAATCTCTTGAGAGTAAGTTTCCCAAAATTATAGGGTAGGGTAGCATATTGAGACCAAAAAAGTATAGGATATAATAAATCATAGAACAACACTATATGAATAACCTTTTTGTAGGCTCAACTACATCTAATGTCTCTCGGAATCTTGTCTTCCACTGCAAATACTGGATTTATGATAAGAACACAACCATTTAAATAAGTAAATTACGTTTCTTTATCCATTTTTATATGTTTAACATTACAATAATTAATTATTTAACAATTTATTTACAGTAATCATTTCCACATTACATTTCATTAGCATTAGAAAAATGTTAAATTCCCTCCAGGCATAACCAAAATGATTCTACAATTTTATAGAAATATAACCTCACAATTACATCCCAGAAATCTCTAACCCCGCAGGATAAAAAAATTATTTATTTATTAACAACATTAAAATTTCTATATTTATAGGTATTTTGGGAAAACATTCAAAGCTACCAAGAAGAAGGCGATCAACGCGGTGGATAGATGAACTACCCATTTAGTCTTTTCCATATATAGTAGAAGCATAGACTCATCCATCTATGAGAATCTAAAAATAGAAATCATGGGGTATACCCCATGTGTATTCACCTCTCATGGTAGGAGAGTATGAAAATATATCAACCTCAAGCAGTGAATAAATAAAAGAAGATGAATAAACAATATATTCAAAAAGCATGCAACATACCTATTGATGAGTAATCCCAACTTTAACCTGTTCAATCATTTATGGTGCCCTCCCCGACAACAAATTTAGTAACTAATGAATATTTACACTTCAGGAATCAACAACTTCCACCACAACTGGGGCCCCTACCCAACATAACAGAACATTCCTCTGGGCTCATCCATTTGAGGCACACGTCAAATCTGAGCCTTCCTATCCAACATAAAACAAGTATCATATATTGAGATCATCACAAGTAGTATTAAGAGACATGGAAACATTCTCTCAAACCCAAATAAATTCAATCATCCTTCACACACAATAATCTATTAGATCTCCAAATCCCAAGTCACATGGACATTACAACTAAAATGTAACTAAGGCCCTACAAAGGCATTAGATTTTATCACTCAACTAGTTCATATTTGATCTTGAATTAACCAATTCATTATTCAGGTTCCAACAATGGGAAACCTAATAAACAAACTTCTCAAGATATCACAAATTAATTAAGAATTAATTTATCATTCCTATAATTACTTTATCAACAATAATGGACATGTTTTTGCTTCATAACCCATTTTAATTAAACATGCATATCTGTATCAATTTTATTAACATTGAATTAAAACAAAAATAATAGAATTCATTAAATATTCCACTTAACCAATTATCCAATAAAATATCAATTATGTTTTAAATTACATTGTTTACCCAATTCCATAAAGAACGACATGGTAAATCAAGAAAAACATAGATATCACACTATCTAGAAAATTAGGAGGCAAATGTTTTTCATGGTATTGAGAAACAACAAAGATATGTTATTGATATCAATTTATTAATCTAGTTCAAGTATTTAATAAATTAAATTTCAATGGGATATAAAGGAAAAAAATCATGTTAAATATATGATTTCATGTAAATATATATAGAAGTAGTGAATCCTCTACCTTAAATGTCATCAAGGATTTTTTCCCGAGAATAGACCAACACGTTGGGTTATGAACACCTCTCTTAAACAACTATGTCCACCTATGGACTCCCTGACACCATCACACCAACCACCAACCGGGAAAGATCCATTAGAACATAAAAATTACATTCCATTACATGGAATGGATAAATGGGTGGAAATAGATCAAGGAACCCAGAATAATGGATGTAGAACAAAACTTATATCTAATAAAGATTGATACAGATCGAATGGGTGCAAGGGATTGTTCCTTGATGAAGGTTCCCAAAAATGCAACAGATATGGTTGTTGGGTAATCTGAGGTCGATGGAGAGCCAATTTAGTAGTATTTATTTTACAAAAAAATGAATGTCTAGAAAACATAAAAAAACATATAGTGTCTTTGTATTACATGATGTGTAATCCCCTTTCACGTCTTGTAATGCCTTAAGGTAAATTTCTTCTAAAAATGCATCTCGTCTCAATTTTATTTTACTTTTCATACCCAACACTATTTCCCGCTATGAATCCCTATTTCATGTCATATAAAATTATACACCTCTAGAATCTTTCTAGTACAACCCATGAAATAATATTTCACGTCATGTTTTGTAGTTACAGGATGTGCATTCCCCCCTTTCTTGCTTTTACATAACTATACTTCTCTAAACATATTATGAACCACCTCTATAGACATTGATAATCAAAAACACATAAAGTGTTGATCCATTTGAATCTTGCACTATATATCAGATACATATAAAAACATTATCAGTCTCAAGGATCCAAAACCAACCCTGAGTGGAAACAGAAAGGGGTCATCCGAACAGCAACTTTGTGAGATACCACTCAAGATTTCTCCACCACAGGATCTCACAACCTCACTAGAGTAACAATCCCAAAAATACACAATACCCACAAATATCCCCCAAAAAATCTCTCAAGAGAGATACATCTCAAAAGAAATCATTCCACAAAAATAAATAAGAGAAATCCATCTTATAAACAGAAGGGGTCTATAACCACTCAAAAAACTACATTACAAGAGAAGATCTAAAAATCAAACAGCATGGGGTACTATGAAATTATCAGTGAATCACATTTATATGTACCCTCCTCCACACCATCATGATACCATAAGACATGAACCAATGGGATAAAATGCATGTGCAACACCTTCTTTTTGCGGTATTGTGTCTCCACAGGACGATCCTCGATGGTCACATCATCATCAACATCAATATCACCCCAATAAATGACATGAGTGAAATCATTAAGGTAATGATGAAGCATATACATGTGAAGAAATCTTGTATCTTTCTCATCCTTGAGGGAAGAGCTACCCAATATTCCATGTCTATGACATTATCCAACACCTCAAAAGGCCCAACAAACAGGGGATAAGGCTTACACCGACGTCCAAACCATCACTGCCAATGATGGGGAGTCTACCATTATAAACACATGATCCCCAACACGAAACACTATTGGTATCTCCCTATGATAAAAATAGGACTTTCGACGATCTTGTATTTCCTTCATCCTCTCGTAAATCACTAGAACTATCATTCTCTTATTCTGTATCAGTTCTAGACCAATAATTTATGACCCTCTAACCCAAGTATAGAATAATAGAGAATGAAAATTTCAATCATAAAATGATTTAAACTGCACTACAACATTTATTGAGATAAAAATATTATTATAATTGATCTCTACCAAGGGTAGGTGCTCATCCACGAACCGCCAAAATCCAGGACACAAGAGTTCAATATATATTCAATATTATGGATGGTATGTTCTATTTGATCCTTTATCTACATATGAAAAGAAGTACTAAGGCATTGATGAGTACCAAAATCATACTGGAGACCTCTCCACAGCTTGGTGGTAAAAGGAGGATCTAGATCCTAAATGATCATCCTCATGACTCAGTGGAGCCTAACCACCTCCCCCTAACACTGCCTCAATAAAACCTCCACTGATATCAACTCCTTGATCTCTATAAAGTGGTCTGACATTGTCAAATTACCCACTACTACCCATATAGTATTTTAGCCTCTCTGTGCTTTTTCTAAAATGGTAAAAAAGACCATCGATGTTTTCTCCCATTTCAAATGATGAACATAAAAAATCTAGAGAAAACCACCAGGAACACAGTGCTCATCCATCACTTTTTCAGAGACCAAACATCAAGACACAATCTCTAAAACTACATGATTCAACCCATGACACCAAAACACACCTCTATAAGCATAGTATATATTTTTCAAGGAATTATGTACCGCTAAGAGAGAACTATGTAACACTCTGAGAACCATATCACTCATCTACAAAGGAATGAAAATCCTTCCCAAAAGAAAAATAATGTGTTATTCATACTAAGACCAACCATCAGGGTCCTTCCCACAAAAAACATGGTCTCCCCAGTCCTCCATTTCATGATCTCCCAAATAGGACTCTTATACCTCCTTTACTAGTGATGACTACACTATCATCTAGAAAAGAAAACTTCTTACGAAACTTCTCCCATAACCAGATGTGGTGACAAATGTTCATTCATATCTCTCCTATAATCACTTGATTCATGCATTACATCACTATGAAGCTTCGTTCTCATAACATCATCTAAAACATTCTCTTATCTAGGTGTGCATGAAATTTATATGTCTTAATACTATAATAACTCAATCCACCAATGTTGTTTTATGTAAAAATCACATTGGGAGAAACATACCTCAAGATATTAGGATTAGTGAAGAACAAAAAATGATATCTAGTGGGGTAATGTGTCCACAACATTAGGGAAAATAGCACTGCTACCAACTCAAGGTTGGGGAAGGAGTAGTTGCAGTCATAGGGATTAAACATGAAATGCCCATAAGAAATTACAGATCTATGCAACATTAAAACAAAATCTAACCCTATATTCAAATAATCATAGAAAACCTCAAGCTAAGATCCTTCTAGTTGATGAAAAAGAACCAAAGCACTAACCAACTTCTCTTTATGATACTCAAAAGATACCTGAAACTAGTATGTCCACTTGAATGTTTGTTCATTTTTTGTATATTCTATTAAAGGAGTCACAAACTGAGATTAATCGGCTATAAACCTTCTATAATAGCCTTTGGGGCCAAGGAAACATCGTACTATCTTGGTGCTACTTAATAAACAACTTCTTCTATCAATGATGGGTCTAAAACAATTCCATGTTGGGATAAAAACATGACCCATGAAATAGATGTACTCAATGAAAACCACCATGAAATTATAATGGAACATAATAATCATTAAACTAATGAACAAAGCTGGGGAATTTGTCACACTGAATGGAATCACAAAGAACTCATAATTCTCATGATGAGAATAGAAAGTAGTCTTTAGGATATCTGCATCCTTCACACGCATCTAATGATATCTGGACCACAATTTGATCTTTAAGAAAGAACACACACCCTTTATTTGATCAAATAAAACTTCATTCCATGTGATAGGACAATGGTTCTTCACTATCACTTGGCTCACAATATGATAATCAACACACAACCAAAAACGGTCGCCATCCTTATTCATGATCAAATTGGTGCACCCTAGGATGACACACTTGTACAATAGAAAATGAACTTCAATAGACCAACGAGATGTATATGTAGTTTTTGCAACTAATAATATTCAATCATATATACAAACATATATATAGGAGACAAGACTACATGTAGTGAAATCCGAAACTTGATCTCCCGTCCAGGGGGTAATGCTACAACCTCTTCAAGAAAGACATCAAGGTACTCTTCCATGACCTTGGGAAATTTAGACTACTGAACCACCGACAATCTCAACATCATCTCAACCACAAAGGATGAAGTGAAGGAACACACCTAAGACCCATTAAAGGGTCTTTCTTTCCAACAAACGCAAATGGCTCTCCATCTGTGCTGAAGAACACAACCTACTTTTTGAATCCATCCATTATATCATACTATAAATAAAACCAATCCATGCTGAGGATGACATCATATGGTGGTTTCTTTAAAAATATGAAGTATCCCTAATAGTGGTCCTTCCCCAAAAACTAGCTCACATTCTCTACATAATTTAAAAAAGTTATCTCAACCTTCAACTAGCCTAGTCAATGCGAAGGGCAAGAGAAGCATCTTTACCTTAAGTCCCAATTCATAGAAAAGGTTATTTGATATGTATAAGTGTGTCACTACCCAAAAAACATGGACTAGACCTACTTAGAAAATAAGAAAAAAAGTACTTCAAATGACATCTGGATTTCATGGCACTGGCAACACAAATGCATAGATCTAACCAGAACCAACTCTATGACCTATCATACCAAAATAATGAACCCCTACGTGGTTGTGATCTTCTCTATGAGGAAGATGAACCTCCCATTATTGTCCTCTACATGCCCCATATGCTCTCTACTGATCCCAAACTAAAGAAACCTGATGTTGATTGCTCGACTGGATTTTACTCAATAGAGGAACCTAAAGTGGATCAACTGGTGAACGCTAAGTACTCAAAAATTTCGGGCACTCATGCCACTATTTACCTCAGACTCCACAAGAAAAAAACACAAGATCCATTAGAATAGTTCTAAAAGCCACATCACCTAGATAAATGAGATGTATATGGACATGACCAACCCTCAGATGATCAGAAACTATTCTATCTTGAAAAATAGTAACCCTGTACCAAAACTCATCTCCTTGAGGAATCCTAACAACTTCCCTATCATGGAAATCAAATTCGGGATAACATCTTTTGGTCAGAGTAGATTAATCAAGAGGGAGGGATGAATTGAGTTTCTAAAAAAAATCTAATGAAAAATTATTTCTAAAAGGTTTCCCCAAATGGTTAAATACAGCCAAGTTAATCAAGGTTATATTGTTATAAAGGTTCGACTATTTAAATAAATTCCTAGAATATTTATTAGTTCTCAGTAATCTAAATGTCAATTATATGGATTGATTTTGAATCTATTCTATTAAAAAAATACAATTATAATTCTTTCCAAGATTAACTATCAAATTGAATTAAGTGATATCTGAATTATACAATAAAGCAGTAAAACAAGGAAGACTAAATTAACCAGTACAGCGGATATGATGCAAGTGGTTAAGTCTCAATCCAAGACCTAATCCACTCTACTTGGTGATAACCTTCCACCAAGTAGTTTATATAAATAAACTAGATCCACACCCTAGATTAGGGTTAATAATAGTACATAGGACTATCCAAGCCATGCAGGGACCTCTTCCACAGTTCTTTGTGGGTGCAAACAACCAGGCCACACAGGGACCTCTTCCACACTTATTGTGGGTATACACAAGAGTAAATGAATTTTTGAGTAAGGATATCTCGTATCCTTCAGTTTAATGTAGGAGATAAAGTGTGTTGTAATATAAATACACACTATGCTCGAAAGTTAATAATATGATACACAACAGAGAAGAAAATATTTAGATAGGTTTAGAAGTGTTCTGAGTGTTTGTCTTTTTAGGTATAGACTTCTGAGATGAGGCATATGAAAAATTCAAGTCCTCGTATGAAAAAAAGAGTGTCTCAAGTCATATGTATCCATCCTGTGCTTTTCATGGTGTTTTACAGTGTGAAGATGTTCTCAGGATTCTAGGATTCTAGTATGCTTCATGTGTTCTTCAGTAGAGTCGAGTTTCATGAGACAATTCCTTAAGTGTATTTGGTTGTCATTCTCACACCCACCATCTTTTTTTCTTTTTTAGTATCATGCAAGTGCTCTCATGTATGTCCCTTGTTTGTTTCTGGGATGCGTTTCTCTTTTATCTTGTAGTGCATGTGTTTGAGACAACAATTTGCATGTATTCTTCACCTCATACCTCCTATTGTCACGGAAATATCTACAAAAGAAACATTAATTATGTATGTGCATAAAAATTTAAAAATATGATCGTTAGAGATTAAATCATAAAATGAAAAAACATATTAGGAAACGATGTCACAGTATTTCATGGAAACTGTGTCTCTTTCACATGGTGTCTGGATTTATCCCGATGTCTCGCAATCACGGTGTCTCACGGTCATGGTGTCTCGTGGTCACGGTGTCTTATTCATGGTGTCTTTTTTATGGGGTCTTGTGGTCACTATTTCATATTCATGGTGTCTTCTGGTCACGATGTATGGATGTCACGGTGTCTCCTTTTCATAGTGTCTGGATGTCATGGTGTCTGGATGTCATGGCGTCTGGATGTCATGGTGTCTGCTAGTCACTGTGTCTGGATGTTCACAGTCTCTCCTGACTTAGGCAAATATCTGTATTCAGAGTTAAGAGTTAGTATTTATGAAATGAATTAAACATAATCATTTTTCAGAGAAATCGTTATAAAGTGAATCAAAAGATAGTATATAGTATCTAATATTAGTGTATAGAACATAAGATATTTGGATAGATTTTAATAAGCTAATGTAAATCTTATGTAAGATAGATTACATGGAGGTAACATGGCTTAGAGATTAAATAAGATTTGGGGTCATTAAAACATGATTAATATTGGAGGATTCCAACAATCTCCCCATTTTTTATGATCACAAATAATTAAACTTTAGGGTGTATATTTGTTCTAACAACATAGTTCGAATGAGAATATAAAAAATATAGAATGATTTCTATCTCCCATATATTTCTCAGATAAGTCTCATATATACATGTCTTTCTCATATATTTCTTCCCCTTTTGGGATTATCAAAAAGTAGCAGGAAAAATTAAGAGAAAATAGACAAGAAAAGTGCATATTGTATTAGGTAAAAAGAGTGGCATTATAGAAAGTAAAACAAACGAAATAAGATTCCCATAAAAATTGAATAAATATTGTCTTTCTTCATGGACTAGTATTCTCTTTGCCTTTAGTAGTAGTAGAAGAAGAAGAAGCCATAGGAGCAGAAGTTGAGGTATAAGAAGGGAATGAGTTGGTTGATAGAGAATGTAAAGGAAGGCCTTAAAAGATAGATGGAGCCATAGTAGGTGCAATAGAAGACCGAGGTAGTTGTTGATCACAGATCATAGGCCTAATATGACTTAGTGTCATACTGACAGACATATAAGTGGAGGCTAGGGAAGATGTGAATGTAGGAAGACTAGGTCTCATAGGTGCAGCCGTAGGAGCAACAATGGCTGTACTTTGGACATCAAGATAGGGCCTCATAAGTTTGATAAAATCTACAATGATCTCTCCACTATACTGCATAGCCTTCTCAATGTCATCCTTGGTTTCCATAAAATTATCCAATAGATGAGTTAACTATGTGAGCTTTTGAACTTGGGCCTTGAAGGCTTGAGTAACAGGAGGAATCCTCATATTTTCTAAAAGATAATTAAAGTGATTTGTCCTGTCAGTATTTGAGATGATTCATTTGAAGTTGAAATCCACTTTCATGGCAATTTTCTACTGAGAATCATTAGAAATTTTTGAATGGATTTGGACCACATCAAGAACTCTATCACTGTTCTTAATAACTTCATTTATAGAATCTGTATTGAAGCCACTAAATACAGTCTGAAGTTCTTCTTTGACCATCGTTCAGAGTAGGTTACAGTCTAGGGAAGGTTGAGATGATTTTCCAGATGCTTTAGAAGCATTGACATATGTGGTAAGAAATTTCAGTTGGTTTAACACTTTTTGAAGACACTTCATATATTCATCAGTGAGCTTGTTAATATTAACAACAATCTCTCTCATCTCCTTCAAAATCTGTTTGTTCCTTTTGGTAACTTTTTTAGCTAAGGAATCTAAACGAGGTTCAATCTAGGACACAACATTCTATGGGATTGTTGGAACAACAGGTTCTATAGGATGAGAAGCATGCTTTGATCTCGAATTCATATCTTTCTACATTTCTTTATTCAAACATCTTAGAGCCTTCACTTTATCATTAAGAATTCTATTTTCAACTCTGACTTCTTTAATCTCATGATGCATTTTGGGTTGTACTTTCCAAATAAATCTTTCCAACAACAGTGAGGAATCTTTCTCACTTAGATGAGTTAAAAGAGCAGGTTGGGAATTCGGGATTTTTTCAACACCATACAAAAGGGTGGCTCAAAATTCTTTCAGATCATCTTTACTCACCAAGGATGGTTGTCCTAATCAAGGATCAGAAATAGTGGCTTTCAAAAGGTAGAACTCACAATCCTTCATAACTTCCTCATTAGGACCAACCATACCTTTGGCATGAAGCATGGCTGAGATAAGCTGAGAGTAAAACAGGGAGGTTGACTTGGATGTGCCTTTGATCAGTTCACACATATGGTGTATGATATACTTATGAAGGTAGATCTTATGCCCATTTTTTATAATATGAATCAAGAACACATCCTGGTATTTTAGAACAGAAAAATCCCCTTTTCTAGGGCTAATTCGGTTCTGTATAAACTTATACAACGGTCCTGATTCTCCATCCAGTTCGGCAGTAATGGCTCTTCTCCTGTTTCCATTTTCTGTTAATCTTTTCAGAGCATCATCCAACACAAAGAAATCACTAGAAGGTGGAGGTCCTCTTTGATATTCCTCAGAGATGCCTTTATAAGGTATCCTAAGGCATGAAACCCATAACCTTGAAGAAAATGAGAATTTATGGCCATTTATCCAGATTTTGACAACATACCCATCTTTAGAATCAAAGGAGAACTGAAGATATTGACCAAACTGAGCCACTAACTTTTGATAGATAGGTCTATCTTTCTTCGAATACCACTCTAACTAGCCTATCTCTTTTAAAAATATCATAACCAGAGACTTACTTGAC
Organism: Viscum album; assembly: GCA_963277665.1. Classification (NCBI taxonomy): domain Eukaryota; kingdom Viridiplantae; phylum Streptophyta; class Magnoliopsida; order Santalales; family Viscaceae; genus Viscum; species Viscum album. The sequence continues at coordinate 1,463,741,257 of OY728146.1, read as the reverse complement.
AGAAACCATTTGGGGAAAACCTCTTTCTCAGGTACTACTACTCGGTTTACCATATTTGGGTTTAGAGGACCCTCATGTGTTATCTTGGGTGTTATTTTCATCTTCTTTGAGCTACGTTTCTCAAGAGTCGATGATGAAGGGTGTTTCATCCTAGTCATTCACCAAAGTTTCAAGAGAGAGGGGTTGAAGGGTTGAAGAAGGGTTACCAATTTTAGTGATTAGAAGATAGATCGAGTGAAGGACAAGTGATACTTTATTTATTTTATCATTTAGGAATACCTAACGTTGCAAAAGTAAAAAATATGGGAAAATAAAGAGGTGAAATGAGTAATTACCATTATACGATTATTAACTCATAAATAAAAATCATAATGAATCATTACGGTTAGACTATATTGGGTCTTTACGGTGAGACAGTGAACGAATGTTACGGTGAGACAGTGAATGAAATTCATGGTGAGACAAAAAAGATGAACTTGATGGTGAGATAGTAAACAGGAACTTCACGGTGTGATAGTTTACATGAACCTCATGGTGAGACAGTAAATAGGAACTTCACAGTGGGATAGTGATTGTCAAACAATAGTCACGAAACATTAACTGTGAGACCATAAACATAAAAAAATAATATATTCCATAGTAAGATATAAAACAGTAAAATATAAAATAGTAAGATATAAAACAGTAAGAAATTTTCTTAAGATTTATCATGCCTAATTCATGTATGATGTACTCTATTATTTCATAATTTAGTGGTTTGGTGAATATATCAGCAAGATGATACTCAGTACCAATGAATTACAAAGTGATATCACCCTTTTGATAATGATCTCTCAAAAAGTGACGTCTTTCATCAATATGCTTTGTCCTAGAATGTGAAACACGATTTTTCAAAATATTAATAGCACTTGTGTTTTCACAATTTATAGGTACATGCCTGAATTGATATCCATAATCTAGTAATGTGTGGTTCATTTACAAGATTTTTGCACAAAAACTGCCAGCAACTATGTATTCATCTTCTACAGTAGATAACGCTACAGAATTTTGTTTCTTACTACACCATGATGCTAGTGGCTTGCCTAAAAGGTGACATGTTCCAGAGGTGATTTCTCTATATAACTTATATCCTCTAAATTCAGCATAATAACTAACTAATTCAAATTATTTTCCTCTTGGATAGAATAGTCCTATATTAGGTGTATGCATATGGTATTTTAAAATTCTCATTATAGTATTTAAATGAGATTATTTAGGATTTTCTTGAAAATGAGCATACATACAAAAACTAAACATAATGTCAGGTCAACTTGTAGTTAAGTAGAGTAAACATCAAATCATCCCTCTATAAGTGGTTTCATCAATAGATTTTTCATCTTCATCAAGATCTAACTTACAAGTGGTACTCATGGGAGTGTCGCTACTTTAAGTTCTATCCAATCCATAATGTTTTAGAAAATATCTAATATATTTACTTTGATTTAAAATAATACCATCAATATTTTGAATGATTTCAAATCCGAGAATGAATTTTATTTCACCCATTGAACTCATTTCAAACTCTTTTTGCACCATTTTAGAAAAATCAACACATAAAGAATTTCTTGAAGATCCAAAGATAATTTCATCTATAGAGATTTGAAAAACTAAAACATCATTTGAAATTAATTTTACAAAAATGTTAGGATCAGCTATTCGTTTTGTAAAACCTTTGTAAATAAGAAAAGTACTCAATCGATCATAACAAGCTCTTGGAGCTTATTTCACATAGTATAAAGCTTTTGATAATTTAAAAATATGATTTGGAAAATGGGGGGTTTGTAAAACCAGGGGGTTGTTCAACAAAGACATCCTCAACTATATACCCAATTAATAATTCACTCTTAACATCCATTTGATATGGTTTGGAATTCAGATCTGTTGCATAAGAAAGTAGGATTCATATTGCTTCAAGTCTAGATACTGGTGCAAATGGCTCATCATTATCAATTCCTTCTTCTTGACTATAGCCTTGTGCCACTAATATAGCCTTATTTCTAACCGTGTTACCAGCCTCATCTACCTTGTTTCTAAACACCCATTTAGGGCCAATGGTTTATGTTTCCTTAGGTCATTCAACAAGTTTCCAAACATTGTTCCTTTCAAACTGATTAAGTTCCTCTTGCATAGTGATCACCCAAAATTCATCATTGATAGCATCATTAATGTTTTTGGGTTTATGTAGTGACAAGAAGACTTGATGTTCAACCTGATTTCTAAGAGAATATCTAGTTTGTGTTCCTTTGTCTAGGTATCATACAAAAGCATCTAAAGTATGGTTCTTAAGAGTTCTAACAGCTCTAGAAAAGTAGGGGCTAGTGATTTCAGGTTCATCAAGAGGTTCAGGCTCATTATGGCTTGAGTCTACGGAATTTCCAGAACTAGAAGTTTTTACATATTCTTTAACAAAATGGTTTGAGGATTTCGGATTAATGTTTAGATTTGATACATCATCCTCTAGGATCTCTAGAATGGTTTTAGGCTCATGTGGATATGTTTCATCAAATTTGACATGGATAGATTCTTTCACACATTTAGTTATTTTATTGAACACTCTATAGGCTTCAGTGGATATGGAATATCATAAAAATATACCTTCATCACTCTTAGATTCATATTTCACTAGACTATCATTAGTATTAATAATATAGGGTTTGTAGCCAAAAACATTGAAGTAGTTAACCTTAGGTTTTCTATTGTTCCATAACTCATAAGGGGTCCACTTAATAATAGGTCTGATTAACACTCTATTGATTATCTAGCATGCTATATTAGCAGTGTTAGCCCAAAAATAAATAGGTAGGTCATATTCACTAAGCATTTTCAAGAAATCTTTTGAAGGGTTCTATTTCTACTTTCTAAAACTCCATTTTTTGAGATGTTCTAGGGGAAAAGAAATTGTGACTATAACCATTTTGTGAGAAAAAGGATTAAAACTCTTGATTTTCAAACTCACGGCCATGATCACTTATTAAGGATTTAATTCTAAGACCAATATTATTTTCCATAGACATGGAATATTTAGTAAAATAAGAGAAGGCTTCACTTTTATGAGCCAGAAATGAGGTCCAAGAATATCTAGAAAATTCATCTACAAGAACATAAACATAGTGTTTCCCATTTAAACTAGAAACTCAAAAAGTTCAAAATAAATCCATGTGAACTAGTTAGAGAGGTTGAGATGTTGATAATTATTTCTTTTGTTTGAAGGAAATTTTTTTCCATTTTCCCTTTTGACAGGGATTACACACTTTTTCATTTGGAAACTCAAGTTTTGGTAAGTCTTTAACTATGATTTTTCTAGTAATATTTCTAAGGGAGTGAATATTACAATGTCCTAGTCTCTTATGCCAGAGCCAAGACACTTTATGAAATACACTTAAACATGAGTCATTTTGAGAAGCTAAAGAATCTAAGTTAACAGAATAAACAATTTCATTTCTTAATGCAGAAATCGCTAATTCATCTTTAGAATTAATGACATTGAAAGAATCATCTTCAAATATAACATGAAATCCATCATCACTTAATTGTGAGATACTAAGATGATTATATTTTAATCCATCAACAAAAATTTGTTTATAAATTAAAACTGAGTTAGGGTAACCAATTTGGTTGAGTCCAATGATCTTTCCTTTGGCATTGTCACCAAAGGTGACATGTCCTCCATCTATTTTTATTAGATTCTTGAAGTATGAGTAGTCCTCTTTCATGTGTCTTAAAAATCCACTATCCAAGTACCAGACACTTTACAGGAACTCTTTAAGCAGCTTTCCTAAAAATTATTAATCAAAAAACATATTTTTATACCCATACTTTTTTGGGTCTAGTAATATTAGTAATAAGTGATTTAGGAACCCATATCTAACTCATAGATTTCCTATAAGTATTCAGTAAAGTATATGAAAAATAAACTCTATTTGATCTATGAAAACTTCAAACAGTGGAAGATGTATCATAAATATAATTAGTTTATTTGTGTCTAGAACGTGGAGTAAAACTATTTGACCTAGATTTTGAAAAAAAAAATAGTTCTACCAAGATTTCTTTTGCCAGGTTGATAACCAATTCCGGTGTTGTATTTATGGGAAATCTGTTTTCCTAGCATTTGAGTAAGGGTATTCTTCCCATTGGTAAAATTTTCTAGGCTATTCTTCAATTGATCATTAGACATTTTTAATTCGTTGTTCTCTTTGAGAATTTGAGAATTTTTCTCTTTTTCAGTTGGCAGTTCATATTTTGCAATCATAGTAAGAGAATAATATTTCTCCAATGATTTATATTTGTTTTTTAATTCATTTCATGTTTCTTTAATCATGTTACAATATTCAAACATTTCTTTATTAGTCATATTTTCAGATTCACTCTCATTTTTATAATATTAAGAATTATTTACAGTAGAGTCTAGTGTTACCTCAGATATGCTTGTCATAAAATAGATATTGGCTTTGTTTGCATGTGAATAATTTTATGTTTATGAGTCACTTGAAATGTCCTCAAGAGCACTCCAGGTTGCTTTCATATCCATTTTATGCTTCATGTCCTTGTCTTCCTGTCTCTTTTTTTACTTGATCTTTGGACAGTCACCCTTGATATGTCCTTTGCGCTTACATTCATATTATAAAATCTCATCAGTCTTGTCACTTCTTTTCCAGTCCTTCTCCCAATTTCCTTTTTTTTCATATTTTCCCTTGATGTTAGGCTTCCAAAAAAATTTCTTCTTCTTGTAAAATTTCTTGAATCTTATATATAATTGAGTTATTTCTTCGACACTGTCAGGTGATGACTGTTCACTATTGGAAATTTTTACAGAAGCTTCCAATTTCCCTTTCTCTTTGTATTTATAGGTGGTGGTCTTGAATGCAATAGATTTCCTCTTTGGTTCATCCTCCTCTTCCTTGTTGACTTTCAATTCCTCTTCATACATCATCATTTTCCCAGTGAGTTATTTTACAGGTATCTTGATGATTTCACATGATTCTCTAATAGAGATAGAGGATCCTCTCCATCTGTTAGGAAGATATCTGATAATTATCATGATTTGTTCCATGGCAGTGACATTTATTCTAACAGAAATAATTTTGTTAACAATCTCACTGAACCTAAGATACATGTCATAGATAGGCTCATCAGGTTTCATTTTAATGTTTTCATATTTAATATTATAACTATTAAGTATCATTTCATTCACATTATATGTTCTTTCATGTGAGACAGACAGAGTATCCCAAATTTCATGGGCAGTTTTATAGGTAGAAATTCTATTGAATTCTTCATCTCCTAAGGAGCAGTATAAAGCATTCATAGCTTTGCAATTGTTATTGTATGTAGTTTTTATAGATTCATCCCATGTGATTCTATCAGTAGTTGTAATCTTATATTAACCTATAATGGAAGACCAAATTTCAAAACTCATACTCTCTAAGTGCATTTTCATTTTAATTTTCCATTGAGCTTATTTGGTTCCATTAACGAATGGTGGTATATTTGTTGCAGCACCTTCCAATCTATTATCCATAATACAGAAATACTTTTAAAGAGCTAGAAATTTAGAATTAACCGAAATTTACAGAACTTCAAAGTACAAATACAATCACAGTTGAATAAGTTTAAACAGAGTCTAAATAAACAACATTTGATACAAAATTTTGGTTGGATTAGATTAGTCCAGAGGGAGGGGTGAATTGAGTATCTATAAAAATTTCTGATTAAAACGTATTTCTAAAAGCATTCCCCAAAAGGTTAAATACAGCCTCGATAATCAAGGTTATATAGCTATAAAGGTTTGACTGTTTAAATAAAATCATATAAGATTGATTAGTTATTAGTAATCTTAATGTCAGTTATTAAGATTACTTTTGAAGCTATTTTGTTAAGACAAGACAATTATAACATCTTTAAAAGATTAATTATCAAAGTGAATTTAGTGATATCTAAATTATACAGTAATACAGTAAAGCAGAGAAGACTAAATTAACCAGCACAACAGATATGAAACAAGTGGTTCAGTCTCAAGTTGAGACCTAATCCACTCTACTTGGTGATCACCTTCCACCAAGCAGTTTATATAAATAAACTTGGACCACACCCTGGATCGGGGTTAACAATAGTAAACAAGACTATCCAGGCCATACAGGGACCTCTTCCATAGTTCTTCAAGGGTACAAACAACCCGGCCACATAGGGACCTCTTCCACACATATCGTGGGTATAAAAAAGGGTAAAAGAATGTTTAAGGATATATTTTATCCATCAGTTTAATGCAGGATACAGAGGGTGTTGTAATACAGATACTCACTCAACTTGAAAGTTAATAAAATGATACACAAAAGAGCAGAAATATTGAGATAGGTTTAGAAGTGATATGAGTGTTAGTGGTTGCTGCTCTGGACTTCTAAGATGAGGGAGATGCAGAAGTCAAGTCCTCTTATGGAAAACAGAGTGTCACAAGTCAGATAGATCCATCTTGTGTTCTTTGTGTTGTTTTATAGTGCTAAGATGTTCTCATGATTCTAGGACTCCATTATGCTTTGTGTGTTCTTCAGTAGAGTCGAGTTGCATGAGACAATTCTCTAAGTGTATTCTGTTATCGCACTCACACCAACCATCTTGTTTTCTTCTTCAATGTCATGCAACTGCTCTCTCATATGTCTCCTGTTTGTTTCTGGGCCACATTTCTATTTTATCTTGGAGTGCATGTGTTTGAGCCGATATATGGCATGTATTCTGCATCTCTTACCTCATACTACCAAGGACATGTCTACAAAGGAAATATTAATTATGTCAGTGCATTAAAATCTTCAAATATTACCATAATAGATTAAATCATAATACGACAAAACATATTAGGAAACGGTGTCATAGTATGTCATGGAAAAAGTGTATCATTCACATGGTGTTTGGATTGGTCACGGTGTCTCGCAGTCACGGTGTCCTGCGGTCATGGTGTCTCAAGATCATGGTGTCTCATGTTCATGGTGCCTTGTTCATGGTGTCTTGTTTATGGTGTCTTATTCACGATGTCTTGTTCACAATGTCTGCTGGTCACTCGGTCTTGTTCAAGGTGTCTGCTGGTCATGGTGTCCGGATGTCATGGTGTCTGGTGGTCACGGTATCTAGATTACATGGTGTCTGGATGTCACGGTGTCTAGATTTCATGGTGTCTACTGGTCACTATGCCTTGATGTCACGGTGTCTTCTTGTTCACGGTGTCTCCTGAATTTAAAAAATATCTCTATTCAGACTTAAGCAGTAGTATTTATGAAATTAATTAAACATAATCATTTGTCAGAGAAATCATTATAATGTGAATCAAAATATATTATATAGTATCCAAACTGAGTGTATAGCACTTAAGAGCTTTGGATAGCTTTTACTAAGCTATTGTACCATTGATGTGAGATAGATTACATAGAGTTAACATGTATTAGAGGCTAAAAAGGATTTGCGAACATTAAAACATGATTAATACATGAGGATTCCAACAACATCCTCTTGTTGACCTTTGATACCACTTAGTTATAACCCCTCCCCTCAATGTGTACCTCTCATGGCCGGCAATGGGAGAAGTGTGATAATCCCCCCCCCCGAGTCCTGCCATCAGTAGGCCCCAGTTTGGAAACTACAAATAGAGTTGTAATAAACACACAGATGGGAGGAATTACCCTCTATTGGAACATGTGCAAAAGAGAGAGATAAAATGACACCTACCAAATATATCTCAAACTGTAAGTTAACAAAACCCAAGTGAACATATGAAATGTCATCAAATAAATACTATAAATGAGAGGGAGAAATTCATGTACCAAACTAATGGTAAAGAAAACACTGACCATGAAGCCCAAACTGCTCCTATAACCCACAAGATATTAGTAACCAAACTGATCTCCAACCTGATCCATGTGACCTAAAAAATATATATAACGTATGGTGAGTATAATAGTATACTCAGTAGGTTCCTCCCTAAAGCCTCTCATTCAAAAGTAACGAATGAATGAGAAAGAATAGTGAACAACAAGTGAAACTAATTCATCAACTAAATAGGTATACTAAGTTTACATCCTCACTATGGATACTTTAAACAAGTTTCACATATAAGATCATATATTATAATAAATAATATCAAGGGTTCCACTATAACGACCTGACTCTTTGGAAAATTTACGGATCATTAGTTTTTCTTTCAAATATTTCCATTAAGCTTGTTCAATGTGTGTAACATCCTAAAGAAGGTCTGGGAAGTGTCTGGGGTTGTTTCGGGGCCTGGGAGTTTGAGAAATGGGCTTACAGGCAGTGGCGCACGGCCTGCGCATGGTCTGCACGCGGTTTGGGAAAAATCGTGTGGCTATAGACAGGGGTGCACAACCCTGTGGACCAAACTGCACGGCCCTGCTGCTTTTTTCTGGGAGGTAGGGAGGTGCGCACGGTTTGTGCATGGTTTGGGTAAATCCTGCGCCTAAAACGTGCGACCCTATTCTGGGTGAAATTACCATTTTTCCCTTTAAATGTTCTAAAAGCCTTAATATTTTCTTTCTTTCTTCCCGTGGATAGAACCAGAGGAGGATCCCTCCTTTGAGCCAAAAATATCTCTCTCACCCTTTCTCTTGTGTATTATTCATCCGACAACTGTTCTTCGATCCATTGAAGGCGTTGGATCACCCTTGGTGATTCTTAACTCATGCACTCTTCTTTACTCGGTGAATCTTTCCTTCCGTCTTATTATTTTGATGTAGGATCATATGCCCTATTTTCAGGGTATTGGACTCAAACTCAGATATCTTCAAACCTACCATGAATCTGAGGTCGATATAAAGCGAGCCTACTCCTACATCTCTAAGGTAGGTGGTCACGTGGTCTCCATTTTTGGGTGTTCACCTTTTTTGAGTTATTATCATTGTGGTGTGGTTTTTATTTCACAAAAACCCCTTATTTATATTGACTTTTTCATGTCTAGATGACCCGTGTGGTATGAGATTGATGAATCTAACCTTGTTAGGGTGTTTAGATGAGGTTTGGACCCTGAGTGGTCCACCATAGGTGATATACCTTGAGATTTGGCCTCTTTTCAACTTTAAACCTTAATGATATGTCTCAAATGGCATTTTCCATGATAGGAAAATGAGATGACTTATTTGAGGTTGGCTAGGATGAGATAGCATGAACCCCTAGAATGAATTGAAATGTATGTTTCCTTGAGATGTGTTTATGTGATATCATAAGATGGTAATGTAATGCTTTGTTAATGTGATGTGATATAAGATGTATTTCCTTATATATTTGTATTGTGAATGGTTATTCCATACAGTGTTGACATGCTTGTGATAACTCGTGTGTGGGCGGGAGGCATTCTTACCCCATGCCAGATGAATATCCATGTGTGGGTGGGATGCATTCTAACCATGTGCCAGATGAATCTCTGTGTGTGGGTAGGAGGCATTCTTACCTCGTGCCAGATGAACCTCTGTGTAATATAACGGGATGCATTTATACCTCGTGCCTATATATCCTTTATGGGTGGGAGGCATTCTTCTCCACGCCAGATATAGTGATTATGGATGAGAGGCATTCATACCTCGGGAAAATGATGATTATACATATGTTAGAAGCATGGACGAGAGGCATGTTTACCTCATGTCAGTGATAACCTATATCTATGTACTTGTACCTCTGGTGATTGTTCAGGTTACCAGCCATTAGCTAAAGTAGGTAGACCTATCAGGTGTCCTTCTGGAACCTGAGCGGGAGGGTTGTTTATTACTTTTCTTTACTTACTTTTAGTTTACTACAAACTGTTTATTTTGCAAACACCTATTTGGATTACACGTAGACATAGTTAGTTGTGGCCTACTGGGACTTGTCACACACCCTACCCGGGCGGCCTTCTTGGCACCCGTGTAGACTTTACTGCTCCAGGTATTGGTAGGGGCAAAGGCCCAGCTTCAGGTTGTTGGTACATGAATGTTCTAGCTGGAGATCCATAGTAGAGCACTGAGCTTGGATAGAGATTCTCATTGACTAATTTTGTTCTCTTTTTGTATTACTGTATCAGCATTCCATACATCCATTTTGTATTAGACGCTGCCAATGTGGATTTTGTATATCTATCAGGGTTTTCTTACATTTGTTGTTTGGTTTGTATGTTTCCCTTTTTCTCCTGTTTACCATTGGTTGTGCTTCCAATATTTTTATTTCTTTTCTACTATACTGTTGTGTACTCTGAAATGGTGGTATAGTCTCCCCACTGACTTACCATTACACCCCCATTGTTATTCGGCAGCCCCTGGCCTATGGGGAGATGAGCCAGGGGTCATGTGGCCAACCGGGCTCGGGGCTAGGGTTGAGGGGCAGTCGGGTCCGGGACGACACAATGTGGTATCGTAGGTTTCTTTCTTTCTTGATTTACTATTTTGCGATGATAGACTTGGAGACTAGGAATGCTTAGGGACTTAGCCATGAGTCGTGTCCAGGCGTCGCGAACCTATGTATGGGGTATGGACCAAGATTCCTATTTTATGTTGTTATTGATTCTTCTATTTACTGTTGATACCGTTTCACTGTTGGGTGATTCACATGTTTTTTGATATTATTGAGATTTTCAATGTTGGAATTTGGATTTCAGGGTTCGACCTGATGAAATGAGGGTTATTCATTAGAAAAAGCATCACGACAGGCACAATATGATTAGTCCATGCATCTTTCCATGCCATGTTTAAATTTTCAGCGAGCATTACTTGTTGTTTATTTCCATGCCTTGTTAATATGTGTGAAATTTTGTTGACCCTTATTGCAGGTTGTGAATTGAGGAATGATGTGGTTTAGGTGTGTGTCACACTTTGGTTCATAAGGTGTATGGGCCCTTATGAATCGGAAAATGACATTCCAACTAAACCAATCATTTTCTTTAAATGAAATTCAAATACTTGATTAGCACAAGTAAATGAGAAATGACATCCAAGTGTGTGTCATCTTTCAGTTCAGGAGGAGTATGGTCCATTATGGTTTGGGAAATTCCATGTCACTGGATTAAGTTAAATCTGAACAGTTGTAGGTTTTACTAAGAATTCATATGGGTGTGGATAGGTGATCTTAGGGGTAGGAAGGCTTGGTACCTGTCCTAGATTCTAGAGTTCGGCCTTTAATTTGTTGGTTTCTTCTTTTGAGACGCACATTTGGCATTGTAGCACTATTCCTCTGAGACGCCCTCGAGTCGTGCACGCTGAAGGCGATGACGATCACATTTCTAAGGTGGCGGGCCCTAAGCCGCCATTTGATCTTCCTGTCGAGCCACCTGTGGATCCTATTTATATTCCTGAGATGGTCATTGATGCCCAGTTTCGTGAGAGATTCTTGCATATGATGCAGAGTATGCAAGGTGGAGTGTGACCTGCCCCGAGTGTGGCAGAGTTGACTCACGAGTTTCAGTCGCAGCATCCTCCTACCTTTACGGTAAATGGTGGACCAATTGCTGCAGAGTATTGTTTGGAAGCTATTCTGACCATTTTCGAGCACCTTGAGATGCCACCAGAGTGGTGGGTCAAGCTCGTAGCTTATATGCTATGTGGTTCAGCCAGGATATTGTGGGATATCATCACCCATTCGGGATAGCATAGAGATATGATCTGAACTGATTTCCAGACCGTCTTCTACAATTATTTCTTTCCCCATACTTTGAGGGCTGACAGAGCTAAGTAATTTATGAATCTGCAGCAAGGGACTATGATAGTCATGGAATATTCATCCCATTTCACTGAGTTACAGTGCTTTTCTCCTACACTAGCTGCTGATGATCTCAAAACCACTAGGAGTTTTGAGGATGGGTTGTGTTACACCATCCGGTCGTAGGTTAACGTGTTCAAGTTCACAACCATTTCAGATATTGTCAATCAGGCTTTGATCACAGAGAGGAATTTGAGAGAATCGGATAGTGTGAACCAGGGAGGTTTGGCACTTAAGGGTTCTAGTAGATCTGCTTCTGGGAAGAAGGAACGTTTTGAGGAATCTCATGGTGTTAGTGGTGGTCAGAACCTTTTCTCAGGTGTTACTCCTATCTGTCACCAATGTGGGGTGCCAAGACATTTGAGGAGGCAGTGTATGAAAAATCCAGTGAAGTGCAGAGGTTGTGGTAGGTTGGGTCATCTCCACTATTTCTGCAGGACTTCTACCCCAGGGCCTAGTGATCAGGGGTCTGTACCTACTCCACGATCTAGTGCTGGATCAGCAGGATCACATCAATCAGGCGTCTGGAATACTACCAGACGATCAGGACGTTGGGGTAGTCAAGGCAGAGGAAATCAGGCGTATGACTCTTAGCGCCAGCAGGGCTGGTTTGCTCAGGGTAGCCAGGTTGTGACTCAGGGTTGTGGTACTGGCTAGTTTTATGCAGTCGAGCCTACTCCACAGGAGCAGTATGCCAGACCATCTATTGTACGAGGTACAATTCTAGTTTTCTATACAGTAGTATCTTCTTTGTTTGATACAGACGTTTCTCACACTTTTATATCGGAAGTGATTATTGGATGTTTGGGCCTCGACGTTGAGTCATATCATGGCATGATCATGTTAGATACCCCATTAGGTATCCGTTCAGAGGGAATTCATCATTTTCAAGAGTGTCCCCTAGAGGTGGGAGGTTTCCTTTTTGTGTGGAACCTGTATGTTCTGGATATGACAGGTTTTGATGTATTAATCAGGATGGACTGGTTAGTACCCTATAGAGCCCGGATTTACTACTATCGTCGGAGGGTGGTGTTTATGTCACTAGAGGGTGACACGTATATGCATAAGGGAGAATGTGATCTTAGTGCGACACGAGCGGGACCGGAACACCAGATTTTAGGTGCTGTCATGGCACAGGTTGCCAATCTTTATCTCGATAACCAAGGGTTACAACGCTGTGTTTATCCTTCGGTGGTAGAGCATTTCATTGATTTCTTTCTTGATGACTTTTCTAGTCTACCTCCAGTGCGAGAGGTGGATTTTACTATTGATCTTATACCAGGAGCAGCACCAGTGATCATTCCTCTTTATAGGATGGCACCTAATGAACTTCTGGAGATCAAGGGTCAGCTGGAGGACCTGGAAGCAAAAGGATTTATACATCCCAGTACTTCTCGTTGAGGGTCACCGGTTCTTTTTTCCAAGAAGGTGATGGTACCCTTCATCTTTGCATGGATTATCGTAAGTTAAATCAGCTAACTATTAAGAATCGGTATCCTTTGCCTCAAAATGATGACCTCTTCGATCAGCTCCGAGGAGAAAAGGTGTTTTCAAAGATAGATTTGAGATCGATCTATCACTAGCTGCATGTTAAGACATCGGACATACCTCACACGGTGTTCAAGAGTAGGTATGGTCTCTATGAGTACCTAGTCATGCCGTTTGGGCATACGAATTCACCTGCAGTGTTTATGGCTCTTATGAATCAGATTTTTCACCCTTACCTTGATTCTTTTGTGGTTGTATTTGTGGATGATATCTTAGTCTATTCACGCTCGAGACACGACCATGCAACACATCTTGATATCGTTCTAAATACACTAAGAGAGCATCATCATTGTGCTCAGCTCAGTAAATGCCACTTTTGGATAAAAAAGGCTCACTTCCTGGGTCACATTATTTCTAAGTATGGAGTTTCAGTTGACCCTAAAATGGTGAGTACTGTAATTTCTTGGGAGCATCCCAAGAACGTCTTTGATATCATGAGTTTATTGGGGATTTCTGGATATTATATGTGGTTCATTCAAGACTTTTCATGCCTAGAAACACCGCTTACAACGTTGAACAAAAATGGGGTTAGATTCGATTGGTCAGAACCTTGTGATGTAGCTTTTCAGGAACTGAAGGGCATAATAACATCAGCACCGATACTGATCTTGTCGGAGCCTGGAAGAGCTTATAAGGTCTATTGTGATGCGTCAAGTATCAGGCTTGGAGCTGTCTTGATGTAGGACAAGTGAGTCATTGTGTATGGTTCTCATCGGTTAAAGGCTCATGAATGGAATTATCTGACGTATGGCCTTGAGATCGTAGCGATTGTACATGCCTTACGATGTTGGAGACACTATTTGTAGGGAGATAATTTTGTGGTGTTCACTGACCACAAAAGCCTCAAATATATCTTCACTCAGTAGGATCTAAATCTTAGGCAACACAGGTGGGTCGAGTACCTGCAATCCATTGATTTCGAACTTGCCTACACTCTTGGGAAAGGAAATTCAGTAGCGGATGCGCTGAGTTGGAAAACTCAGTCATAAGTGGTTCGGGAATCTAATGAGGAGTGCAAGATGATGGCCCTATTTTCAGTGATGCACATTGAGGTTCAGGAGGGTCAGGGACAAACAGTTCTCTCATCCTTAGTGGTGACGTCTACTCTTTTGGAATAGGTCAGGGTAAGACAGTTATCCGATCCGGAAGGCCTGGTTCTACGAGAAAGTGTCGCTGATGATGCCTCTACAGATTGGACCGTGGATGAAAGTTATACTTTATTGTTCTGTGGGCGTGTATGGGTCCTAGCATACATTAGAGAGGAGTTGATGAGGGGTTTCCATGCCTCAGCAAGGGTAGTTCACCTAGGAATTACCAAAATGTATCTTGATATTTGACGACAGTACTGGTGGCCTAACATGAAGTGGAATATATCCGGTTTTATCACGCGTTGTTCCACCTGTCAACAGGTGAAGGTGGAACATCAGCATCCGGCAGGGCTTTTGCAGCAGTTTTCCAATCCATAGTGGAAATGGTATGATGTTTCAATAGACTTTGTAAATAGTTTACCCAGGTCACCTCATGGTAACGATGCAGTATGGGTTATCGTCGACCATCTGACGAAGGTCGCTCACTTCTTACCTATGAGGGAGACCTTCATGGTTGATGACTTAGGAATATTGTATGTTAAGGAAATAGTGTGCCTTCATGGAGAACCTTGTTTTGTTGTCTCATAAAAAGACCCTCGTTTTACATCTCGGTTCTGGAAGGGTTTACAGAAGGCCTTGGGTATGGAGGTACTTTTGAGAACAACCTATCACCTGCAGACTGACGGACAGACCGAGAAAACTATATAGGTACTAGAGGATATGTTATATTCCAGTGTTCTCAATTTTGGATGTTCATGGGAGAAATACCTTTCTCTTGTTGAGTTCAGTTATAACAATAGCTTCCAGGATACCATTGAGATGGCTCCATATGAAGCCTTATATGGTAGGCCTTATCGGTCGCCTTTGTGTTGGCTTGAAGCAGGGGAGGTAGATGTTCTAGGACCACATCTTGTGAAGGAGAATATAGAGAAGATACATCTTATTAGGAAGCGTATGTAGACAGCTCTGTCTACACAGTAGTCCTATGCTAACAAGCACAGGCGACATCTTGAGTTTGAGGTTGGGAACTGGGTTTTCTTGAAGGTCTCACCCATTTTGGGGAAAAGAAGTACATGGAAGTAGGGTAAGCTTTCTTCGAGATTTGTAGGACCCTTTGAGGGGATGAAGCGGATCGGACCAATAGCATACCAGCTCACACTTCTGTAGAGATATCAGGCCATGCATGATGTTTTTCATGTATCTCAGCTATGCCGGTACTTTTCAGATCTGACTCATGTTTTTCAGCCTGATGAGGTTGAACTGGATATGGATGCTTCCTTCAAGTAGTATCTGATGCGAATTGATGACCGGAGCATGAAGACACTCTGTGGAAGGTCTGTTCCACTTTTACGAGTGATATGGCAGCACGGCCAGGTACAGGACAAGACCTGGGAGCAAGATGCTGATATACGTTCTCAATGGTTAGAGATTTTCATTGATGACACCTCAGTACGCTCGGAAGGCCAACTCGGGGATGAGTTTCTTTAACGAGGGGAGTTTGTGACAACCCGACTCTTTAGAAAAGGTATGGATCGTTAGTTTTTCTTTAAAATCGTTCCTTTAAGCTTTTGTAATATGTGTAACATCATAAGGAAGGTCCGAGAAGTGTCCGGGGTTGGTTCGGAGCCCAGGAGTTTGAGAAATGGGCATACTGGCAGTGGTGCATGGCATGTGCATGTTCTGCGCACAGTTTGGGATGAACCATGTGGTTACAGATAGGGGCACCTGAAGGGGCACACGACCCTGTGGACCAGGTAGCATGGCCATGTGGCTTTTTTCTAGGAGGCATGGAGGTGCGCACAGTTTCCGCATGGTTTGGGTAAACCGTACACCTAAACCGTGTGACCCTATTCTTGGTGAAATTGCCATTTTCCACATACTTTGTTCTAAAATCCTTAAGCATTTATTTCATCCTTCCCGCAGACAGAACCAGAGGAGGAGCCCTTATTTGAGCCAAAAATATCTCTCTCACCCTTTCCCTTATGGATTCTTCATCCGACGAACATTCTTCGATTCGTCGAAGGCGTTGGATCACCCTCGGTAAGTCATACCACACGCACCCTTATTTCCTCAGTGAATCATTCCTTATGTCTTGTTATTTTGATGTAGGGTCATATGCCCTATTTTCAGGGCATTGGACTGAAACTCATATCTCTTCCAACCTACCGTGAATCTGAGGTCGATATCAAGCAATCATATGCCTATAGCTCTAAGGTAGGTGGTCACATGGTTTCCATTTTTGGGTGTTCACCTTTTTTTGAGTTATTATCATCATGTCGTGGTTTTTATTTCTCCAAACCCCTTATTTATACTTAATTCTTCATGTCTAGATGACCTGTGTGTTATGATATTGATGAATCTAACCTTGTTAGGGTGTTTAGATGAGGTGTGGACCGGGAGTGGTCAGCCATAGGTGTTATGCCTTGAGATTTGTCCCTTTTCACCTTTGGCCCTTAATGATATGTCTTGAAAGTAATTTTCCATGTTAGGAAAATGAGATGACTCAGTTAGAGGTTGGCTAGGATGAGATAGCAAGAACCCCTTGAATGAATTGAAATGTATGTTTCGTTGAGATGTGTTTATGTGATATCATAAGATAGAAATTCCATGCTTTGTTAATGTGATGTGATATAAGATGGATTGCCTTATATATTTGTGATGTGAATGGTTATGCCATACTGTGTTGACTTACTTTTGATAACCCATGTGTGGGAGGGAGGTATTCTTACCCTATGCCAGATGAATCTCTGTGTGTGGGTGGGGGCATTCTTACCTCGTGCCAGATGAATCTCCATGTGTGGGCGGGAGGCATTCTTACCCCATGCCAGATGAACCTCTGTGTAATAGAATGAGATGAATTTATA
Organism: Viscum album; assembly: GCA_963277665.1. Classification (NCBI taxonomy): domain Eukaryota; kingdom Viridiplantae; phylum Streptophyta; class Magnoliopsida; order Santalales; family Viscaceae; genus Viscum; species Viscum album. Next base: position 1,463,724,003 of record OY728146.1, on the reverse strand, counting down.
TCTTGTTTCTATATATCCTTTATGGGTGGGAGGTATTCTTCCCCACGCCATCTACAGTTCTTGTGGATGAGAGGCATTCATACCTCGGGCCAGTGATGATTATACGTATGTGAGAAGCATGGATGAGAGGCATGTTTACATTGTGCCTGTGATAACATTATCTATGTACTTGTACCTATGGTAATTTTTCAGGTTACCAGCCATGAGCTGAAGTGGGTAGACCCGCCAGGTGTCCTTCTGGAACCTGAGCAGGAGGGTTGTTTATTATATTACTTTACTTACTTACAGTTTACTACACACTGTTTATTTTTCGAACACCTATTTGGATTACATGTAGAAATCATTGGTGGTGGCCGACTGAGACTTGTCTCACACCCTACCCAGGCGGCCTTCTTGGCACCCGTGTAGACTTTACTGCGGCAGGTACTAGTAGGGGAAAAGGCCCATATTCAGGTTGTTGATGCATGTATGTTCTAGCTGGAGATCCAGAGCAGAGGACTGAGATTGGGTAGAGATTCTCATGGACAACTTTTGTTCTCTTTTTGTTTTACTGTATCAGCATTCCATACATCCATTTTGTATTAGAAACATCCTATGTGGCTTTTTTATATCTATCAGGTTTTTCTTACGTCTGTTGTTTGGTTTGTATGTTTCCCTTTTTCTCCGATTTACCATCGGTTGTGCTTCTGCTATTTTTATTTCTTTGCTTCTATACCATTGTATACTCTGACATGGGGGTACTGTCTCCCCACTGACTTACCATTACACCCCCGCTGCTAGTCGGAATCCCCCGGCCTATGGGGAGATGAGCCAGAGGTCATGTGGCCAACTGGGCTCAGGGCTCGGGTTGAGGGGCATCCGGGTTCGGGACATCACATCCACACGACCACTTCACCACTGGTTTTTCTCTTTTCCTCAACATCACACGTCTTGGCCATCTCTCTCCAAAAATTATAGATTAAAGAGACCTTAGAAAAGCATCACAATATGATCCTCATACAATACAACCACCACATCCACATAAAAAAGTAACTTTGTAGTTTTTAGGATCCACCAAAACTAGTATAATGTGTATCATATGATGAGTATTATACCTCAATACATCACAAACCATACACTGAGTAAGGATCCTCAATCCATCACAGCCTATACAAGTTACACCTATAGTAGTCTATAAAAAACTATATCCAAAATATATTTTTTTGAATAACCACAAGCCATTACATCCTTCTATTCACATAAATGATAAAAATAACCATCATTCATACCATCACAAGTAACTACCAAGAGAAGAGAGCAGGGCCAAGGATTGTATACAACAATCCATCCTCTAATCAGGATTTTAGGGAAAAGACCCCTCAATGTTCAGAATCACTAGGGTGTTAGTGGCCCTAACCAATGGGGTGGAGTAATATATCTAAACACAAAACGTACATGATATAATATATCTCACAACCACACCATCTACATAACCTAGTCTTAGGCTCAAATTCAGATAACGTATCTCGGACTCCCGACTTCCACTGCTAATTCTGGATATCCTATAAGAACACAACCATTTCAAGAAATACATTATGTTATATAATCCTTTTTTATCAGTTTCACATTATAATAATTAATTCCATAACCATTAATTAGCCATCATCAATTCCGCATTGCATTTCATTAGCATCATAACAAAGTTTCATGTCATCTAGACCTAATGAAGTAGATTACGTGGATTCATAAAAATATAACCTCATCATTTCATCCCAGCAAACTCTAACACCCCAGGTTAAACAATTATTCATTTATTAAAATAATTAAAATATGCATATTTCCAATTATTCTTGGAAAACATTCTATGATACCGAATACAAGGGTCTCAACACGATGAGTAGCAGAACAACCCATCAAGTTATTTCCACCTATATGAGGAGTGTTGGATCATCCAACCACGAGAATCTAAACACAAAAATCACCTGTTATAACATACGATTCTTTGAATATATAGAAAAGAGAGTAAGTAAAACCATCTACTTAAAGTAGTGGGGAATGTAAAGAAGATAAAAAACAATATATTAAACGAGAATCCAACATCCCTATCAATGAATAATCCCACCTTCAACCTATTCCATCATCTTTGGTGCCCTTCCCGACACCACATGCATAAACTGATGCATCTTTCCACTCCAGGCATCAACCGTTGCCTTGAAAACCGGGCCTCTATGCCCCACATACTACAACAGTCATCCGGGCTCTACCATCCTAGGCTCACATCACATTTGGGCCTCCCCGCCTCACATACCACATGTCTCTTATCCCGACCACATCCCAAGAACTGTGAACAAACAAAGTAATGTGCTCTCATCCCTAAATCAAGGCATTCATCCTTCACCCACAATTATCACTAATGGAACTAAATCACAATTGACTATTCCTTTACAACAAGAAGGTAATGCAGGCCCTACATAGGCATTATCATTTATCACAGAACAAGTTCCTATTCTATTTTGAATTAACTGATTCATTATTCATGTTCCAACTATGGGAAATCTGAAAAACAAGATGCTCAAGTTATCAAAATTTAATTTAACATGACTTTAATTCTGTTATCAACCAGCATCGGCATACTTCCAGTTCATTAAACTATTTCAATAAAACATGCAAATCCATATTAATTTAATTTATATCAAATAACAATAAAGACAACTGAATTCATTAAACATGAATCTTAATCATATTACCCAATTAATTATCAATAACTTCTAGTTTTACTTGGATTAAAAAATTTCATTAAGAATGACAGGCTAAATCATGAAAATATTTGATATTAAACTATCTAGATAATCAAGAGGCAAATAGTTATCATGTCATAATGCCATAAAATCTCTATTTGATCGATGAAAATTCATTAATCTGGTTCTAGTATTAAATTAGGTCAATTTCATTATTATTCAAAGATAAAAATCATGCCATCTTTATGATTTCTCATAAATATGTAGTGAAGTAGGGAAACCCCTACCTAAAAGGTCTTAAACATTCATTTCATGAGAATGGGCCAACATAATATATAATGATCACATCTCTCAAAATGACTATGTCCACCTAAATAGACAAAATAGACCAAGAAACCCATTAGAAAATAGTTAGAACATACCTTATATCGAAGATGAATCACTACAGATCAAAGGAGAGAGATAGGGATCATTACTAGATAAAGGTTTTACCAAAACTCTGAAGAGTGGGTCATTGGGTCTCTTGGGGTAAAGGGAGAGATGTTTTAGACATAGGATTTGACAAAAACCAAGAGGATATAAAATAGTTAAAACATACAGCTTCAGGGCATTATATGATGATTAATCCCCTTTCACGTCGTGTCATTCCATGAGGTCAACTTCCTTTGAAAAACACATCACCTCACAATTTTATTTTATTTTTTAAACCCTGTGGAATTTCATGATGTTAATCCATATTTCAAGTAGTATAAAAGTCTACACATCATGAATCATTCCAAGAAAACCCATGAAAGTGTATTTAACATAGTGTAACATGACATGTAATCAATCTCTTTTCATATTTTTCTTAACTGAACTCTTCCAGACATCATATTATCCATCTTTGGAAACATCAATATTTTAAAACAAACAAAGGGTTGATCCACATAGATCTAGTCCCTTGAATTTATAATATAATTTTCATTAATTTTTATTAAAATAAAACATACATTATTTTCAAAAACATCATTGAAAAATAAAAAAAATTATCGTACTTACATACAGCCTATCATATCTATTATTGTAATGTTGTTAATTTTCCAAAACAAAATTTCATGATAATTGTTAAATGTTTAATTGAAGAATAAAAATCAATATAATTTCATCATAATAATTCTGGATATGATCCAAAAATTAAAATTTTTACAATATATAAACAACTGATGTATGTTTAAACATATGAACCATATAGCATCAAAAAATCAAACGTGGACATAATTGATTATGTAAATTAACATAAATTGGTAACAAATTTTATAAAATGAAGAATTATAATGAAAACTTTTATTATGAAATTATATAATTAACATAGACCTATTTTTCTGGATGATAATGAACATATGTGGAGAGTGGAACCAAAAGTAAGGGGTTTCTTAAAACAATATTAATTCATTGGATTATACTTCTACAGAAATGAATCTAATATTCCAAGATTATTTATGAAATATTTTTTTATTTTTTATTTAATTTTATTTCAAAATACATTTACTAGATATTATTACATCATTGATTATTTATCAATTCAATAATATGAGCTATGTTAGTGTTATTTGTCCCAAATTTTCATCAATATGACATATGTAATGTTAAACAAAAATAATATTTTGTGAAATAATTATACTGATTATTTTTTTGTACAAATTACATTATTTTCCTTGAAATATATTCCTTTATGGACACAATATGTCAACATGGTTATCACATATTCTTATCTATGGGTAATTACACAAAAAATATTAGGTCGATTACATCTCATACGTAATTCAAGAGAATGGTGACTATAAACATATTATGCACCTATATTTAAACTCCCCTGGGATAAGGTTAGGCTAGTGCACATATTCCCTGTGAACCATTATGATTATTTAAGGAATAAAGCTTTTGGAATCCTATGATAGTCTATAGTGATATAGTATATACCTAATTTGTCTTGGGATAGAAAGACTATATTGATCATAATTTTAATGGTATGATAGCCCATATCCTACTATCTATTTTGGGAACATAACATGGTAAACAATATTTTAGAAAAAATTCTTAAAATTAAACCATTAGGTTTAATGAATTTTTTAGTAAAATATTAATTTGAAGGATAATAATTTTAATTTTTTTGGCATACGATTAATGATATTGATAAAAATTATGGTATATATGATATATGATGATGAGGAAACTGTATGTTTTTTTAAATTTGGTACATAAGTTTGTTTATATTGATAACTATGGTATTTAAATGATATTTTATAATAAATGATATTTTGGAAGAAATTTATAATATTTAGTTGGAACATTATAATAATTATATTGATATAGATTTAGTAAAAGGAGAACTTATGAAATAAGTGAAAAAACATCTCATATGGAAAGGTCATGGGGGATGAAAAGGCAATGAAAGAGTTGAAAGGGTGTAGTCTCTACTAGTAGCCTATGTAATTTCTTAAGTAGTATGATTTTTTATTTGAATGTTTTGTTTGATAAATACTTTTTCATTTTTTGGAATCAAATTAAATGATAATAATTTAGTTTATTAATGGTATTCCGGGTGATGTTTTATTAGGTTGAGGATATAAAATCAGTAGACTTAAAATTAAAGATAGTTTTGTAGTGATTTTATAAAATATTTTGACGTGTAACTAGAATGGTTTGAGATAAAATTTTAGGATAAAACAATATTTATTTTTTTGGTCACAGATGTTAATTTTTATATAGGGTTATTTATTTATGGAATGATAAATATCAAATCATTGGATTTATTGATGAGTTTTTGATATTATAGTATTATTTATGTACATAATGGTTTATTATTTTTTTGTAATTTTATATATTTTGTGAACAATTTTTTATATATTATTGATAAGAGGAATTTCATGTAATCCTTTTTGAGTATGTACTATGTTAGAAGAATATTTTTTTGCGTTACGCAAGAAAATTTCATATTAAATACTCATCATTTAGTGAAAAATATTAGATTGTAATGGAAATTGATTTATGGTTTTAATTCAACATGTCATTTATAAATATTTCTATATGTTTAAAGTATAAATTGTAAATTCATTTCTTGACATTAGGGAAAAGATCTCTAAATAGAAAGGGTATAATTTTAACATAATTTCCACCGAATCTATGTTCATCTATGCATCATAGATTTATGGCATTGTGATCATTAGCATTCTCCCAAACATGTTCTGTGTAACACTCATTTAATCCTTAGGAAATAGTTTTCTCCTCCATATAAATATTTTTACTTCCCATTAATTTTCAACTACTTTGAATCTTAGTTAATTTAATTCATGATTACATTCGTATTTACATTTCCCACTTTTTAAAATGATGTTTTATTAATAATTTTACAACATAAGTCTTCTATAATTGAATTTTCCGATGTAACACTACTGATTTAAAAATTTATACTGGAATAAGATGGAAAACATTTATTGAAGGTTGGAAGAATGGGAAACCCTGTAATTTTAAATTCATAAAGATACCTTTGATAGTAAATATGATAAGAAACATCGTTCTTAAATGAACCATGAAATATAATATTTAAATACTAATGTTATAACCTAGTACTTGATTTGGATTTTATAAATTGGAATCAATTCCTTATGAAATATATATTATTTTCACAATAAATGTAAATATATTTATAAATACATAGTACAAAAATATCAAATATTAGTAAGGTAATTTTATTCTTGAACAATAAGTTTTCTTCTAAATATATTTTTATTGATTTTTAAGAGAAAATATTATAATTAATTTCTATAAATTTTAGATAAAAAAATTATAACAAATTATATCATTTTTTAAATTATCATAAAAAATTATTTTATGGTGTAATTTTCATAATTTTCAAATAATATTTATTATTCTATTAATTGAAAAAATAATTGGTTTTTTAAAAATAATCATTTATTTTAATTAATTGAAGTAATTTAAACTTCTTTTATATTATGGATTTGATATTAATTTGATACATTTTCCATTTTTTATTATAATATGATTAACAGTATTCTCATCGTTAATTATAATGATTTTGGTATAAATATATTTTTATTCTTAAGAACACATTTCCTTAAAAACTATTTTAAGTACATATTTTTTTTACATTTCAATTAATTAAATTAATAACTAACTATGTATTATTTAAATAAAAATTTTAAACTATATATATATTTATTTATTTAAATTATTATAGTGAATATTACTAGTCTTTGAGTTAATGTAAAACAATTATTTCATGGAAAAATATATTTCAAATAATAATTATTCATTGTGCTTTATGGGAAACATGTAAAATTATTTCATAAAGTTTATAGATTTTAAATTATAAAAAATTTAATCCATGTTATTATTTAGAAAAATTTATATTATTTAATAAGAAAAATTTATCTTTTTCTCATACTAAACCGAAAAAACATTAAAATTTTGACCAAATAATAAAATAGAAAATATGGTTAGTGTTTGTAAAAAATGATACAGCCACCATTTTTCATCTAAATTGTAATTATATTATGTTATTTAGAGAAATATCTCCTTATTCACAATATTTATTTATTATGGTACACTTCTCAATTAAAGTTACCTATATAATATTTCATGTAATGAAAAATAAAAAAATGTCATCTTTTTACTTTTAAAAATATTATATGTGTTCACAAAGGGAAAAAATAAACTTTTTAAGGAATAATAATTTTTATTCTAAGAATAATGAAAGTTTTTTTTATGATATTAATTTCTTTAAATAAAATTTAAATTATATAACTACATTAAATTGTTTTTCAATGTTGCCACATTATTTGTTAATTTACTAGAAAAATGAAATAATTTATTTAAAAACAATTTAATATAAAAAATTATTTTATTATTGAGTTCCATTATTTTAGTATGAAAATAATACATGTTATATAAAAATAAATGATATATATTATAGTTTAATTGTTTTCATGCCTTTCTAAATGTCAAATCTGTTGATGTGTTTAATAAATTAAAAAACTTTTATTTTAAAATAATTAATCTTATAATAGAATATTTTAAATAAATTAAAAATCTATATTCATATTAATTATTAGTAAATAATAAAAATAAAAAATATGGTACATTTATTATATAATCATGCTTTCTTAGTATTTATTTTTATCCCTAAAATGTAAAAACATTGTTATAACTATAATTTTAGAAAAAGGTTAATGCTTGTTGAAACAAAAACATATGATAATAAATACTCAAAACGTGTATAAATATTATAAGATGCTAGTATTTTGAAAACTATTCACAATATATTTTAATTATATTATTTTTAATCATGATTTCCATGAAAATTAATTTATATTAGATTAATTTTCTAGGAAATTCCAAAACTTCCCCTCCCTTCACTTATAAACTGTAATCAACTCTCATCTGTTTTTAACATAAAAAATTGATACTAAAATTCTTACAAATTTACTTTCTTTAATTCCATTATAACATAATATAGGTATTTATCATTAGAAAAATATTATTGGAAACATTTTGGATTAATCCCACGGTGGTTTTCCAAAGAAGTGGTATCGTTTTTAACTAGTAGTTTTACTTTTTGTTATTCTTCCACCTCCTTAAAATATTATTAAACAATTATAATGTCATAAAATTACTATATACCATATACTAGTATTTTATTATTTTAATGTAACAACTTTAATCCCTCTCTTCTTCCATAAAATTGGAAACAAACCATATTTTCTATGTATATTGTACTGCTCCCTGGTGAACGGAAGTTATTAATTTTAAATTATCTCCTCCCATTAATTTTTATGATTTTTAATTTAGTGAATATATTTATATGATATTATTACCATATTTATAAACATGATAATGTCACATATCATATATTTTCGTATCATTCCATTTGATGAATTATGATAATGAAGTCCATTCATACATTTATAATACCACCTTCACAAAGTGATGTAATCTTTATTTTCTTACCACCTCACATAGATGGTTTATGTAAGTTAACATGAAGAAATAATATTATATTTATTATATATTTATCACTCATTAAATATAACATTACACTTTCGATAATTCTATAATGATATTTTAAAAATAGAAATGCTACTCATGCGTACATAAAAATATCATCTCCATCATTATAACATAATCCATTTTTCTTAACCATATTTCATAGTTAGTTTTTAATCTATGATTAATTAATAAACATGGTTGTTTTTTAATCATTATTATTTCGGATATTATGGATCAATGATGACATTTAATATAGTTAATCTACCAAATTCATTTTCGTTATATGAACTGAGAATCCACAACATGTTTGAAGCGAACATTTTTAATTCTATAAATAAAAAAATAAAAAATAATATAAATAGAATAAAAATAATTAATTGGGATCTTATGAAAGTGAAAATAATTTAATTATTTCATGTGATAAATTAATTCATGTGACGAGTCAGACCGATGGAAAGTGGTTTCCTAAATCATTTTCTATTTTTTGGGTTATATGTATAATTTATTGACTATGACGTGAGAATATTATTCATGAAATGGCCATTTATTATCTTATTTTATATTTCCACTCATTTATTTTTTTCATATTTTATACATATAATAACATCATTTAATTAGTCTTATATGAAGGATTTGATCTTTCTAAGGTTTCTTTTTCTCAATTTATATTCATTGGGACATATTTAAAGATTAATGCCTATAATATTTTATGAGGGGAATCTAATTGCAATATGATATGTTAAATAATGAATATATTTAAATTGATGGTGTTAAATTATTCAATCATCATAATTACGTTAATGGAGGTTTTGTTTTTAATGTTACTAATGTGTTAATGGTTTGTTTCACAATCTCATCACTATTGGGATTATTAATAGTAAATACTCATATAAGGGAATTATTTGATCATTATACCTTTAACAATATATATTTTATTATCCAAATGTTATTGGTAGATGTTATATTTTTTCCTTTCATTTACTATAATTTATTTAGTAATATATCAAAGTCATGTTTTTAAGGAAATAATTTTCATTCAGCATAGTTGGGAATATATTTATTCTATTTACATATTTTCCAAAAAACGTATTAAAAAATATTTTCAATATGTTATAATGAATTTTTGAATACTTTTTAAAAAAAATTATTTCTAAAAAATGGATAAAATGGAATATTCCAATCAATTTAAAAAAATTATTTACTCATTAAAATTTCATAAAAAAGTGTGAAAGGAATTTTTTTAACTTATACTATATGACAAAATTTTCGTTCCATTATGACCGCTCAATTATTTGACAATTACATTAAACGATTCCATATCACTTTTTAAATACATTTTTTCCCATATTTGAAAATAAATTCTATGTGTTTTAAAATTAATTACAATTTCAATGGAGTATTTTCCAAAAACAATATTTTTTTTCTCTTTTTGGGTGTTTTGAATTAGAAAAAACAATTATAATTTATTTTAATTATACTCCACAATGGATATATCTTATTGAAATCATCCATAATATTTTTTGAATGGGTTATGATCAGTTTGATAGATGAAATATTAGAATTTTATATGATAGTGATCTAATATAAATTTTTATGTTGATGAATGAATTGGACTGAATGTGTGAGTGGAAGGACATGTTTTATCCCCTTGAGGCATTGGTAGGTCTTGTGAGTCATACTATATTGGGTATTTTTCTAATAAGTTACCCATTTATGTTACAACCTGTTACCTTGATCGATTCTGTTTCCCTATTTTACAAGTTTCATTAAGGTTTTAAAAATCCTAATTTTTTATTTTTATGGGTTTACAGTAGACAGTAGAACAGGTACATAGTGTGTACCAGAGGTACACACCATGTACATGTCTGCAGTTTCAGGTTGTGAATGGAGAGATCACGTTGTGAGATAGTACACATTGTGTACCTAAGGTAAACATTGTGAAGGGTTTAAATATCATATTTTTAACTTGAAGTGTTGGGTTTTTCGGTATAATTATCCTGTGTGGCCTACACATCATGACTAAGGGGTACACATCGTGACCCAGCTCGTTCCCATATTTAAGTTGCGGGTTAGACAACATTTTTCATTCTCCCCATTATCTTTTTATTTCTCTCAACCCTAGACTCACCCTAGGTTATTTATAAGGGTACCTCACCTTCCAGATCGATCCATTCGGTGTTGGTTCTTCAATGATTCTATGGTGAATCTCTCCAGGTAAATGTTCTCTTACAGTTCTTCCTTTCAATTGATAGTGATAGCACCCTAGCCTTTTTTTATTAGATTCTTAGATCCAATTTGGATGTTTCTTGTTATCCTCATCTAGATCCTTTGTGAGATCTTGTCTCAAAGTCTATTATATGGCTAGTTGTGGTGAAGCAAACATGTTTTCTTAAGGTACGTGGTCCTTCTTCTATATTCTAACACCATGTCTTCTATTTTGAATCATTCCTTTGAGGTCCAGGTTAGATTCTAGGGCCTCCTTTGATGGATTTTTAGGGTTTGGTTCTTTTTTATTATGTCGTGAGAATGAGTGGCCTAAAATTTTAGGTAGGTTATTACATCTCTATCCTATGATATTGAATATTTTTTATTTTCTTTTAAAATTTTGTTATAATTTATTAATGAAATTGGAATGTTTTTTTGTGTCTGTTGAAAAAGGGTTTTTAAATAAAAATATTATTTTCTAAATTTGTATAAATGGATGATAAATATTTTTGAATGGATTTCAAAACATTAAAATAAGTTTGTGAAAAAGAGCACATGGGATACCTTTGGTACATAGGTGGAAGGTCTAACTTGATGCCATCATCCATTGATTTTTGATTATCTAGGAGTTTTGTCTTAGGGGCTTTCATCTAGTTCCTAGGACTATTGTTCTTGGGGACTAATATTGACATTTTTGGGGGGTTTACTCATGGTGTATTCCTCTAATTCCTTGGCATGTTGTTCTAGGATTAGTTTTGTGAACATGATTCTTATGGTACTGGTTGTCTGCTACCATGAAATTTAGTATTACTTGGTGATATGATACCTGTGATTTTATTTTGTATTTCAGTGATTTTTGAGTTATTATTGATATGCATGTTTATGATTTTGAAAAATGTTATGGAAAATATTATCTGAAACTCATATACTTTCTTTTGTTTAGAATTGTGGAAAAAGGAATATTTTCCATGTTTTCTATAAAACTAATTTACTAGTTATCGTTACATGTTTTAAATTTTAAATAAGCATACAGTAATTGTTATATTGGGACTTTCTATGGAACACCTGGGTGGGATCCTACTGATCATCATCAAAGTTAAATTTTTATTAAATAAGTAAAGGAACAAGGGGAAACTGGACTAGGGGTTGAAAGTAGTGGAGACCAAGGGCATCCCCTCGAATCAGATTCACTCCATCCGGTTTGAGGGAAGAAACATTGTACAATCATGTGACATATGATCCATGATGAGCCAGAGAGGCCATGTGGTCAGCTACTTTGTTCCCTTCATTCCAAGTGTGAGTGACCTCAGCATTTCCATTAAGAAGCATCTTGCATTTCCTGATGATGCATGAAATGGACCAAGGCGAGGAACATGTATCATGTAATGATTCATAAATGATATTGGAGTCAGTTTCAACCTTGGATAGATGGATGATTTCCTGATTTCAAAGGATGAGACCAATAATAATATCTTTGGCCTCTGCCAGAATGGAGGTTCCATTGCCATAATACGTTGTGAATGCCAACCACACACTGCCCATGCAATCCTGCACAACTCCTCCACCTCGTGTGATCCCGGAGCCGTAAGAACCATAAGTGTTCATCTTGAGGCCATAATTTGGGGGATACCACCGCAACCAATTCCTATGAATCTTGGGGACTGGAGAATGAGCTAAGTGGAAAGAGGTCTGCAACACCCGAAGGGAGGGAGCTTTCTGCCAGTTGGAAATCAGGGACACCATGTCCACCAAGAGATTCTCCACCCTCTCAATGATCGACATATCTAAAGAAGTAAATATCTTATACCTATCCCTGTTTGGGAACCTACTGATCATGTTATCTCACCCCCTTCTCACTTCTTCGATGGTGCATAGACCTTTGTTTTTATTCTGTGTAGGGAAAGTAAATTCATCATAGTGTTGTGGAGAGGTTCATGTTTTCTAGGATGGGTAGCTAGTGGTGAGATGCTTAAATTTCATTCATGCCATTGTTGGAGTAGTTTTTTGGTTTTGAGTACCTTTCATTTGAGCATGTTGTTTACATCGGAATCCACAATCCTTTAAAGAGACTACTAAGCCTCAGGAGGAAGAATATTTGGTATATAGGATCGATCAATTATTTTACTTCCTAGAGACACCATAGAATATCATGGTGAACTGCGCAGTGTTCAAACTCGGGGGTTCCGGAAAGTGTTGGTTGGAATCTATGGTTAAGGAAGACATACCTGTGAGCTTATGTTAGAATGGTCTCAAAAACTCATTATTTCAGTAGCTTTTTCTAGAGTCTCTGATGTTGGAAAAATCTTTATAGTTTCTATCATTGTTGCAAGGGAGTGTTTTTTGTCTGTATATACCAACTGGTTTGTAGATCTTGTCCATTTTTTTCCATACATGGTACTGAAAGACCAGCTGAAGGTGCAAAAGTACCTACAAGGTTTTCGACCAGACATTAGTACACAAGTGTTCATGTGGAAGCTTTCTACCTATTCGTAGAATTTTTTTAGAGAAATGATTCCAGATATAGACTTGGAATGAATTTTTGGATTTACCTCCACTTATCTTCCAACTGGTGATAGCTTCAGTGGCATGCATGGGAAGAAAGGGAAGTGGAAAGACTGTCGAAGAAGTGGTAGAGGTGGGTCTAGTATTGAGCCCTCTTGGTTCTGTCCATTGCAGCTGGCAGTATGCATCTGACATCATACAAGTGTGCCAAAGGGGATCACACTAGATATTCTTGTCATATGCTTATGAAGATGTTCAATAGTTGTGTATGTGTTGGTCTTCAACAGTTTTTATGTCAGGAAATGAATACTCCACTTTATGGATACTTTTCGTCAGCTCCAAAGGCTACTGCGATGTTCTTAGAAGCATAAAAAATTATATGGATCCAACCACATGTCTCAAGAGTGAAGCATTTACACATAGTAGATGAGTGTCCAATGGAATTTGATATAGGTTCATAAATATTGAGAGGTATGCTCCTTATTTTATTTTTAGTAGCTACTTCTTTGTTTGATACTGGTGCCTCCTGCTCATTTATATCTACATGTTTTGTGGATATGCTTAATCTTCCAATGGAAGATACTCCCTTATCAATGGATTTAGTGACACCTCTAGGCAAGGGGAAATAGTACGGGTTCTGGTGTCCATCTTTTTTGTTCACGATATATGACATAAATTTGGTTTTTGGATTTTCTCCTTCTTGGTATGGAACTATATGAAGTCATATTAATTATAGATTGACTTGTCTCTCATCGAGCTCTGTTTGATTGTTATCATTGGTGTGCTTCATTTCAAGTAGCCTATGTGAGCTCTCATGTGTTTTAGGGAGAGTGGGACCCGAGGTTGAGTCATGTTGGATTGTCCCACCCAGACTATAGGAGCTTATTGGTTGTTGTTGCATTTGATCTTAATGATGTTTCTTCTATTGAGGATCTTCCTATTATTGTCCAAGACATTCCTGAAATTTTCCTACCTGACTTCTTTGTTCATCCTCCCTAGAGAGAGCTATAGTTCAAAATTGTCATGGTTCTAGGTACGCAGACGATATCGTTTCCTTATTACCGTATGGAACCAGCTAAGTTGATATAACTCAAAAATCAGTTGGATGACCTGTTAGTGAATGGTTTTTTTTCTAGTGTTTCTCCATGGGAATCCCCTGTGCACTTTTCCATGGAAGTGGATGGTTCAGTTCAGTTATGTGTGGAATCTCAGATGATAAACCGGTTAATGATTAGGAACAAATATCATTTTTCTTAGGTGGGTGAGGTTATTGATCAGTTGAAGGGATCATAGTTGTTTTCAAAGATCGACCTTTGATTGGGTTATCATCAACTTAGAGTCTGGGTGTCTGATATACTAAAGATGGAATTTAAGAGAAGGTATGGACTTTAGGAATATCTTATGATGCCTTTCGATTTGACTAATGCTCTATTAGTTTTTATGTCCTTAATGAATTAGATATTCCACAAATATCTTTAATCTTTTTTGGTAGTGTCCATGGATGATATTATACTTTATTCAAAGATTGTGTGTGATCACAAGCACCATCTGAGTTTGGTTTGGGAGATTTTGAGAAATTACTATCTATATGGAAAGCATTATAAATATAGTTTCTAGATTATAGTAGTGAATTTCTTGGGGCACAGAATATCTGATCATGGATTCTCAATTCATTCATAGAAGGTAAACATATTGTATCTCCGGGAAGGAACCACAAAATTTCATTGAGATACAAAGAATCAATTCTATTGTTGGATACTAATGAAGGATCATCAAGGATTTATATAAGAGGGTGTCACCTTTAAAGTCTCTTACTAAGAGACCAGTGAAACTATCTTGGGATGCAACGTGTTAGTGTACTTTTGATCTACTGAAATGACTTCTGACATCAGAACCAGTTCTGATCTTTCTTGAACCCAGTAATGGGTATGTGGTTTTTTATAATGCATGTGGTGCTGGTTTGGTATGTGTGATGATATAGGATGATCATGTGGTAGCATATTTCTCTTTTCAGCTCTGAATACATGATAAAAACTACCACACTCATGATTTAGATTTTTTTGTGGTGATGCATGTGCTTAAATGTTAGTGGCACTGCCTCTTTGGGGAGAAGTTCATAGTCTTATCTAATCATAAGAGTATGTGTTATATCTATTCCTAGAAGGAATTTAATCTCAGATATAGGTGATGGATAGAATACATTCAAACATTTGAATTATAACTCACTTACACCCCAAGGAATGGCAATGTTGTTGAATATTCTCTAAGTAAGACGGTATCGTTATAAGATTTTCTGAAATCGATTGAATAGTTTAATATTATGGGGATTTTTTCTTAATTGTGCTTGGATGCCCAGGATTATGTTTCATGGATGGTTCTGATCAGTGTTCATTTTTCCTCATATCTCATATAGTATATCATGAAAAGTCAGTCGTAGGATGATGAGTTTTAAAAAATTCAGGAAAACCTTTATAGTGGCAATAAATTTTCTAGTTGTACACTTTCTTCATATGGAATAATTCAATTCAGAAAGAGAGTTGTCATACCAGCACCTGTGAGAAGTTCATTCTTAATTTATTGCCATAAATTTTCATGGTTCATTCATTCAGGTTCTACAATGATGTATTGTGACATGATAAGACAGTTCGAGAGGTTGGGTATGAAGTGTGGCATTGCTATTTATGTGCCCCACTGTTACACCTACCAACAGATAAAGTCAAAGCACTTGAAACCTTCTGGATTGCTTCAAATTCTTCCAATGAAAGTTTGTAAGTGGTATTAGGTTTCCATAAATTTTGTTGTTGGGATACCACACACACCCTAAGGGAAAAAATATATCTGGGTTGTTGTTAATTGGTTGACGAAGTATGCTCATTTAATTCTGATTAAAGACACCACTATTGTTGATGATCTGGGTAAGATATATTTTCAGGAGATCGTGAGTTTAAATGGGAGTCCTTTTTCTTTTGTTTTAGGTAGAGATTATACGTTTACCTAAATGTTACGGAGGATTCCTCAATGGAAAATGGGGACTTAGATCAATTTGTTCATAGGTTACTATTCATATATAGATGGACAGGCGGATCATGTAATTCATATCCCAGACGATTTTCTTTGTGCATGTGTCTTGGATTTCAGTGGATCATGGGATATTCATCTAGGATAGGTTGAGTTTGTTTAGAAAAATAGTAACTAGTCGTCGATCAGCATGGGTTCTTTTGGGAATTGGTATGTTCACCCATACAGATAACTTCGTTATTGGGCAGAGGTGGGTGAAGAATCTTTGGTGAGACCTAGTCTGATTCAGGATACGTCGGAAAATATATAAGAGGTTCAATGTTCTCTGGTTGTAGCCTAGAGTTGGTAGAAATCATATGTTGATCGATGGAATCATCATTTTGGGTTTTCCTTTGGTGATTGGGTTTTCTTGAACATCTCTCCTCAGTTGGGTCACAGTCAACATAGAAAATAGTGAAATTTGGCTCCAAGATATGTTAGACCATTTGAGATCATTGAACATCTTGGGAAAGTTTCTTATCGGTTGGAATTTTCAGCTCTATGGATAGGAATTTTAGACATTTTCCACATATCTCATTACAGGAAGTATCACCCTGATCCCACTCATGTTCTTAGTTGGAAGAAATTGGCCTGGAACTAGATGGTTCTATTTTGATGAAACCATTTGAGATTGAGGGCTCTTAGATGAAAATCTTGCAGGGGAATTTGATTTCGTTGGTCATAGTTCTATGGAAACAAGAATATGATTCTCATGAGTCTTGGGAATGAAAGTTTTCTATGAGGGATTAATCACCTCATCTCTTTACAGAGGATACATATTCCACATGACTTTCCAGGGACGGAATTTTTTTATAGTGGGGTGTTTATAACATCTCGCTATGTTGATCTGGTATGTCCCTGCTTTTTCTAAGCTCTATTATGGTTTTAAAAATATTTTTATGTGATTTTTCTAGGTTTAATATATACTATAAAATAGGTAAACACCATTTACCTGAAGTACTAATCATGTACCTGTTTCTGGTATTAGGTCTTGAATTGAGAGATCATGTAGTGAGCTTGGAAACATCATATACCCAAGGTAAACATCATGTAGGGGTTGAATATAAAATTTTTAACCAGAGGTGA
Source organism: Viscum album (assembly GCA_963277665.1). Classification (NCBI taxonomy): domain Eukaryota; kingdom Viridiplantae; phylum Streptophyta; class Magnoliopsida; order Santalales; family Viscaceae; genus Viscum; species Viscum album. The sequence continues at coordinate 1,463,706,391 of OY728146.1, read as the reverse complement.
TGGGTTTTGTGGAATACTTATCCAGAATGGCCTACATATCATGGCCAAGGGGTACATGTTATGACCCGGCCTGTGACTAGGTTTATTTTTTCGTTTTGGCTGCTTTGTTTCCTTCCCCTCAAAGAATTTTTCTTTCTCTTGACCCAATACTCTCCCTATGAGATTTTCAAAGGTTTCTCACCATCTTAATCGATATGATCAGCACTGGTTCAATGTTTCTTCGATGGTTCATTACTTCAGGTAAATGTTCTCTTATGGTTCTTCCTTGTGATTGACCATGATAGCGCCCTAGCCTTGCGTTATCATATCTGTTGATCCATGTCGGATGTTTCTTGTTGTCATTATCTAGATCTATTGTGAGATCTTGTCTCGAAGTTTGTTCCATGGATAGTGGTGGGGATGAAAACGTTCATTCATAAGTTATGTGGGTTTTCATCTATCTTCTAACCCCTTGTCTTCTATTTTGAATCAATACTTTGAGGTTTGGGTTTGATTCTAGGGCCTTCATTGATGGAGTTTTTGGGGTTCCTTTCTTTTGGAATCCACAGTGGGCATGTGCGACCTAAACATTGAGGTAGGTGGTTTCTTCTCTAGATTATGATAATGATCCTTCTTGTTTTGATTTTTAAATTTCTTTATAAATTGATTTATAAAATTGGCAAGATTTTTTGTGTGTGTTAAAAGGGATTTTTAATAGATACCTATTTTCCCCTAAACTTTGATAAATGGATTATAAATGGTTTTTAATAGTTTTTAATACATTGAAATGGGTTTATGAAAAATATCACATGGGTTACCTTGGGTACTTAGGCGTATGGTTTATCATGAGGCCATCATCCATTGCTTTGTGATTATCGAGGAGGTTTTTCTTGGGGATTACCTATGTTTCCTGGGATTATTCATCTAGGGGACAAATATTTACATTTTGTGTGGTTTACACATGGGGTATTCTTCTTTTTTCTAGGCCCATTATTCAAGGATCGGTTTTGTGCACGTGATTCTTATGGTATGAGTAGTTTTCTTCCTATATTTATAGTATTCCTTGGTGCAATAATACTTGTGCTTCTATTTTGTATTGATTAAATTTCATAGTTAGACATGATATGCATGTGTATATGTATAGAAAATGTTATGGAAAATATTAATTGAAATTGATATAGCTGCTTTTTTTAGAACTGTTGAAAGGGGAATGTTTACCATGTTTTATATAAAACCGCTTTATTAATTATCATGCCATCGTTTATATTTTAAATAAGCATATAGTAATTTTTATACAAAGACTTTCTATGGAACACCTGGGTGGGAACCTACTAAGCCTATTTGGTCACACCATGTGCACTACATCGACGATGTGTATACTTTTGTTTGTCTTCCAGAGTAAGGAAAGGCAAGGCACTATAGTGAGGTGTCGAGGTTCAGCATGTATGGGCAGTTTGTAGTGAAATGGTTAGAGTTATTATATTCCATCATTGGAGTAGTTTTTTGGTTTCGAGTCCCTTACTATCATACTTGTCATTTGGAGTTTTTATATAATGTTATAGTTGTTTTGTTTCCCCTATTTTCTTATAGTTATGTCATTTATATTTTGTTAGTCTTATTTTTTTCATCATCGCTCTATATGTATATGTTGTGTGGTCATTCATGATGGGAAAAACTATTCCCTCAGTTTTTTCATTTGATTCTCAGGTGCTTGTCGCTAGCCCATGGGGATCGGGAATTCCCTTTAGGTATGTGACAGATCAGTTCGGGTGCCGGGTTTCAGGGCCACCCGGGTCAGTTTGTTAAAATAATGTGTGATTTCAATTCATGGGGCCTTGATGGTTTGATAATGATTACAACATTATATATTCAATAATAATGATATTAGTTACTGATGACTATATGATTACTATAACAGTTATAATATACATAGATAAATTTAAGGAACATATGATTAGTTATATGAGATTATCTAGTAATCATTTCTTCCTAACATATTATTATTAGTGGTCATGTTGTTGATTTAATGGTTTTTTCTAGTTTTTTACCAAAAGATACTTATTATTCATTATTCACTAATGATATTTTCAACTGTATGCAACCATTAACAAGTATCTTGTATCATAATTATTTTATTTCTTTTCCCTAGTATATGAATATGGTATCATTTATTCTATTCTAGGATAGATAATATTTATATTAATAATTTTATAAATTTTATTTTGTAAAATTTAGGGTGATATTTAGGTATATATGTAATTTATTAGGACCACTAAAGTACTCTTCCCTTCAACATGTGATTTCTTGTATCTAGTTATGATGTAATAAATTAACCACCAACATTAATATAGTGTTTTATGGGTCCTTATCTAATGACAAATGACTAATATATTATATATTTAAACATTCTTTTTTGTACAATAATATTTATTCACATAATAACATCATGGATTTATTCTCACTAAATATATTAAAAAAAATTAATTTTTTTTATCTCAAACAACCAATATTGAGACATATTTCCTTTTATACAATAATAACTTTTTTGAATGTAGTATATGTTTCCTCTTAACATATTATATCTTGAATAAACTATCTATCATTATTTTAATTGATTTATTTTTTGATATCTCATTTATATATTTTTAAATGAATTGTTGTAAATATTTTAAGGGTTTTCATTATTAATGATTCAATGTCCGGATACAAGTTTCATGTCATGCTTGATGATTTACTAATATTGTGTACTAACATCCCCATTAATATATTTTGGTATAATATTTCACTAATTTATTTTTAAATCAAGATCCATGTCATGTAAATTCTTTAATTGTCTTTACATTAAGATGATATTAGTATAATAACAGTTTTATACATTAAATTTTTCATATAATTTATATAAATTCTCAATTTATTAATCTTATTCCATTATTTTGAGTATATACATTCAATGAATTAATGTTTTATACATTATATGAGAAAAGTGGTATATCATATACATAATTGGTTTTAATTTGTATGATGAATTGAATTTTTATTGTTGAGATATGTTTTTTCATGTAAACTCATTGGATTAATAGTTTTAAAGTCCTTGACTAAATGTTTTTATACTCTATGATCATTACCAATATTGAATTTTTTTTTAAAAACAAATAAATTATTTCATAATGTTTGGTTTTGTTTCCATTAACAAACAATTTATGTTTTTCTCAAAGGTGTTTATAAATTTTTTTATGTATGTTTATATTTTGAAATTTTGTATAAAGTATAAAATAAATATATTTCATAGAATTTACAAATAGATTTTTATTACTACAATAATTTTCATTTATCATTATGAAACTCAATTTTCATGTTTTCTTGGTTTCTCAATGATCATAAAAATCCTGTTATTGTTTTAATATTTATTATGATTCCAATGTGAAAGGTTATTTATTATTGATGAAAATTTTTTATTTTTAAATGTATTTATAAATTATTTTTATATGTATTTTTACTAATTATAAATTATTCCAAAACATTACTGGGTATGTTCTCTAATAATACAAATGGAATATTTTAGACATATTAATTATTATTTTATTTTAAATAAATGTTTCATGATAAAAAATTTACTTTAATAGGTTAAACATGTTATAGAGAGAATTATTTTTCATTCATTAAATTTTATAATGAAATTATACCTTATTTTACATTATTCTTTGTATGGTTCGTGGATATTATTGATGATGAAAATAGTTCCTCCTATAGATCATTATAACGTGTGTGTGAAATATAGTTCATGATGACGGATAAGATTGATATAACTCTCCAATTAATTATGCAATGTGGCAGAGTAAACTGAATGTAGGTTACTCTTAACATCGACGTAGCTTTTCAATTTAAAAAATCCTAATATATGATAAAGTTATGAAAAATGATGTTAAAACTAAGATTTTATTATAATTATTCTATTTAGCTTAATCCATTAATAATTTATGATATCATAATATACAGTAATAAATTCTCTATACATTATTTGAGTCGTATTAGTTTCCAAAAATTGCAATTTATTTCATATGGCACATGATTTTTACTAAAATTAATTTCATATTACGGTAAATAATTATTCCATCACTATGTTTTTATGATTTGTATTTTGATGGGTATGAACCATCTTATGAGGTCATAATGCACTTTGATTTTTTTCCCATACCCTTGATCTTATCTTGTTCTCTTGGATGATATTCTATTTTTAATGACTATATTTATATTTTCTTAGAGATTACGAAAAATATTTATATGATTCCAAGTCCAAAAAATTATGATGAATAATTATAGGTATTCAATGTATAGATGGGATACAAGAGTGGGTTTTTTATGTGAAATATTTAATTTTTATTATCGAATAATAGATGTTTGTTATAGTGAAAAATTATAAGATTATAATTTGGGTCTTTTTATTGAATGTTTTTTTAAATTTTTTTAATAATCATATCCTAAAAGGACCTTGGAAAGTACATGACCCAATATTTGTATTCAATGTCAAAAAAAATTAACGGTTAAAATTGGGTGAAATTATTTGATATCAATGGTTTCATATAAAAAGTATATTTTTAGATCATGGTCTTACAGTATAGTTTTGAGGTGTTATTGTTGTGTAATGTGTACCCTTGTTGATATATTTTTATATGTTAATTTATATTTCATAAAGATTTTACTTCATTACACTCAAGTGTGCATGGTTACCAATAAATTTTTATCACAAGTTGTTCGATGAAATGTTTTGGGAATTATTATTGTTAAGAACAAAAGTGGATAGAGATTAAATAGTGTAACAAAAAGTGTTTACACAAAATTGGTTGGTCTATAACATTAGAGTTCCCATGTAGTTTTTCACAAGAATAGGGTTATTTTTATGGACCATCATTAAAGTAAAAAATATAATTATTATGGTTTTGGAATGGATATCATATCATATGTCCTATTGGTTTTTTTCTCTAAATATTATAGTACGTAGGGTTCACTATAATATATAGGCATAACGGATGGATTTTTTTCAATCAAGTGATTCGCTGGTGATTTAATATGAATTTCATGTGGTCTGAGGAAATTTTATAAGAATCCACTACATTTTATAAATAATTATAGTGGTGAAGGCCTTAGGATACTAGGTGAGTATCTAGATTCATGTTTGTAGGATCATGAGAACACATGAATGTTTCAATTATGTTGATGGGTGTGTGAAGCCTGATGCATAGAGATATGAAAAAAATAGATAACTGTATAAGTAGGGAGAATGATTATTCAGGCCTATGATAGGAACATGAATATACTTCTTCAATAATAAAATGGATAATTAAATAACTATAAAATTTGACCATATTTTAATATATGTATTAATGATTTCAAAAAAAATAATGGAAATCATATTAAATAGATGTTTATAGAGATCACATGTGTGAACTTTTCTCAATGGGGAGAATATCCTAAAATACCCAAAAATTTGTTTTATGGTTTCCATAACCTATTTCATCATCAATTGATGAAATAAATGTCTTACTATTATAGGGAATTAATCAATACCACATAATAAGAAAATGGATATTTTTTGGGAATCAATAACTCTTAGCATGTTACATGTCATGTGGTACTTGTAGACCCCATTATTGAATTATTTTTATAAATATATTCTTCTCTACCAACATTTCAATTCTATCATAGTTGTTGGGATTCTATCATGAATTATTTAAAAAATATTGTGCCAAAATTTATCATGTTCCAACAATCAGTATGATTTAAATAATTCTAAAAAAGAATAATGATCAATTGTATTATTATATGAATACATTAATTAAATTACATTAAAAATTAAATAATGGATTTAAAATACTATTTATCTCATCATAATTGATCTGGGTGTGATTTGTAATGTACATTTTAGGTAAATTTATTTGAATTATGTGATTTTAGATTGAGGTAAATAAAAATGTATTATTGTAAATGAATTTTACATGATGAGTCCATTTTTATACAATGAAAAAACACAATTATGATTATATACCATATTAGGATAATGTTATACACACTAATGATAATGGTGTCAAATATGGAAATATAATCATTTATATTGGATAGTGACATTTCAATTGATGGTTATATGTGGAGTGGATATATTATACACGTACCATCCCCATAACATGAGGGTCCCTTAAAATCTGATTATTTTATTAACAATATCTGTGGATGGTCTTATGTAATACAAATACACAATGTATTAAAAGTTATATGTTATTAAATGACATTCCAAGGTAGACGAAACACTTTAATTTGATGATAATAAAAATTTTAATTCAATTTAGTATTGAAGGGTAATAGAAGTGTAAAAGGATTTATGGTTACATCCAACACAAGTGTTTGAGTTCACTACATATCCTATAATAATTTGAATTAATCTTTACATTTATCATGGAAAAGAGATGAAATTTTCATTCCAATATAGGAAAAATGTGATAAGTCTAGTGTTGAATATTAAATCATATTCAATAGAATAGTGATAAGGATATAATTTTTTGATTTAAATTAGGATAGAAAATATATTTAAATTCATATATTTCCATAGTATAAGGAAAATCTAAAACTCACACTGTCATTGGATAAACCGTTTCACTGAGGGGGTTCAGAGGACATGAAACATTTGAATGGTTTTGAGGAAATTTTATTTTATCATACTATATAACCTATAATAATATGAATAATTACACAAATAGTTCATGGATGTGGTATCTATGAATATATTACTCTTGTGAAGGATGTGAATTAAATGGTTCGATATTGGGACTAGTTATTGTTGGAGAAATATTTCTTGTATAAATCTTCTAAATTAGAGGATGTGATGTTTAATATAAATGAATGAAGTTTTTTTATTGAATTTAGTATTGAATAAACAATTTTCACTATATATATTATTAATAATAATAATGCATTGACATAGAGTTTATAGAAATGTAGCCCCATATATATACCCATCTAACCTGTGGGGGGAAATTTATGGCATGAAGGGGTGACCATGTGATAAAAAGTGGAAAAATATTGATAAGTATTAGGAAAATTCTCAACATTAGGGAATGAGAAAGGATAAGATGAATGTGAAGTGTTCAGATTCATCCAAATACATGATATAATGTTAAGATTTTGTATCATATGGTAAAATAATCCATCCATTCATAGATAATTAAGAACTTGAAATTTTATCAAAATATTAGTTTATTAAAGGAAACCAATAATAAGGTGGAGAAATAATATATAAGGTGTTTCAAAAATTACAATGCTTCAATGGATACATATTCAGTAACCTGAAAGAAGTCCACTATATTTATATATATGGTATATAATGACATATTATAAAACATAATATTTTGAGGATATATTTTGATAACCTCAATTTCAAATAGCTAAATATTTTATAATAAAAATTCATGATAAATTGATTAAATTATTAAGATAACAACATTCTTATATGAAGCATAATGTATTTTTGTGAGTGATTTATTAATCCCATGCATTTTTTTATTATATTTTTTTTGTTGGACCATGTGTATATATGATCCTTTATACACACTCTATAATTCTTAATTATGATGAATGATCTATATTATTTGAAATTGATTATTATATAACATCATTTCAATTCTCAATAATTATTCAAGGGATTAATTTAAAGTAAAATTAATGTTATCATGTCTAATTAAAACCCCAATAGATCAATAAATAGAGTTAGGCATTCTAATTTAATTCATATACTAAATTCTTTTAGTGAAATATATATTATTCAAAATGGGCACCATTTTCTGATATATTCCTTCTCATTATGGTGGATTGATTCATGATTATCATATTTAGTAAAAAAATTAAAAAAAATTAGAATATAAATTAATGGATATTTTTATTTTGTTGTAATAAAAATATTTTTCACAAAAACATAATAATATGGGTTGTGGCATGTAGATTAGTTAGTTAAAATATAATAATCCCATAAAGGTAGAAGATTTGTTTCAGCTCAAGACTATTAATACTTATCTACCAGTATCTTATGAATTTTTGATTGATTTATAATATATTATCTGATGTTTCCATTCTATTCATAATGATTGTGGGTTGAGTGATTTCAGTAGATGGTTTATTCAAAATATTTCTATATAGCTCAACTATAAAAAAAATATTTCCATTTTCAATCAAAATTTATTTGGGTAAACTAATCCCATTAAATATTTTATTATAGCGCTAAATAGAAGAAACCGAAAATATACATATTTTTGAAAAAATATTTATAATCACTTCAAAAAATTAAGATATTCTTTTACTATAACCTAAATATTATAATGTTTTAAGAGTATTTTCAGCATCTAATGGTGATAGTTTATCATCACTATAAGAAGAAAAGAAGATGTTATGAATATATTCAACGATATTTGACATATGGATTAGATAAAATCTTTTTGGGGGGATAAATAATATTTTTTATGGACAAGTGAAGGTGTAGTATAAATAATGTAAGAGTATATTATAAATTTGAAACATTCTTGTGTCCAAAATGGGATATCAAGAATCCATTCCCATCAATAAAAATTAATATGCATTTTTTTCATTGGATAATCATATATCAAAGACATGTATATTTTCTTACACATGAGATTACTATTAACAATTTTGATGAATTTGATACATTTATATTTTTCTAAAAACCATAATTTTATTTTTTATTTTTTTGGTATCATATGTTTAGTGCATGATATGTGATATTTAATTAAATAAATTATTGAAGAATAGATTTCCCCATTCTAATTAATATTAGAAGGCATCTCTACTAATATGTTAACAATAGTCTTTTTTATTAAATTCTAGTTCCTGGTAGTTAATGAGGGTTTTCATTAAAAAATTAAGTATTTTCAATCAATAATATAGGGTGGTGTCACTATAATAGATCCTTTATGATGTGATTTCAATATAAAAAGTGATTATATTACACAATATCATTAATATGGGGGTTGATTTTAATTTTTCATTACCATATATTTCTAAATGTTCTATGAACTTTTATTAAGAACTGATGTTGGACTTTGTGTATGATCCTTTAATTCACATGATAGATAAACTAGAGGGTTAATGGTTAGTTATGTCAATTATATAATTTAATTCATCTCAATTTTATATTATTAAAATTTATTAATATCACTCTATTGAATAATAATTACTCATGTCATATTGACCACATAAATTAAATCATTAGACATTAATGTTTAAAATATGTCACTTTAATTGTAATGATTGATTATTTTTTATGAGGAAATAAAGAAAATTATTTATTATCTAGTTATGTATATTTATTAAAAATATATTTATTCTATGGTTTAAAAATTAAATTTAATATTTTTTGTGGGTTTGATGATTTTAATATATATTTATTTATTGAAGAAATATTTAGATGAATAATTTGTTTTTATTTATGTTTCAATAAATTGTGTTGATGACATTTAAGTATATAAAACAAACTGATGTAAATTATATATTTTATCTAATATCATTTAAAAACATATAAATTCATTAATTTATAAAATTATATTTAGATAAATACATTCCCTAGAATTAATATTAATTTAATAATTATATTATTTTGAAAAAAAAATTAATGAAAATTGATAGGGGTTTACATTTCAATAATCATCTCAGTTATTCTGATGTATAAATTGAAATATATATCATTTTATTGTGATTTTGATAATTATTTTACACAATGATCACCTCTTAAGAATTATCATGATAATATAGTGAATAATATACCCATATTATTTCTCAAGAACTTAGAGAAAAGAAAAAAAAATACTATGTCTGATCATATATAAAATCTATGAACAAATAGGTTCAACAATGTTTTCCCATAGAATAAAAAAATCAAACTTCTAAGGTATTTATGGAACACGTATGGATACACCTTGAGGTATAATTTCATGTATTCATTTCTAAATAATAACACTCTAATATGTTTTGGTATGACTAACTTTAAATAAATTTAATATCTTTGAATGACTTTTCTAAAAAATCCTTGAGATTTTAAATTTATTTTACTTTCGGTAGTGTATACTACATGCAACACCATGATTCAATGAAATGATAAATATACATTTTTTAGTAAAATAATTATAACCTAGACCAAAAATTATATGGTACGAATAGAATAAAACACATTTTAAAATATATTTATGTATTTTCCAATTAAATTTTATTCATTAATTCTTAGTAAATAATTACTCAATATTTATTAAAATTGACACATTATTCAAGAATTTGATATATTAAAAATATTTATCACCATTTGAGATGAAATATTAAATTATAATTTTATGCAAAATTAATAAATGATATTTATTAAATTAATTCATTTTTTGTAACCAAAATATCTAATGTACATATTGGTGAGTTTTTAGTTTTTTTTCAGAATGATTTATTTTCAAATGAATAGTGTAAAATAGTTTTTTATTAAAACTATATCTTTGTTTCCAACATTTATAAAGTATAATTTTATATTTGAATGTTTTAAAAATAAGATAATCTCTCCAATATCATTAATAATAATAAAAATTATTTGGATACATTTTTTTAGTATAAATATAATTTTATACCTTAAAAGAAATTTTCTTGAATCACTAGATTCCATTGATGTTTTTGGTTTAATCTGAGATTAATTTCAAATATTATTAGAATTAAATATTCTAAAAATTATTCCATATTTTGAATTATGAGTTTAAAATTTACTAAATTGGTTTCCTTTTTTCGCCATTATGAATAGTGACCACTATAATCATTGTTATCATGGTAAATGGTAAATCGGGTAATGATGGTTCTAAATAGATTTATAATGACTTGAAAACAACAATAGTTGTTGCCTTATTTTTATTCGATGACTGAATTTCATCCATAATAACTCTTATTTTATTTTGTATGAACATTTTCCCAATTTTATGAGTTTATGAACTTTCTATTATTTTATGTAATAAAAAGTAATGAATATCAAACTAATTTTTTTAGAAAAAATAATATATTTAAAATTAAAATAATGAGAATATATGTTTTGTTATATATATTATTAAATATTATAAATGATTTATATTCATCATTTTTTTATTTTTTTATTTTTATTTAATAAATAATTATGTTAAATTCATACATGATAATGATACTGTAACTAATTAATTAATATGAAGATAAAAAGAATGCTATCAAAATTATTATAAGTAGAAAATTTAAAATATTTAATGTTACCAATAAATTTTATAGATATAAAATTCATATTATATAGGTCTAGATTAATTTTATTTGAATTCAATTTTTTTGTTAAATTTATTAATATAAATTTAAATTAATTATTATAATATCGACATTATTGAAATTTAATTAATACAATATACTATTAAATGATGTATAATATAATAAATTATTATATTATAAAAAATAAAAAGGATATTGTCAATTAAATTATTCATGGTTCATTTAATTTACCTTTTCATTTTATACTTTCATTAATAAACTCTAAATGATATAATATATTAATAGTGTGATATTTTAGAAAAGGGTTAACAATGTGTTAATGAAATTATATAATTCGGATCCAAACATTTCCAACTTTAATATATAAGAGGGATTCAAATCATAGTCATCGTTTATTTGAATTTTATCTATTTTTATCCATTTCATAGTAACAAAAAATATTTATTATTTTAATGATTAGAGAGATTCCATGAATTCCCACCACCTTTATTATAAAATTGAACCCTTCCATAAATTATATACACCACATATAACAATATAGATCATAAAAAACCATAAAATAAATCATATCAACATAATTTCCCACATTTTATGGGTTCATTAACTTTTGAATGAGAACCCATAGGTCCATGAGAATATATCAAAAGGATTACCATAAAAAAGAGGTGATAATCTTAAGCAACTATTTCATGTTTATTTCTAATTCTACATCATTTTATTATTTTGTATCCATCCTAAAATAATAAATCCAGTATCATAAATATTCTAATAAATTATTATTATTATGGAACAACTATATTCCATCTATTGTTTTGTCTTCTATAGTGATAATACATCGCTTGTGCGTATGTACGACTTATCATCTCGATCTAGTAGAATAATTATTTTTAATCACCACATTACATTGATAATTGTAATGATGTGGAAATTATATATATATATATATCAACTATATGATATAATATTTTTATGTAATGGTTAATAATTATCTATCTTTATTTTATTAAATCAATTGAAAAAAGAATACATCATTTATGCATGCATATGACCTACCATCTCTATGAATGTTGGAACTCATTTTTATATCCATATTGTTTATGGGTGACTATATATATATATATATATAATTCAAATCAGGGATAAAATCATTTTATGAATGAATAATTGGAAATTGTCCAAGGACCATGAATTTTGAATAAAAACAGAAATGATAAATGAAGTTGTTAACACAAGAAATGATGATAATAATAAAATATTATTAACAAATGTGTGATAAAATGTTATAAATAGATCATATATGATATTATATATTTTTTTATATTTATGTAATATAAGTATAATAAATTAAAATTTATTATTTTGGATTTTTTTTTAAAAACTTCTAAGACATGTTAAACATGAGGTAAGGGATGTTGTCTTAATTTCATTTCATTGAGCTATATTTTAAAGTATGCCCCTATTTGTTTTTTTTTTGTTTATATACTACCCATTTGATATGTTATATCATTAATCAATTTATATTCATGTTATTTAATGTTAATTATTAAATTATTAGTTAATGGGACTTAGGGTTCATATTTTTCTAATGTTTTATAGGTTATTTTCACAATTTCATCATTATTTGAGGTTATTTAATATAAAAACTCCAATGCATGACTCTTTCATCAATATAAATATTTTCCTAAATATTTTTTACTGATTATATTTATTTTCCTTTAATTATTTTTTGAATACATTTTCACATGTATTTCTCATTTTTATAAAACTATTATAAATGAATCTTCTTATCATTTTCCATATGGGGTGAATTTTTTCATTTACCAAAAAAAATATTTTCCTTATATAGAATGAACTAAAATTAATCCTTCACTAACACTCAATTAATTTAATCATCCATTATAGGATTATATAATTTCAATAAAAATTCATTCTTTTATATTATTCATTTTTTAATATTTTAATTGGTATTTTCCAAGTAAAAATTGTATTTTCATCCAAAATGTTTTTAATGATATTGTACATTTTTATACTCATAAATGGAAACAATCCTTAATTTTTAGATACTAAATTGGTGATATTTTGTAATAAGGACATTATTATATTTTATCTATATGTTTTATAATTAGTTTCACATGTGAAAATATTGAATTTTTGTATTCTAGTTCATTCTATATGGATATTTTTATTATTATTAGTGCATGTTGATTATAATTTTTGACTGGGGGACTTATTTATATTCATATTACAGATTATGAATATGAATTATTATGACTATTTAGTGTTTTTTATTTATGTTATTATTTTTATAATATGAATTTATTGGTCACTGTATGTGATGTAGGTGCTCGATATATCCCCTCAATGCATCAGTGGGTCTCATGAGAAAAAATGGTCGAGTTTTGTCCAGGGCCTTACCAATATATATAAATGTTATGAAACAAGTACATGATGGTATTTTCATATGTTTTGGACAAGTTATTGATGTTATGTTTCAGATTTTTGGTATAATGTGATCCACTATTACAAATTTATTAATTAGTGTTAATCTAATTATTCGAGTTGATTAAATATCTATGGATGTGTTCCAAGTTTATTTGATTATTTATATATAATATTTGATCATAATTTATTCACACAATATTATAGTCAAGTTATTTGTTAAATGGAATGTGATTTAGCTATTTACCTGGACATATTTTTCATGTTTATATAGTCGTGATATTTTCTATTGTACAAATACTGATACTGAGAATATGAGATCACCCCCATTGTAATATTTTATATTCAATTGGATAATAGAATGTATTTTTTTCATATGAATTGATATTTTAATAAAATTAAAGTTTTCATAAAAGAAAACACATTGAAAATTTTGTGTTTAAAAAATTAAATGAGTATTTCATGTATTTCTCTAGTTTACGAAGATTACTATACTATTCAGTCTGTTGGGATGTGATTAATTATATCTTGTGTCAATATAACAACTTATCCACTCAATCTAGGATAATAGGGTCAATTTATTTATATCTATAATCTGAGTATGTTTATTAAGAACCTTTTTATAAAGATTTTTGAAAACATATATTAGGGAAATTTAACCCTATAAGAGAATTTAAAATTATTCTCTATGAATAAAAGCTCGGTTTTTTGGGATAATGAATACATAAATTTTCAATATTTGTTTATTGATTCACTATATTAGAAATTATAGATTATATTAGAATATTTTATGATATAATTTAATATTTTTAGTTTTTTTGAAATAGAAATTTTCTAGTGAAATGGAACTCTTTTAAATGGGTCTAATCCATTTTGGTATTGTCTTCCTTGGAAGATAATTAAGCTGGAAATAGAGTTGCAGTTGTAGCTATACAAATTATAACTATATTTTTGTTTTTAACTCGGGTTCTGACCAATAACATTTCTCCTATTTTTATTTCAATTTATCTACAACATTGTGTAACAATTCTAGAATTCTACACATGCCAGCAAACTTTATCTTTCAATGGGACTACAAATCGATTTTTAGTTGAGTAATGGATAAGTTCCATATATAAGGTATTTATCATTTTGATATGTAATCAAATAGAGAATTTGTTATTGATATTTATCATATATTAGGTTTTTAGGATCAATGATACTCATGGATTTGAAATACTAACTATTCGGAAAAATACAAATCATATAATTAAAGGATTTTAAGGATGAGTTCGTAGAAAAATACTATCCTCAATATTAAATAGTGGATATAGAATAATATATTCGTGAGGGCATGTAAAAAGTAAAATGAATATTTAGATATATATGAATTCAAAATTATAAGGTCAATGTGTAATGTTATGGACAATATACATAATCCAAAGTGCAAGATTGATAATTTCTTTCGAGGATTGATTTTTGGGTTGGGAATAGTCTAACATAGAAACTCATCATAGGAAGACATGGTATCAAGTAATTTAAACACTGAGATGAAATTCTATAATTCATATGTCCACAAACAAAATCATGAGAGGAAAAGTATAAAAGAAAAAAATTATATAATTGAAATAAGGATTACCTCACATTTGATAATTGTTGAATAAAACGCCCTATATCATATTTGAAGGTAATTTGTGTTTTCTTAATCTACAGAGAGTAAAAGATTATACTCATGAATGTTTGTTTATGAATGACAAATATAATGTTATGTGAATTAATTATTTGGAGATAGGGTACTACGAATATACCACCTCAACCATCATGGGAATATACCCATGATTCCAATGGGTCGAAGTCAGGAATATGATATAATTACAACCAAATTGGAATGATTGAATTACTTTTTATTTTTATTCATGGAATAATGTTTAAGAAGTACTCGAACAATTTTAATCAAGATATAAGAATCATAAAATGTTTAACTATTTTACTATAGTTGTTACATCTTAAAATTCTTAGAATATTAATAGGTTATTATTAACTAGATTGGTTTATAATTTAAATTAGTCACAATATTATTTGATTAAAATTTAAGTTATAAATTAAATTTATATAATAATAACATTGGTTTAAATGGCGAAATATTAATATGAACCTATCAATTATGGTTTTATGAAAAAAATTCAGTTTAACTATAACATTTCGTTCAAGATATATGATTTTATTATAAATTAATATTAATAATTATAAGATTGATTTTTTTATGTGCTATTGATTTCATTAAAAAAATATTTTAACATAAATATATTTTTTGATTATTTTTAAATATATATATGTTTTTATAAAAAAACAAAAAAAATATTTGGTAGAATTATAAAATTATTGTAAATAATTTTTTAACTAATATGTTATATTAAAAACTGTAGAAATATTTATTAATTTATGAAATAGTTCATGAAACAAAAACAATTTTCATTGATAAAAGTTATGTATTGGTTCACATATAAATTTATAAAAACAAAATTTGTTCAATAAATAATATTTTATTAATGAATATTAAGAATTTTTTAATTAAAATGAATAATTTATGGAAATTTTAATTTAACATAAGAAACAAAAACATATTTATTATTTTTAATATGTAGCAAATATTTTTATTCAAAATTTTTAACTAAAAGTTTACGATTATGGGAGATTTAATATTTATGAAAAATGATGATGTAATATATATATAATATTCATGTATTTTTAATGTGTATAATAATTTAAAAATAGATAATATAATTTTACTAAAATATATGAAAATATATGTTTAATTTAAAATTATGATTTTTATAAATATGGAAATATATGTCTTATTTCTATTTATATAACCAGAAATATTAATATAATATTAATAACAACATAATCATTGAAAACTAAAGATCTAATGTGTGTGGGATGGTGTCGATCGGGTTAGATGGTAAATTGAGGGACTTCTCTAGGAGGGAATGATAATGGAAAATGCATTGAAGAAGTTCTATGACTCATTATATAAGGCCGATTTAGGAGGAACCAATCTTGGATAAGGGATCGAGTAATGATAGAATGCCAATGAATTAGATCTGAATACATTATAGGGTTCAACCACTATAAAGGATTCAATTTGTATGGGTTTTGAATATAAGTGAGCATCAAATGATGAATATGTTTGTATAATATAGGCCCAAGTATGTATAAATCATTTTTGTATGAGACTGGATATTGCGTGAGGTTATACATTCCAAAAGGGAGACAATTCAATTGTCATCTACATCTAGAGAGGTATTTTTTAGATATTTTTGTTGTTGGTAGTCCTTGTAATTATTTTGGATTTTTCTTCCATGATCTTTTTTTTCGAATCTTTACCTTCAATTAATATTTTTTAAAAAGAATTATGATTTACACATTAGTTATTTTAAATGGACATTTGAAATTTAAAACTATTTGTGTATGTTTTTTCTAAGAGCTATGTAAATGATTTCTACAATACATCATAAAGTAGCATGAATCAATTTGAAATAAACAAAATACCTTAATAAAATAAATATGATATAATTCATCATCATTATGCTGTAGTGGTATCCATAAAATATATATATTTATAGGGTACTCTATTGTAAATTCATATATATCGAAAATAGTGAAATATTCTATATATATATATGAAGCAACATTTGAAATTGTAGGGTTTAGTACCTTTAAGAATAAATGAGTCTTATTCCTTGAAAAAGAAGAATCTAACTACCTTCATTTTTTTTAAACCCAACTTCATCACTCTATAGGTTTTTCTGAGGGGTGTGTCTAAGCATTGACATTAGGTAGCTGGAGTTCATTTTCATTTTTATGGTTACAGTTTTACTTTATAAAATTTAGAGATTAATTTTTTCATAAAATTTTTATGTACGAGATTATGTTCTCTAATATAAATTAGGAATTTAAGATTATTTAAAAAAATGATGCAATGAAGGTATATTTTCATGATTAAAATTACTACATGAATATTTGTCTATTTATATATTTGTCTAATTTAAAACCTTTTTATATAAGAGAATTTTTTTTTCTAACTTATTAATATTTTAAAAAATATTCTATTTTATTTTCTATATATATTGGTTTATTTAGACATAATTATAATTTTATAAGGGATTTATTTTAAAATATGTATAATTTTTTTTCAGAATTATGATTTTTTATTATTATTTTTTGAATGATTTGGTATGCGAATTAATTTAATAGAACAATATTCTGTGATTTTATATAAAAAATTATGTTTTCAATGTTTATCCAACATTAACATATATTTTAATATATTATGTAAAACAATTTGAATTTTTTGTTTGGTTATTATTTAACATAAACATAAAATGGTAGTTTAATTTATTAAAATATATATTTTAATAATTTATTGAGAAAAGGAATTATTTTATCAAAAAAGTTACAATTAAAACAATGTAACTTATCATTTATGTGTTCAATGATTATCTTTATCAATTAATGTTATTCAAGTGGACATGGTCATATTCTATGAATGATCTTGATCTTTCATGAACTTTTATATAGTAGCTTGTTTTAGTTTTTGTGACATTAACATTTATCTCATTTAAATATAAGTGTTTCTTAGAGAAAGGTTTATTTCTATTATCTAGAACGAGTTTTATGAAAATTTATATTTTCCAATGAAAATAGTTTTTAAAATTATTTTATATTTTTAAAATAATTTATATATGATTTGAAATGAATTTTTGGTTATGAATGAGAAATGGAGTACCTCTAAAAATGATTTCATGAAATTGATAAATTCATTGTAAAATTGTATGATATGGTATGGTGAATGAACCCATGACCACAATGCAGATGTTTTCTTATAAGTGAGACTCACAATGGACACATGGTTATCTTAAGGGATTCCATGTATCCAAATTAATTCATATCATTTTATAACATTCAGATGTTTTAAAGGGATAAATTCGAGGAATATTTCATTAGTTTATTTATATTTGGAAACTATATTTATTTCAAAATAATAAATATTTTTAAATAATATTGTATATAATGATTTCAATGTCTTAAAATTTTTCTTAGAAAATTTTTTATTATATCAAAGGTTTTTTGGAAAAATATTTTCAATGAAATTTATACTTTTTTAAGAAAATATTTTTCACTAGTTTTAAAACCCCTTATTAGAAAATTTTATGATCGCCCCAAGTTTTATAATATTTTCATAGGTTTAGTAGAAATTATAAGTTTCTTGTTTCTTGTAAAGAGGTGGTGCTCAATGAAATAATAAGTTATTTGTAAACAATTTATATAACACTGAATAATTTTATAGATTTTTGGTAATTCTTCATATTATATACATAAAATTTCCTCATATGTATAATGTATTGTGTGAATTTTAGTAATTATTTATAAAGAATACACATAATTTTTTAGTTTCGAATACGGAAGCATAGTTTTGGGTTATTTTAATTTTTATTAGAAGAATTATCTATAAAACATTGGACATTATGCATTTTCATTTAAAAAATTCTAAACTATAAAAATTTATTTGAAATTATTCATCTAATTAGGTTCCATTAGAAATTATAGTATTTCATAATTCTAAAGATAAATATTCAGAATTTTTATGTCAGAAAAACTAATGTGGATGACACAGTTCATTTATGTGGGGAGAATGTATCATACCAGAAATTTTAGAATATTAATAACTGCTTATTATCAATCTTGTTTTATAACTAAAATAAATAAAAAATCATTATATGTTAAGTTAAATATTTAAATTTATATAATAACACATTTACTTTAAATGGAGATATTTTAATATGAACTTATCAATTATTAATTTATAAGTAATTTTTATTTTTTAAGAATTATTAATTTCAGGAAATAATATTTGATTTAAAATTATTATTCAAAGTTATAAAAAAAATGTATTTTTATGTGGTATTGTTTTTCAAAAAAAATTATTTTAATATATATATATTTATATGTTTTTTTAAATATATTTTATTATAACAAAATCAAAAGTGTATTTTAAAGGATTGCAAAAGTATTATAAATATTGATATTGGATTACAAGTCATATAATAAAAAATAATGTTATATTTAATTTATTAAATCATTATTGAAACTAAAATGGTTATTTTTAATTGATGTTATGTATTTTCCAACATATAAATTTAGACCAAATATCAGTAAATTATATTTTTTAAAAGAATATAATTGATTTTAATATAAATAAATAAATTTTGGTAATTATAATTTTACACATTAAATAAAAATTATTTATCAATTTGGACGACTAAATAAAAAAAATTTATAAAAAATTACAAATAACTTTTACGATTATATGACATATAATATTTATGAACAATTATAATTTAATATATATATAATATTACATTTTTTATGTCTACCTAATTTGAAAATATAAAATATATTTTTTATAAAATACATGAAATTATATTTATTCATTTAATATCTAGATTTTTATAATTATGGAAATATATGAGTTATTTCTATTTAATAAAAACAAAAAATATATATAATTTTACAAAAAAAATTAATAAAAATGAAAATTAAATGGATATGGGATGGTGTTGACCAAGTAATAGGTGAAATCAGTGGTCTTCCTCAAAAGTAACTGAGCATGGAAAATGGATTGAGTGAGGGATTCTGCTCATTTTGGGAGGCCAAGCATGGAGGAACCATGCTCGAAAAGAGGAATATGAAAAGATATAATGTTAGAGAAGGAGTTTTGAATGTGGTATATGGGTGGACCACTGTAGAGGATTTGATTCATTGTAGAATCAAATGTTGGTGAGCATCGAACATCAGATATGTTTTCCCAATAGTGATCCAAGTAAGGATAAAGGGTTTGTCCTAGAGATTTTTTTATTGAAGGCGGATAGATTTTCTAAAATGAAGACAATTATATTTTTTCAACCTCTAGATAAGTGTTTTCTATATATTTTTCATGTATGTTTTTGTGTATTTCATAGGAGATCGAGTGTAGTTTAAATCCTATTTTTTGGTTTAATAATTGCATGTCAGTCATCATCTAGTTTTTTTTTCTTTTTCCTGATGGGCTTGTAGAAACAGTGTTAATTATTAAATAAATCAAAATTGTTTTTTGTAAATGACTTTAATTAGAATTCCCTATTCATGTTTTTTTATTTTTCTTTTTTGATCAATTTATGGATACACCTATTCTTTATATTTGATTAATATTTGTTAAATAATATTATGATTTTGATAGTTATTATTTTCAATGACCATTTTAAACTGAAATAAATTTCTATAAATTTATTATATTGGCTTTGTTAACGATTTTGGTAAAGCATCATGAATAAGCATGAATGAGTCTATAAAAAAATAACTAAATTCATCATTCGTATAAACATGAGTTAATTTTTCTTCGTTATGTAGTATGATTATAAATATAATATATATATATATAGTATTCAATTATCAATGAATTAATATTTATTGTAGTGAAATAATTTATATATATATATATATGAAACCACATTTTTAGTTATTGGGGAAAGTACCATATTAAATCCATGAGTCTTCCTCCTAGAAGAAGAAGAAGAATATTGTAACTACATTCATTTTTTAGAAACCCAACTATTTCACTCATTCAATTATTCCAACCGGTGTGTCCAAAAAATTTATGTCGAAACCCTATGTTCATTGTTATTTTTAATGAAAGGTTTTTACTGAGAAATATTTATTGATATATCATAGAATAATATTTATGCACGGGATTAGGTTTTACAATATTAATTATGATTTTATTTTTCTTTAAAAATAATTATGAATGGAAGGTATATTTTCTAGTCTATAATTTATGAAATAAAAATATATTTATTTATATGGATGTCATATTTTAAACAACATGGTAAAAGAGAATAATTTTTTCTAAATTTTTTTATATTAAAAATGATTCTGTTCTATTTTCAAATTTTATTTTTATATTTCTTCATAATTGTAATTTTTTATGGTTATATTTACCAAAATTTATAATTTCATTTATTCAAAATTATGATTCTGTTTATATGATTTTATAAAAACTTAGTTAATATAATTAATTTTTTACATAATTATTTGATGATTACATATAAATAATTATTTTTTAAATTTTATTTCAAAAATATACTATTTTGTTCTATGAAAAAGAAAATATAAAAACTTTTTTTCTTACAGTCTATCTTTAACATTAAAGAGATTTTGATTTTATTAAAATCTATTTTTTAATACTTTAGTGAGAAAAAAATATTATTTAATGTAGAGAATTACCTTGAAATCAAAAGAAGTAATCATTTTAAGTGAATAATGGTTTATTTTATTAATGAATGTCATTCAATTAAACTTGAAATTATTCGATGAATGATCTTTACATTTCATGAATTTTTATACAAAAGTTTTTTTAATTGTTATTACATTATTGTATATATATTTTAAATTTTAGTTTTTATTATAGAATAATGAATTTCTATAATTTCTCTTCAGATCTAAGATAATTGATCTTTTCCCAATAAATTATGTTATAAAGAATTTCTTTTATAAAGATAATTTACCTAATATTTTGAAAGTTTTTTTAATTTTGAATGAGAATAGTATAAAATCTATAAAAATTCTTAACATTTCAAATATGGGTATCAAAGGATATTATATAGTAATGGGATTGAACTCACGACCTCCAAGGGGACGATGTCCTACAAATGATAAATCTAGTGGACACACGGTTTCTGATGGGTTTTCAAGAATAATAATTAATACATTAAATTCTTAACTTTATCATGATTTAAAAGGTAAAATCCATGGATTATTTAGAAATATTATTCATTTAGGAAAATAAAATGTTATCATAATAATAAGTATTTTTATGTGATATTTTTTATAAAATTTTGAATGACTTGAATATCCATTTGGAATAGTATTTATTTTATCAAATGCTTTTCTTGGTAAATTGTATCAATGTCATATATAGTATTACAAATAAAATTTTATTTCAATGGTATTAAAACCCCTTACTGGGAAATTTTATGCACAAGTGATTTTTTATAATATTTTCAAGAGGATTAGTAGAACATATAAAAGTTCATGTTTCATATAAATTGGTATAACAAACAACAATAATTAGTCAATTGTATAAGTTTTTTTCAAATCTGATAAACATTACGGTTTTTGTCCAATTATCCAGAACCAAAACTAGAAAAGGTATTCAATTGTATAATGTATTATATAATTTTATTTTATTGATTGTAAAAAAATAAATAGAATGTTTTAGATCAAAATATGATATTGAAGGTTTTGGTCATTACAAATGTAGTTTTAATTTTAGTATTTAACAACATAAATTGAATTTTATCAATAAAAAAATTAATTAATTGAAAGGTTATATTTTTATATTTCATGAAAAATGTATGATAAAACTTCATATCTCCCTAATGAAGATTTTATGATGAATGAACATAATATTGAAACATGGTAAGTAAGTAGGATAGTGTTGATAACCATGAGAATGATTTTTGATTTGATTAAAAATTTATAGAGTATACAACCAGTTTTTATTGTTGGAACATAATTCATAATATGATATTTTACAAGGGTATAATTATTTTTTGAGTAATTAATGTTTTTTTATGGTTCTGTATTGATATCTATACTTTAGGAGATTATATGATTGTTGTATTTGAATATTGTTTTAGACACTGTATGAGATACATTATGATTTTGGGTTGTATAATTTGAATATGAAATTAGTGACCAAATTTTTTCAGATTGAATTTGATAAGAATTGATTTAAATTTCACTTAATGTTTACATTTTATGGTATGTATTAAGTTAAACATTGGGTGTAGTTGGATAAATTGTTCTAACCAAGTTGGTATTGGAATATATTTAGAGCCTAGAAAATGAATTATGGATATTATTATCCATTAAATGTGCTTCAGGAATAAAAAATGAGTCTTTAATATCCATTTAATTGTATAATATATGATTTGTAAGTTGATCGAAGAACAACCAATGAATGATTGTTCCCCTATGATTTGGAAATAAATTTAGTTTATTTCTTGGAGTTATTTATTTTTATATTAAATAAATCCATTCAAATTAGTAATAGGACACTAAAAGAAAAATATTATCAACTTAATTTTTATAAATCGAAAACAATGTCTTTTTAACCCCTCACTAAAATATGGTTTTATGATGGTCTAAATTATAGTCATAATTATCACTATAAATATATATTAATCATTGTCTATTAATTTTCTCTTCTATGGAAATATTTTAAATACCATATAATGTCCTCCTATCGAGAAAAATAGTATTCTAGTCAGATTCATAATTCATATTCCCACATTTTAAGAGGTCGTTTTATTAAAAAAGTTATGATGTAGGTTTACCACAAATTATTTTTAAAATGTCGAACCGTTGATTTCTAAGAACATATTGAAATTGTGAGGAAAAAAATCATAGAATGCTGGATAATGTTACACAACAATATTTTATAAATTATTTTTTAAATAAATGTAATTTCTGTGATATCTTGTGGCTCAATCAACCTTGATATTTTCAAATAATACAATCTTCAATAGATTATAAAATATTTAACATCATACATCAATGAACCGATAAATATTAATATTTACATATGAAATTTATAAACTATATTATAATTAAAGGGTATGAATATAATAAAATTCAATATGAAATATATTTTTTTTACTTGATAAATTTTTTTTTGAATAATTATTTTGAAATAATAACACAATAATTAATAAAATTAATTTATTCTTCAACAATTAATTTGATCAAAGATGATTTTGTTTTTGATTTTTTAGGATAAATAATATTTATTTTCTTCTTACTAGATTATCATATTTATTTTATAAAAGTTATAACATATTTAAAACACTATATCAAAGTAATATTATGGTGATTTTTTTATTTATCTAAATATATTGATTCTCCTATGAGTAGTGATAATATAGTATTTGATTAAAAATTTTATTCTAATTTCAAATATTTTCAAAGTTATATTTTGTTTTTAAAATTTTTAAATTATAAATTGTTTTTTTATTGTTATTAATTTTCCAATTAAGTTCAATGGAATTATTTTTATTATTTAATTTATTATGAACCCATTTTCATACTAAAAATTCATTTTAATGAAAAAATAATATTCATTTTCCATTCATTCAAATTTTAAGTTAATTTCGACCATTTAATAAAATTTAAATTATACCAATTTATTTCTTATAGAGAATAATTATTTCTAAATTTAGTAAAATGTTTCATTTTAATTTTTTTTTCATTTTTGAATATTTTACATAGTAAATGTTATTTACACATTAAAGGGTAAATGAGGAAATTAAGGTTAAAAATAAATGATAAGGAAAAAAATACCGTCAAACATACCTTAATTTTATTGGATGGGCCTATTTCTTCAATACTAAAACATGAATCATTTATATGACCTATTTTCTATTTGGATGAAATTGTGAATTTTATAATTTTTTTGATTATTAAAATTTTTCAATTGTTGCAATCTATTTTTCAATAGCTATAATATTTATAAAATTGGTATAACTACATAAAAATTTTCTTATAAAAACTATTTGAAAATAAAAAAATATATATTATTTTCATGGAAATATTTACAAATTATTAGAGAATAAATAACTAAATTTAATTCATTAAAAACATTAATATAATAATTATTTAATTAAAAGTAAAATAAAATAAATGATATTACAACTATGTGTTGAAGTATTATTTTGGAATAATTAATATAATCCAATATTTTATCATTCAAAATATCATATTTGAGATGTTTTTTTACAATTTAATTGAATTTTTTTATTATTTGATGTTAGTAATTTCTCTACAATTGAAAAGTGAAAAAAATTATATTATTGATATTTTATGAATATTATATGTTACCAATTGATACAAAATATATAAAATTATTATATTAGAGAAAATTAAATTTTTATGATTAATTTAATTTTTCATGGTCCATTTCCATGACATATATCATTTTCTAGAAACATTAATAACCCTTTTGGTGTTGAAAACAATAATATTACAGTAATTGTCAAAAGGGATAATTAAGGGTTAAAACAAAATGAAATAGGTAAAAATTTAATCCAAACATAACCAAATTCTAAAATATGAGTAGATTTAATCTCATCCTCATATTATATTTTAATATTATAAATTTAGAGACATTTGGTTATTGAAATTAATTTATATTATTTTAATTTGTAAGGGAATTCCAAGAATTCACCTCCCATCAATTATAAATGGGAAGCCATTCCTCTAATTTATTATTACCCATTACCCCTTTTGTACTGAACAAAAATAGACTATTTTACTTCCAAAAATCTAGATAATATTTCTTGATGTCCTTTCGCTTCCAAAAAAGCTACCTTTGGTCTCTTGAAAAGATATCAAAAGGATGTGCACAAAAACAATTTGTAATTTTATTTAATGACACATTCAATTTTATTTCTTCATGTACTTAAAGTTAATGTGTTTCAATTACCATAAAATAATAAATCCAATATAGAAAATATACTTATATTTTATTATGATTATTTTAAAAAAAATATTCCATCTCTTTTCAATAAAATGTAATGATGAAAATTTTCTCGTTAATATGTATATCATATCATCTCCACATAGGGGTATAATTTGTTTTTCATCTCCACATTACATGGATTGTTTTAATGATGGAACTAATGAATATATTTGATATATATGAATTAATATAGATTTTTTAATGGTAAAATATTTTTTATCATTATTTTATTACAACTTGTGAAAGATGAAACTAGTGTTCATGCATAGGTATGACCTACTGCCTATATGAATGGTGGAACTCACATTTGTATCCCTATATATCCTGGGGATTATTAATAAATAGTTTAAATATATATTATATCAATTTATATTATAACTTTATTTATATGATGTAAAAATGAGGAATATTCGTATATAATAAATTCCAAATGAAAACATACATGAAAAACGAAGTGGTTAACACCTGAAATAAATATAATGATAAATTATTTTTGAAATATTAGTGTACAATATTATAAATGGATCCTAAATGAAAATATAAAGAATTATATAGTTATCATATTTCATTATAAAATGTATTAATTTATTATAAATCTTTTCAAAACAACTTACAACACAAGTCACATTTGAGGTAAGGGATTTTTATATAATTTCTTTTCATTGTGGAATGTTATTATATTATTCTCCAATTTTCATTTGTGATTTTTATGTACTAAAAAATTTATTTCTAAAATTTATAACATATTTATATTCCTAGAATTTAATTGTTTTTATAATTATTATTTCATTTTTATTATTTTTATAAGTTACCAAAGTTGTTATGGTTTAATTAATGATCTCTTTATTAGTCATGGTTTTTTATGTTAAAATATCAACTCCAGTATTCATTTCAAGTGTATTAATATTTTCTTGAATTAAATTTAAATAATATTTTTATTATTATTGCGTGATTAATTAATGATATTTTTTTCCATATTTTTACTTTTTATATAATGGTATTAAATTATTCTTCTTATTGTCTTTCAAACAAGGTAATTTTTCCTTTTACCAATATGATTGTTTTTAACATATATGAAAAGAATATAATTTCTATCCATGATTACCACATTAATATTTTAATATACCTTTCATGATTTAGAATTTTGTTTAAAAAGAGGGATTGTTAATATGTGTAATTTTTTAAGATTATAACGGGTATTTTTTAATGTGAAATATTTATTTTACTCATAAATGTAGATAATGAAATTTGAATGATATTGTATATTCATAATTGAAAAGAAATATGTTTTTACGTATACTAAACTAAAAATATGAATCAATATTATCATCATAATTATTTATCTCAATGGATTGTGATTAGTTTTACATTTTACATTATTTACATTCCTAATTAGATTTCATTCTATATATACATTTTATAATAATTAATGAATGATGATTATGTATATTAATTGTGGAAATTAATTATGTTCTTATAATGCTTTTACAACGTGAATTATTATGTTGATAATTTTTGGAATTTTTATTCTCCACTCCCAAATGATGAATACATTGGACTTAGTTAGGGAAAGGGATGTCCCACTATTTCCAACTAATTTGTATATAGGACTCATGACAGAAACTATCATTGGTGTATGAAAAGGGCTTTTAATTTTATGTATATTTAATGGAAGAACCAGTTGACGGTGTTTTCATATGACATTCTCTAGGCCTCAATCATACATTTCATATTTTCAGAATTATTTATTCAAACATTGTTAGCTTGAATGGCCCGAAGGCCTTATTTTTATTTTATTATAGATAATCCCCCTTTTAAGGGTTTAAGGGGAACCCGTACATGACCCATAGACCCAAGGCACAAGGCCCGACATGACCCTTAATACATGAATCGAAGGCCCAGAGGCATACCATGCCCAATACATGACCTGTAGGCCCAGCCCACTAGAACTGGCCCTACCCAGCTTCTACATCATTGATTGCCTTTAGCTCCCCACCTGCATTGATGATTGGCTAGCATTGCCCCGTACAAAGCTGCACGGTGCCTGGTCCCGATGGCGATTGTCATACCCTCTCATTCTTCCAATCCGGTTAGCTCTACTTCTGGTGACTGATACTGGTGCTCTGATCCTCATCTGGGGTCTGCCCTATGTGAATTGGGCTACTTCATGGTCTTCAATGGCCTGAAGGCCCTGAGGCCTGAAGGCCTTTGATGGCCCGAAGGCCCTGAGACCCGTAGGCCCAAACCGGTGGCCCGAAATCCCAAATCAGGTGAATATTCTAGCTACTACAGTACCAAACAGTTACTGCTACAGTACTACTACAGTAACTCGGAAATTCACCTCCACCCGGTTTTGAACCCGGGTCTCTTGGATGCCAAGCAGGAGCTCTTACCACTCAGGTATGGGCTCATTGGCAATTGTTCAATCATTTATTGATATCCTTATGATTCTTCAATTGTTTTGAGTATCAGTGCATAAGATTTAAGATTTAGTTATTATTTATATAGACTATATGATCATCAATTATTCCTACCATATTAATCTCAAATTATTATATTAAGGACTTATTTTTTAGTTATTTATATTTTTATATTTATTATTACTATTTATTCATGATAGTTTCTATTATATACAAACCATTATTGAGAATCTGAGCTCACCCCATTTTTATGTTTTATTCTTTTATAGAAAAAATATGTTATTGGTGATTGATATTCAAGTATATTTTAAGGGGAATAATAGATTATCATTGAAAACCCAATTTTTGTTTTATTATTCTAAATTGTAATTTTAATTTATAGAATTTATAAATTTTCCCTCAACTAATATATTATTATATCTTTTAGGAATTTATTGCATGTATATAGTTCCAATGTAAAAAAGGTAACCACCGGATTTATGGAATTATGTTTAGTGCTTTTATATAATTACTTATTATATTGAGTGTAAACATAATATTATCAATTTGTTTATTGTAAAAGATGGAATTTTTGGGTTAAATTTTCAATAAATATAATGTAAAATATTTTCATGAAAATATTTTAGATGTTTTTTAATTATCTTATTTGGGATATATCTATAAATGTTGATAAATTTTTTAAAGCAAATACCAACTTAATGCTTTCTACATCTCCCAAAAACATATTATGGTTTTATAATTGTGAGATTATAATTTATTATAATTTATAATGTATTTATATATTTCATATGATGTAATATTTATATGTTAATTAAGATTAATTAATTACAAAATAAATATAATATAGTCATCTATAATTTTATGTATAATAGTGTGAAAATATCAGAGTAATTATCCTCAATGATCACATCAATCAGAACCAATTTCCCTGATTAGAGGACATGGTTATTCATTGGGTTCTAATAAATTTCACTCATTGTACTTGAGGTCAACTACCATAATGATTACTCAATGTAAATCATAGACCATTTTTTCAATTAATATATGATTTAATTAATTGTATTGTATGACCACTATTGTGTCATGTAT
This sequence comes from Viscum album, assembly GCA_963277665.1. NCBI lineage: Eukaryota > Viridiplantae > Streptophyta > Magnoliopsida > Santalales > Viscaceae > Viscum > Viscum album. Next base: position 1,463,676,565 of record OY728146.1, on the reverse strand, counting down.
TTTTATAGTTACCACATGAAATAGAGTTTTTGATTATGGAATTTAACCCCACAATGTTAAACACGATGTGTAAATCATGGTCAGTCGTATGGTTAGTTGGTAATGTTAGTGTATGCCACATAATGTGTTCCATCTAAGAGATGTAGTGATCCACACACTAAATTTATTCTAACTATAATATTAAATCACTATAACACTTTTCAATCTACATATATTGATGAATTCATATTCTCAAACTATTAGTGGGGGAATTATTCTAGGAATTAAATTATATATTTGGCATGGTGTTTTAAATCCGATGTATTTGTTTCTACAATAAGGCTATTGGTTGTCATTGTACATTTCATGTAAATTTGAAAACATTCAAATATTCCATGATACTGATATTTACCCCACAACATGTGATTATACCGATTATAATGAATATATGGATTAGCCCCTTAAATTACAAATCCTATATTTTCAAATGTCTTTTGTTTTTACATTCCATATATATACATCGTACAAGGAAAGAATCAAAAAAATATTACCCATGATATTAACAATTAGAATAAAAAATACCAATGTATTAATGAATGAATATGAGATGTTAATAAGACATAGAAGATACAGTTTCTGAGGTGTCAACATATAGGACTGATAATAAAATAATTTGATAAATTAAATAAAATTATATAATTTCAAATTCTTATTGTTGTTATTCATATGTTATCTATATTAATAAGGGAAAACAAAAAGATAATGAATTAACTACTTGGTTTCCTAACAAATTAATTTACTCTATTGTGATTCTCTTATATATAATGAATTGAAATTAATTATAATAATTTTATATGAGTAGTATTTTCATGTTGTGATTAATCATTACAAATTACCAACATGTTAAAGAGTTGGATTTTTAGAAAAAATTTATTTGTTATATGGTTTACAGTAATAATATATAATTTTAATAAATATATTTTTTTCACATCATTCATCCCATCATTATTTTTTATTGAGACTTTTTTGAATTGTTTAATTTTCATAACTCTTAAACCCCTATATTGATCTCTTATGTGTGAGTAAACATATGTAATGAATGGATTTTCCAATTAGTGTATATTATCTATGTCATGATGGATGATGATTCTAACCATTAAATATTGATATTAGAATAATAAAATTATGTAACGTGATCCTAGTACAGGCTCTTATAGTTATTTCCCCTATGGTAATGGATGGGTTTTCAAAACATTATAAATCATCCAATAGAAAACACATAATGATAAAACTAAGTATTTATTTCATTTCATCTATTCATTTTAATGTATTTATTGATTTAATGTATAGTCTATATTTTCCTCTATAAAAATTACATAATATAAATACATTGTTGAATATAATATAATGAAATAAAGAAAAATAAATATGTTTTAATTAGTTTATTAAAAATGGATAATGAATTGTTTATTATTTATTTTATATTTACAAGGATTTAAGGAATTAAATACTAAATATATTTTTATAATATAGAAGATAAATTAATAAAAAAATATTATAAAATAAATTCCATCACATTAGTTATATTATGAAAACTATTCAATGTACTAATCTGTCCCTCATTAGAGGGATGTCAATTATCATAGTGTTTTAATAATTTTCATAAATAACCATTACTGTGTCATAATCCTGGGTTGTTTTCCGTAAATATATGGGTTGAAATTGTGTCATGTTTTGATGAATTATGTGTTTATTATTTCATGTGTATCAACATGTCTAATCCAATGTTGTTACTTTATAGACTGTGTCTAAATTGTTTTTATCAAAATTGGGGATGTTAAGTGGATTGGGAGATCAATTGGTATTCATGGTGTTGGTACAAAATGTGATGTTATTTTGATAAAATTAAATACACTAATTTTGTAGTTATATTGATAAAGTAAGTGTTATAGAAGGGTTAGCATGACCTAGGTGTTGGTATAGGCTATATGTAGTAGGACACATAACATCCAAGAATTATTGTAGTGTAAAAAGGGTATTAAGAGTTATTTTTATATGGTGGATGAAAACTGCATTGTGTAAAATGTTTTTAATTAGTTCTATTTACGCTTGGGAATTACCAAATTTAAAAATATATCTATGAAAATGATATTAATCAAGAGGCTATATGATCATGTGTTTCACTTTAGATATGAATATTCGTTGTGGATGAATGATCATTGGGATTACATAATATTTGGATCATTTCCTAGGTCCCAAGGGTTCACTATATGTTTTGACTAATTATGGGACATTATGATAGAAACCATGGGTTTTTCCCTAAAGGATCTCCTGAGTGAGGGGACATATGGGGTGGTCCCAATAGAGACACTTCAAATAGGTTGTTGCTACAATATTCGTAGTATGGAAATTTATTCATTTTGAGGTCCTCTAACATTCAAATGGTGGGAATCATGGGAATCTATAGAGGTTTATTTCAACTCAAGATATCCTCCACTTCCACCATTAGATCCCCTATTTTATTGTACGTTCACGAGGGTTTTCATTTGGGACAAAATAATCCATATTCATTCATCGAACCTCATTTTATGTACTCCATGATTATTTCCAATTTTGGTGAGTTACAAATGGATTTGATGTTAATACATCTAGAGAACGGTTGAATAATGTCAGAATAATAGTAATTTGACATTTCATTGATAAATTATGTATTTAAATCATATATTCATGTGGTATTAAGCGGATTTTTTTAATATAAAATGGCCTTTTTGTTTTTTATTGGTATACATCTTTCAAATAAAATAGATATTTAATAATAATAAATTATTTGTATTTTTTTTTTAATATACAATCTTGGGTGGGGGTATAAGCTTGGTCAGGGTATTTATAGGCTTGGTTGAGGTTGTGTGGGTAATTAAGAAGATTTAATGGCGTTATTTGAGGTATATGATATTACTATATGAACTCATATCCATGTTTACGCATTTATTCATTCTAAAATATTGGCATGGCACTGCATAGAATGGGAATGGACTGAAAGTACCCTATATATGGAGATAACATGGAGTTGTACCTCATATGTTAGGGATAAAATATATTTATAACATATTTTAATTTAATCTATTTGAAGACTATGTCACCTGGATGATGTGGTGTTAGTTGATTAAGGATATAAATTGGGTAGCTCTAAGGGTGAGAGATGATCCATGGATATGGTTGGATGTTTTTTATAGAAGGTGTTATATATGTATGTGAGTTTTAATATTAGTGGGAAGGGTGAGATATTCATACATGTATAACCAAATTGGTTTTTTATTTAGGCATGGAGAGTGTAATGGGATGGATGAGTCCTCCAAAACTAGACATTGTAGTAAAGAATTTTTTTTCCTCATGGTATGATTTATGAGGTCATGAATGTGAAGTGTATAATAGGATATAAATATGTATTAGGGAAATATTTGGGTGTCTTGGAATGTGTTTTCAATGGAGATACGTGATATTTTTAATGGTATTTACATTATATATTTCGAGGTACTATGTGTTCAAGATTGGGTTAAGTAATATTATATCAGGATAGGTTTTGGGGACCTTTTTTAGAAACCTAGGATTTTATATATGAAATTATGAGGAAATTACAGAATATGTTTGTGTGACTATGAATATAAGTGGAGATGATCTTGAAAAGATATATAGATGAAAATTAACTTAGAGTTGATGGGAGAGGTTTCATGTGACTAGTTCCTTATAGATTTTTTTAGAGTTTTTTATAGGTATAGAACCCTTTTATTTTACATTAATTTTCAAATGATTGGTGAAAAAATCCATTTTATGTGTTATTGAACTTCATAAATGGTGCAACTACAAGATATATAGGTATTAATAGATCATTATTACTAATATGGGACCTAATTTGGTATGATTTCAAAGAATACACCTAGAGAGAGTGTTTGGATGAAGATATGATATCTACACCCTATGGGGGATGTTTATGGATGAACTTTTCCATCATTGAGAAGATTTGGTTCCCTGTATTCATGTAATATAACCTTAATATTATAGATAGTATAGTAGTTTAGATAATTGGATATTTTGAGAGATAATTCTAGTTTTTTCGATAAGTTGATGATCTAACCCACATTTATTGTGAATATAATAGTTTCAACAAAGACATGTGGGTAAAAATTATGTGATAATATATAAGATTAGATCACAGGATAAACCCAGTAAAATTATATGTGTTGGTCCAATACATGGATTCATGATATAATTTTGTGAAAAGGTGTGTCCAAGGAGTAGTTATAGGACCATACCATGTACATTTTTGTTGTGGTTATTCTCTAAGGGATTCCCTATACCAAATCATGAATTGTGAGCTATTAATTTTTTGGATGAATTAGATGATTCCATATGATCTTATGATTATATAATGGGATGACCAATTAAAATGGAGTGTAATAGTGGACATGTTATCCCGTGATGACATGATTTTCCTGGAGTTCTATTATAGTCATTAGAACTCTACATTTACAGGACATTTGTGTACAAATTATTTATTTTACTAGAGCATATAAGTATCTCATGGTATTTATTTTTTGGAAAACTCAATCACTTAAATAAGATAAATTATGAACACCCTATAAAGTAACTCTTTTAAAAATAAATAAATTTTTTGTTGAATGATGTTCATTGAAAATAATGTATAGTTGGTTTGTAGGTGGATGATTGATGGGGTCTTGGAGATAGGGAATCATGGATTCCTAGGTGTGATATTATGTCATGTGATTGTTTTCTTTATTCATTATATATATGTGATATTTCCTGTGTGAAATTAGTGTGATCTATGACATTATGTTTCCATATTCATATTAATATTACATGAATCTAGATATTTGATTATGCATACTCTATTGTATGATGTAATTTATGGTTGTATTTATTAATTTTATTTTCTGAATTCAGTTTATAAAGAATATGTATTGTGATATAGGATTTATTCTATTGTTTTAAGTTAATATTATTTGGTATACATTGAGTAATGAATTTATATTTACATGGAGAATAAATCAGGGAACTGGTGAGTGTCCTCTTACCTGGTATTAAAAAGTTATAAAAAATTAATTGTTTATTTGTATTAATAATTATGATATGGTAAATAAGGACAATAATTCCTTAGTACATCTAGGGATACTTGATTGGTGAGGCATGAAAACCTATTGGGGTGTAATTCCTATTTAATATCATTATAAAAATTTTGTTTCTATTTTAGTTAACACAATTGATATTTTTTCACAATATTTTGTTTTTAATATTGGTATTATTTAACTATATTCTATCATGAATTGGAATAAATATTCAAATAAAAATGAATTGTGGTAAACATATGAGACACACACAAAAAAGTGTTCTTATTTTTTGATGGTTTTTTATAGTGTGGGGATTTGCGGATTAAATGATGTAACCATAACATATATATTATTTCCCATATAACTTTTAGGGTGATCCTTCTAAATTTAACCCTTTTATTTTCACCCCATGAAAGGTTATGTGTATACTGTTGTTGGATGATATTAAGTGATTTCTATATAGTCCCTCTAAATAAATGTCGCATGATAACACATGAATGGTTATTAAATGGATTGTATTCTTATTGTTGGAAACCATGTTTCTGATTCTATTGTGATTCATGTATATAATTTTTCAACAATAAAAATTTAGTGTTTTAACATATAACTTCATTGTTTAAATTTATATAATCAATCCCCATTGTTATTTGAGGATCCTTGGTAGGGTTGAGTAATGGTAGTTGAACTACCTAGGGAGATAATATTTTAGAAAATTGACTTCATCTAGTGTTTAAGTTAGTGAGAGGATATGATCACTTTGATGAATTGACAACATGATTTAAAAAGTTATATTGAGTTTTTTAGTGGTTGTGTTATTACATTATCTTGGATGTGGGATTAAACCTATGTCTATTTTAGTTTTTAGTTGGGCATCCGTTGGTGGTATGCCCCATGTTGTAATGTAGTTTAACATGTTGTTTTTAAATGTTAGAGTGTGTAAAGACATGAGTTTTCTACATATTATGAATTTGAATGGGATTTAGATTTCTTGTTTTGGGTTTTAATGAGTTGTGGAATGGTATTTTTTGAGAATATGATCTTAGGAAATTTTATAGACCATGTACCAGAATATAGTGTTTACCCTTTGACATGAGTTTGGTGGAATTTCTATCCATTCAAGTTTTAGAGTAATATTCAAAATTTATTTAATTAAATATTAAATGATTTGTGAGGGAAAGGGTTGTGGTTTATTTTTAATAGAGAATCACATATAGAATCTGAATATTCTATTGAGTTTAGAAATGGGGATTTATCTTAAGCAAGTTATAATATCACTACAGTTTTCAAGATTAGGGTCTAGTATGAAAAAGGTTATTTATTGAATAATGAATAAATTAGTTGTATTAAATTATATATTTCCCTCCCAATTGGTCATACCATGAACTAATAGAATGGGGACAGAATCTCCCAACATGAAATGTACTAATCATTAGGGAAGAGGGAGGGAGATGACATCAACGATTTTCCATTTTGGAGATTAGGACAAGATCGAGGTGATGTGGATTTCAGAAGTGTATTTGGGAAAAAATATTAATCATTAACACCATGAGTTAGGCCGGTTTTTCTTATTCTATATTGTCCCCACTCTGGTTCCACTCATCAGTTCCCCAAAATGGTCGGTCACCTGAACTTAGTCGAGCATCTCCATATGTTAGAGGTCACAAACTAACATAAAGGGTCAATTATCAATCATCTGGAGACTATACCCTCATTGTCTAAGTAATACCATAGATGAATTAAAATATAATAACCAAATAATATAAACATAATATAATAGCACCAGAATCACATGATGACCAAAATAAAAAAAATACATATCATAACCTAAATACTAGATATGTCTTGAAAATATTTTCGAAATGTAAATATGAAGAACCCAATATAAATAATGTCACTTTATACTCTAAAGTGGTTCCCAAATCTAGATTTGGTTCCCTCGTCCATGTTCTATCCTAACTTATCCATCCCACACAGGTCCCTTTCCATTAACATGACCAACATACATGAAATCTATTTCAGTACCAATCGGGAAGTATGAGTAGTGTGGGAGTAAAATTCAATAGGCCACCACAAAAGGCATCTAAATTAATATACAGTAAAAACATTTTATGTAGTTGTACAGAGAATATACCTAAAGATATAAATTATGAAGTTCAAATTTATTCAATTACTCTTTGGTTAACCACATAAACCACTAGGTTTATAAGGACACCTGAACCACAATACCTAATTCGTCCCATTACAACGTCTAAAATATACCCAAGAGAAATAATATATCTAAATTCCATTGTTATCATTCATCATATAAATTCACTTAGGAATCCAACGTTTTTAATTCATCATTTTAATTTACATATGAATCCCACTGTTACAATTCATAATTTCATTTCACATATGAATTCAACTATTATCATTCAACATCTCATTTCACAAATAAAGGATACTTTTATCATTCAACATCCCAATTTTCATATTAATTCCACTATTACCAATCATCGTTTTAATTCACATATGAATTATATTGTTACCATTAATTATCTTATGTCATATATAATGTCAATTGTTACCATTCATCATTTGAATTAACATGCAGATACCCTTGTTACCATTCACCATTTCAATTCACATATTTTCCAACATCAAATGTATCACAACAACCCATTAATTAATTTAAAAATTAATTAATCACACCAATTAACATTAATAAATTTAAAAAAATTGACTAATCATAAAAATCATAATAATAATTAAAAAATTAGTTAATTACATCAATCCCATTCATTAATTCAATAATTATTTAATCACAACACATTTATTACATAATTACACAATTAATCAAGCACATCAATATCATTAATTAATTTAATAATTACTTAACCACAACAATTCCATTATTTTATTCAACCATTAATTAATCACTCCAATCTAATTAATTAATTAAATAATTAATTAATGAAAAAAAATTACATTATGCAATTAAATAAACAAAATTTTATCATAATTAATTAAAAAATTAATTATTCCATTTTTTCAAAACCCATTGTCCCCGATTGGAAAATATCTAAATTAATTAATTTGATAAATTAATTAATTCAATGAAAGAACCACACATGTAAACCATCCAATGAAAATAATTCAATTACATTCCCATATTTGAAATAATGACTTTGGATTTCAAATTCTTGACCACATAGATCATGTTTGACAGTGAATGGTTTCCAAAAAATATATACACAATTTGAATGGAATAACATTAATCACATTAATGATCGAGATATTCATTTAAATCTAGGACTGGTACATATCATCAATTTAGAAATTTAATGTTGAATAATAGAGGTTGTAAGGGATTGGAATCAATCTGGGTACCTTCAATATTTCATGGAATCGTTTGGGGTTGATTTTGGATTAATATGGGGTTTTGGGTATTTTAAAATCTAATTTTTAAGCTGCTTAAATTATCATTGATGATTTCTTGATAAGGGTAAGATGGTTTTACAAATAGTTCACCTCAACAGTTGTATCTTCTAGGGGGGTCACCTTTTCTATGAATCATAGTTTTACAAACTGTGCACCAGCTATATGAATACACTATTTATGGGTACACAAATATTGTTGGGATGGGGTGCACAGTTATAGAAAATTGTTCACCAGACAAGAAAACCCTATCCTCCTTCCAAATTTAAAAAATTTCAACCAAAAACTTCAGAAGATACAACCAAAAAAATATACTAAATATCTGACTGATGAGTACATATATAAAAACCCTAGACATCTCTAGAAATGGTTCAGATATTAAAATATCACCACCTTATCACATCTCGTCCTAGAGATGTACTCCAATGTATCTCAAAAATTCCAAGTCAAAATTATTAGTCCAATGATCACTGATATCAACATCACCTTCCAATTTTTCCTCCAAAACCAATTCATGTTTCCACAATATGCAAAAAAACAGCACTATATTTAGTCTAAATCCTTATCCCTATGATCAAACACATGAATCAGATTCTCCTCAATGGATGCATATATCTCATGCTCAAAAATTATCCACATCACAATCACATGGGACGTTTTGGTGTGATAACACTGATGTTTTTACACATGAAAAATGTCATGGATAACACTATATCTCTATGGATGTGAAATATAGTACCCCCTGGAAAAATTATCTCCAAAATATCCAAGGGTCCAATGAACATGTGCTCCATATTTCCCTATATGGGTCTTTGATATCTATCAACATGTGACTTCTAACTACTTTGATCTATAGATATATTCTATTGAATCGGTTGAAACTTCTCCAAAATATCTGGCATAAAACATGGTCCCAACAACTCTAACTCACCTAACTTTATCTAGAATTGATGTTATCTAAATGACCTACTATAAAGTGACACTTAACAATACATCTTTATATTTTCTAAATAACTATGTTTATAAGAAAACTATAATAAAGTTAAATGTTTATGCCAAGTTCCACCAAAGTTTGGGAGGCATGCTCATATAATATCCTTACAGGCATGGTTAGTACAACACAACTAACCATATTTATATGGGTCAAAAGTATTACATAGTAAAAATTATGTACTAAGCATCTTTTATATTCCCTACCATAAGCTTGAGGTAAAGTATGGGTTACGGTCAAAAACATTAGTCTATGGAACCTCGTGCTGACAGACCGTCTCTTATAAATTAAAGTACCCCAAAATAATCCACTAAGAAGGTCCCCATCATAAACATTAAATGTAATAACTTTCTTAAATGGTCTAAACACACCCATATAGCATCAATATTTTGAGTGGTTCGCAGTAGGCACACTATAATGCCCATATTAACATAATCAAACATCTATTCATGAATTTTCAATGGTTATAACAATCCTCCAGGTCATTGAAGCTAGGACATCACTTGTTGATAGGAGTAACATCATTTCATAAACTGTACCATCTACCTTTTCATGCATATCCATAAAAACTATCATCATATGTCATGGTACATTTTACTCACACCTAGATGAACCACCAACATTGAGGAATGAAACTCACGCATCATCTTTTTGTACATACTCCAAGGAAAAACAAATAAATTTCATACATAGATGATCTAATCGCCGTAAATCATAAGTTTTGAAGGTGTCTCAACACCTTTAAGATTTTCCCTCAAGGTTAACCATTATAGATCGTCATATCATCTCTCACTGATCTAACTCAAATGTGTAGACTCCACTAAAACTAGTATTAGATTCATCTTGTTATAACTCACCCAAAAAACCATGTGAATCATAGTGAGTACATTCATCATATTTAAATGATAAAAATACTATTTAACTACATTAGTCTAATCATTCATTCTTATATAGTTGGAAACATTTTCTCCCATTACTAGTGTATATTCTATCTCAATGTTGAAAGACAATATATAATCAACCCAACTCTGATGTCGAAGATTCAAATATCACTATAAAATGATATAATTATTACTCTAATAATTAATATATAAATTAAACTCATCACCAAACAGATATACCCACAAAAACATCAAATTACACGTCACTACATCCAGCTTGAGGTTGTGTATAGGGTATTCCATTCAGATATACTAAACTGATGAGACTCGTACATGAAAACTCAATCTCCCTACATCAACACCACTCCATGTCCAATACTAGAAGAATAATTGTACATTATATACTCCTCATAATCCACTAGTAGGATCAGGATTGGTGACGCTATCGAATTATTTTTCAAATTCTGGAAGGAATTCTCACATGATTCTGAACACTCAAACATTACTCCATTTTTTGGTCAATACAAAAATTGGGGCCTCTAATGGAGAAATGTATTGTATTAAACTGTTTTAATATCCATATTAACCTAGAATGCTGTGAATATCAAATGTGTTATTCAAATTATCCCAATATACAAATTCACAAACCTTATATGATTCTACAAATACACCTTACTCTGAGATTACATGACCCAATATGTGTACCTGGTTAATAAAAAACGGACACACATATATCATTGTGTATAATTGATGCTCTCTTAGTGTACTCATGATTATATCAAGATTTTATAAATGATCATAATTATTCTTTTATTACATCAGGTACAAATCCAAAAACCAAAAAAACGTACTATTTTTGGTACATATGACAGATTTTTTTCATCAAGTACTTAATCATTGTGTGTGAATTCATTAACCAAAACAGCATTAATAAGAACTCATATAGGCCACACCTTCTGCTGAAAGTAGTTATTGTTGTATTATAAGGTCTATCTCTCAACCGATGGAACCCTCATCTCATGTAAATCCGGGAGAAAACACAACCTCTCTTAAATTAGTAAAATAGATCATCTATATGTGGAATAGGATAGCTATTTTTTCAATATAAACAATCTCAACGTTTGGTAATTACCACATAATCTTCAAATCTCATCATCCTTTATAGAACAAAATTCTAGATATCCCAAAGGTGGTATACTCAGATAAATAAATCTCTTATCCTTCAACTCATCCCACTAATTCTAGAGCTATGGATTCTCTATCAGTTCCATTCTATATAGTGGAATTAATATATGACCATCCCCTAATATTATCTCAATGGTAAACTCAAAATATCTCTCAGGTGAAATACCAGAGAAATCTTTGGGAAACACATCTTGATGCCTATCTAATTTGGGTGGAAATACATCTAGTTTCACATCCCCAATATTGATAAATAGACTGGAATCCTAAGTGGTACGATCCCCCTGTTTTTTCTGCTATAGACCCACATGGTTCCCCTAGATAACCCACTCTCCATGATAAATAAAATTGTTAACATTTGGAGTCATAAAAGTCACTATCATATGGTAACAATACATAACAGCTCAGTATGATACTAACCATTCCATCCCCATAATTTGTTCAAAGCCTAAGATATCTATAATGTAATGATCTCATAGAAAATTATACTCTCCATCCTTTTTGGAACACCTCATACATGAAAAATATGTCTCTTCACTGTTCCACCAAAAATGTATATATCATCAGAACCCCTTTCATGATTTCCATCACCAGACTCAAACTATTCAAATGTTTTGAAGAAATAATGGAATGAGTCACTAATATCGAATAATGATCTATCTATTATAAAAGTTGCATGAAAAATACCTCTCACTATTAATGGTGAAGCCTAAATATCCAAAATTGTAGGTTGAACTACATTTAACTATATTTCCCCTCTTATATGTGAGGCAGTTAGAGTCCATTGTGATGAACCACTCTGTTGTAACAAGAATTCTTTCCCAGAATCACCTAGTCCACTACCTCTACCCCCATGACTAGTATAACATTATATGACACACAGGTATGGTGTAGAATATCCCCTTACTACATCGGGGTTCTTTCTATCTCATCTATTGGTACCCTAATATTGTGGGTTCCTGTATAACCCAGGTAGAAGTCATATCTTTCCGTAGCCTCAACACTCTACTAGCAGTTTAGGTAATTATCATCATAAATGACTCATCCTACCAAACTAGTGATAGATAATCTGGGTAAGGCCCTTTTTGAGGAACCTTTTTCTTAGAATACTCTTCTTGATATCACCTTGTATAACACTCTCATAGTGATGCTTCCCTCTCTCATAATATGCACATCATGGACGATGAGTAAAAACCAAATATACTACTCTAGAAGCCACTCTAAGTTTCCCATTATATATAAAATCCTGATACTCCACCACATCAAACATATTTAACCTAAATATGTTAACTTGGGACTTCATATCAAATTTAAGATCATCCTATAAATGCCTTTTCGTAGCTGCCTTATCCCTTACCAACACTAGGGAAAAAGAAATCAAGGTCTATTAAGAATCTAACATAGCATATCATGGGTATACTCCCCTGAGTCAACCACATGAGCTTAGTTAATCTATCCTTCCTTAGAATCTATAGATAATTGTTCTATTGAAACTTCCCTAAAATGTTCTTCCTTAATATACCATCAACCTACCCAGTCAGAGCATGAACTTCCCATCAGCACTTCACTGATAGTCATACCATATAATTATACAACATGCCTAACTTTTCTTTAAGGGTCTCCAAATTATCATGCATATCTTGAATGGACTCAATCCATAATTATGTTGCCTCAAGTCCACACTCTACTTTAAAATTATGAGGGTATTGTAAGTGAAAATACCTCTACATATCAAGAGATTCCCTTCACGACCTTCTCTGGATCTTCTTCCATAAACTATATAAAGAGATAAATATTCTTTTGGAACTGCTCTCCTGCTTCCCCAACCTGCACTATCAGTGACTCAAGTACAAATATTGGTGGACCATCTCGATCCATAACCTTCAGTTTTCCTATTAACAATGTCTTCATGGAAATATATATCTATAATTATAAACTCATGACATGGACATATTTTACAACATTAAACCTTTTTACATGTGGGATTTGACATAATCCATCACATGTCTTGTCCCTTAACCCCACCACAAGTTCAAAACCGGGTCGTTTTCACTACCCTTCACAATAGTAAATCTAGGTCAGAGGTAAGAAAAGTTAAAATCAATCTCATTATTCCAGTTTCTCAATACAAAACAATTATTCATAGTTTACATCATTTTTTCACATTTAATTTCATATTAGAAACTAGTTTAATTTCAATTAACATAATAAAAGAACATCATATCATGTTAAAATACTTTCCTAAATACTAATTTTCTATGAGTGACTAAAAATGATGCATGTCACAATAAATATTGAGTTCTAATAATTATGAATGCATACTAATCTTTCATTCCATACTATTCCATGAGTCAAATCTATGAAAATATCAACAATAATAATCAGATAAAAAAACAATTACATCATTTTAGGTGCAATAACATCCAAATGTAACAACAAATACTAAGAACCACAAACCCATACTAGATAATTTGGTTTTCCCCAATACATGGGGAATCTACTTCCATGCACGAGCTCATAATTATGGATCGAATTTTCTTAGTCTTTTTTCTACCAATCCTGTAAGGACCCAACAATAAACAAAACATATTATCAATGTTTTACACTATAACTCACATTAGACTAACTTTTATGTTTAGTGCCACATTGTATTAGTAAAAACACTTACAAAGTAAACCCATACATTAAAAGTGGACACTAATACTCCATATCCATTTTTGAATAATATAAAACTATTTAAAATAGAAAAATGTTTCAATTTATGAAAAATCATGAAAATTTTCTCCTTGATCCCATCATTGTCTCTATTCCCCCCTTGAACACTATGAAAGACACTTTAAAGACTTGAGATGATCACATAAGATTTGTAAGTAATAAAGAAAAAAAGAAGATCATTACTTTAGAAAAAAACATTAAAAAAATATTTTTTTCCATTATGTTCAATGTTTATTGAGAATATTAAGTAAAACAATTTCTCATGATAAGTAATCACACATTTTTCTCACATAAAATCTTGAAAACCCATATATATAATTTAATAATTCTTTAGGTGATTTAGATCATCATATAAATAAACCCCTTTAAAAAACATTCAATTGGAATTAACATATAGACAAATTCTAATTAAGATATTATGGGATTACATGGTTCTATATATCCCACTCTATGTTAAGATATAACAAGATTAACTAGTGGTATCTAGGACACCACATGATAAGATCTAATAGGCTTACCTAGGGATATCTAGGTCACCCCATGTTAAGTTATAATGAGAATAACTCATTCTATCTGGACCACCACATGTATAATGTATATCAGGCTCATCTGTTGCATATATTTATATAGTAAAATATTATCAATAAAAAACATTCGTCATAAAACCATTGGAAGTACTATTTTAATCTTATATGGGAAAAACCATCCTATAAAAATATCATTTACTTTTAAAAACCCATTTTCTATTCCAAAATACCCAAAATGGATAATGATGATTTTGACTTATGAAAAAATTTATTCTTTCACAGGAATCTATAAATTATATAATAGTTATGGAAGTGGGGATTTCATTATCACCGTGTATGTTATGAAGGTATGATGGCACCTGCAAGCAACGCAGCGGACTGGGGCATCTGGCCTATACCAACCACGTTCATGGTGATTGGTGCGCAATGGAGGACATTGTGGTAGCCAAGGGCCACCGCTGTAGAAGTGTCATGGATCTAGCTGTCATAGTGGCGGACCCCCATTCGCGGGTCCCTCCCTAGACCAGTCTAACATTACGGTCAGCTGTAGGGGTCGTGCCAGCATGGCGCCGCCTGTTGGAGACCCCAAACAAATGTGGTCCGTTTATGGGGGAAGTGGACCCTGCCCAACTGGTGGGTTGTGCTCATATGGGTGGGCCGGTCTGATTTCGCGACCTAACAGGCTGATCCTGTGGCCCCACGAGCTGGACTAGGTCCGGTTGGGTCGACCCGGACCCTTTTTGACCCAGTTTATCTTAAAGGGGCATATCTTCTAAATCGGGCATCCGCTGAAAAAATGTCTGCAGTGTTGGAATCTATATGAAGAGGTGGTCCATTTTAGATACTCCACATGGGTTTTGGAGAAGGTTTTATTATGGCATGGTTGGATCCAACTCGAGTCCAACTAGGACCTTGACACTAAAATTCTGATAACTTACAGACCATGAGTCTGATTGACGCTCTGTCTGTTGCATTAGAACCATTATGAAATAGTGGTTCATCGGATTACTTTTTGTGCAACATCGTGGCATTTGAGTAATGACCAATGGCTTGAGGAACGGATCGTCCCAGAATCATGTGTGATATGTGCAGAAATCTAGAAGCTGGTTGTGATGTGATGAATTACCTAGAGATCCTTTGTGGTTCAGTAGTTAGTGATCATTTTTGGGTTAGCACTTAGTGATCCTCTATGCGTTAGCAGTTAGCGATCCTCTTTGGGCCAGCACCAATCGCACCTCTATCAACCAGCACTTTGAGATCGTCTGTGGGTCATCACTTAGCGATCCTCCATGGGTCATCACCTAGCGATCCTTTATGGGTCAACACCTAGATATCCTCTATGGGTCAGCACCTAGAGACCTTGTGTAGTCTAGCAGCAAAAGTATCTCTACAGAATAAGATGATCAAGCTTTATAACTAATAAACTTTATTCATTTCTACAAATTGTATACCTGGTGTGAGCTGAGTCTTCTACATTGTGCTTTGTCATTGAGTTCATGCTTTTTGGTTTTTCCATAGTGGAATTCTAGGAGACCTTTGGGGTCTCAGAGTCCCTACTAGGTATTGTTATACTCACCCCTACACGGGTTTCACCCGCACCATGTTGTGTCCTATGAAGACGACAGACATATTTGACTGAGTTTTCAGATCCAGTACTAGACGGTGCACGGAGCTGACTGATTAACGTGGATATCCACATTGATGATATGTACCTACCCTTCTGTAAGGATCATTGGTAGAAGACCTTAGGAGTGGTTTTTCCTTTTATCTGTATTTTCTTTTAGTTGGGTTTGTATTCTGGCCCATTCTACTTCGGTTCATACTTTTACATTCAGTAGTTATACTATGTGGTTTGATCTTATTGTGTACCTAGTCTATGTGTGTATAGTTTTAAAGGAAATTCCTTCCCTTTTTGGGTTTCTCATTTTCGATGTTAGTCAACAGCCCTTTCCCTATGAAAGGTGGGTGATTAGCCACTAAATGAGGCTAATATTCATTGTTAATATACATAATATTCGTGTTATTTATTATTCATAAACACCATTTTAGTGCATTTTACACTTTGAACCTCATTTCACATTATGATTGTAATACCTTCTTAAAATGTACTGTTATGTGGTACATTTTTTAACATCATTTAAAGTACCCAATGATTCATCTGATTTTAAGGAATTGAATTATACAGATTTTAATTTGATATTTTTGGAAATTTATCTAGACTTAAATATGAACTTGTTTGATTCAGGGATCAGTGGAGAATTCATGGAGGATGATGGAGATATTTGGAAATGAAAGGAAGCAATTCTGGAGAAGGCAGATTGGACATCATCCCACTGATGAGACTGTGGGGCCCAACATACAGACCAAATTAATCCCAAATTTCATGAGATTCTAGAAGACATGTATAGAACAAATCACCCTTCAGTAGTTAATTCTAATTCGGCTTCCATGTTGGTCATTTAGGCGGACCAAGTTAGATATAAAATTCTGGGCCAGATTCTGCGGCCCGGAAAAACACCCCACTACTTTGATCATATCTCGGAATACACTACTCCAAATGGGCCCAACTTTTACAGGAGGTTAGAAGACATCAGTATCTACATTTTGTTCTTGTACGGCCCACTCTGATTCGGTCGTCTAGAAGGTCTTATAGACACGTCTGTTCGGTGAAGGAAAGCTGGCTGCCACCTCGGGTCAAGGGTGGAAAAATCAACTTTCCACAAACTTTCCACCACCCTAGGCCTACCATACTCAAGTTGGATGACTTGTAATGTTGGAGACTCTACCCAAGGCTCCCAAAATGCCTATTTAATTCAGTGTTGGTGAAGGACTTTGGAATCTTGGATGCTTTGTCCATTTGTAATGTTATGCTGCATTTTTGTTGCCTCAAATTTGTCTTTCACATGTAAGTTGTTCAATTCACTTTAGTTTCTTAATAAAAGTTCTTCTTCTACTCTTATTATGTTGTTCTTCATATCACTTTGATACCGTTTGATCAAGTTGTGAATTTATTCACACCAACTCTTGTGAAATTATTCACACAACGGTGGAGTGATCATTTTATTTTTGTTGTTTTCTTTACTTCTCCATTTTCTCCCTCATGAGTCTACTTTCCGCTTCCATTGAAACCATGGGATCAATGGAGGGCTAACCCACTTATGGGTTGATCTAAGGGAATATCAAGGGGCTGAATTTGATGTTATTTATCACCTAATTAATGTATAATCACTTCTTTAATTGGGATTTTTATATGATGATTTCTAAACTCGATCGTCCTTGTTGAATTTAAGGCCACACACTTCAAGTACTAATATGAACCTTTACCTTGAAGTGCTCAAAACTTTGATCCTTCAATTGTATAGGTGATTAGTATTAAAGGGTGTAGGCATTAAACCAGTAAGTGATGATATTGTTTTATCTCCTTAAATGAACCCATCTCAAATTTAAGAAATTGAAATCATCAAAAAGAAAATACGTCCAATCCACCCCAAGCAATAACCTAGGATCAACTCATTATTTTAAATTGAATTCACTTAAATCTGTTAGATATATTTAAAACCCATCCAAAATCAATCCAAGTTGGCCACTTCATATCTGAAAACAGTCCATATAATGTACGTGTCTATAGGTTTCTTCTTAGGTCTCTGTGGATTCGATAACCCAAGCTAAACTACAAGGACCGTCTTACATTCTTCTCTTGGGTAAATTTAAGCTAGAATCAAATTTTGGCGCCGTTTTCGGGGACCGAAGTAATTCATCTAAACACCCATTCTATTCTCCCCCATTTCTTCTTTTCTCATCCAAATTCTCTTATCTTGTCCCTTTCTCATTTTTTTTCATTGGCGCATGTCTGCCTACACCCGCGATCAATCAACCCATCTAGTTAGGGTGGATAGTCCTGGGGTTTGGGAGTCAAGTACACCAAGGGAACTCTTTCCATTAGATCATAATCTTTCTATCACCCCCGAGTCAAAAATTAAGCCAATTTCAATGGAAGGTCTTCAAAGAAACCAACTCATAAACTCGGGTGGGAACCAAAATGGAAACCCAAATGAGGCAGCCCCAAACTTGGGGAATGCAATTGATCACACCATGAATGACTACCTCACACCTTCCTGAACCAATGCCCCCTCAGGAATTAGACACAATTCCCTAGGAGATTCCAAATACATCTTTAAACCCCATGTCCTAAACCACCTTCCCACATTCCATGGAATGGAGTCCGAGATGCCATACCTGCACATTAAGGAGTTCAATGACATTGTAGAAACCATGTGTCCCCCACATCAACTAGAATCTGCTAAGATGAGGCTATTTCCTTTTTCTTTAAAGGATCGAGCTAAAAATTGGCTAAACAATTTGAGACCATCATCCATCAACTCTTGGGACCAACTACAAATAGAATTCTACAAAAAATACTTTCCCCACCACAAAACAATTGCACTTAAAAAGAGTATCCAAAACTTTTTTGAAAAAGAGGGAGAGTCATTATATGAAACATGGGAGAGGTTCAAAGACACTCTAAACATGGTTCCACACCATGGTTTTTCTATTCCTGAACAAGTGATAATTTTCTATGAAGGGTTGGGTCCGAGGAACAAACAATTCATTGACATGATGTGTAATGGAACCATTAAAAACAAAGCCCCAAATGATGCTTACGAGTATCTAGAAATCCTTTCTGAACAAAACCAAACATGGGGAACTTCACCTTATTCTGAAAATCCACAAATAACTACTGGAATTCATACACTTAGAGAAGAGGAAAGCCTTAGGGCTAAACTCGCAGTACTCTCTAGGAAGGTTGAAGAGATAGACCTTAGGAAAGACCATGAAATCCAAACTGTTGACCATGTTTGCACAATTTGTGACAAACATGACCATAAGATAGACAACTGCCCAACATTCCATCCATCAAGGATGTTCTCTTAGGAGGACCCCCAGCAGAAGTAAATGCTTTGAACTTTCAAAAGCCTCAATACCAAAACACTTTCAACCCAAGGTATAACGACCACCCAGGCTTCCGCTGGAAAGATAACCCACAACCTAGCCAACCACAGGGACAAAATCCTTACCCCCATCAGAACTACCAAACCCATAACCAGTTCTAAACCCAACCTATCCAATACCAACAGCCACCGGTCCATTTTCAACAAACCGTCCCACCTCCAAAATATCCCCTTGGGATAAACCAACCTACTCAAGCACCCACCCAAACTGTTCCACAAAGCCTACTAGAACAACTGTGCAAACAAATGGAGAGGATGAACTCGGAGGTATCTTCCCTAAAACAAGAACTTCAAACCATAAAAACTAGAAAGGCACACCTGCCTACTCAGGCGGTCCCATCCTCAACTTCAAGGGGAGATTCATGTTGTGCTCAAACAACTCATGAACAACTAAAGGTTGTGACTGTTTTAAGAAGTGGGAAATCAATTGAGAAACCTGAACAACTAATTCAGAACCCACCCGAAGATTCAAACTCGGATGAAAATTCAAATGAACCCCAAGATAAAACTGAGGAAACTGATAACAATGTGAAGGAAACAACTCTTCAACAAACAACCCCACAACCTGCACCATTTCCTCAATGCATGAGGGCGAAACCCAAGCCTGAACTGAATGAAACATTGAGGGAAATATTTTCACAAGTCAAGTTGAACATACCCCTTCTCAATGCCATCCAAACCATACCTACCTACTCAAAGTACCTTAAGGACTTGTGCACTTTTAAAAGAAAATTTTCACATAAAAACCAAGTCCTTTTGGCTGCTAATGTGAGTACCACCATTCAAGGGACCATTCCTCCTAAGTTGAAATACCCAGGTTGCCCTTACAACAATGTTGAATTAGGAGAAAGTAAAGTTGTCAAGGCCTTGTGTGACCTAGGTGCTAGTGTCATCTCATCCCATATGTTGTGTACTGCTAGTTAGGCCTAGAAGAACTCCAACCCACATATGTCACACTTCATCTTGCTCATCGTAGCATTAGGGTTCCAAAGGGGATTTTAAATGATGTTCTGGTAAAGGTTGAAAACTTCATCTACCCTGCTGATTTCATTGTCCTTGACAACCATCCAAACTTATGAAATAAGGAACAAACCCCAATCATCCTTGGTCGTCCTTTCCTTGAAATAATCAACTCTGTTATCCAAGTCCGGAATGGGAACATGACCATCACCTTTGGGAATATGAGTCTATACTTGAACATCTATAATGCAAGCTCACAAATAGGGGATGATGAGGACATTCATGAAGTAAGCATGATAGGAAGCATTGATAATGAATCCATGGAACATCAAGGAATATTTGATGAATGTTTAAGTCAGAATGAGATTGATTTCCTTTGTTCATATGAAGGAAGTTTATCTCCTTGGCTTGAATCATTTTCAAATTTCTATTATGATGAAGTCTTAGGTCCAACAATCAGTAAAAACTTTCAAGAAACCACTTTCATGAAGACCACTCCAAATTCCTTCCCTAAAGCTGATCAAGCCAATCTAGTAGCTGAAAATTCTACATGTGGGGAATCTATCCTATCTGAAACTCTAAAAAAAGAAATTGAACTTGATCCAATGTCCCAATCTTCTGCTGAAATTCTGAACCAACCTGATCTTGAATTGAAGGAACTTCCTACTACACTCAAGTATGATTTCCTAGGGGACAATCAAACACATCCTATTGTCATTTCTTCTTCTCTTGAAGCCAGTCATGAGAGGATGCTTCTAGATGTCCTTAGGAAGCATAAAAAATCCATTGGTTGGAACCTTTCTGATATTCCTGGGATTATCCCACTTATCGGGACTCATAGGATTGTTCTGGAATCTGATTAAAAGCCATGTCGTCAACCACAACGGGGACTCAATCCTAATCTCATGGAGGTAGTAAGGAAAGAACTTCTGAAATTGTTGAAAGCTGGTATCATATATCCCATAGTTGAGAGTGAATGGGTGAGCCCAATCCAAGTGGTTCCAAAAAAGGCTGGAATCACAGTGATAACCAATGAGGATGGAGAGATTCTTCCAACAAGGGTGAGTAGTGGATGGAGGGTCTGCATTGACTATGGGAAACTAAACTCATTCACCAAGAAGGACCATTTCCCCTTACCATTCATTGACCAAGTCCTTGAGAGAGTGGCAGATCATGCCTTCTACTGTTTCTTAGATGGGTACTCAGGGTACAATCAAATTGAGGTCTCCCTAGAGGATCAAGGGAAGAATACATTCACATGTCCTTTTGGAACCTTTTCTTTCAAACGCATTCCCTTCAGGTTATGCAATGCCCCTGGAACCTTCCAATGGTGTATGATGGGAATCTTCTGAGACATGGTAGGGGATTTTCTTGAGGTCTTCATGGATGACTTCTCTGTGTTTGGGGATACTTTTGAGGTATGTCTGCAAAATGTTGAGAGAGTCTTGTCAAGATGTGAAGAAAAGAATCCGGTCCTAAACTGGGAAAAATGCCATTTCATGGTTAAAGAGGGACTTGTTCTAGGCCATCTGGTCTCGAGTAGGGGGATTGAAGTTGATAAAGAAAAGTTTGACATCATTAGTCACCTTCCATCACCCAAAACTGTCAAGGAAGTGAGGTCTTTATTAGGACATGCTGGTTTCTATAGAAGATTCATCAAGGAATTTAGTTCAATATCTCGTCCCCTTTGTGCTCTATTAGTAAAGGATGCTCCATTTGTTTGGACAGAAATCTGTGAGGGTTCATTATCAACCCTCAAATCCTCTCTCACCTCTCCTCCCATTATGAAATCTCCAAATTGGAACCTTCCTTTTGAACTTATGTATGATGCCAATGACTTTGCTATTGGAGCTGTGTTAGGACAACGTTGTGATAAAACTCCTTATGTCATTGCTTATGCATGAAAATCCTTAAATGATGCCCAAATAAACTACACCACCACTGAAAAGGAGTTACTTGCTATTGTGTTTGACTTAGAGAAGTTTAGGTCCTACCTCTTAGGATCACCCATCACTGTGTTCACTGACCATTCTGCACTAAAATACCTCTTCCAAAAACAAGATGCTAAGGCTAGACTGATTAGGTGGGTCCTTCTCTGACAAGAATTTGACCTCACAATCAAGGATAAAAAGGGAGTTGAAAAGGTTGTAGCTGATCACCTCTCTAGGATGGAGTTCAAAGACAACTCAAATCACCTTTCTGTGTCTGATTCGTTTCCTGATGAACACTTATACTCTGTGAGTGACTGCCCTTGGTATGCTGACATAGCAAATTTCTTAGTGACAGGAGTCATTCCAAAATTATTAGGGACTCAAGCTCGAAGGAAATTCCTTTCTGATGTTAGACACTATCTGTTTGATGATCCATACCTCTATAAGTTCTGTCCTGATCAAGTCATTAGGAGGTGTGTTCCAGAATCTGAACAAGAGTCCATCCTTAAATTCTGTCATAGTGAGGAATGTGGAGGTCACTTTTCCTCTAAGAAAACATCTGCTAAGATTCTTCAATGTGGTCTTTTCTAGACCACCCTCTCAAGGGACTCCTACACATTTTGTCAAAGCTGTCCTAGGTGTCAACAAGTAGGGTCCATCACAAGAAGGAATCAAATTCCACTCACTCCCATCTTAGTGGTTGAAATATTTGACTGTTGGGGAATTGACTTCATGGGTCCCTTCCCAAACTCTCGGGGATACCTCTACATACTCTTAGTTGTTGATTATGTCTCAAAATGGGTTGAGGCCATTCCCACTAAGTCCAATGATCATCAAGTTGTGATTCGATTTCTAAAAGAGAACATATTTTCAAGATTTGAAATTCCTAGGGCTATAATCAGTGATCGAGGAACCCATTTCTACAACCACCCATTCTCTTCACTCATGTATAAGTATGGTATTTCTCATAAAGTGTCCAATGCATATCATCCTCAAACCAATGGTCAAGATGAGTTATCGAATAGGGAGATTAAGCAAATTCTTGAAAAAACCGTCTACCCCTCTAGGAAAGATTGGTCTGAGAAACTCTTAGATGCTCTTTGGGCCTATAGAACCGCATATAAAACCATTTTTGGAATGTCCCCATATAGGTTGGTTTATGGTAAAGCATGCCATTTGCCAGTGGAGATAGAACATAAGGCCTTTTGGGCAATTAAGAAAATGGATTATGATCTCTCATTGGTCGGAACAAAAAGGAAATTAGATCTCAATGAACTGGAGGAACTAAGGATGGAGGCTTATGAAAATTCAAGTATCAATAAAGATAGAGTTCAAGCCTACCAATCTAGGAATATCAAGGTCAAACATTTTTAACCGAGAAAACTTGTGCTCTTGTATAGTTCAAAACTTCATTTACACCCGAGAAAGTTAAGGTCTAGATGGTCAGGACCTTTCATAGTGCATCAGGTATTCCCCCATGGGGCAGTAGAGATTCAAGATCCCACAAGTGGTTACATTTTCAAGGTCAATGGTCAAAGGTTAAAACCATTCATTTAATCATTCAATAAACAGGAAATAGAGGTTGAGTTAACTGATCCAACCTATCAAGGAAAAAATTGATAGATTTAGGGTCCATGTCGGGCTAACGGTATTAAAAAAAGCGTTGTATGGGAGGCAACCCATGGTTTTCAAGTTTCTTATCATTTTTTTTGTTTTCATAAACTTTATATTTTAAATAGGATTAATTAATCATTTTTACATTTAAAAAAAGGACTATTGACCTGTTCTTATATTATGAGTATGGATGGGTATGAAAGGGGAGCATCGTATTCATCTGTGTCACACGGTGTGATCCCTGAGTAATACATTACCCAAAAAATTAAAAAGAAGACAATGTATCATTAGTTTGATTTAAAAAAAATAAAAAAAAAACAGGAAAAACCATAAAAATGATGATACTTGGAATTAAATAAGTCGTTGTGTTGTTTGTATTGTCTGGTTTGTTCTTCTTTTTGTTTAGGTACTATTTTTGGTGATACATGTTCAATCAAGGAGGTGCCTACATCCCCCAAGAGATCAAAGGACTAATTTGGAGCAGCAAGAACTTCAGCTTCAACCACAAGGTGATTTCAATCCATGATCCTCAGTTTCAATTTCCTTTTTGAACATCCATTCTCTACCTCTACCCCCTTATAAATTTTCTTTTCATTAAACACTGGGGGCAGTGTTATTTTATGTTGGGGGGGAGATAAAATAAAAAACTGATTTTGTGTCAAAAAAATTGAATGATTTGAATAAAAATGTGTAAATGGAAGGAAAAATTTCTTTACCTTTGAACATGGTAATACACATTGCACACTTTGAAACTAAATATCAAATAATTTAGCATGCCCTGATTCTGATTTTAATCCTTGTATAATTTCATGAGCATAGATTTTGGAAAGTGTGGCTGTCCAATGTGATATTTCATTGTTTATATTTTCATCCAAATAAAAAAAAGATCACAATGCACGTCCTTTGGATAGTGGGGTATTAGTTTGAGTTCATGGGATCCCCTAAATAAATAGCATAGGTTTGGTGATCATTTTAGTTTAATATGAGTATTCAAAATAAATTAAAAAAAATGCGCGTAGAGAAATGAAATGACCTAATGTGTGGCTTTCGGCAGTTGGGGATCGTGACTCCATAGTTGTCTGGCCCAGAGTTAGTAATTTTATCTCTATTTTTTGTTATTTGAATTTGTTTTTAACTGAGTTAACTCGAGATGATGCTCGAGTATGTGGACTTCACTTGGTTCCCTATGGTCTTTGAGCCTGGGATTCATCGGCAAAGTCTCGCTACAGGGGTTGACTATTTTGAGTGCAATTTCAATTACCATGGAAAAATTGCAAAAAAAAAACAAAATAAAAATTATACAAAAAAATGAATACTCATCTTAATATTGAAATGTGATTCTACCTAGAGCTTCCATAATTTCCCCTTGAATAAAGATGAACCCCCATGTCTATTGTGATGCACAACACATTCTCATACTTAATTGATATTGGATGAAATATGGCAATGAATTTGAACAAAGAAATGGGCTTGGGATTGGGATCTTCTTATGAAACTATCTTGTATTAAAATATTTTGAGGGGTTTCATGATTGTTTGGTATAAGGTTTTTTGGTGATCATTGTGTATTAAAATGTTTTTGGAAAAGGGAATTCAAATTTCATATTGTTGAGATATATTTTGCTCTGGACTAGCAAAACTCAAGTTGGGGGGTGTGATTAGACACTAAATGAGGCTAATATTTATTGTTAATATACATAATATTCGTGTTCTTTATTATTCATAAACACCATTTTAGTACATTTTACACTTTGAACATCATTTCACATTATAATTGTGATACCTTCTTAAAATGCACTATTATGTGGTACCTTTTTGAACATCATTTAAAGTACCCAATGATTCATCTAATTTTAAGGAATTGAATTATACAGATTTTAATTCGATGTTTTTGGAAATTTATCAAAAATTAAATATAAACATGTTTGATTCAGGGATCAGTAGAGAATTCATGGAGGATGATGGAGATATTTTGAAATGAAAGGAAGCAATTCTGGAGAAGGTAGATTGGACATCATCCCACTGATGAGACTGTGGGGCCCAACATACAGGCAAACTTAATCCTAAATTTCTTGGGATGCTAGAAGACATGTATAGGAAGACATCACTCTTCAGGAGTTAATGCTAATTCGTCCTCCATGTTAGCCATTTAGGCGGCCCAAGTTAGAGATAAAATTATGGGCCAGATTCTGCGGCCCAGAAAAACAGCCCACTACTTTGATCATATATCGTAATCCACAACTCCAAATGGGCCCAACTTTTACAGGTGGTTAGAAGAAATCCGGATCTCCGTTGTTATCTTCTATGGCCCACTCTTCTTCGGCCGTCTAGAAGGTCTTACAGATGTGTCTGTTCGGTGAAGGAAAGCTGGCTGCCACCTCAGGTCAAGGGTGGAAAAATCAACTTTCCACAAACTTTCCACCACCCTAGGCCTACCATACTCAAGTGGGATGACTTGTACTGTTGGAGGATCGACCCAAGGCTCCCAAAATGCCTATTTAAGGTAGTGGTGGTGAAAGAGTTTGGAATCTTGGATGCTTTGTTCAATTGTAATGTTATGCTACATTTTTGTTGCCTCAAATTTGTCTTTCACATGTAAGTTGTTCAATTCACTTTAGTTTCTTAATAAAAGTTCTTCTTATAATCTTATTATGTTGTTATTCATATCACTTTGATACCGTTGGATCAAGGTGTGAATTTATTCACACCAACTCTTGTGAAATTATTCACACAACGGTGGAGTGATCATTTTATTTTTGTTGTTTTCTTTACTTCTCCATTTTCTCCCCCATGAGTCTACTTCCCGCTTCCATTGAAACCATGGGATCAATGGAGGGCTAACCCACTTATGGGTTGATCCAAGAGAATATAAAGGGGCTGAATTGGATGTTATTTATCACCTAATTAATGTATAATCACTTCTTTAATTGGGATATTTATTTGATGATTTTTAAACTTGATCGTCCTTGTTGAATTTAAGGCCACACACTTCAAGTACTAATACGAACCTTTACCTTGAAGTGCTAAAAAATTTGATCCTTCAAGTGTATAGGTGATTAGTATTAAAGGGTGTAGGCATTAAACCAGTAAGTGATGATATTGTTTTATCTCCTTAAATGAACCCATCTCAAATTTAAGAAATTGAAATCATTAAAAAGAAAATACGTCCAATCCACCCCGAGCAATAACCTAGGATCAACTCATTATTTTAAATTTAATTCACTTAAATCTGTTAGATATCTTTAAAACCCATCCAAAATCAATCCATGTTGTCCAATTCATATCCGAAAACAGTCCATATAATGTACGTGTCTATAGGTTTCTTCTTAGGTCTCTGTGGATTCGATAACCCAAGCTAAACTACAAGGACTGTCTTACCTTCTTCTCTTGGGTAAATTTGAGCGAGAATCAGTGGGCTTGGGGTAGTCATGGTATGGTCCCCGGGGGATGGTATGTGACATATAAAGTCATAATTAAATCATATATTCTATTAAATATATGAATATTGTTTTTTTTAGATTTATTATAATCTTATCTCTATTATATAGGATGTTTGAACACATATTAAAAAATTCAGGACATAAGGTTATGGTTTTCTATATCAATTTTTTTTCTTTGTGACACATGTCTTATATACTACTTATTTCTTTTTTGTGGTGTATATACTACCAATTAATGACTCTTATAGGTATTATTATGAATATTAGGGTGTTTTTATATCCATATTATTTCTTTTATTAATGAGAACTATGATCGTAGTGATTATAATGTGATGGGTGTTTATTTCACAATATCATATATGTTTATGAATTTTTTATTTTAAGTCTCCATTTGGGAATACTTATCTTACATATACAAGTTTTATAAACAAATATTTAAAAAAATTACTATTATCCTATGAATATTTAGTGTTATTTTTTAAAAAATAAATTTTTATGAAATGGTTTCAAATGAATATTTTTTTGCATTCTAAAAAGGCTCATGGTGAAAGTTTAGTCAAAAATATATGGAAGTAATATTTTCAACTTATACTACATAATGGATTTTAACCTTCTCATTCCACCTTAACTCCTTAGTGCATACCTTAGATTACCAAAATTTTAGATTCCAATAAAATGTATTATTTCAAAATTGTAAATCATTTTATGAATATAAATAGTTTTCAAAAAAGAAAATATATCTTTCCCAATAATTATTTAAAAGTGATCTCTCAAAATTGTTTTAATTTTTTTATATCATTTTTTGTGTTACATATGATTTATTGGGGATAATTTTCATGGATAAAATCCCTATTCTTTATATGGTTGGTTTATTTTTATTATGGAAGAATATTTATGAAACCCATTTACTTTACATGGTTTATGTTATGATGAAATGAGGTTTATGAAACCCATTTATTTTTATGGGTTCTTATATGGGTAATTATTTATGTTCTTATGGAAAAATATAAATGGTGTTCATTATGTGATGGATGGGAACTGTACATCCCTCCAATTCATAGGGTAATGATTTATATTTAATGATATTGACATAATTAGAGAGGTAAATTATCATGGCTTAATGATATAGGGTTGGAACAAGATGTAATATGGTTTAGTAATATAGGGCTGGGATGGGGAGTGAACTCGGTTTAGTAACGTACTTTTTCCAATATGGTGGCCTTGTTAAAGAACCTTGAAAATATGGAAATTTATTTTTATAAATATGTGTATTCCACAATTTCATGTATTATGTAACTCTCTATAGAAATATGTATTTATTGGACTTATATTATTTATTCCATGACATGATGTCATGATCTCTGATATACAGTATATTATTTTCAAAAAAATTCTTTACAAAATTATTCTTTATGATTATGTTTACCCTTACTGAGCATCTAAGCTCACTGTTTTCATATGTTCCTTTTTCAAATGATACAAATAGAGTTTTTAAGTAGTAATAATAATGGGGATGATAATTATTGGAGATTTTGATGATCTTTCACCAAATTAGCATAATGTGTTCTAAGGTTCCGAATGCACTAAACTAATACGGTCTTCCAGGTTTGATTGTGTAATGTATGAAATATTAATAATAAATAATGTAATTTCTATGTACATTAGTCTTGGGTCATTATAGTTGGTATTAGATCAGAGGAATAGTAAAAATTTGGAAACATGGATGAAAAAACCATAGTAATCTCCCTAATGATAATTCTATGTATAGGTTATTATCCTAGAGTATCAGTAATAATCATGAATTACCAATGTAAAACCTAAGGAACCATATATTTAAATTTTATAAGTAATTTACCTTGATTATATAGTTTTCCAAGATTGATTATTGGTTCCCACACTATTCATTTTGGGTTTTAGACAATGGATAAAACCAAGAGGATTTATGGCAATGTTCCATTTGATTGATAATGGAATGATCTTCCTCGTGAGCAAACAAATAAAATTGGATTTGAATAAAAAAACTCTTTTAATAGTCCTATTTTAAAATCTAAATATATTATCAACTATATAAACCATGTATTTTTTTCACCCATTTAAAAATAGAAATATGGAGCTTTAGGGTGACTAAAGAGGAATAAAAATCCAATTTTCGTCATATAAATCAAGTGCGAAGAGGAATCAAGGGGAACGATTAAAAGGAACTGGACAATGATTTAGATGTGGAAAAAAAGGATACAAAATTATTAATTGAAAAGGAAAAGGTTCAGTTAAATAAAATAAATAAGGATAATTTTATTCCTAAGTAATAAAATAAAGTTAAATTTGTTAAATGTGTAATGGATGAGCATTATGATAATTTATTCCATAGGGGGAAATCTCATTTGAAATGTTTTATGGGTAATGGTTATATTTCTAATGAGTAATAGATAATTAATGATATATAGGATGAAATAATTATTAAGAAATAAAAAAATGAATCATTTTTAATGGTTGATGGAGAGAGTAGAATGATTTCATGTTTATATATTAGAAATAAATAATAATTTAGAGAAGTAAATTTATTGTATTATGAAATAATGAATCATCTAAGAATTGTTCCACTATATTTTTATCTTAAGTATTTGAATGTATATATTTAATGGTGTTGGTATACATGAAATCTGATTGTGTCGGTAAGGTGATATTTTATGAAAATTCATGATTAAGTGAAAGCTAATCATTAATATTTGAAAAATGTTGGGATAATAATGAGATTTCGAAATGTTTCATTCTGATAATATTAATGGGATTTTATTGTTGAAATTGGAACTAATATAATGAAAAATTGGTTTTCGATTTCATGGATTGAGATTATATAATTTTTTCTTTTATGGTATAAGGAAAAAAGTTAATTTTCAAAAGCATGAATGTTTTAACTATGTTTTTATGTTAATATAATTTATTACCGTATTTCAGGATAATACATGATAATGGTCTTCACATATTTGGTATGTGATAATTTAAAGCTGCATAATGGTATCTGGGGGATTAATCTTAAGTTTCATTTTGAATGGTAGTTACCATCCTTTAAACGTTTTGGATTTTAATCTTTTTTAAGGACTATAAAGGTAACCCTTTTTGAGAATTTTTATATTTAAATTTGGTTGATGTTATAGAAAATAATTTATTATCTTTCTATAGGAGGATTTTTACATATGGGATAATATGTGTTATTATTTTTCTTTTGACGTTAAGACAGATGGAATAACTTATAATTCTATGTATCTCATGCTTCAAGAATGACAAAATCACCTATATTTCATTAAATAGGTGATGAAGTGGAAATTTATCATGGAGTAATGAAAGGATAAGACATAGTCATGAAATATAATGAAATCAGGTAAGTATTTCTTCTCATGAATATTATTAAACTCTAGGTAAATGATCTTGAAACCAAAAATGTTATCCCAATTAGATTTTTTTGATGAACCAAATGTTCCCCTACATTATCATAGATTTATGGCTTTGTGATTGTTAAATTTCTATAGAAATTGTTCTCTGTCACTCTCAATCACAACTTGATAGTTGGATTTCTCATCCATGACTATTTTTAACTTTCCAACTATGTTCTCATATATGGAAACCTCGTTGTGAGTTACTTGTGGTAACTGTTATTTTTAACATATCCTTTTTAAATGGAAGTTTTATTATTCATATTTATGATTTTGATCTCTATAAAATTGATGTTCATGACTAAATCCTTTGATAACCAATATGATTTTTTAGGGATAAATTCATATTAATGGGGTAGAATGTAACACCCCAAGATTTTTATGAATGGAATTTTTTTAGTATAATTTTATTTATTTGATGTTCGGCATTACATGAAATGCTGTCTTAGATTTTGTTACACGTGACACCGAGTTTCTATGAAAAATATTTTTATTATAAATATTTAATCTAGAAAATTATAACCTACCTATTAGAATGGATGGATGAAAATGGTAAACTAAATTATGAAATTATTTAATACACATTTATTTATAATTATATGGAAAATTATTTATAAATGAATCAAAAACCTTTTTTAATAAAAGTAAATGCCTTTCTAATGAACTATTTAATTATGAAAAAAATTCATATATACCAATAAATAAACAAATAAATATTATTATGTTAAATTGATGAAATATATATTTATATAAATAATATATTAAATATAATTTCTAAAATTCATCTTATGGTTCTTGTATAAATGATATAGGAACAAATCCATTTTTTTACATAAAAGAAGCATTATTCAGAAAAGGAAATTTCCCTCCTTTCAATGGTTTACATGTAAAACTATAGTTTTTGACACTATTATAAATTATATTTAAAAAATAAACATCTTATTTGATATCATAATATCAAAATTTATTTTTCATTTAATTTTTCAGTTTTTTATATTAATATTCTTCTTTGGATGAATAGTGGAAATAAGAATTTTTATTCAAAACTATATTTTCATTGAAAGTATTTAATAGTTAATTTTTTTTATTAGTTATAAATTTTAAAAATTTATTTTTTTATTAAAATAATACTATTATGGATTTAGAAAATAACTCTATACATGTATTTATTTTAGGTTTTAAGATGCCATTATTCCAAAATAAATCAATTTTCATGGAATTTTACTGAATTTATATTAAATTAAATTCTACAATATCATTGATTTGAATTTTGAAAAAATGGATGGAAATTTTGGATTCAAAGGTACTAAATTTATTAAATAAGTCCCTTTTATTGTTGGCCAATATGAATTGTAACCTGGGTAAATTTTGGTACCCAGGTAAAGGGTAAATTGAGTAATTTATGTAAAAAATAACATTATAAAGGCTATAAAATGACTCTAACAAATATAAAAATTTATTTTTATTAATAAACTTATAACTTGAACACATAAGGATCAAAATTATGATTGTTAATGGAAAAGTTTCAATTAAAATAACTTTTATTATATTTAAATCTATGAAAGTCACACAATGTCACTTTCATTATCTTTAATATACCCTTTGTGTCCACATGGGAAATAAAGTTATGTTATGAGAGAAAATATTTGAAAATAATTAACTATATAATCATATTTTATTGATATAAATTTATTTTTAACTATTTGGTATATATAGATAAAATTATGGTATTTATATTATTTTAACTAATATAAATATAATGATGTCACTTTCATGTTTTCAATAATATATCATTTATTTTGCAGGGTTACACAAAATATATATTCTACTATAAATATTTTTCTTAAATAAAAATTATTTATCTTTTTCTTGTTATTTCAATTAAATTTTTATTGAACAGATAATTATATTTAATAATTACACAACATTGGTGTAGTAATAATTTTATTAATGGAGTTGTTAAATAAATGTTAATAAAAATATTAAAATGAATATAATTTTTGATATTTAACCTAATAAAGGAATTTTAAAATTTAACATGACCTCATAGGTATATGAATAAATATTTGGTTCAATGTTAACTTATTATATTGATATTTTAAATATTCTAATTAATGAATAGTGTCAAAACTGACATTAATGATATTTTATCAAAATATTATTTTCTTAAATTATTTTAAATTAGTAAATAATATTAACAAATACAAAAAATATATATAACTTGATAAAAAAAATTTATAAATTGTTAATTTATGATTTTTTTGTATCACATAAGTAAAATTTTAAAAACTTTTCATATTAAAAAATATGATAACTTAGTTCTAATTAAAATATGTTATGTGAGAGTTAATCAAAATTAATAGGATTAAAATAATAAAAAAACATTTAAAAAATTTATTTTTTGATTATATTACAACCTTATATCATCTTATCATTAAATAAATGTCATTTATGAGGTATTTTTACTGAAATTGAATTTATTGTAATTTAATATTTTTTAAAATTCCAAAACTACCCCTCACATCAACTATACAAAGTCACCAAATCCCTAACTTAAACACAAAAACATTAAGCCATAGATCTCAACCAATAATTTTAAAATCCACATATACACTCCCCTATCTCAATTCTATTAGCTTTGGTTTTCCAAAAATTTAAACTCAACTATCAATTAGAGTAAATCTAAAGGAGTCATTTCGAAGAAAAGGTAAGTGCTCTATATGATCACTCCCTTTTTCTATTATTCTATAATTACTATAAATATATGATATATATCATAAAATAAAAATTCATAATCATAAATATTATTACACATTATTATTATTATGAAAATTTACAACATATATATTCTTTATCACACAATTAATGAATGTATCCATCGTGCATATGTATCGCATACCATATCCACATAGAGATACAATTCGTTTCTGATCACCCAATTTTATGAGTGAAAATTATGGTGGTTTTAATAATTATATAGGATATTTATGACATTATTATACTTCTATAATGATAATATCATATATACCTTTTTACCACCTAATATTTTCATAAATGATTAGGTCACTCGTGCATATGTATGGCATACCATCTCCCTCATGAGATGTAATTCATTTTTCAACTATATTTTAAATAAATAGTAATAAGAGGTAATTTTTTAATATATATGATATATATATAACATAAAAATTATTTTTGAGTGATAATATATATTTCTTTTAATGTGAATGAAAATTAAAGCATCATTTATGTGTATGTATGGCCTACCTCCTCCATGAACTATGTACTTTATTTTCTATCTATATCTTTTATAAATCAACAAGGATACATATATATTTAATATACATGTGTGTGTTTGTTTGTGCGTGTGTGTATTTATATCATGAATAAAATTTTGGATATGATGAAATCATGATCTATGTAAGGGGACCAAGGATAGCATGTCAAAACATAAATGAAAAACAAAGATGTTATTAAACAAAATAAAGAATTGACAAGAAAGTGTTAATAAGAATTTAATATAAATTTATAACTAAATAATATATGGTATTATACATGTTAATATGAATCCCAAAAGATTCATAATAAAATAATATTTATTATACATGAGGTTTGAATATATAAGAATAAATTATAGACTTAAGGTAAGGAATTTTTTTCAATTTTATTTAGGTGAGACACACAACTTATACACAACTTATATCTCTTCTGTAGTGTATATAATACCCATTAATGTATTTTATGATCATTATTATGTATATTGTGTTATTTTCATATCCAAATAATTTAATTTAATTCTCTTGTAATATTATCCAACTTATTATAATGTGATGTTTGTTTAATTCGCAATGTCATAAATATTCTAGATTGTTTCATTTTATGTCTTTATTTGGGAAAATTAATTTTCCATTTCCATGTTTTAAGGAAACAAATAAATTTTTTTTCTATTATCTTATAGATAATTGGAGTTATTTTTACCCAAGTTTTACTTTTTATGGAATTATTTGGAAAGAATGTTTTTGTGGAATTCTAAAAAAGGTGCTTTGGAAAATTTTCCACAAAAATATTTAGAATAAATATTTTTTTACTTATAAGGCATGAATGTATTCTTACTCTTTCATGAAACCTTGGTGAACGAAATATTCCATTATAATCTTACAATAATATTTTAAAATAAAATGATTTATTTTAAAAGTTTCAACATTTTGTGAAAATAAATTGATTTCAAAGTAGAAATGATATTTTCTTCTTGATGTATTTTCAAGAGATCTCTTAAAAAAAGTTTTCATTTTTGATAACATTATTTGTTTTTACTTCTTCTTTATTTTTGATGTTTTACAAGTAAAGTATCTCTATAGTTTCTGTATTTATTTTATGTTTATTATTGAATGGAATGTATGATACACATTTCTATTACATGGCTTATGTTATGATAGAATTATATTTATGAAACTGAGTTAATTTTATGGTTTTTAATATGATGAATGATTTATGTTCTTATTGAACACTGAGGTGTGGTTTTCATTATGTTATGGTTGGTACCTATATCTCCATCTAATTCATTGTTGAGTTATTTATATCTCATGATATAGACATGACCGGAATAGGAAATGATATTTGTTTAGTAATATAGGGCTCAAATAGGAAGTAAACCTGGTTCAGTAACATAGTTATGGAATAGAGAGTAAACCTAGTTTAGTAAAGGACATTGTTCACTACGATGGTCTTCGCAACAAGCCTTTAATAATAGGTTAATGATTTAATATACCCATTTGTATTCAATAATTTCATGTCTTTTGTTATTCTCTCATGGAATATGTCCTTTGCTAGACATCTATGATTTATTCCCTGACATGATATTAAGATATTTGATATATAGGATATGATTTTAAAATTATTTTCTATATATTTATGATTTATGATTATTTTTACCCTTTATGAGAATCTAACCACAAAATTTTCTTATGTTTCTTCTTCCATAGATATAAATAATGTATTTAGGTTAGAATACTCTAGGGGATGATATTTAAGTGATTTATTGAAGATCATTCCACAAATTATAAGAATGTGTTCCATGTTTCAAAAGGAACTAAACTAATATAGTATCTGCTCATGTATTTTTTTTAATGTGTGAAATATTATAAATAAATTATGTAATGTCAATGTACATTAATCTTGGTTCATTATACCATGGTATTAGACAAGGTGTTCCATGTTAATGTTTGGATGGATCTACCTGGTGTTCCATGTCACGGTTGGATTCATAGACTATTACAATTTTTTGGTGAATTGTGACCTAGTGGTTTGGATAGATGGATAAGACATACTAGATCCCAAGTGGATAAAATGGACTACTTATCCAATAATTCTTACTATTTATGTTTCTAAATTCTGGTTGGGATGGTAGGACATATTTTTTCAAATCAAAATTGGATTCTTTGAATTATGTATCTTGTATTTCAATAAGTGATCTTTGTGAATTATGGTTGTGATGGTTAGACATATTGTTCAAAATATCAATTGGGTAGGTGGAAAATTTCTCCTTGTATGTCGACATGTGACTCTTATGGTCTATTGTTTAGATTATATGAATGGGACATGGTATATATGGTTTATTGAGTTCATGAAACCATGTACCAATGGTTGTTTATTTTTTTATTGTTTTTTATATTTCATCTAGGCTGAGAATATAAAATTTGTATTCACTTACGGTAGTAGGTTATAGAATCACACCATGGGTTTTTCTACTCAGATATATTTTCATCCTCCTGTGTATGTGCCTCTGTGTTTATGAAGACCATATGTCTACCTTCTAGTTGAGCGCATATGCTCGATGGATAGTGATGAGTGCCATGATTGTATGGTTGAGTGGGATACTCATGGGGATTCGAGTGGAATCACTAAAGAATCATGATAGGGAACTAGAGATTGGGTATGTTATATGGATTTAGGATCTCAGTAAGGCCTGAGGTATTTATTTTTCAATTGTTAATTTTTCTTTTTTGGTCAGCCCAATAAGATTCCAATGTTGTATTTATGGTATGATTATTTGAGCCTTTATTTTATTTCATCTTACTATAGCATGTTTCATTTTTATTTAATTTACTCATCTATATACTCTGATGTGCATGATATTTGGATATGTAATTCAGCTTTTCACATGGATATGTTTCTATATTTCCCTCACATTTTCTATATAGTCTCCCACTACTAGTCAGTACCTTTTCATGTATGAGGAGGCATGAATGAGGTATTGTGGAGAAACATATAGGGGAACACATTTTAGTTTCATTCGGCTCAAGATGTTACAATGTTATATTATAGGGCTTTAATTTAATATTATTTTAATTATTGGGATTTGGAATATTGAATATAATGGAATCTATTAAATCATGTGATGGATATCGGCTTGGTTCATCGTGAACACACATTATGGTAGGAAACCCTAGTATCTAGGTGTGGGATTGATTTTTTGAAATTTTGATGTTGTTGTTTTATATGATTTTCACTTCAAGAAACAAACATTTTATTTGTATTTTATGGTTCATTATGGATTTTATGTTCTTAAAACATGGAAGGATAAAAGTGACATGTTTTGGAATCTTGTCTAGTAAAGGGAATAGGAATCTCGTGCATCATTCTAGGCCCGTAGAATCTGCATTCTACAGTCCTTCTAGTTTTTGTCTTCATGGATTTAATTATTATAGTAGGTTTTGTGTACATATGGTGAGATGCTCAATGATGAAGATATTGGTGTGGTCCTCATAAACATATGGTGTTTAAACTCTTTTGTGTGAGCATGGTGTATGTGTGTGATAGTCTGACTCTGTGTGGGTGATTTTTGTTTGAGGTTGGTATTGTAACTTAATCCTCTATTGCACAAACTGATGTATGGATTCTAGATATGATGGGTAACATGGTTGTGAGAGGTAGGTTTATAATATGACGTTCATAATATATGAGACCCTAGATATGGGGGTTTTGACATCTTGATATTGTTCCAAAAGTGAAATGATTGTGTTTGATTTTCCATTAGTAGGGGACTTCTGTGAGTTAGTTTAGACCATAGTGGTTGGAATAAGTGACTTGAGGTGAGACATGATTAGTAGGGATAGGTGGGAAACACTAGAGGATTGTTTGGCATGATGCCAATTTTGGGATTGGTTCCATTTAAAATTCAATGGGGACATATGAAATTTACTAACCAAGTTACATGTTCTTTTGGGTGAATGAGGCACATATAGTTACTTTGGAATTCTGATAATGGTTCAAAAAGTTTTATATTTGTTGGGGTGAGAATGGAATTTTAAGTAGGCATTACTAGTTGATTTGAATTTTGATCTAATTCTTATTCTGAGGTAAGTTTATATAGTCATAGAAGGTATTTTTGTTGGGTTCTAGAAGGTTATGTAACCACTTTTTGATATATAAAACTATGATACATGAGTGCTACTGACGCACAATATCATTGAGGTTGTGGATTATACATTTTAGTAAAATACATATGAGGTGCTTGATTTGGGAAGGAGGCTATGATTTGGTTGAGAATAATTGTGGGTGTGACGATGTGATTATGGTCATGGTCACCCAAGGCCCATTGGAATGAAATGTGGGGATTCAAATTGGATGAGGTTGTTGTGTTATTCAATATTGACATATTAGTATACATGAAATTTAAATATGATCATGCCCAAAATTTGGGGATCATCTTGAGTATTATTAGCGATAATTAGCTATATTCCATACAATATAAGTATTTCTTGGGATTATAAGGGGAATCCAGAGAGGTTTACCTCAAGGAGAGGTTTTTGTGAAGCTGTATGGTTAGGATTGCACCATCAACACCCTGTGAGTAACATCCTTGTAATGGATAAAATATCCATTAATATTTTGTGTATCATTCTTAGATGCCGATAATGGGTGATAGTAGATGACTCATTTTTTAGTTCAGGCTGGAGAGAGAGATGAAAATTTCCAGTTCCAAGGATGGGTTTTGATTGGTTCATGGGTCATTAAAAATACAGTTTTTAGCCGACAATAATGATACTCCAATTGTGAGGAGTACCAGATCGGTTGTGGTGATGTGACCCTAGTGTGGGTAGATATAACTATTCTTTGTAATCCATGAAAAATATTTTTGTGGACTATAATTGATGGTATGTAT
The DNA here is from genome assembly GCA_963277665.1 of Viscum album. Taxonomy (NCBI): domain Eukaryota; kingdom Viridiplantae; phylum Streptophyta; class Magnoliopsida; order Santalales; family Viscaceae; genus Viscum; species Viscum album. The sequence continues at coordinate 1,463,637,202 of OY728146.1, read as the reverse complement.
AGGAATCTATACAGGTAGGAAGCACCAATGATCGAATCAGTAGTTGTGGGTTGTGTTGTATGTCAATAAAAACTATGATAATGATTATGAATTTTAAATATATAATGTTATATATTAGTGTGTATGATGATGGTTAGGGTCTTTTCTAGTTATTTTTAGTGTTAGAATGTGGTGACTTGGCCCTTGAAGGCATTTTTGTGCTATCATAAGAGTTTTCCAGAGAAACTGAGTTTTCATCTACTGGTAGAACACAATGAGTTGAGCATTATTTCATGACTAGTGTGGTTTTGGATGAGTAGTTCAATGATCTTTTAGGATTAACATGGAAGAAAAGGTTTTTGGTGGGGAGATTTTAAAGAACTGATTTTTTCTATGATGTTGAATTTTAAAATAATATTAAATTTTTAATTTTTGGAAAGTATTGAGGGGTAAAATAGATATTTTCTATAGAATATGATCCTAGATAACTTTTAGACAACTCCATTGTAATTTTAATATGGTTTTTACATTAGGATTGGATTTTGCGGTAATTTTGAGCCAATCATATTTTAGAATCATATTTAATATTTTAATAATTAAATATTAAATTATTTATGTGGGTCAAGTGGTGATATATTTTGAATGTGAAGTTTTATCACATTAATTTATTCATCACTTTTATCTATTATTTATATATTCTCATGGAAAGTTAATAATTTATGTTAAATAGCCATGCTTTAATTTTAATTACAATTTTTTATCATTATTTGATTTAATCCACATTCGAGTTAGTTTGCAATTTTAATTAGAAATATCACTATTAGTATCTAAATTTTAAGATACTTGGTTTTTGGGTTAAATTTTTTTATTAGAAAAATCATTAAACTTAATATTTGGAAAATTTAATCATCAAAAGTTCATACCACTCCCATAATAAGGCTCACCAAATATGTGGAAAAACTAGACATGCCTTGATGATTGAATTTGTGGCCATAATCTAAAAGCTGATTTTTCAATGATGCTCTAAATTTTTTTTAGTGATATCATATCAAATATTTTTATAAAACAATAATGGCCCAAATTAATTAAAAATGGTCTCAATTGATTCATTAAAATCAATCACACAATTATATATGGGATTTAAAAATTGCCCACAATTCTTAATTTTTCTCCCAATCAAATCATCTAATTATGGTGATATTTTTTTATTGAAATTTTTTATTTTTAAAATGATTGAAATAATGTTTTTTTATTTTAGTGATTATTAATATAAATAAATTCATTCTCATTTATAACATAGAAGAACACGACTCAAAATAGAATAATAACCCAAAGTATTGCAAAATAACCATCACATTATCTCAATAATTTCAATGAACCCCAAATTTGGAGTCTGTACTTTCAATATCCATATCTACAAGTGTGAAAAAGAATATTTATAAATATATAGTAGGATTTATAATAGGTAAAATGGCTGATTCAATATAAGGGGGTGTTCTGGAAGGCAATCATTCCACCATCTTGGGCTATAAATGTCTCCTCCTCTTTTCCTTGCACGGGGTTAGAAATACTTCACATATGGAAGATATTTTTCTTGAATATATCCTTTAAAAGGGAAACGGTGGTCTTTATTTAAGATTTTTTAAATTATTGAGACCTCTTCTCCACTATTTTATCATCTTCATTTTCATGTTTTTCATTTGTAATTTTGTAATTTTGGTTTTCATTTCAATTTAATATTAATGCTTGTTTCACCATCATCATATCCAATTATCATCCAAATTTTTTTTTTAAATATTAAAGGTATTAAAATATTTTAAATCAATATAATAACACATTTTTATTTTTATTTTTCATTCTATCAAAATAGTGTTTTACCTCTATTCATCATTCGTGTATTTGTTTGATGCATCACTATTTTATTATCTATTTCTTTTTCTCATTCTTTAGTATCATTTCCATAAAAATCATTAAAAGTATTTTTAAACATCCAATTGGATTATTAAATCTCTCATTGAGGTGATTATTTACTTTTATATGATAATTTATTGATAACATCACCCATTTAACAGTCTTTGAATTATTATTGTGTATATCAACCTAATTATGCAATGGATTAATAATGTTTTTGTTTTACATGTGTATTATATTGATTATTGGATCCAGAAATACACATGGGTTCGTGTAATATTTACCCACAAGTCAATAAGGGTTGAAAATTATGATAACCCTCATTAAGGATTGGATTATAGCCAAAACAATTTTGAGTACCTATCGAAATAGCCAAGTGATGTGGAAGTTAATTTAATGAATATTTTTTAAATCTCACGGACATCATAAGGTTAACACCTTAATAATGAACACATCCCAAAAATAATTAAATATTTAAATAAAATTTCACCCATCAATTAATAAAAATTTTCTCTTAAAATACACCCACATTCAAAATATAAATAAAAAAATTGGTTGTAAAAAAGATCCATCACCGAGGATTTGACCCAAGTGTTTCTATACAATTTTAGCATAGAAAAAAATCATTGAATGTTTGATTGGAAAAAAAATTGACATGATTTAGAGTTTTATTTAGATTTTAAAATCACATTTATGTCGGGATCATAGTTTTTTGACGTGGATATGTATAAACTCAACACATGTTTTGGGAAACAGGTCGGGTATTAAAAGGGTAATTAATTAATCAATTGATTGATTGATTAAATTAATTAAAATATCTGCATTTGGAATACCATGAATTTATGGAAAGGATAATAACTTCTCCAAGTGTGAGATATACTAAAAAAGTTGGAATATTAAGGTAGAAACCATTATGCTTAATCCATGGAAAATATTGGGACCATATCGATGTTTACTAAATTCCATTAGAAAATTTAGCACAAATGCTATAGAATTTTCACCATTGGTTTTGCTAGTATTTGATTATTATTCCACGATCCCATTAAATTAGTTTAATTCATATTTTAGTGATTTAATATGACTTCTAAGGACCCCATGTGGGTAAATATATACCTAAATTGGGAAAAATGTTGGGGGTTCATAAGATTATTGGGGTTTCAAATTCGGAATACCATACTATGAAGCATGTGGTTTTTGGAACCCACTCCATGTGTCCATATTCATTAGGGAATAATATAAGAAGTATAATACATGGATTTTAGTCTTATGGAATATTTTTTTAGTGTCTCTAGGTGTATAGCCTAGTACAAGGTTGGATGGCCCATGTAGGGGGGACATGGTCATTTTTGGTACACTTCCAGACACCATGTGGCTTACATGCCCTGTAGAGGTTCACTGTTAGATAAATATACAAGGCTAGTCCATGTGAGGTAAATGGGTAGGTATACAATTTTAGGTACATGTCTTGTACCTAACTTACATGTCATTTACATGGGTTTTATATTTCATTTTAAGCCATGGTACATGCCCACGCGGGTAAATGTGGGTACATGCCCTGTACTCAGGAATACATTCTCGGTGCTGTATGTTTTTAGATTCTTTGGTTTTTTTTACCACAAAGTCATAATTTGACTTTTTATTAGTCCATTATTATGATTTTCCTATTTATATCATGATGGTGAGATCTGGGGAGTGTTTTGGGGACCCCTGAGACGTGATTTTGGGGTGAGTAAGTTATGATAGAGTTATTTTCCTTCAAATAAGTGGGATTAATTGTATCCAAAGAGTAATAAACATAATAAAACATGGTTTATGGTAATGATAATGATTGGTGGATGTATTATGAGTTCATTGGAGACATCATGTGGTGTCGAATTTGAGATTTTCCTTAGTTAGTGTGATCATGTTGTGATAAGCGGTGATAAAAAGGATGGGTGTTTGGATCAACATATGTTTTCATGGGAAAGGGATGGTAATATTCCTATTTTACCTTATAAGGTTTTATACATTGATTCATGGGTGTTTCTGAGTGGATAGAGACAATATTTTGGTAAGTGTGACCCCCTGAGTGATTAGAGTTAGCTAAAGAATTTTTTGTGACCACATAATGAGAGGGGATTCTCTCATTTATGTTCTAACATAAAGGATTCAAATATGAGTGACTTTTATTTAGTATTAGTATTAAGGATATAGTTTGGTGCCCCCTCTATTCATGTGTATATTCCTAGAGATAGTTGTGTTCCTGATCATTTTAGAGACATTGAGCGGTTATCATTGTTTGGAATGTGCTGGTTATGGTTACCCCTTAAGACCCATAATGATGTGAAATCCATTGGGGATGAGATATTAATGATGGGTATGAGTGGTCATTCATCCCCTAATACTTGTATCAATTATTTTAGTTTGGGTCTTGGTTTACGCCATATGGATGTTGTGGAATTGGTGTGTTACCAGTTTAAAAACATGGGTTACTGAGATGGGTAGTTTTAGGTGGGAGTATAGACATGAGGTCCCACATATATGGTTCCAGTTGTCTTATAAAATAATCCACATAAAAATATTCATAGGTTGTACATGATGCACCATTACCTTATGATATGCAGTTGGATAAGATTTTCTGTATCTGTATCAGTTTTTTTATGGTTTGAGTGTTGTGTTGAGGCTTTTGGTAATTTGTTTACATTGATGTGTATAGTAAACCTAACATTACACATTCTTTGTTTATAATATGGACTAATGCCTTGAGAATGTGTAGTATATGGATATTTTAGGTGGTTTACGGATGATCTAGTGACCACTTATTTTATTTATGAAATGATCGAGGATGTTTGGACAAGTCTTGTCGAATCAAGTTAGGATTCATGGAATGATGCCCCATGATTAACACCCTTTGACAAATGGTTTTGTGATGCTATACTAACGCTCCACTCCCCAGTGCACCATAGTTTTTTTGGAAAGGGATGGAACTCCTAATATAAAGTGTATGGACGTGGAATTCTATATCAAGATTTGGATGGTAAAACATCATGTTTCGAGTCCCTTTTGGATTTAAGGAATGGTGCTACCTGTTTTTTAACTTATAAACTACTGTTTGGTATAGATGGAAATGGTGTAAAAGATCCTTGAAGGATACATGGATGGATATACCTTTTATGTGGATTATTTATCATTTATAATTATTATTGGTATGGACATGTATAGTTTTCTAAATCTCTATTGCATACATGGACAAAAGACCCTTTTATTTTGACCACTGACCTTGGTGAATTTTTTGGGGATGGACTAATATGGTGTTCTGAATCCTAGTTGGATAATTGGACTGATTATCCATGTTTATCAATCTATTCCCCTTTTGTTATATTTTTTATATGACCAAAATTATCTGAATCATATATGTTCGATCAAGGTTGTGGACACAATGATTAATGGTGGTGTATTTCATTTATTTTTATTTTAGTTATTTATCAAATAGGCGGAGCATATTGTAATAGTGTGAACCAATGGATGAAGGTTATAGGATCAACATTTTGGTGGAATGTTAATATTTATATCACACCCCATGTGTGTGTACCTTTCTATATGTGTAGAAATTATTTCTTCCTTCAGTTCGATCATATATTCATATTGGATAGGTTTGAGCTCTGGAACCACATAGTTGAATGGTTTTCTCATTGGGAGTCGATGGGTTGGGTTGGAGTATTATTCTCGAGTACTAGATACCTATTTATTATTATGTATCAAGGTTGTTAGTAGGTATATATGTATTTATTTTTAATTTGATTATTTGTCTATGTGTTTGGTTCATTGGTTGATTGACATTATATGTATGGAATGGTTTTTGGGGCATTAATGTTGGTCATTTTATAAAAGAATGATTTAGTATAATTTTAGCTATACTTATGAATACTATGATGTGTGAATTTTTTTTATTTACTTCTAGTTGTACATATCAATATGGGAGTATAGTCTCCTCATGGTTCTACCTCAGATGACAATTTCTATTTGATAGCCTCTGGAATTTAAGGAGTCTCATTTCCTATCTTGTGGAGAACTAGATTGATGTGTTTATTTTAGTTTCATCTAGGTTGGGAAATTATATAGGGGTAGGCATCTGATCCTAGTATTGATCAAACATGACTCATTGAATCATGTTGAGTGTGATTTAGTGGTATGGAATGGTATACCTAATGGATCTAGGGAAATAAATGAATTTATTGGGTATGATCTTATGATATAGATCTATGACCATTAGTATCTGTATTGAAGTGGAAGTTATATATGGTAACGATGTAAGAGAAGGTGAAATTAAATGAGGGAAGGTGAACCAGTAATGAATTGTTAATAATTGTCATGTTAATTGATAAAATTTCATGCAAAACTAATTATTGATGAGATTTGGGATATTTTAATCATTATAGTGGCCTAGGGTTCTAGTCGTGAACTGTAGTATTCAATATGGGTGGAAACTATCACACTAATTGACATGTATATTGTGTTAAGATCCATCAATGTCACCATATGAGGAGTAGTGTAAGGAAATCCAAATAGTGTTGAGTAAAAATATTTTTAGTGAGGTTTTCACCATCACAATGTTTAATATTTTAATAATAATGAGGTAAATTTTTCTATTGAGTCAATAAGAGATGGATATTGGTGTTTAATGTTGTCTTTCGTGTATGTGTGATTTTTCCACTACATATCATTATATTAAATGATTTAATTTAAATGTATAGTAGATATTGGATTCTTTGTTTTCTGGAGCAAAGATGAATAAATTACCATTGTAGATAGTATTAAATCAGTCATGATTGAATAGGTCTCATTTCTGAATGGTGGAGTATGTTTTGATATAAGTGAGTTGATATTTGAGATAGAGATGGGATAATGGTCTGTGAGAAATTTCACTACTTCTTCATCTCATGAATGAAAACGGTATTTAAAAATCAAATAAATTTTACTAATATTGTTGGTTTTATCAAAGAGATTGTAATTTTGGTGGCTCGTCAGTTATCAGTGTGGGAGAATGATTTACTGTAAAGGAATATAGTGATATATCCATGGAATTTAATTTAAATTCAAGTTTATAAATCAATTTCGGTTGATGGGAATGTCATGATACATCTTGGAGTAAATGTGTTGTGATAAGTTGAATTAATGAAGACTTTATAGAAAAGCTAGAGTGTTTTTTGGAGATTTTTACTAGGGGAAAAATATCCTAGGTTCTCACATGGAATTTTGAGTTTTTATTGTGAAAACAGATTTATTTTTTTGATGGACTATTGTGATGAATGTTTAGCTAGAGATCCCATAGAAATGGAGAACCATGACCCAAAATTAATCACATTTGATATAAATATTTATTGTTAATGGCACCGTAAGAATCCATATTATATTGTTTGATAAATTTTAGTGTTTTAGAGAGAGATATATGGTGGATTCTCATTTTATTTTTTGTAATGATTGTATGTGTGTAGCTTAGCAATTTGTGAACAGATCACATGGTGGTTGGAGTTGAACAATATATTTAATTTTGGTATTTATGGATATAAATGGTGATCATGATGTATATATATGTCCATGGATATAGATGAATGCTTCCAAGAAGACTTGCATGACTTTATAATTATTTGATTTATTACGATGTTGAGTTTTCAATGACCTAAATATTTTAGGGCTATCTTTTTATAGTCAGAATAATTTTGGGGTCGTGTACTTAGGAAAGTTGAAGGATTTTTCAATTTTATTAGGATTCCATGAAATGGGATGAAATTTTAATATTTTATTTACATTTAATTAAGGATATTATTTTCTGTTTCTTTACTAGGCCTTTGGGAAGGGTTTTTGGGACCTGGGTACCGGATTTGGCTATAAGAGACATTGAAAAAAATAACCTTTTAGTTTTTTCAAATTTAGATAGTCACATGATATTTTTTATAGTGGGTGGAGTATGGATGAAATGTTATGGATGATACTAATCTATGTATGTTTTTTTGGGAAGTAAAAATCAATATCCCTAAGGATATTTCATTGATAATTCTCAGGATTATACTATTTTAGGATCTATTGAGAGTTTTCTTCATTATTGATATGGGATTATTCACTAAATCTATTATCATCACACTTCCACATTCCACAAACCATTGTTCTTACAATGTTTGGTTATCATTTATTTTTGTGGATTTAAACAAGGATTTTATTGAAAATTACACTAGGGTATGGTATAAACATGTGGTAAATATAATTATTTCACTCAACATGGATACAAGATACACTACAATGATGAATACCTGTGGTTTTATATTATTTCAATAACACTAGGTGTCCCTATGTGTTTTCTGTTTTTAGGCCACACCATATTTATTTAGATTGTTTTTTTAAATTTTATATTTAATTATTTATATGTTTTTTTAAGATTTATGAGGGTTGTTGTTGGTGTGATAATTTAATAGGAATGAAATGGGATGGTAAAGATGGTCTAGAGAATCACGATAATAGTAACACTGTTTTGATTAAGGTTTTCTATATAATAATTACTCATATGGTATTTTATAAATAGATTCCAGATTAAATTATTTCATAGGACTACGTTTAATAGATAAGGAATAAGGGATCCCTAGAGATATGGATAAGATATAATTGCTTTACCTAAACATATAAAAATTAACTTTCACACATTAGAATTTTTGGATCACCTAAAAATTATTCATCCACATGGTAGAGGTGTAAATTGAGTTTATGATACTTCTTGGGTTGGTCTCATGGTGTGAGATGAGTCAAGGTATCCTTGATCATTTTTACTTGTGATGGTCAGATATATTATAGAGTCATATACTTATTGTGAAGGGTGAAAAAAATATTTTCCTCAATCTATATGATGATAACTCTCATAATTTTGGATTAAGGGATATTTAGTGATATTGACATGATTAGACCCCAGGAAATAGATGTGGTGACAAAGATAGTGATTCAATCTGATGTATAGGTTAAGAGAACTTATTTATTGTAGAGTGAAACAAGATTATTTAATGGGTTGTGATATTTTTTAGGTGACTGAGAATTGGGATGATCAATGGATTATTATAGGTTAGGCAAGAATTTTATATGTTAACCTAGAATAGAGATGCTATGAGGCATTTTTGCAAGTGATAATAGGTCATGATTTTTTTCTATAAATTAGTAGATGACCTAATGATAAAGATGAGAATAATTTAGGATATTAAATGATGTTCTTTTTAAACTAATATTGTGTAAGTATAAAATCTGGAGATAATTATTGGATCATGAGGTAATTTTTCTAAAGTGTCTATGTATTGAGGGAATAGTTCCCGGTAGTGATTGAGTGAGCTTATATGATGGAATGTGTAACCTTCTAATTATCTATTTATTTTCATGTGGTATGTAGTGATAAATGGATTGGGTTATGTTGGTCATGCTACATGATTCCTCAAAGAGTTTTATAACACTAGAAAGATCCCATAGTGTGAGATGGGATCATAGAGTTTCCAAATTCTATTACTCTCTTGAGAGAGAAGTTATAGATTCATTACATAAAGTCACACCCTGACTTAGGTGTTGATAGTTGAACCATAAAATGAGTGAGTTGGAAGTGGAATGCTTTTTTATATATATTTAATAATACCATGAGTGAGATTCCAGTAATTAATAAAATTTTAGGTTTTTAGTAGGAATTGTTCTTTGGATCTGACAGGGTTTATGAATCATATCTTAATAGATAATTTAGTAGTTAGGGTAAATATTGTCTTCTTAAAAATTATTGACTATTTCGAATCTGAATTAGATTACTAATCACCCTTGAGTAAAAAGAGACAGTCTAGGACTTGGACACAATACGATTATGCATGAGAAGGTGTGTCCAAGTGTTGTATGAGGGACCCAACCCTATAACTTCAAGAAGTTTTTGTGGCATTATAGATTCCTTACCCTTTTCTTTATAAATGATAATGGATAAATTTATTGATATGATAAGATGAAACATGATTATATGATTCCAGATTAGTATTAAATAGGTATGATTGGGTGTTTTCTGGCATAAATGGTATGAAACTCCATGTCATGAAAAGATTTATGTTCTAATGGTTTCCACACAATGTTATGTGATGTTTATGTGTGTATGATTATTTATTTTTCTCGTGTATTGAAATATATGTTCGAATATATTAGAGGTACTTGGTTGAAACCCAATGAAAAAAAAATTCTCAACATGGACATACACTCTATTTTTTATGGATACTGTATGATTATTTTACCTTTTAAATATCATGTTGTTTTATTGTTCGATTTGGTGTAGCTCAAAGGGATGATAGAGATTGTGATGAGTTCAAGACTATGTAATTTTTTTTAGATAAAAAATTTTTTATTCATTATTTTATATTTTATATGTGAACAAACATGTAGGTGATAAGTGAAATATAATACTCTGTGATTCCATATTAATTTATGGGTAGGGCATTTTGTTTGGTTGACAATGAATACTCAAATGTTTAACATGGATATCGGACAGTTATTTAAATTACATTCATGGCTCAGATTCAAGGGCACTATCTCCAAAATTTAGGATTTTGTACCATGAATATAGTCAGAAGATAATAGAGTATGGGGAGGAAATCTTTTATTCAGGTGGGGAATTGTCTAAGACACTAGGGAGTATCCTTTTTTTAGTAAATCACATAGATATTTGGGATTAAACACTATAGATCATGGATATATGAGTTATCAATATTAATATGTATGTTTCTATATAAATAATAAATTATTTGATAATTCCATTTCATAGACATTTAAATTGGTATTTATATCCTTACCACATGAATATATAAATAACTAAATAATAAAAATCCAACATTGAGTACTTTTGGATTTTTATAAAACATTGGGAGATTAAATTAATTAATTAATTACATAAAAATAGCTAAATTATTTTAAAAAAATGGCTGATTTTTTTAGAAATTTGAATGACACTGAACCTCGTCACATTCCCTATTAACCATATCTAGGAAATAAAATCACTTAACTGGGGCCCATTCAGAATATATCATTGGTTTATGTATATTTTAATCCACTAGGAGTAGATATTTTTCAAACTAAAATCCACTTTAACTATTGGATCACATAATTAGGAAGTTGGGGAGGTGAAAATCATAATCATGAAAAATTTTGATGATGCCTCTAATATGTAAGGCCTCTTGTTATGATCCACGATTACAGACCATCAAGATGAAACAATAATTTCCACTTTGTTGTCTTATCATCATGATCCCCATCAACTGAATGTAAGAAAAGTGTGTTATGAAATATTCTTGGTATAATTTACATGCATGTTTAAATACTGAGTTCTAATAGGAAAACGTGTTTTCTAAAATAATGATTAAATTGAGAATTAATATACTCTAGGATTTAAGCTAAATAGGAAATTATGTATAAACCTCACCCTCTTCCCAATTGTTATGGAAATCTAATGTTTTATTATGAATCTCATCATGTATAATATATATATGTATCTAATAGATATTTTTATATTGAATTGCCAATTGGGTGATGTATTGATGCATGAGAAACCATTTTTTATTAACTTTAATAGGATGAAGTTAATGGTAAAATGATATTTTTAATGTTTTGTGCCTATATAACCAACCCAATTACCTATAAATATGTTAATGTTACATAGACATGATAAAGATATGTATGTTTTATGTTATATATATTAAATTTAGGTTGACTAGAAGAAGAAATATTCCACATTAATTAAGGGGAAGAATCATATGTAATTTAAAATGATTTAACAATTTTAATTCAACAAATATGATGGTTGATAAATATTTAGATTCAATTCACTATATCTAAAAATTGTAACACAATATTTTTCAAAATATTGATAAAGGAGAGTTTGAATATTGATATTCCAATATGGTGAGACTATTATTTAGCTATATGAGACTACGGCCTAATTCTACTAAAGAAATTTGTTTTAATTTCTAGGAACAAATATTTTGTTCCAAGTGTGTCCAAGATTTTTTTTTCATATTTATATTTTAATGTTTTTATTGTTGTGTTACTCAAAACATAATTCAATTTTACAAATATATTATATTTTTTGTGTCAATATTTTCTAAAATGGTCATTATAAATAATAATATCGAAAATAGTACCTAAAAATCATAAGGAATCATGTTCATTAAACTCATGTCATACCAAATTATGAAAAGATACACATTCTTATTTAATAGAGAAGGAATTGATATAATTATATCAATATGTTTACATAGATTCAATTGATTTTACATCTTCTAAAATATGGCCTACTTGTTTACAAGAAAAAATGATAAGAATTTTTTATATAGAAATTTTTATAATATCTATAGAGCCTCAAAAAAATTATAAAAATTTATTTGTCCCTATTACATAGGAAGAGATTGTAGATTCAATTAAATCATTACATAAATAAATATTTTTCATGTGTATTAATATTTTATTTTTGATTTATAATTCTTATTCCTAAATGAAATTTATGGAATGTAGTAATGAATTATATGGGTCATCAAGGAAAAATGAAAATATATTCCACTATTATTGGGGAACGTGTTATATTAAGAACCAATTAATTAAACCTAAATTAGGAAGAAGAATCCCATTAGAAATATATTATAAAAATAAATCTTATATTTACCAAAAATTATTTGGGTATGAAAATTTTTCTTATTAGGATTATTATAACAAAAAACATTCATCTCATGGAATATTTTTATATTCATAGTATATCTCTTTGATTCTAGGGGATATTTCTTTTTTTATCACTCGTACATCATATTAATCACTATAACTTAAATTTTAAAATGATTAAAATCCCTAAATAAAATAATAATAGAGAGATAGGTATCGCTGAAGATAAGGATCAAGATACACTAGAATTGTAAGAAGATTAAATTATACAGGATATAGAGGAAGTGATTATTCAAGAGGCATAAATATTTTATGAATGTTATGTAGTGTTTAATGAACTAGATATATATTGGTTTCCATTAATTGATTAATGTAACATTTCATTAGTTCAAAATAATTACCCTAATTCTTATATGGAGAAAATACATATATCTAAATTATCATTGTAGAATGATACCATGGATTATGAAATAGAATCAATACAACTAAACCATGATTGTTTGTTTATATAATATCTAATTAATGTAAAACTTTTATTATTTAAATAGGTATCAACATAGAATCTCTTCATTGATGGATATTTTAATAAAAATAGTTATTTAATAATTGATAAATTATAAAAACAACATAAAAATCATTACAAAAAAACTATTTTGATGTGTATATATGAAAAAATACATTATAATTATACATTCTAATGAGTCAAAAAAATATTATATTCTTAAAATAAATATATACAATTTAATACCTGTTGGATTCTTTTTTAATGATTTCTTTATGTAAAAACTATATGGGTTTTTAACCTAAAAGGATTTCAATAAAATATACATGGTGAAGAGATCAAATTATAGATTTAAGAAATCATTAAAATAATTGTAAATTCAATTTCATGAAATCATATTGGTATTATCGTTATTATAAATTAATTTGACTTATTTTCAAAAAAAAATAAGTGGTAGGGCACTAGTTTTCCTAGTAGAATATATTTATTATATATTACTGATGGGAAATGAGAAACCATTCTGACAGTCGGTTAATAGGTGGGTGAGTATATTTATTTTAATGAATAAAATGGATTAATAAACATATATTTAAGGAATAAATATCCCATAGTATTAATTTCATATACTCATTGAAATAATTAATTCTATATATATTTTCATGGTGTTGAAAATATACAATATTAGACAATCTAATAGACAGTTATTTCCTACGTCATATGGATTGAATCTCTATATAGAATTATATACTTATATAAAATATGAGATATAATAAATTAGAATAATCCATTGCACATAAAATAATTCTTATATCATGTATTTCTTGTTATATACCTTGTTTTATGATTCGTATTCATTGATCACATTCGGGTGATATCAAGTAGATTATGATTGGTATAATAGAAAATTATAAATCTATCATAAATTACCATAGTTGTATGGAGGATTTATTTTAGTAAATAAATGATATGTCGAGATAATTATGAGGAGATAAAAAGGTGATGGATTCCAATAATAATACAAAAAACATTAAAAAAATATGGATTTTTTTCATCCTTAATACAATTCATTTGAGCCAAAAGAGTTGTGAAATATGAGTGGATGGTTGTTCTACTGTAGACAATAAGGATATATTAGATTATAATATAACTAAGAAAGATATCTTTATAATGAAAAACATAACATATCCCAGTGTTATACCTAGATTTAGTTATTTGAAAACATTTAATTCTATAACCTATGTAGTATTTGATCTTTCCATGGATCCTAGGTAATATCATCCTATAAATATTTTATTTTAGAATAATTTCATAAAGAGGTAATTATATAAAAGGGGTAAAGTCATTGTAAGTATAGTTACCATTGAATAAAATGTGGAAGACATATCGACTAAAACATTTTTGATAGATGAATGAATATATGTTGGGTGATAGAATATTGAATGTTTTAAGGTGCTAGATCTAGTAAAATATATTGAATATTGGTGTTATTTCAAAAAAATAACTATATTTCTAATTTCTATTACCATTATATAATTAAACATTTATATATGTGTAATATTTATTATTCTACATAACATTTATTAATAATATCCTGGGAGTATTTTAGATTTTAATATGTTATAATAGCTCCCCAATATAATTTAAAACATGATATTGTTTAAAAAAATTTATAATTTTTTGACATTATAAATTAATCATTTATCATCATACATAGATTATGATTGTTTATAATATTTTGGAGGATTATGATATATTGATAATTTTTATTAGGAAGAATCAATTTCGTGATCTCCATGAATATTGCTCATTATGACAATGCCAAAAATAGAATGTCAACATGTTTTATAGGATTTTTATAATCATATCTACTAATATTAATTTTTCATAAGAATTGTCATTATTTTTTATATTTAATTTGGAAAATATATATTTATTATTATTAAAAACATGAATGATATATGCATGGAGTGAGGTAGTATATGTGTTGTACACCATATTCGATACCAAATTAATTTACAATGTTGGGAATGGATTTATAACTTCCATATTAAAGGTAGTAGATATCTATTTCATTTTGATATAAATATAAATAAGTGGTAAAATACACTACTATGGTAGTTTATTGAAGATTTAACATCTTATTATTAATTAATTATTATTTGTTCATATAAGGTGGATCCACCAGTATTCATCCTTTTGGAATATATAATAGTAGGTAAAGGCATTATATATCACATATGTATTCATAGTATGTTTATTGTTATTAAAACATTTAACATTTTTCTTTATAATTTCAATTACATATTTAAAAACAATGATCATGTGGATCATATATCATTACTTGATGCCTCTAAAAATGTGTCCTATAATGTTAACAAAAAATTTGTATCTAGAATATGATTAAATTTTTTATATTTTAGTTTTTATAGAAATAATAATTCTTATTCGGTGGAATTGTAATTTTGAAATATTATGTGAAGGATTTATTGTACTCAATGATATATAGTTTTTTTATATATCATGTTTATTGAGAATAATCCCCCTACTCCCCCTAATGCATATAGGGATAAAATTTAAATTACATGATGTGATATATGGTGAATGATATAATGCTTGTTGTTACTCTATACTAGAAATTTATTCACCATAAGCACTACACATAGATTCACTAATATTTTGATTGAATGTTTATAGGAATTATTTGATGGATTCTCCAACCTAATTACTACCCAATAGGTGTGGAAATAAAAATTTATCTACATGATTACAACATTTTAAGAAATTCATGGTTTAATATAAATATGAATATAATTTGAAATTTAATCTATATAATATTTTGGGTCTTTTTCATTATATTCATTAGTATTTAATAATTAATTTTAATCAAAAATTAATATCATGTAACTTATTGATGTTTCTATTGGCCACCAATACCACTAATAGTTTAATAAATTAAAATTTAAATCTAATATTTTTTCCTTCCTTTTTTGAAAATCTTTATCCGAATTGAATGGAACATATTTAGCAGTTTTAATGAACATTAATAGCCTGAAATTGTATTAATAGAGTTGGAATATGATTTTTTATC
The DNA here is from genome assembly GCA_963277665.1 of Viscum album. Classification (NCBI taxonomy): domain Eukaryota; kingdom Viridiplantae; phylum Streptophyta; class Magnoliopsida; order Santalales; family Viscaceae; genus Viscum; species Viscum album. The sequence goes on along the minus strand of OY728146.1, from coordinate 1,463,621,045 downwards.
CCACAAATAGAAAATATACTTATTTATTTATATTATTATAATAATTATAGTTATTTGTAATTTGAATTTAAATATATTTTAAAAACCAGATGAATTTTATAGATTACTATACACTCATTCATCATCAACAACCCTAAATATTAATTTATTATAATTTGGAATAATAGATTCATAAATATTTATTGTCCATTAGAAAATCAAATTTAGTATTTCTACATGATAGTGATGGTCACTCCACCTCAATTTGATTGAATGAAGACCCTATAAAGTTCACATTTGAAGGGATTTTTTTTAATTTATGTCTATGTAATTAAATTTTTTTCTTACTTGTCCACATGAATTTACATTTCAAGATTGATCACATAAAACTTTTACCATCAAAATTTATTTAGGTATGTATAGAATCTTTCATTATTTTTATATTCTAGAGATAAGGGATCACCTTTAAAATTGATTATATTATTATGGTATTTTTGTTCTATATCATTTCTTAAAAATGTAAATATTACTCTTTGGTGTGTTATAAAAATAAATATATTATCATGATTTAGATGTGAGTGTGTTTTTTTAGATTTTCTATGGTTTCAAGTCATTTTGTCTATGATAATGGAATATAAAAAATATTATATTTATTTTATACCATTTTTCAATAGATATACATAATGTTATTGTTATAGTTTCTACTCTTTTTGAGATGACATAATCCATATTTATTTTTCAGATTATTGTTTTAATATTTTATTAAATCTATTTTTGATTTATACATCTGTAAAGGAGAAACCATTATTGTAAAAAATGATTGGTGATCAATGTTATTGTTGATACACACTTCATTGAGGAGGAATGAGTCGAGAAACTATTACACTACTAGAGAAATATAGACAATCATAGAATAAATAGTAATGGGTTTCATTTAATCGATTATTTTCTGAGATGGAGATATAGAGGCATTGTAAAACTAAAATTCTAATATTTTTTGTATTCATGGATATAGAAAAATATTCAATTAGTGGGTATGATATCTATATAACTCTCCTAATATGAACATTGTACTGTAAAGAAATTTTTTGATTTGTGTGTTCTTTTCCCCATTTGGAATAACAAATAGAAATCAAATTCTATTATGATGAAAATCCATCATTTTAAACATTCCAAAAATACAAGATTATGATGTATATCTTTGAGTATATCCAAATATAAGATTTTATTGATATAATGGTTGTATATAAAGTTTTAAATAATCAATAAATATAGATAATTATGGTGAAATTATTTTTGATATCAACATATAAGATTTTAGAATCCATCATCTTTGAAATGATACAATATATATAGTTTTCAATATCTTAATAATTGGAAAGGGAAGGAAAGTTACTATATAATAACTATTTTTTTATAGAGGTATATGGGATTCCTGGCCATACAAAACATTAAAAAGTAAGGGTGTGGACTATATATTTCATGAGGTCAATAAATATATTGAAAAATATCGGTCTCATCGGCATGATTCACCTTCATTCATCTATTCCATTATAAATTTAACTTTTCTATATATATTATTTTGAAGAAGAACCAAATTTAATAAGAACATATTTTAATTACAATTATCCAAATAATTATTCTATTTGGTTTCATATATGAAATTTCCTAATGATTCTGAGGGACCACATTAATGTTATAAATCTAGAAAAAAATGATGGAAAATATTCTTTATGTCACACCAACAAGAATAATATGGGACTCAACATCATGTGATATTAATGGATTATCATTGATATAATCCATACGACAATAATATAATCATAAGGTTGGTGTGACCTGATAACACTAAAATTCAAATAGTAATAAATAGTTTGTCTGAGGTAGGGATTAAATATATAGTGCATAAATTGTTTAAAAGTTGGTCTAAAATTCTTGAGGCCAAAAGGAATCACGTTTTTAAACTAGATTCCTTAGTATTTCTATATTTTACTTTCTTCATCATCCAGAAATTCTATAAATATTTTTTTATTATATCGATACCCATAATGGAATGAGATAGAATAAAAATAAGAAATTGAATTAATAAATTGTTCTATGAATTTTACTAAAAAAAGGTATCATTTAGGAAATTAGGTTCAAATACTCTAAATTCATAAAATCATTGATGTTTTTTTTACTAATATTAATGAGAGAAATAATTCAAAAAACCTTATCATGGTGGACCTCATTAATGAATTTCACTTTTATCAGGTTTTCATAATGAGGTTCAACTATTTCACTTTGAGATTAATGTAATCTCCTTGAGAATATTTGGTAACTATAATGAATAATCATCAAAATTATTTTTCTTAGAATCTAAATAAGTACATAGACTTATAATGTGTGTGTAATTCCATGGTATCTCTCACAGTTCATCATTATAAAAATATCATTATCTTTATTCTTTGGGATATATGGAATAACTAATAAATGTATAATATGTGTATAATTCACTACAAATATTTTCAATCAATATCTGATAAAAATTGATTGAAAAAACCCTATTCATATATTGGAGGATAATTCTTAACCAATTATTCTATATTGTTATCATCTAGAGTAGTTTTTTTCTTATATCCTCGTATTTGGGATATGGTATTCAATTTCTAGATTAATATTGAGGATGGAGTCATACAAAGAGTCTATAACTTAATCAGGAATAAATGATACCTTGTGAATGTGAGAGAATGTATTTATTCCCAAAATTACTCTCCACTGATATAATTTTGGATAATTAATGGTCCTATATTTTATTTAATGGATATCAATTGTTCTTGTATTCTATTTTATACTCCCTTTGGTAAGTGGAATAATATTTTGTATTATGGGTGAAACAATTTATATAGATTTAGTTGGTTCAACTGAGATACATTATTATCCACAATAATAGATAATATTTAATTTTTGGTCAATTTCATAGACTTTAGTTTCTTTTTAATTGCATAAAAGGCATATTTCACTAATACAAATAACTATATCTATAAAAAATCTTGAAAATTATCAAAATTCATTAGAGTAGGCTAAAACAAATTAGTTTTATTTCCTTGTGATCAATTATCTGCTAGTTTTCTCGAATCCTTCTTAATATAAATATGATACCATACCCCTAATATCTTATCTATTTTATAATAAAAACAAAAAAACATCACAAAATTTGAATGATGTGAGATTTACATTGATCCACCTGATGTAATTTAATGAGATTATTATGAACCAGATCAGGACGTATAATATCTAATTCCGTAGAACGTTTATTTCCATGACCATATGACTCTTATTTCTCCTCTATATAAACACGAGTAACAATATAATAAATGGATGTGTGAATTTCCTAGTAGTTGATCAACTGATTGGTAAGATTCCATGAGAGATAATCAAAACCACCCTTAAAGGCTAGAACAATAATTGTAGAGTCACATTCCTAGAAAATATTATTCTCACCTCATTTTCAATATTTTTATATCACAATGATAACACCAAGAATTTCCACATAAATAGAAAACCAATTACATATGAAAAATGTATACATCCTAAAACATCACCATAGTGATCTTTGAAACATCTCCATAACCTAATTAAACTGGATTGCCTCTTGAATATCTATCAGTATTAATATTGATCCATCTTGGAAAATTAAATTTCTAGAAGACTATAACTTTTATAAATGGAGGTTGGAAGTTACAAAAAACTAAAATCCATTTGAGGTCCAGTAGATCATATATTGAATTGTTGAAATAATACAGTTGTGAAGGATTAGCTTCTCTGATCATAATAAGTAGATCTTACAAAGAAGTATGAGGTGTGAAAGTGACAGTATCATGGATCCATTTATTTTGAAAATTCCATATAATATGAATCAACTCCACTTTAGAGATATCAGAATATCAAAATTATATGATAAATAAAGAGATCATTCCAGCCTTTGAGGAATTCTCGAATAGAGACAGTCCGGGGATATTTGATATAAGGTACTAGCTTTAATCCTTACAAAATCATGAGTTTTGATCAAGAATTTAATTTCTATCACATTGATGATATTTTTAGGTATAGGTTTTTAGAAAATTATGACATAACTATTACATTACATATCAAAAATTAAAAATTATACACTTTTACTCTATCTAATTTTTCACAATAATAAAACTCCATAAAAAATTATATTCTTTCTTAAAATCTTTCTGAATTATTCCTTCCTCTTATCCTTCATTATTCCCTATGAAAACATTAAGAAAACATAGTATTTGTATAAAAATTTCATTAAATAATATATAATAAGGAATACACCCATTTGTCCATGAATATTTAAAACCCATGAAAACAATTTCACAAAATCATGCTCTTCACCCTTATAACATAAACTACTTACCTTAAATCGTGTAATCATAAGATTCCAAAAAAACATGATAGAAATCATAAAACATAGATGTAACTTGTGGCATACACACCACACTTACATTGTATCTTTCACTGTTACATAATTAGAAAACATCATTTTTAAAATTGGAATGCCCATCACAGTATATTCCCTAAATCTATTAGAAGAAAAATTATTGTTTACCTCTGTCATGTTACCCAATGCATTGGATAGCTATCTCAGCCTCACCCACCCGAGTTTTATCATGGAACCACCCATATTTGGTTTATCACATAACCACCCATCAAATGTCCATGTACCATTACATAATCATAATACATAAAAGATTTAAATTATCAACATTTCACATATCAATCATTAGAAACCGGGATATTGAAATATTCAATAAATTTCAAAAAACCATTTAAAATTTCAAAAATAATGTTTATTTATCAAAGTGAGCCATTCCATTTTGAAACTTTTTAAAGGATTCAAAAATTTAAAATAATCATGTCTATATAAATTAATCCTAAAAACCATTTGTAAAACATGCAAATAAAAGAGAAATATTTATAAGAATAAATATTAAAAACATTTAAAATAATGTTTTAGTTAAAGAGTCCCTTACCACTTGAGAAAATACATGAATAAATAAAATTAAAGAATAAAATTAAATAAAACTAATAATATATTTAAAATAAGAAGATTCATGATATAATATGTCAAAGGGAATTATATACACCGTATAAAAGTGAATTGGTGCATAAAAACAAATAAGTCTCAATGGAATATAAATTGACAAAAAATTCCTTACAAAGATCATATACTTATTTTAAGGATAAATCACTAACATAATTATGTGTGAACAAAATATAAATAAACCCAATATAATAGAATATTCATTATAAAAACAATCTTTTTTTATTCACACATATTCTTGTAAAAACAAAATAGACGACATGGATATTTAACTCAATGAGATGAGATTGAGTTGAGATTTCCATTAAAAAGTTCTTATAAATGACATAATAATTTATCAATGGGGTGATTATGTGTATAAATAGTATATACAAACAACCGGAATTGGAAATTAAAACAAAAATAAATAAATTGTGATTCCACACATAATCTGGGCATAATATAATCAACAATGGATGCATAAAACCCAATGAATGGAAATTGAGTTTCGAAATTCCCTTACAAATATCATTTTGTTAATAAAATATATTTATTATGTGTATTAACTATAAATACACATAAACAAATTATAAATACATGATAGGATATCAAAACATATTTCTCACATAAACATATCATGATATAATCAACAATTAAAAGACTAACCCAATGAATGGAAATTGGGTTAAGAAGTTCCCTTACAAAGTTCTTATAAATGAATTAAAAATTTATCAATGGGGTGATTATGTGTAGAAAAAGTATATTCACACAAATGGAAGTTAAAATTAAAAAATTAATTAATAATAATTTATTCCACACATAATCTTGTCATAATATAATCAACTAAGTATGCGTAAAACCTAATGAGAGGAAATTGAGTTTAGAAACTCCCTTACAAAAATTTGGTAGCCTAACAGCATCATGTAAAAATTCATAAAATGAATTGATTAGACCAGAAATTGTACATCAAAATTTGGACATAAAATGTAAATAAATAAGGATATACAAGAACAAACCCCAACCTAAGAAAATGGAAATTAAAATAAATAACATGAAACAAGTCTTTGACTAAAAGAGCAGGGTGAAAGGTTCCATTACCTTGAGTCTGACTTGTCTAGTACAATTGTTTTGTTCCTGAATAATAAACATAAGTTAATTTATACATACTTAAACACCATTTTCAGGTTTCTTATACCTTTTATATCACTTCATACAATGTTATAAAAATTCAATAATTATTTATGTTCATATCGGTCATTTTGTCGATATTTGGTACTCGATTCAAAAAGGAACTTGTTTGTTTGTAAATTGTCCATATGGTCATAAGTCCATTATCTAAAAAATATTATTAATTATTTAAATATAATATATCTCTATTATATATGTATTTATAATATTCCATACCATTTAGAGATAAGAAATGAAATTCACCGTTCATGGAGATGATAGGTCGTGTGTATCCATGAATGCTACTTTCTTTTCTTTTTCATATTAAATAAATACTAATAAAATGATATAAATATATATTATAATACTATTGTTATATTTATTTCATGTATGTATCTTATTTTAAATAAAACCATCCTTTATATGATCCATGTATAGCATGAACGAGTCATATCACTTTGAGGGGAGGTGGTACACACTTCCTCAAATGAAGTTATCATACTTACACATAATGGAAAGAATAAATGTATATTGTAAATAAAAATTAAAAAATAATAGAGACAATATAAATATAATATATATCATATATAAATACAGTTCCATCATAATTTCGACCATGATATGTGGTAAGGTAAAATTGAACTATCATCGTTTCGTGAGGTAGTAGTTCGACGTACATAGAAATAGTATGTTTGTATCCATTAGATGCGGGTGTGTGTAAGTGTAATTTGAATCTTTATCTAAAAAACATCCAAGTATATTGTGGATACTATAGTTATTATGTAATAAAATATTAAGAAGATCATTGGGAGTGGAGAAGGAAAATAAAGGAAATTAACAAGAGAGAAGATGTTACCTCTAAATCGGGTAACTTCTTTTAATTTGAGCCAAAAGGATTTCTTGGATTATTATCTTACCATGTTAATGAATATAAGTGGATGGGAGGTGTGTTGGGAGACTATTTGAGTAGAATTTGGATGATACAAGTGAATTGAGAGGTGTTAGTATGTGGGTAGAGGTGGTGTCCTTTTATAAGAGGGAGGAGGGCCACTATAGGAAAGTCTTCAAATATTATTTTATTATAAATTGATTTTCTTTTTCTAATGGTCCCAAACTCTTTTATTTAAAATATAATATGATTTGGGGTCATATAACCTTAATTAAATTAAAATTATATTATTTTTGAATATTTTTTTATCCCTTATATTTTTTGTTTAACCTTTATTTTACCATTTTTAATCTTACCATGATATTTTATTATTTAAACTTTTTTGGTTCATTTAATTATCATAACATGCCAAACGACCCACAAAAGTTTCATTTATGATATATTTGGACTTTTCATAACCATTTTTTGGAATATTAGATTTTTAAAATTTTAAAATCATTTAATAAACTATTTTAAATTTAATGTTATGAATTATGTAAATTTTGATCACTATTCATATTTGACTTTTTTAAAAATTCATATCAACATTATTACTTTGAAAAAAAAAATTAATCAATACTAACATGCCATATTCATCCATATATTTCAGGTATGACATAAATTATGTCAAATAATATTAATTTTAATATTTATAATTTCATTTATTTGAATCCTTTATTAATGAAGCAATCATTCCGTAATCATTGTGTCATAATTAAACTTGTTTATTTAATTTATAAAAATTATAAATAAAATACCATGTTTTATGAAATATGTTTTGTTTTCTAATTACGATTTATATTCAAATAGATCAATTATAAAACCATATACTGAAAAAAAAATTGTAAAAGATACATTTTTATGTTTTAATTATCTTTAGTTTAAATCAATTCTTATAAAATATAATTTTCATACCCATGTGGCTCCATGGGGTCCCAAAATAGACCCAAGGATTCCCCTGGTCGGACATATCTCATCCAATAGGATTAGGACATGTGATAGGTTAGTTTTATACTATTATAATATTATTTTTTTACTCTTATTTACCATATTTACCCATTAACCATGGTAAATAAAATAATTACTAAAGTTAATGTTCATAATTACCAAAAATAAAATCTATATATTAAAAAAAATTCGACCTTATAATTCGAAATATGGAATCCATTTTTTCAAATTCAAAACCAAAAATTTTCTGAATTTAATTTAAAGTTAATTCTCATTGTCAAAACCAAAAAGCGGGTTTTTAAAAAGTAAAATCTATCAAACGATTGACATGTTTTTATATCCAATTTAAAAGTGAAACTACTTCCAATGACCAAAATTGGATTAAATGATAATTAAATTATCCAATTATTCTTTAAAATAAATTAAAATTAAAATCTAACTATAAAAATATATTATATGAAAAGGTTGTTTTGAATTACAATGCAGTATGTTTCATGATTAATAAAAATATGAATTTTATTAGAAAGCTACCAAAATTTAAACCCGAGTAACTTTTGATATCCCTATTCTAAATAAAAATATTATTTTGTAAAATTAAACCTATAAAAGTGACAAAAACCTGATTTATATAGGATTCTCCATCAAAAGGTTGTAAAACTGTATTTATAGAAAAATGCTTCTTTTTCTGAAAAAATTAAATTTCATCTTATATCATATCTAGAAAACATATAAGATGAATTTAAAACATTACATATAATGTATAAAATATATTTTGCATTAAATAAAAAACCAAAAATGGTGATATGATTTTATAAACACAATTATTTTATTTTAAATATGTTTTTATGAAAAACACATCCTTTATATTCAATTGGTTTTTTATTTCCATTTATAATAAATTTGGTAAAAATTAATAATTTTTTAAAAAAATTTAAACCATATTTCAAAATTCTGTTGATATTATTAATTCCTATTATTCCATCATCTAGGAATTAACTACCATTTAAAAAAATAATATTATTATGAAATTATTTTTCAGAAAAACTCAATGTTGTGTGCAATGTAAGATATCAGAGAAACCCATTGTTTGGTGTCAAGTGTGTTATCAGAAAAAGCATCCCCTTTAACATAAAATTAATATATAAATCATAAAAAATTATTATAAATGAAAAATTATTATTTTATAAATACCTGGGTTATTTAATCATTCCCCCATTTTGGAAATTGCGTCCTCAAAATTTTAAAATTAGGCTTAGAAACATCATTGAAAATCCGACATCGGAAAAAGTGTCAATAAAACTATCACTTCATAAGAAATAAATGTTGGGCGGAGAAAAACGGGAAGGATGGAAAGAGGGGGGGTGAATTGCCTTTTAAAAATTGATTAACAAATTAAAATCAAAGTTAAAAATGCAGCAGAAAGTAAAGAGGCAAGACACAAGAAATTGATAACGGAGTTCGGCCAAAACCCGGCCTACGTCTCCGCTCCCAACTCAACCGTTGAGAGATTCCTACCGCTTGCTTTTCAATGGTTTTAGCAAGAAACCCACTAGGCTTTGAGGTAGCACTAGGACCTATTACAGCTTGCTTTTATTGGTTGAGCAAGAACCCACTTGCTTTCAATGGAATAGCAAGAACCCACTAGCCTTCTTACAGGTGAAGGCTAGCTCACCTATGACACAAGCCTTTTAAATGGAAAGGCTTGAAGAAACCTCTTCACACCTTAGTGGTGATGTGAAACCCAAAAGAAAGAGGGATGAAGAAAGAGTTTGGGGTTTGTAGGCACAAACCGAATTTTAAGCTCAAAATAAATAAAACAATAAAACCCGTAATTGGAGAAGCCTTGGGCGCCTTTGATTGATAGGAGAGTTTGAAGGCCGCTTCCAGGCTTCTTTGGTGGAGCTCCTTGGATGTGGAAGTTGTTGGAGAAAAGAGGGTTCCTTTGAGGAAGTCCGCCGGAGGTACGCCAAAGATGGAAAATGTGTACAGTGGCTTTGTATATGATCCGGTTAGTTTCCGGGGCTTCCTTGGCCTTTATTTATAGGCATGGAACCCTTTTGGAGTCTTCGGAGCCGTTGGAGAGGCTTAAAGAGCCGTTGGGAGCCAAGTGGGCCAGCCTGGTCAAACTGCAATGGCTAGTTTGACTGGCTCCACCGGCTGGCCGGTACAGTCCCACCGGCTGGCCGGTGCTTGAGGAATTTGGGAGATTTCGAGTCTTGGATCCACCGGCTGACCGGTGGATGGGCCACCGGTTGGCCGGTGGACTGAAATTCAGTCCACTTCTTGTCCATTCTTGGGCCAACTTCTTGGCAACCTTGTGCCTATCATTCAAAAACACTTCAAACAATATTAGACAAATAATAAGGTGATTGTGATCATGAAAATCAAACAACGAGGGGAACGAGAGGTACAACAATCTCCCCCTATTTTGATGATCACAATCACCAAAACAAGCAATGTAAAAAACTAAAAAGATAGGCATGCTTTAAAGGATAAAATGAAAACAAGCAATGCATGAGAGAAAGATTTCTCCCCCAATCAATCAAGAAATTTCTCCCCCTTTGTGATTATCAAAATAGAATGGGGCATAAAACTTGATTGAGGGAAAGAGTTTGAAAAACAAGATATGAGAAATGAAAAAAAAATCAATTGATATTTTTGAAATTGAAATTGAAGTGAAAGTTTGAAATGAAACATTTTGAATACACAAAAAAGCTTAAAAGATCCTAACTCCCCCTAAATAAAAACAATAAATCACCGGGGAGAGGTTTTTGAAACCGAAATAAATTTTGGGCCGAAGAGACTCGCTAATAGAGATTTTTCAATCCATACTTGTCTAGTGGCGGGTCTTCTCCTAAAAAATCATCATTGAAGAAAAAAGATTTGGGCCTACCATACCAGGCATTTTTGCAATTGCATTCATAAATCAAGTGCCCGGATTTTTTACAATAATTGAAAAATTTAAAACTAGAGCTCCCCCTTACAAAAACAGTGGGAGCATGGGAGGAGGAAGCTATATTGGTGTAGCCAAGTCCATTGGTGGTTCTAGATACTCATTGAGAACCTAAGAGTTTGGACAAATTTTGTTCACCTTGGGTGAACTTGGCTAGGGATTCTCTAAGGTCCTTGATGGTTGATTCCAAAGAATCAACATTTGGGAAATTTTGGATTTTTAGGGAGAGTTCCTCCTTCTCTTTGAGAAGTTGTTCTTTTTCGGAGGAAAGTTTTTTGAAATTCTTTTTCAAAGAAACAAATTTAGAAGAAAGTTCATGAAAACCATTTTCTAATTGGTCTCTAGCATGTTGGAGTTCTTCATATGATAAATGATTAAAAGAATTAGAAGAACTAGAGGATGATGAGGAAGAAGAGTCGGAAGATGATACCTCATGTTTTGCCATTAGGCATTTTTTACCTTGGTCGCTCGAGGAGAAGGAGGATAAGGAGGAGCTATCACTCCATATTGCCTTTGAAGCCTTCTTCTTTTTCTTTTTCTTGGCCCTTTTCTTGTGAGGTGGGCAAACGGGCTTGATCTTTTCGTCGGGTTCTTGCTTTTGATCAGATTCTTGCTTTGGAGCCTCGCTAGTACCTTCATAGGTTAGCTCTAAATATTTCCAAATATCATGTGAAGTAGAGAAAGTAGAAATGCAATTAAAAACATTACGGTCAAGACCACAATGAAGAGCGTTCATGGCTTTGCCATCAAGCTCAAAATAAGCAATGTCATTGGGGGTCCATTTAGACTCATCGGGAGAGGAGAGGGAAAATCCTTGCATAAAAATTTTATAAATTGGATAACCAATACTTTTTAAAAAAGTGGTCATGCGGGTTTTCCAAAAAGAATAGTCAGTTCCGTCAAACAATGGAGCACGACCCAATGAATGACCTTCGAGGGTTGGAGAAGAAGAAGCGGTAGAAGCCATCAAAAAGGATCTTTAATTTGAAACCGGTTTAGGGAATTATTCAAATACTTCCTCTGATACCAATTGATGGATCAGATCCCTCGGCCCAGCAATATTGTCCGCTCTGGCCCAGTTGCTATCCCAGGCCTCACGGCTTTAAAACGCGTTGCTGAGGGGAAGGTAGGCACGGGAATTTCAAGCACCCACCAATCTCCCTCCACAACCGATGTGGGATTGGTTACCGGGGCACAGGCGCCAACAATCCTGGCGGGGGCCCAACAATCCTGGGCCCAGGACACAACATCCCCCCCCCAAGCCCACACCGGTCCCGAGACCAACCTGGCTCTGATACCAATTGTTGGGCGGATAAAAACGGGAAGGATGGCAAGAGGGGGGGTGAATTGCCTTTTAAAAAATGATTAACAAATTAAAATCAAAGTTAAAAATGCAGCGGAAAGTAAAGAGGCAAGACACAAGAAATTGATAACGGAGTTCGGCCAAAACCCGGCCTACGTCTCCGCTCCCAACTCAACCGTTGAGAGATTCCTACCGCTTGCTTTTCAATGGTTTTAGCAAGAAACCCACTAGGCTTTGAGGTAGCACTAGGACCTATTACAGCTTGCTTTTATTGGTTGAGCAAGAACCCACTTGCTTTCAATGGAATAGCAAGAACCCACTAGCCTTCTTACAGGTGAAGGCTAGCTCACCTATGACACAAGCCTTTTAAAAGGAAAGGCTTGAAGAAACCTCTTTACACCTTAGTGGTGATGTGAAACCCAAAAGAAAGAGGGATGAAGAAAGAGTTTGGGGTTTGTAGGCACAAACCCAATTTTAAGCTCAAAATAAATAAAACAATAAAACACGTAATTGGAGAAGCCTTGGGCGCCTTTGATTGATAGGAGAGTTTGAAGGCCGCTTCCAAGCTTCTTTGGTGGAGCTCCTTGGATGTGGAAGTTGTTGGAGCAAAGAGGGTTCCTTTGAGGAAGTCCGCCGGAGGTACGCCAAAGATGGAAAATGTGTACAGTGGCTTTGTATATGATCCGGTTAGTGTCTGGGGCTTCCTTGGCCATTATTTATAGGCATGGAACCCTTTTGGAGTCTTCGGAGCCGTTGGAGAGGCTTAAAGAGCCGTTGGGAGCCAAGTGGGCCAGCCTGGTCAAACTGCAACGGCTAGTTTGACTGGCTCCACCGGCTGGTCGGTACAGTCCCACCGGCTGGCCGGTGCTTGAGGAATTTGGGAGATTTCGAGTCTTGGATCCACCGGCTGACCGGTGGATGGGCCACCGGTTGGCCGGTGGACTGAAATTCAGTCCACTTCTTGTCCATTCTTGGGCCAACTTCTTGGCAACCTTGTGCCTATAATTCAAAAACACTTCAAACAATATTAGACAAATAATAAGGTGATTGTGATCATGAAAATCAAACAACGAGGGGAACGAGAGGTACAACAATAAATAGAAGTAAAAAAGGTTACCTGAGACAACACATACTAGGATTCCCTATATGAACACATGTATATGGAATAAATACTACCCATTGAGTTCTCATATAGTGACAGAAAACATTGATCAGGATAAAGTTAACAATCGAAAAATCATAAATTTGTGATAGGTTAAATGGTCATTGATTTGATAGTAAGAGAAGTAAACAAAAAACGTCTTCTTTTTAAGGTATTTTTCATAATGTTGAAAAATTATTTTACTACTTAGAATTAGAACATAATGAAATATACTTAAATGACAAGTAGAGTTTTATCATTAAGTTAATTTCTACCACAAACTCATCTTTTCTTTAGAGAATCACATAATCCCTAAAATATAAACTATATATTTCCTATATCTTTACAAATTAACCAAAACCAAAATGATTAGTAAAAGATCATATAATCCCCCAAAAATAATAATCCTTTATAAGAAAAATAACTAATTTAAATCTCCAATATTCACCAGTAATATTGTAGTTCTATATAGACCAATCAAAATACAAAAGTACATAAAATTCTTCAAAATAATCCAAATAATATTGAAACTCAAAAAGCAGAGGGATTTTATCAAAAAGTTTTCCATGATAAATTTTAACATTTATCTCCATACAACATCAACCACTCTTAATGTCTCATACCATAAGTAATAGCCTAATCATATTTTATCTGTGATAGGTTAATCAACTTCTTAAATACTGTAATTTGCTATAAATCCAAACATAAAATCATAGATTATACCCAAAATAAAATTCTACCATAACTCCTAAATTATATCCCATAGTATTCTATTTAACTTAATCATATAAAGTTATTAACATAGGAAACATCTTCCAAAATAACATTTATCACTTAATCACCAAATCATTTTTCTATATTAAGGATATCCATTTGATAAAATATAAGTTCCCAAAAACAAATTATTCTTAATCCATAAAATCATTTAAGTAAAAATAATATTTCATACTAAAAGGAAATTAACATTTTACAGTGTTCAGCGATAAATCCCAGTCAAACTTTGGTTATTGGTCCGATTCCCATAGCTTTTTTTTGACATGACAGGTTGTCACACGGTCTGCATGTTTTCCTTTTTCAAAAACTATATAATTATAATAAGTTTAACCAAATGATGTAAAATAATCAAAAATAACCATAACATGTTTTAACATCAATAGTTATTTCATACCTCACATTTTTTCATCCCAAAAACCGATAACCCATAATTTCTTCAAAGGTGAATGTCTCCAAAAATACAGTTAATCGCCTTGAAATAACCTAAGCCTCAAATGGTATTTCTAATTAATTTAACTTATAATATGACTTAAAATTATAAACCCATTATAATTTCCCTTACCCTTATAAAACACTCTAATCTTCAATGTTTTCTAAAACATTCCTTTGATACCAACTATAAGGCCCTATCATTAAACCTTTCATAACCTTGAGTTTTGATCATGAATTTAATTTATATAACATTGAATATATTTCTAGTTTTAGTGTTTTAGATAATTAGGACAATAAAATTACATTAAAACTCAAAAAGTACAAAGTATAAACATCTAATATATATTTTTTCACAATAATAAACTGACTTAAATAAAAATAATTATTATTTTCTTTCTAAAAAATCTTCTTGAATTCTTTATTTCTCTTATCCTTCATTAAAAACTGTGAAAAACATTTCATAAAATTGGGATGAGCCTAAAAAATCTCATCAATGTATATAAAATAAGGAATAAAACTGTTATTCCATGTATATTTAAAGCCCATGAAAGAATTTTCCAAAAAACAAACTTTTCACCCTTAAAACATAAACTACTTAGCTTTAATCATTTAATCATAAGATTCCTAAAAATAATCATATAAATCATAGAAAATAAAGATAAATTGTGGCATCCATATCATACATACATTGTATCTTTCACATCTATAAAGTTAATAACTTTCATGGTGACATTTGTAATACCCATCATTGTATATTCTTTAAATTTATTAGGAAAAACTTAATTTTTTACCTTCGTCATGTTACCCAATGCATTGGAGAGGTATCTCGGGCTCACTCACCCTATTTTTATCACAAAACCAACCATATTTGGTTTATCATGTAACCACCCTTAAAATTTCCAAGTACCTTTACATAATCAAAACATATAAAAGATTGAAATTATCAACATTTCACTTATCTATCACAAGAAATCAAGATATTGAAATATTCAACATAATTCGCAAACCATTTAAACATTTAACAAGAAGATATACTAATCTAAGTGTCTCGTACCACATTAAAACTTTTTAAAGGAATTTAAAATTTAAAAAAAAATAATTTCTATATAAATATATCCTTAAAACCATTTTGAAAAAGTGAAAATTAATGTGAAATGTTTAGAACAAGATATATTAAAAACATTTAAAATGATGTTTTAGTTAAAGAGTCCCTTACCACTTGAAAAAATAATTGAATAAAAATAATTAAAGAAAAAAATTAAACAAAACATCTAATATAATTTGAATAAGGATATTCATGATATATTATGGCAAAATGTAGTATATAAACCATATAAAAGTGAATTGGTGCATAACAAGAAATAAGTCTCAATAGAATGTAAATTGAGATAAAATCCCTTACAAAGACCGAATCCTTAGATTAAAAATAAATCAATGACATAATTACGTGTCAAAAAGATAAATACACCCAATATAATAGGATATTCTGTATAAAATAATCTATATTCACACATATTATTAAAAACAAAAATGACGACATGGATATTTAACTCAATGAAATGAGATTGAGTTAAGATTTCCCTGACAAAGTTTGTATAAATGACATAGAAATTTATCAAAGGGTTATTATGTATAGAAATAGTATATCCACACAAAGGGATGTGGAAATTACAACATAAATAAATAAAGTGTGATTTTATACATAATCATGGCATAATATAATCAACAATGTATGCATAAACCCAAATGAGTGGAAATTAAATTTAGAAATTCCCTTACAAAGATAATTTGGTTAATAAAATATAATAATTATGTGTATTAACTGTAAATACACATAAATAAAGTATAAATACATGATAAGATATCAAAACTTATTTCTCACATAAACATATAACGACATAATCAAGAACTATAAGATTAATGTAAATAATTGAAATTGGGTTAAGAAGTTCTGTTACAAAGTTCGTATAAATGATATAAGAATTTATACATGGGGTGATTATGTATAGAAAAAATATATCCACACAAAGGGAAGAGTAAATTATGACATTAATAAATAAACAGTGATTCCACACATAATATTGGCACAATATAATCAACAAAGTATGCATAAAACCAAAAATTGGGTTTAGAAATCCCCTTACGAAAATTTGACAGCCTAAAGGAGTCTCTTAAAAATTCATAGAATGAGTTGATGAGAGAAAAAATGGTCTTTAATAATTTTTAAATAAAATAGAGGTAAATAATTATATATAATAACATACCCCAACATAATAAAATGGAAATTAACAAACATAACAAAAAATGATGTCTTCGGCTAAAAGAGGAGAGTGAAAGGTTCTTTTACCACGAGTTAAACTTATCTCGTACAATCGTTATGTACCTAAATAACAAAAATAGGTTAATCTATAAATAATTGATAAGAATTTTCAATTTTATTATTCCTTTTATATCACTTGTTACCATGTTATAAATATTTCGTAATTATTAATGGTCACATCGGTTGTTTTATCGATATTTGGTAATTTAGTAAAAAATAAACTTGTTTGGATGTAAATTGCTCATATGGTCATAAGTACATTATCTCCAAAATATTATTACTGATTTAAATATCATTTATATCCATTATATATGTATTTATTATCTTCCATAACATTTGTAGATAATAAATGAAATGCATCATTCATCGAGACGGTATGCCATATATATGCATGAACTCTACATTCATTCCATTGTTGTATTAAAGGAATAATAATCAAATGATATAAAGGTATGTTATAATACCATTATTATATTTATTTAATTTATGTATCATATTTTTAATAAAACTATCTTTTATACATTCTATGTTTAGAATGAACGAGTCATATCACTTTGAAGGGGCGGTAGTCCACACTTCCTCAAATGAAATTATAGTATTTACACATCTTGGAAAGTATAAAGGTATGTTCTAAATGAAAATTACATAAGAATAGAGAAAATATAAATATAATATATATCATATATAAATTAATTTCCATCATAATGGCCAAAATGATAGGTGGTAGGGGAAAGTTGAACAACCATGGTTTTGTGAGGCAATAGTTCATCGTACAAAGAAATAGTATGTTCATATACATTAGATAGAGGTGTGTGTAAGTGTAGTTAAAAAAATTAAAATAATAACATCCTAATATAGTGAGGATACAGTTTTTGTTATGTAAACAAAGAATAATAAGATAATATGGAGTGGATAAGGAAAATAACAGAAAGGAACATGAGAGAAGACGTTACCTCTAAATCGGGTAACATCTTTTGATTTGAGCTAACAGGCTTTCTTGAATTCTATTATTAAAAAAGTAAGGATTAAAATAGGGAGGGGGATTTTGGAGGATTATTTGATTATATTTTGGAAGATCCAAGGTGCTTTATAGGTGTCAGTAATTGGGTAGAGGTGGTGGCCTTTTATAAGAGGTAGGAGGGCCACTTTAGGAAATTCTAGAAATATTATTTTATTATAAATCACTTTTCTATTTATAAAGGTCCCAAACTCATTTATTTCAAATATAAGATGATTTTGGGATGTATCCCCATCATCAAATTAAAATTAGATAAGTTTTTAATATTTTTAATACCCTTATAGTTTTTGTTTAACCTTTATTTTACACTTTTTAATCTTACCACGATATTCTATTATTTACACTATGTGGGTTAATTTAATTTCCATAACATGTAAAAAGACCCATAAAAGTGACATTTATAATATATTTGGACTTATAATAACTATTTGGATGCATATTATATTTTTATGAATTTAATATCATTTAATAAACTATTTTATATTTTATGTTATGAATTATGTAAATTTTGGTCCCTATTCATATGCGACTTTTTTTAAAATTAATACCAACATTATTCATTAAAAAAATATTTAATCAATCCTAAAATGTCATATTCATCCATATATTTCGTTTATGGCCAAAATTATATCAAATAATATTTATTTAATATTTATAATATCATTTATTTGATTCCTTTATTAATGAATCAATCATCGTATCATCATTGTGTCATAATTAAATTAATTTATTTAATTTATAAAAATTATAAGTAAAATATAATTATGTATTAAATATTATTCAATTTTCAATGACTATTTTTATTCAAATATATTAGATATATATCTCAATATTAAAATTGTTTTAGTAAAAGATACATGTTTATGTTATATTTCTCTTTGCCTTAAATTAATTCATATAACATGTCATTATCACCCCCAAGTGGTTCCATGGGGTCCCAAAATCTACCCAAGGATTCCCCTAGTCTGACATATCTCATAAAATAGAATAAGAACATGTGTTAGTGTAGTATTATACTATTATAATATTATTTTCATACTCTTATTTACAATATTTACCCTTTAACCAAGGTAAATAAAATAATTGCTGAAGTTACCATTCATAAAGCCCAAAAATAAAAAGGTACCTATTTAAGAAATTTGGAACATTTAATTCCAAATATGAAATAAATGTTTAAAAATTCAAAACATATAATTTTTAAAAATTAATTTAAAATTAATTCTTTGTTTCAAAACCGAAAAGAGGGTTTTTATGAAAAAAAACTATCAAAAGATTAACATGTGTTTATACCCAATTTAAAAGTGAAATTACATACAATAAAAAAAATTGTATTAAATAATAAAAAATTAATCTAATTAGACTATAAAATTAATTAAAATTACAGTCTAACTATATAAATAAATTATATAAAAAACATAGTTTTGAATTAAAATTCAAAATTTTTCATTATTCATAAAAAATGTGAATTTTATCCAAAAGATTCAAAAATTTCATCCAAAGTAAATTTTGATGCCCCTATTATAAATAAGAAGTTTACTTTATCATATAGAACATATATAAGTGAAAAAACTAGATTTAAAAAGCGTTTTCCATCAAAAGGAAGTAAAACATTATTTTTAGAAAAAATCTTCTTTTATCTGAAAAATTGAATTTCTTATTATATAATATCTAGAAAACATATAAGATTAATATGAAATATTACATTGAATATATAACATATATTATTCATTAAAAAAATTCCATAAATGGAGATATGATTTTATAAACACAATTATTCTCTTTTATAAAGGTTTTTATAAAAAATACGTCCTTTATATTCAATTGGTTTTTATTTCCATTTCAAATAAATGTAGTAACCAATGAATCATTAATTAAAATTTTGTAAACCATATTTCAAAATTCAGTTGATACTATTCATTCTTTTTATTCCATCTTCAAGGAATTAACTGCCATTAAATATAATAATATTATTATTATAATATTTTTCGGTATAACATAATGTTGTGTGCAATGTAAGATTTTGGAGAAACTCGTTGTTGCGTGTAAAGTATGAAATCGGAAAAAGAGTCCCCTTTAACGTAAAATTAATATCTTATTCGTAAATATTTATTAGAAATGAAAAGGTATTATTCTATAAATACTTGTGTCATTACATTTGACTTCCAAAATGTCTGACAGGGATTTCTAAATCGAGGAATAATTTACAGAACTCAAAAACATTTGATTCGTTTATTCCTTTAGTAAAATAAATGTATCAAATAATGAATATAGAGAAATTATATAGGTCTATATATAATTATCTGTTGTAATTTTCTTATGTGTCAACCACCAAACAAAATTGGACCTATTGGGTCTGATAAAGCTTATATTAATTTTACCAAGGCACTACAGATCTATAATAGAACAGGTAGCTTGTCAATAAAAAAGCTTGGCTGTGATAACACCATTTTCAGTAGGTTCTTGAATCCCTTTTATTTATATTACCATATTTTGAAATATCCTGATTCAAAAGACATAGAGGTAGATTTCACATCATTGATTACCCTAATAATTTTGTCAATGAAGTGTTTTAGAAATCCATGTTTTCAATAAATCTACTCCATATAAAATTTTTTGAATTATATTGAAAATAAAGAATTAAAATCCCTATCTTAGAAAACTAACTTAAATTCAAATTATAGAAATGGCCTCTGAATTCACACTTTAATCCCATCTTAATTTTAGTAATAGCAACTAATTTTCCAAAATTGTTAATTTTAAAATCATAATAAGAATGTATAGAAGTCATATATAACAATTAGTGAAGTTTCTGTTCATTGATGTTGTTTATTCTTGATTAGTTTTCCACCAGTTCATTAGAGAGCATTAATGTAACAATTTATTCTAGGTATAAGTATATGCATTTTTTCCCTATATCGAAGTATCCCAACACCTCTTATTAAATATAATGACTACATAAAATTAAAATTTTAATTGTATGATGTGGAATGTGTTAATGGAAATTTCAAAATCCATTATCATTGAATAATTGATAGTTTAATATGAATATTATATGTAATTAGGGAAAATTTAGACAATTAATGATGTTTTTATTTAATTTACATTCTATGAAAAATAAATTAAAATATCTTAATTATTGGAATAAATTATTATATATTTGACTCACTATTTTCCAAATTTTATATTTTATTTTATACAGATTATATAAATATTTTTTACTTCTCATTTCATTAAAATATATCTTATCACATAAAAATACCTCTCCCCCAACTCATAAAACCTAATGTTGTCTGTAATTTTGAATCCTAATGTGGGAGAATGTTTAATTCACTGTATATTTCCAATTTAGTAGTTTAAAAATGGTTGAATGTCTTAAAAGAGATATTTACTAGATCACTAATCAGTTTTTGGAATTAATATTGAAAACAACATTCAAATTAGGAAATTATTTTGATATATTACAATAAATATTTATAATTTTATATGGGAAAATGTCTCAAACCATTAATACTGGCGGAATTTTTTTTCACCGCAATATTTATAAAAAGGGCATAGAGGTCGACAATTCTAATATTTCATTCATCTGAAAGATTCTACTACATGATAATATCCTGCAGAATTGAATCAGTTTACTCCACATTGAAATTTATGGGAGGATATTCAAGGATATTTATAATATAACAATGTCTTTGTGTTTAATCTTTTTAAGGAAACACCATTTGTGATTGATGACATATTCTTAGTGTCCATTAATTTTATGAAATAGAACATCACATATTCTCCAATTATCGATGCTTTAAATAGTAATCTTCCTTTTGAGGATATTTTTTATTTCAACAAGTTTTCTATTTCACTTAATGACTTGGAGAATACTAACGACATTTTCCCATAAGGGACATATGCCTACCATAGAATACCTATTTCGTTTTTTCGTGGTCATTCCACGTTTAAGATATATATGATGGATGAGATATGATTGAATGTATATTTTAATATTTCATGGGTAATTTTTCATCTATTTAATTTTACTTTGAAAACATATTACAAATATGGAAAAAAATTATTGATTCTATGTAACAAGCCTTTTTTAAAATTTTGAATATTTTTACATTATGGCTACATAATGAGAATAAAAAACAAATAATATAATATCTAAGTAGAAAATGAGAGCCTAGATAAATTAATATATCTTAATGTAAGTAAAATAAGGAATCTTATTTTAGAAAACAAAAAAAAGAATTAAGGAAAAATAAAAACTGAAATATGGTTTGTTTTTTGATTTTTATACTAAAAATAATATAACAAATATTTATGAAACTTACAAAAAGATTTTATTAATAATATAAAAGATTAAAATGAGGAAAAAATTAAAATTAATTATAACATATTTAATGGAGGAAGATTAAATTAAATTAAAAATGATGTAAAATTCATAAATTTATTCTTTAAAATAAGAAAGAGTGTTTAGAACTATTATAAAAATGATAAATTAATGAAACTGAATGATTACATCATATATGAATAAATTTGAAAAATTAGAAAAAAGTGAATTGTTTAAGAATATATATTTTTGAGAGTTTTTGAAAAGAAATAAAAAATAAAGATATTTAATAAAACATATTTCATGATTGATATGAAATAAAAAACATAAAAAATATATAAAAAATGATAAGTATTAATAGAATAATGAAAACAATAATATATATATATATATATATATATATTAATAAAAAAAATTTAAACAAAAAAAATTATATAGGTAAAAAATGAAAAACAATTTCTAGAGTAATTTTTAAATATAATAAATATAGACACAAAGAATATAATTAAGATAGAAAAAAACTAAAAATTAAAATATAAATGAATAAAAATTATTGTTATGAAAAATATATAAATAAAGTCAAAATTATTGAATTGTATAAGTGAAAAGAGAAGAAAACATATATGAATGTTTTATAAAAAAATTAAAAATCATTACAAACACAACAATAAATTTTTAAATGGATTTATATGTATTAAAAATATTAAAAAAGTTAAACATAATATTAGAATTATGAAAAATTATAAAAAATAAAAAAATAGATCTTAAAATCCAAATAAAATTATAGAAAATTTGAAAATAAATTCAATAAAATTAAATTTTCAAGAAAAAGAAAAATAAATTTAATGATAAAATATTAATTTAATGAAAACATAAATATTTTAATCATGTAATACATTTATAAAAACTAATAGAAAAAGAAGAATTTTTTTTAATGAAGTTTGTAGGAAGATAATTATATGTATTTCATAATATTATTATTTGAGATTTAAAGAACAAATGTAATTCAAATCAAATTTAAAATGTATAAAAGAGTATTAAATTTTTATAATTATAGTTATTAATATGAATATAACGAAATAATGAATAAAATTTAAAAAATATGATTTGAATAGAAAACTTATTTTATAAAAAATAATGAAAAGAAGATTAATATTTAAAAACTATTAATTTGTATCTAATAAGGGAAAAATATAAAATAGATAAATGAATTTTTATCCAAAAAATAAAAAACATTATAACGATTAATTAAAAAATAAAATTATTTAACAGAATAAAAATATCTATATAAAAGAATTCAATACAAATTACAAAAATAAATAAAAAAAGATGATATGGGATGATATAAAAAATAAAATATTTAATTTCATAGAAAAAAAATATTGGAAATTATATGTTAATAGAAATTTATCATCAATTAAAAAATAATTAAAATAAATTTAAAATAAAATATATAATTATATTTAAAAGAAAGTAAATTTGGATTTTCAAATGATAAATTATTAAATTAAATAATTTGTATGATATTTTTATAATTGAAAAAATAGAAATAAATTCATATTAAAAAATAAAAATTCATATTTAATAAAATTATATAATTTAATTTTTATTTATAATAGTATGCCTCATCTAGAAACAAATTCAAAAAATGATAAAAATTATAAAATTAGATTAAAATAGTTAATAAAAATCATTAACCAAAATCAAAAGTCATATTAATTGAAAACCGTTATTGTCAAATAAAAGAGATATATATATATAATTAATGAATTCATAGTTCATCATCCCAAAAAAATATTCCAATGTAAATTCATAAAAATTAATTTTTATGTTGAAAAATTATTTTCATTTGAATATATTTATTTGTATAATATTTAATTATATAATATGATTAGAACTTGTCTAATTTATTTATTTTAGGATTAATAAAAATAATATAAGAAAATATTGTGTTTTTTATTTTAATTTTATTGAAACATATTAAAAAATTATTTATTACAATATTTCATTAAATTGTTATTTATTTATGTAAAAATTTAATATATAAAAATATCATTAAATTATATGAATAATAATATTTATATAAATGGAATTATTAAATCATCATAGTATATTGTTTTGTATTGTTTCATTACGTAAATGAATAAAAACAATAGTGTAATATTTCCTTTTTGTATTAATAAGATTAATTGTCTCTTTCATATTTAGGATTGTTTTATTATTATACTAATTAATATTAACATTTTATTAAATTACTCATTAATTAATAATATATAATTATTTACTCTAATATAATTTATTAAATTATAATAAATTTTTAAGTTTATTCATAAATATTGAATAAGTGTTTTAAAATTAATTCTTAGTTATAATTTATGATTTAATGTGATAATTTTATAGATTATTCTTTTATTATAATTTTTTTAAAATTATTGTAGTCTTATATTTTTTAAAATTATTAAATATAAAAAAAATATGTTCTTTCATTGATAATATAAATATAATTTGTAATAAATGTTTTAATATAAATTCAATAAAAGAAATGATAGAGAAAATGTTTAAAGGTGAATTAAAAAAATATGGTCAAATCATTGACCATGGACCATTTGATGAACCAAAACATTGACCGTAAATCCTAGGTTAGTAGCATTCCTCAAGGAAACAAAATTATTTATAACCTATAAAGACTATTCTATTAACCATAGTAGGTTGATCTATAGGGAAGGATTACGATGTGTGTGATTGCGTGTTGCTATGGTAACCTAGAAAATAAGAAAATACATTATTAAAATAGGTTTTTTATAGAATATTAGTGAGAGTGATGAGCTTTTTTTGGTGTGAGTGTCAACACTAGGCAATGAAACAACATCAACAACAAATATAAACTAGAAAGGACAGTCAGTTGATACTACATGGGAAATAAACTGGCAAGTTTTGAAAAATATTTTTCTCCATTAATAAACTTGAATTAAACATCATGGGATTTATTGAAATGTGATAGAGAACATCATCAGGTCATCCTATGAATTTATAATTGCTACATCAGTTAAACTATAAAATTTTCTCAATCTAGAAATGATAAATAAGTTATCACTAAGGTCAATTTTTCAGTGGTTATCAAAGTGAAACTCTATCCAAATATTTATAATTTTTTTATAAAATAATCATACAAAAAAATAGTTTCAAAGTGTGTTTGATTAATATTTTCTTTTCTGATAATGCATGTTTTGAAAAAATCATGTCTACAATAAAGTATAATGTGACATCTAATTACATTGATGATTTAATGAACTAATATTGATTAAACATTACAATATATTATCCCTAGATTATTCAACTACACATAAAAAATAGTTTAAAAATATTCACATATTTCAATAGTGGAATTTATGCATCTATGGTATATGAAATGAAGGAAAATAGATGAATATTATCTCTCCATTAACTCTCTGTCAAAATTCCCACTAGTGATCTCAAGTTCCAAATCTCAAATAATTTTATCTTTAGGACTTTTTTCTCAAATGATCCAAGTCAGATTTTGTTTTTCTCTGTACACTCATTTTTTTCAATTAATAAAAATATTGCATGTCAATCCCTTCCTCAATTCATAGTATCTTTTCCAAAAGAGACTCCTTATATTACACATTGATATTTTTACTTTACATCCCTCTCAATGATGACTAATTCCATGATACACCATTGAACTGTGATCCTTGTATGTTGGTAAACTCCCTATAAAAGTATCACCAATTGATCAAAACATTCTTCCTATTACTTTTTTAATATCCCATTTAACTCCCCATATATGTGTCCATGTTAAAAAAATGATTAATCTCTTTAGATATTAAAATTATTGACTAAATAAGTTTAGGGAACCATATTTATGTTTGACACACACATTATGTGAAAATACAAATTATTCTTCGGTTGGAATTGGTTAACATTGTCATTTTTAAATTTTATTTGAGTTATATGCCCATGAAGAGAGCTCAATTCACACAAAATGTTGATTCATTACCTCCATAAACAACTTACACAAGCATATCTAATGTAATTAAAATGTACCTAAACCATCTAATTATCAATTTAAATTTTATTGGACATATTAGGAAGATGTAATCCAAAATAAATGAATCCAAACCATATCCTCAGACTCCCTATAACATGCCCGGATCATGATATTCCTGAGGTAATCGTTTTCCAAAATTCAATCTATGGGAATCCCAGCAGATTATGTTCTTCATAAAATTTAATCAAACTTCTCTCAGGACACATTATTTGTATAGGAATTAGTTTCATATAGAAATGATGTCCTAACATAATATTTCTCAATTATTTTTTAATATTTTAGTTCCACAAAATCAACTTTTTCCCTCATGAGAGGTAGGATTGGTGAGATATTCAACTGATCCCCTTCCTTGAAATATTTTTTGTACTAAATTTTTTAACATTGTGTCACAGCAATGAAAACCACCATATATGATCGTACACCATTTAAATATGAGAAAAAATATTCTACCGAGTTCTAAAACAAGAATTTTCTTTGGAAACTAAAAAATATATTAACTTTGTTATGCAGCATCTAAATTTTTCGGTGGATTAACATTTCATTTCTCAACGGAATGTCGACCTTATCCTAATTCAGTGAATTTTTTTAAGGACACATTCAATTTTCGATGATCATTAACCTCAATCACTGGATAACTCTGTTTCAATAGGTTTATTCAACATAATATTTGGGTTAAAACTCTTATTTTATTCATAGATGATTGTCTATGATCATTAGAACCCATTTCAATATGAATATTTCACATCCCAATTCTATTTTGAC
Organism: Viscum album; assembly: GCA_963277665.1. Classification (NCBI taxonomy): domain Eukaryota; kingdom Viridiplantae; phylum Streptophyta; class Magnoliopsida; order Santalales; family Viscaceae; genus Viscum; species Viscum album. The sequence goes on along the minus strand of OY728146.1, from coordinate 1,463,593,856 downwards.
CCATTTTTTTCAAGTTGTTATTACATCATTATCAATGGAAAAGTATACATATTTTTATGGTTTTTATAGTATGAACTTTGTTTGTATTAAACCTTCATATTATATATGGATTCAAGATTCACTTTCCCAAATTAGAGGCATTATGTTCTTTTTCCAATCTTGATTTGAATCAGTGTCAACTACATGATTCGTTATCTTATTCTCATTGAACATCCCATGTATGATTATTGTAATTTCCATCACATTACATGGAAGAAAATAGTCCTCAAATATTGGTTCTTCATGCGCATATTTCTAACTAAACCAATCATCGATTTTACATTTTCTATAGGGGTGACATATTTGAAAGTTGTATCTTGGGTGGTGTAGATAAAATTATACATTCATAGTCCTAAAAAATATTATGCCTCTGGTTTGGTGGTCCCTTTCATTGAGGGGTGCGGTGTTGAATATGATTAAATATATTGGCATGGATGCTTCTATAAGGGATTCAGTGATCGTTAGGATTCCACAATGGGTGTCAGAACATTTTATAATTCCATGGAGGGAATTGGAAGATCTCACTATAGGTAAAAGAATTTTCTGATGGGTGTATATTTCGTTAATATTCACTCAGTTGAGATATGTGAAAATTATAAGGATATTTTATAGGATTGAATGAATAGGGAGTTCATAGTAAATTGTAATTTTTTTTTGTCACAAAAAATGGTCTACTTGGTTATGTGTAGTGTTGTAGGCATGGTATGTTTTTCTTTCATTCAAAATGGTTTTGTAGTGTTAATTTCACATTAATTCACTTCTAAATTAAGGTTTATGTATGTTATCATGGTAGGTTTATAATTTCCTTTCCAATTACCTCATGGTTCATAAAGTGAATGTGAGAGTGACATGTGGTCATGTCTTTTGATGGGTTTCCTTTGTATAATTTTTCCCAAACATCCTACAAGAACACAATAAACATATTTTAAGGAGAAAACATATCATTAAATTTTTTAAATGTAATATACTGAGATTTTAAATTTGAATCCATTAATGAATATAAATAAATAATCCCACAAAAAATGTTTCGAATCTAATCATTCATAAAATTCCATTATATAATATAATCATTTTTTTATAGAAATAAATATTTATTTTTTAGTTAATTTAAAATCACAATATGACTCATTAATTTTTTAATTTGTAATGTAATAATATGTTCAAAAAATATAAATATTTTGTTCTTATGGGATTTTGAAAATATATTTTAAGGATAATATTACATGAGAGACATCACTTATGTCTTATGGTAACATTTCTGGCAACAAGAGAATGGAATGTAAGGGAAATTTTGAAACCTATTATGAGAGCATCCCACAACCATAATTTCATTGTGACCATATCTGAAAACCATGATACCATTGTTTGGCCTCATGATAACATTGGAACCTAAAATTCCACCAATCACTAATTGTAATTGTGGTGTCCATTCAAGAGAATGATGTTTGAAATATAAACTGACTATGTCGTCCCCCTTCCACCAATCCTACAACCCCTCTTATCATGATCACTTATCTAAAACCAGGGACATTGAACCAAAAATACACCCCAAAAAACATTCTTCAAACTATCATAGGATCTATTATTACCCATCATAGAAGCTCTAAGATCTCTAACGCCCATTGTGGGAGATATAGTATCATAGAAGGCCCATGTGGAAGTATTTGTTCCACAGTTGTATAAATAAAATAGCTGGAAAATGGTTTGGTTATTGATCCAAGCAGGGTTAAACCATTCATGTTGCTACATTTCTTCAAATTCATTTGAGGGAGATGACCTCAGGATCTCTTAAACATCTTGAAATAAATAAGAAAATGAATAAACATGATGATATAGATATTAATGGAAATTAGATAAATTATATGTATTAACCATAATAAAAATGTTTATCCCTCTTCTAACAAGAATCCACTACTTGAAGAAAACATGAATTCTTGTTAAATCCCATGTAGTTGATGAATACTGGTCTAATAAACATGATAAAACAACCTATAAACTCAAATAATGGTTCACAATCAATTTTTGGTTTGAAATTTTCGTTCTAAAACATATGACACTTAGTAGAGGCCGATAATTGTTACAAAAAACAAAGGACTATAGAAAATCAGATATTGATTAAGCTGAATGAAATCAAGTTCTTAAGTTATTGTAGACGTATATCTACTAATAATGTAGGATTCTAGGATTGATTATGATGACTGGTGATATGGTCGATGATTATCCAAGATAGAAAAATATATTCCTTATGAAAATGAAGATATTAAATATCAAAATTGATTAATTTTTAATTTTCTTATTTTTATGGTTTTTTGAATGTTGGGTGAATTTTATTTCTGGTATTTAATTTTTTTCAAGTTATATGGTGGTGATTGGACTCACTATATCCAAAGTCTTATAAATAAGATATGAATCAATATTTCTTTTGGGTTAAAATTTTAATGCATCAATGAACCTAGATTTCATGGATAATCTAATTTATTTCAATGGATTGAAATGTTATACTTAAAATTGAGGTAAATTATGTTTTCATAACATTTAATAATAAATCTAAATACTTGAAAAATGTGGAATCAATAGAAAATATCTATTGAATTTGATAAATAACATACAATCCTATAATTTATGTGGATTGGAATCATAAAATATATTAACTCATCCATGTTAGGATTTTGTTCTACTCAAATGAGGCAGAGGTTGGGGTTCAGGTTAATAGAATTTTTTTCACATTTTACTAAAGTATCAAATATGTTTTTTCAAAAACATTGGATTGGTATGTACACTTTAAATTGTGAGGATATACTACTTGAATTTGTGGAAGTAGGTAGAGCATATAAGTTGTCGGTAAAAATAACTATGTTTAAAATTTGATAATTAAAAGAAATCATGAAATTAAACATTGATCAAAACATAGAGAATAAGACTTCAAATTTTTATGTCTTGTGATTTTAATAATTAATAAATGGTAAACTAAAATAATTTATTAGTGAATTAAATGATCTGATTAGCACAATTGTGTTGAACTCATGTAGTTGATATTGGAAGGTTTACTAGAATATTCTGAATATAATTTGTAGAATATTTCAATTAATTTTTGAAAAATTTTGTTGGAGAAGAAATATATGTAAGGGGAATAATTCAATGATGGGTATCAGCTTTAGTCACCACTGGGCATTAAGAATAGTGACAAACATGAAACATGGATGTCATGGAGTTTTCTTCAAATCATTGATTGTGATAGTTATGGAAGTATATATATGAAACATGATTATAGATAGATGAATAAGTGTTTAGAGAGAAAAACATATAATACCACTAACCATATATATTATTTAATAGAGACCTAGATATGATTTTATTTGAGATCAGGAACTATAGATCATAGAGAAAATCAAGAAGGTTGGGTAAGGGACAAATAAAATTAATCTATTTGTTTTATTTTTCATTGATTAAATACATGGATTCCATTTATTTGAAATCATAGAATTTGTTACATGTAGTTATTAATATTTTGTAAAAAATATCGAGGATTTTTTCATTTCGTAACTTTAGCTTTATTCACAAATCGATATTTTGGATTCAATACTCAAACTCATGTTAGATGGTTTTTTCGAAACATAGAGTATCACTCTAAAATATTCATGTTCCAACATTATTAGAAACTATATTAACATTAGTGTATTTTACATTGATGCTGATAAATCATGAGTAGGAGTATCACATAGAGTTCAACGGTAAAATTCTATATAGTGGAAATTGATTTATTAGTTTATTATATAGTTAATTATTATGTTTAAAAGTTGTAGGTATCATTAATTCACACATTGTAATTAAAAATAAGGTTATATTAGCTTAATCTGTAACATCCCTGGTCCTTATAGAATAATACATTTTTATATCTGTTAATGTTTTTGAATTTAATACTAATTTTAGTTTAAAAGGGAAAACTATGTACGTTAGCATACCTGAAACAAAACAATAGGTTTCTCTAAAATCTTACATTGCCCACAACACTGAGTTATACGAAAAAAAAATAAAACAATAATATTATTATTTTAAGTGGTAGTTAATGCCTAGCCATTGCATTGGAAGGAATGAATATAATTAACTTTATTTTGATTTCACATTTTTTTTAAAAAAAATTTATATTTATCTAATAAATTTTAGAGTCATAAAATTAGAATGAATCTGATTTTAAGCATTAAATTCCCTAATATTTTTAAAGTGTAATTTTACCACCTTTTGAGGAAAACCCCTTTTTAAATATAGTTTATTCCACTTTTATATGTTCTATTTGACAAAATGGACATCTTATGTAGAATAGGGACATCAAAATTTACTTAAGATAATTTTTTGGGTAATTTTATGATAAAGTTTATATTTTTAATGAATAGTGAAAATACCGCATTTTATGTCAAAACTGCCTTTTTATCTAATTAATTTACATATTTAGATTATATATTTTATTGGTTTAAATGTGTAATTGTATTATTTTATTATCATTTAATCCAATTTTGGTCATTGGCAGTAATTTTGAAATTAAATTGGACATAAACACATGTCAATCTTTTGATAGTTTTTATTTCTTAAAACCCCGCTTTCTAGTTTTGACAATCAGAATTAATTTTAAATTAATTAATAAAACTTATTTATTTTAAATTTGGAAAGATTTATTCCATATTTTGAATCATAAGTTCCATATTATGTAAATATATACCTTCTATTTGTTGAAATTATAAATACTAACTTCAATAATTATTTTTATTTACCGCTGTTAAAGGGTAAATTAGGTAAATATGGGTAAACATAATATTATAATAATATTAAACTACCATAACACATGTAATAATTTTATTAGATGTGTTATAAAAACCCCAAAAAATCCTTAGTCCAAAATTTTAGCATTTGGTATCCACTTGGGTGTGAAAATGAAATTTTATAATAATTCATTTAATGTCAAGGGAAATATAATATAAACATGTATCATTTTACTAAAATAGTTTTAAGTAGTATTTATATAAGTGATATATTCAACTATAAATATTAATTATAAATATATTAATATTTCCTATATCATGATATTTTATTTATAATTTTTAGATATTAAATAAATAAATTTAATTATGACACAATGATGATGCAATGATTTCTTCATTAAAAAAGGATTCAAATAAATGATATAATAAATATTAAACTAAAAATTCTTTGACCTAATTTATATCATACATTATTTTTATAAAACAAATATTACTTTTTATTATACTATTAATTGTTTTGGTTTAATGTTATCCCTCTATTTGGATTTTATTTAAATTCAATAAACTAAACAGTGTAAAAATTAACATAAATTATGTTTTAGAAAAAAAATTATTAAATTATTTAAAAATATTAAAAATATTTGAAAATCTCAAAGTCATTATAATATGGTATAAAATTTCATTAAATGTCATATTATTGAAAATTTACCCTATATAAGTAAAATTAATAGCTTCTTAATAATTAAAATGTTGTTAGCAATTTTAAAATTAAAAGAAAATAATTAAGGGTAAACTAAAACGATAAGGATTAACATAAACTAAATATATGTCTAAAGAATATTGTATTAAAGGATTTAGAACTATAATCATATTATATTCTACATATCTCACATTAAAGACACTTTTATTAAGGAAATAATTTATATTAATTTAATATTTTAATACCTTCCAAGAGTGCCCCTCCCCTCTCGTATAAAAAGGCACTCATACCTATCTATTACTCACACTTCCAAGGACTTTTATTATATCCAAAAATTTTACAATACTCTTCCTATAATCACTCCCCAAATTCGTGAAGCCTTAGTTTATGAATAACACCCTTCATTGAGTTGTTTAGGTGTTCCTTAGAGGCGATCAATCGAAGAAGTGGTGTCGTTTTCTTTAAGTGTATCTATTTTTGTTTCTTATTTCAAATACTCAAATATCAACCAAATTTGATGATATAATAACTAAAATATCCTCAATATAATTACATTATATTATTTTATTATCATCAAAAAAATAAATCTTTTCTTTCATCAAATCAGAAAGGCATTAATCATTCCTGTGTACGTGTGAATTATCACCTCCACGAACCGATTTAGTTCATTTTCCATTATTGTTTATTAAGATTGGTTATAATGATGTAATTAAGACTAATATGTGATATTAATTACATATTAATCATTATAAGATAATAATATATCAATTAAATTCTTACTTCCATTTTTATAAAAATGATAACGTCATTCGGGCATACGTTTGAACTATCACCTCCACGAAGCGGTGTGACTCATTTTTATTAATTATATAATTTGTATTATATATATAAGTATATTTAAATAATTATAATGATTTTAATAATATCGTAATCATTCTGTAAATATAAAATGATAATTACCTTATTTCCATAGTGGTCAATGAAACATGAAAATGTTACTCATGCGTACATATGGCCTACCGTCTCCATGATTATAATGTTGTTCATTTTTCATAATCATATTTAATTATTTAAATTTAACAATATGAGTTATTTATAAATGTTCTTAATATGTAATGAATAATATTATGGAGATGATGTACTTATGACCACATGGACTAGTGACATCATACCAAGTTCATTCTCGACTCAAGAACCGATTATCGACAAAACATCCGACATGAACTCAAATAATTAAATAATTATTATAACATAATAATAAGTGTTGTAATGAGAATAATCAACATGAAAATTGTTCTGAAAAAATTATAAATTAACATAAGTTTATTATTTATTAAGATAATGAATGAACAAGACGAGTCGGACTAAATATAAGAGACTTCATCTCAATCTCCTTTCATTGAGGTATATTTTGATTTATATATGACTTTATTTCATGTGGTGTATAATAAAAGACTTTTAAGTTTAATTTCATTAAATGGTTTTCAAAAGTAATATCGTTTTTCAAATAATTTTACTAAATGAAAAAAGGAATTTTTCTTTTCAACGTATGTGGCGACAACAGCCTTTCCACCGTCACAAGCATTATTTAATATTTGGATTCCTCTACAAGCCGTAATTTTTTTTAAAAAGAAAAATAAATACCATATTCCTTTTTATATATTTTGGAATTGAATATTTTTTTGAGAATAAATTTATTATATCAATATCTTGATATGATGTATTATGATTGCAATGTGGAAATGCTATTTTTTTCTTTTATGCTCTTTCATATATTCGGATTATTTTATGTTTCATGGGAATTTCTTATAAATACTGGTGGATCTATGATAAATTGATGGAGGTTGAGCCCATGATATCTCTCTAATTAATTGGGTAATGTGACAAAGGTAAACTTTAATGTTTCTACTAATAGAATTAGAGAATATAGTGTAATGGGCATTCCAAACATAACAGTGAAGTTTACTCTCTATGTAGATATGAAATCAATAATTTAAGTTTGTTAGGGATTCTAGAAGTTACCTTTATGATTTATGATTTCTATGAATTATCCATAAATCATATTATTCCACGAGTTATGTTAAAGAGATTATATTTTATGAGTGAAATGTATGATTTTAATAATTTTTTTGAATTCTTGTACTACTGTTTTCTTTCCATATTTTATATCCCTTACTACATTTTTTATGCCCATACAATGTTTTTTAAGTTTTTTTTAAGTGTATTAGGAAGGGTAAGTGAAAAATATAATTCAATAATATTTTTATAAAGAACATATTTCTTTTTTATTTAAGGAGTTTTATTATTGTGAATAAAATAGATATAGTACAATTGACTACTTTGTAATATTTGAGATGTAATGTATTAATAATGTCTAAATTATTTAAAACTCTAAACCTAAAAATATCCTCAATATGAATTAAATTCAAAATATTGACTTGTCTCAAGATTATGTAATTTTTTAAGGTTGAGGCCCTATAGTTGGTATCAGAGGTTGGTTTAGATAAATTTAAGGGTTAGGATATTGTTAATAGAATATCCATAAATTATTTTTAATTTATCATCAAATTGAAATGAAATAGAATTTAAATACTACCTTGTTGATTAATCTATGATATTTCTATGTTCAGAAATGTTTTCTGTAGAGGAAACAGGTAGCTATGATGGGACGATATCAATAGGAAAAAAACCTACCAAACTAGTAACCATATATAGTCAAAATCAAAAATAAACATTTTTTTGTAGTAATGGTTTAGTTTAATAAGGCTATAAATGGTTGTGGTAATCATTCATGAGATTATATAGATCAACCATAGAAGAACATATTAGTATTGGAGCATTTCATGACGCAACATCCCACATCATTCAGAGGATAATCTGACCATATAATATCTAAAGGGTGGATTAAAGAACTAGAAGTTATTTTTAATGCCATGGGGTGTTCCGAAAATCAAAAGGTTAGTCTTTTTATTTACCATTTTTAAGGTAAATCAGATCATTGGTGGTCGATGGTTGAAAATATTAGGGGTAATGGGGATATTTTTTCTCTTTATTCGGATGAATTCAACGTTATGTTTCTTGAGAAATATTTTCCTTAGTTTGACTTAGAATGGAAAAAAATCTTAAAATTAAGCCAGGAGGATGACTCAATGGTTGATTATGAAGAAATATTCACTCGACTGGAAAGGTATTCTATAAATTTCATACAAGATCTGGATAGTAAAATCAATCATTTTTACTCAAGATTACAGCTAATGTATCGAAGTTCATTATCTTCTCGTGAGTTAAAAAGATATGACAAACTTACTCTATGTTCAGAGAAGGTGGAGATGGATTTTTCCAATGATTAGGTGTTCTTTGACAAACAAAATAATAATAGGTTGAGGTGGTAGAAAAAAGGGAAGAACTCATCAAAAACGTCTAATGGTAAGAAACGCAAGTTTATAGTTTATGAAATTTGTTTTAAAAATCACACTGGGGAATGCCTTTTGAATTCTTGTAAATTATAATGATGTGGTAAAATGGTATATAAGACTCTTAATTTAAATGTAAATGATTAGGGTAGTGGTAGAAAAAAATCATATTTACATTTTATAAATTGTTTTAGGTGCAATGAGATTGGTTATTATGAAAATGAGTGTCCAAAAAAGAACTCAAAGGATGGAATGCAGACGAACTACAAGTAGAAAGAAGTGGTGAAATCATTTTCAAATAATTCAAAAGATGTTGGGCCATCAAATGAGGTAGTATTAGGTACATTGATTGTTTATTTAGATTAGGACAATGTGTTGTTTGATTCTGGGTCTACATATTCATTCATTTATGAGAATTTTTCTAGTAAATTGGGAATTCCATGTCAAGAAATGAATCTTAAACATGTGGTAAAAACCCCTAGGGTAATTTTGAGATAATAAAGATTTATAAAGACCCGAATCTCCTTATATGTGGAAATAATTTACCTTCAAACCATTTTGTTTTCCTCTATTAGAGTTTGATGTTATTTTGGGTATGGATTAGCTTTCTGTTTATGAAGATAAAATTGACTATAGAGATAAAGAGGATTATTTTCAGAAAAAAAGTTCAGTTTTTCCAACAAGAGTGAACCCTTACTATTGATAACATTTCAGGAATCTATGAAATAAGTAAAAGATTAAAATGAATATTACCTTGAACGTGTATTTTAAAACAAAGGAACTATTAATATTAATGATATGCTAGTAGTAAATGAGTATCTTGATGATTTTATTAATGGTTATACTAGTATAATATCTGATCTAGAAGTTGAATTTATTGTTGACTCAGTTCTTGATATTAATCCAATTTCAAAACCCCCTTATCAAATGGATCAAATTGAATTTTTAGAGTTAGAAAATCAATTAAAGAAGCTATTAGATAATGGTTTCATCTAAACTAGTGCATCTCCATGGGGTTGATCTTATCTTATTTTTTAAAAATGAAGACGGTTAATTGAGTCTTTTCATTAATTATAGAGCATTTAATAACATCAATATTAAGAACAAGTATCATTTTCCTCATATCGATTATTTTTTTGATCAGATCAAGGGATATGGGTATTTATTAAAGATTGAATTGAGATTGGGGTACCATCAGTTGAAAGTAAATGAAGCATGCATTCTGAAGACCTCATTTCATACTAGATATGGCCATTATGAATTTGTAGTTATGCGTTTTAGGTTAACCAATGAACCTGTTGTATTCATTGATCTTATGCATAGAATTTTCCATGAGTTTGTTGATATGTTTTTGGTTAATTTTATTAATTTTATTTTGGTATATTATAAATGTAAAAAGAAGCATGATAGTCATTTAAGGGTTGTCTAACAAATCTTTAATGAAAATAAATGGTACGGGAAATTCTGCAAGTGTGATTTTTTGTTATAACGAATTTCATTCTTTGGTCACATTGTTTCTAAAGATAGAAAAATTGTTGTCCTGCTAAAACAAAAAAAAATTGAATAATGGCCTAGAACCACAAATATAACTGAGATTTATAGTTTTCTAGGTTTATAAGGTTATTACCAGAGGATTATTGAAATTTTTTCAGGGTAATCTATCCCACTGACTATGTTAGCTTGAAATTTTTTTAAGTTCATCGGGAAAAAAATAATATGATGAATGTTTTCAAAAATTGAAAAGAACATTGGTGAGTGATCCAATTTTGGCAATACCTTCCAAAAATGGTGATTTTTTTATATACAGTTATTCTTCATTGAAAGGAATTGGGTGTGTCCTAATGAAGAATTATTGGGTAATTGCATATGCTTAATGTTAGATGAAAATTCATTAGTTATATTACCCTACACATGATTTAAAATTAGTTGTTGTTTTTTTCCGTAAAAATTTAAATGCATCATCTACACAGAATAAAATTTGAAATATATACAGACCATAAATTTTTGAAGTATATATTTACCCCGAATAAACTGAACATGAGATAGAGAAGATGGATGGATTTAATCAAGGATTATGATTGCATGATTCATTACTATCCTAGAAAAGAAAAAAAAGTGGTTGATGATTTGAGTCGGAAAATTAATGCTATATTAACCATGTTACGTTTGTAATGTGACCCTTTGATTAATGATTTTATGAAAAAAAAATTATAGATGTTTTTGGTGCCATAAATTCCTCTACTTTTTTTAGGTTTCAGTGAAATTTTCTTTAGGAGATAGAATCAAAAAATCATAGAAGGTAGATAGTGAGTTGCAAGAAAAGGTATAATTGGTTTAGAAGGATATTTTTAATGAATTTAACATTAATAAAGATTGTTTTTAGAGGTTTGGAAATAGATTTTTGTGTCTTTTGATTCACAATTAAAGAAAAGTAGTTTTGTGAAGCTCATAGTTCTTCATTTTAAGTTCATCCAGATAATGCTAAGATGTACAATGATCTTTAAGAGTATTACTGGTAGGATGGAATGAAAAAAGGTATTGGAGAATTTATCATTAAGAATTTGAATTTTTAGCATGTGAAATCAGAATGACAATTGCTAAATGGGATTCTTCAGTCCTGTCCAATAACATAGTGGAAATGTGAAAATTTATCCAAGGACTTCATTGTGGGATTACTAAAGACATCTCGAGGTAGTAATGAAATCTATGTTATTATTGATCGACTGAATAAATATTATCATTTTATTCATTTTAGAGATACACATTCTTTAGATAAACTTTATTGATTCTATATTAAAGTGATATTCAGGTTACATAGAGTTCCCCTCTCTATTATATATGATCATAATCCCAGGTTCACTTATCACTTCTGGAAAGGCCATCAGAAGTCATTGGGAATTGAATTAAATTTCAGTACATCTTGTTGTCCTCAATCATATGGGCAGTCAAAATTAACAATTCAGACTATAGAGGATATGCTACGTTATTGATCAATGGATTACCAGGGATGTTGGGATCAACATATTTCTTTGGTTGAGTTTTCTTATAATAATAGTTTTCATTCCATTATACATATAGCACCATTTGAATCATTATATCGAAAGAGGTGTCAAACTCTAAATTTTTTGGATGAATTATGTGTAAGGAAGTTGATGGGACCAGAATTGGTAGAAGAGATGGAAGAAAAATTTCGGTTGATTCAAAAGCACATGAGGATAGCTCAGATTAGATAGAAAGGTTATGTGGATAACCAGAGGAAGAATTATTCTTTCAAGGTAGGTAATCATGTCTTTCTTAAATATTCTCCATGGAAAAGTGCAATATGTTTATGTAAGAATGGAAAGAAGAGTTAACGGTTCATTGGAACCTATAAAATTCGGTATAAATTTGGATCAGTTTCTAAATGAGTGAATTTACCTTAAAGTTTATCCCAAGTACACAAATTTTTCATGTTTCAATGTTGAGAAATTATTTGTTATATCCAACTCGTGTATTGAGTCTTGAGATAGTTCAGTTGGAAGAGAATCATTCTTATAAGGAATAGCCAGTCCAGATTCTTGATCATAGAGAGAATATGTTGCGGAATAAGGTGACTCATCGGGCTATGGTTTTGTGTAAAACCCATTTGGTTGAAGAGGAAACATGGGAATCTGAAAATTATATTGAAGGAAAAAATCACCAACTTATTTTATAAGTAAATAAAATTTCAAGGACACAATTTCCAAAAGGGGGTATGATGTAACATCCCAGTTATTTATAGAATAATACACCTTCATATCGATTAATATTTTTTAAATTAATATTAATTTTATTTTAAAGGGTACACTATGTACAATAGTGTACTCTACATGCAACAACAGGTTTCTCCAAAATCTTATGTTGCAAATAACACTGAGTTATACCGAGAAATAATACAACAATAATATCATTATATTAAATAGTAGTTAATGCTTAGTCGTTGTATTGGTGTGAATGTAAATAATTAATCATATTATGATTTTACATTTTTTTTAAATGTTTTTACCTTTACCCTTTATATTTTAGAGGCTAAAAATTAGAATGAATCCAATTTTAAGCATAAAATACACTAATATTTTTTAAAGGTAATTTCACCGCATTTTGATGGATAACCCTTTATAAATCTAGTTTATTTCACTTTTATAAGTTATATTTGACAAAATAAACTTATTATATAGAAGTGGTAAATCATAATTTACATTGGATAAATTTTCGTTAATTTTCTTATAAGGTTTATTTTTTAATGAAAAGTGAAAAATGCAGCATTTTAAGACAAAAATGATTTTTCATCTAATTTATTTATATTGTTAGATTATCTTTCTTGCTGGTTTTAAAGCGTAATTTTATAAAAAAAAATTATCATTTAATAAAATTTGGTAATTTTGAGTAATTTTACATTTAAATTTTATGTAAACACATGTCAATCTTTTGATAGTTTTTATTTCTTAAAACCCTGCTTTCTATTATTGACAATGGGAATTAATTTTAAATTAATTAATTAAACTTCTGTGTTTTGAATTCAATAAAATGGATTCCATATTTGGAATCATAAAGACCATTTTATGTAAATGATTTTCTTTTATTTTTTTTGATATTATGAATAGTATCTTCAGTTTTCATTTTTATTTACCATGGTTAAATGGTAAATTTGGTAAACAAGGGTAAAAATAATATTATAATAATATAAAACTAAAATAACACATGTCCTAATATTATTGGATGATTCATGGGACACAAAAAAAATATTTAGTCCTAATTTTTGGCATTTGGGATTCACTTGGGAGTGACAATGACATGTTATAATAATTAATTTAATGTGAAGGGAAATATAACATAAACAAGTATATTTTTAACAAAACAATTTTATTGTTGGTCTCTATAAGTGATCTATTTGACTATAAATGTTAATTATAAAGCTAAAAATATTTCTTACGTCATGGTATTTTATTTATAGTTTTTAGATATTAAATAAATAAATTTAATTATAACACAATGATGATGGAGTGACTACTACATTAATAAAAAATTCAAGCAAATGATTTAATAAATTTTAAAATAAATATTATTTGACATAATTTATTTCATACAAGAATTTTAAAGAATAATATTTAATATTATTAGACTATTAAATAGTTTGTTTCAAATTTATCTCTCTATTTGGATTTTATTTAAATTCAATAAAGTGAATAGTGTAAAAATAGACATAATTGATATTTTATAAAATAATAATTTAAAAATTATTTAAAAATCAAAAATTATTTTAAAATCAAAATTTTATTATTATATGGTATAACAGTTCATTATGTGTGAAATTATGGTAAATTGACTCAATATATAATAAATTAATAACTTCTTAAAAATTAAAATATTGTTACCACTTTTAAAATTAAAACAAAATAATTAAGGGTAAACCCAAAAGATAATGTTTAAAATAAATACAATATATGAATATAAACTATTGTATGAGATTATTTAGATCTATCCTCATATTATAGTTTCCATATCTCATGTTGGGGCCACTTGTATTAAGAAAATTAATTTATAATAATTAAATATTTTAATACTTTCTAAGGGTGCCTCACCCCTCTCCAATAAAAAGGCACTCATCCCTCTCTATTACTCACACTTCCAAAGCCTTTTAGATTGTAAAATATCAATTCAATAATATTTCTAGAATCCGTCCTCACATTCTGGAATCCTTATTTTAGGCATAACATCCTTCATTGAGGTGCTTCGGTGTTCTTCTAAGTCGATCAACACAAGAATATGTATCATTTTCTTTAAGTGTTTCAATTTTGTTTCTTATTACACTTTGTCAAATATCACACAAAAATGATGATATAATAACTCTATTATCCTCAATATAATTATATTTTATTATTTTAATATAATTCATTAAATCCATCTGTACTTCCATCAAAAGGGAAAGGAATTCATCGTTATTGCGTATGTGTTAATTATCACCTCTACGAATCGATTTGGTATGTTTTCCATTACCATATATTAATATTGGTTATAATAAATAAATTAATATTTATATTTTATATTCATTATATATTAATTATTATAAGATAATAATGTATAGATTAAATTCTTACTTCAATGTGAATAAAAATGATAACGTCGTTCGTACGTACGTGTGAACTATTACCTCCATGAAGTGGTGTGGCATGTTTTTATTCATTGTATCACATGTATGATATGTATAAGTATATATAAATGATTATAATGATTTTATTGATAATATTATCATTTTTAAAGCTAAAATGATAATTACATTATTTCTATAGTGATCAATGAAAAATGGAAATGTTAATCATGCGTACATACGGCCTACCATCTCCATGATTATAATGTTGTTAATTTTTCATAACCATAATTAATGGTTTATATTAAACAATATGAGTTATGTGAAAAAATGATAACTATTTTAGGAATACTATTTGGGATATGATGGAAATATAACCACATGGACTGGTGACATCATACCATGTTCATTTTCAACTCAAGAAGCGATTATCAACAAAACTTCTAAATGAACTCAAATAATTAAATAAATATTACAAAATTGTCATAACTGATGTAATGGGAATAATAAACAAAAAAAAATTTCTGAAAAATTATAAATTAACATATTTTTATTTTTCAGGAAGATAATGAACGAACAAGACTAGTCGGACTCAAGGTAAGAGACATCATCTCAATCTCATTTCATCAAGGCATATTTTGATTTATATATGACCTTATTTTATATGGTGTATAATCAACCCCATTGGATTTTAATTTTATTCCATAGTTTTCAAAAGGAATCATTTTTCTATAAATATTTTTACTAAATGACAAATTGAATGTTCTTTTTTAACGTATGCGGTGACAATAACCTTTATGCCGCCAGGAGAATTATTTGAAATTTGGTTTCCTCTACAAGTCATAAATTTTTTTAAATATAAAAATAAATACCATATTCATTTTTAGGAATTTTTTTATTTAATTTTTCTTTGATAATGGATTGATTATATCAATATCGTGATATTATTTCTTATGATTGTAATGTTTAAATGTTTTTTTTTATTTTATTCTTGTTCATATGTTATGATTATGTAATGGTTCTTGAGCAATACTTATGTATACGAGTGGTTCAATGAAAAATAAAGGGCCAGTGAGCATGTGATATCTCTCCAATGCATTGGGTAATGTGACAAAGGTAAACATTAAGGTTTATCGTAAAAGATTTTTGGAATATATTGTGATGGGTATTCCAAACCTAACCATGAATGTTACTCTCTATGTAGCTATGAAATTTGCAATGAAATTACGTTATGGATGCCACAGGTTACCTCAATGATTTATGATTTCTATGAGTTGTTCATAAATATTATAATTTCATGAGTTATGTAAAAGATCTTATGTTTTATGAGTGAAAAGTATGATTTCATTGATTTTTATGAATTCATGGAATAATGTTTTCTTTCCTTATTTTATATTCCTTACATAGATTTTTTTAATCAACCCATGTTTTTGAAATGTTTTTCATAGTGTATAAAGAAGGGTAAGAGAAAGGAAGAATTCAATAAAATCATTATTTTTTTATTTAAGGAGTTCAATTATTGTTAAAAAAACATTTAATATATTATAAGTGTCCACTTTGTAATATTTGAGATGTAATTTATTAATAATGGCCCAATTATTTAAAACTCTAAACCTAAAAAGATCATTAATGTGAAATAAATTCAAAATATTGACCTATATCAAGATTGTTTAACGTTTTAGGGATAGGGCCTTATATAATCCGTTCAAGAAAGTTTAATTCAATGTAATTAATTAAAGAAAAATTTGTAAAAAACCAAAAAATTGATATTAAATATTTTATTGAGTGATTCTTTCTTATAGTTTTTGTTTTTTGTTATTCATGTTGGATTTAATAATCATTACTCTCTCACACATAAAAATCCATCACATTCATTTCTATTTTATCACAAAAAAACAATTTGATACCATATTTTATTATTTTCCATATCACCATGGTCACATTGAATAAAAAATATTCTTTTCCATCATTATTGACTTCTACCTACTTATTACTAAAATTTTCTTAAATAGGATTATAAATTATTAATTTTCTGTAATGTTTGATAATTTACTAGCATTTTCTATAATATTTTTTCATTGTTTCATGAATTGGATGAGAAACTAATAATATATATACTTATATATCTAAGAAGAAAACAAAAAAACAAAAACCATGATGATATATTAAATTTAATAAAAATAACCACAAAAATAAAAAATCACTGATATTGTTGGTGAATGAACACTATATCATTAAGTTAAAAACCATATAACATAATATAATATATTTAGTGATACAATATGGTTATTAAAATTAAAACAAATCATCTTAAATATTAAGTTAAAAAAGTGGATGAGAACCAAAATAATCAATAACTTGAAAATATCAATCCACAAGTTGATGATCTAATATAGAGGAATAATTCCTATTTTTTATAATAATGTATCTAAATTTATGTTATGATAATGGAGAAAGAATTATAAAATAAAACAAATAATTTTCTTCAATATTCCTAATTTTAATGAAATTCTTAACCAAGTCCCTTTTACTATTATTAGGGAATTCTACTCTAGTATTTATCGTATTCCATTGAGAGGACTAAGTGAGGAATAAAATAAACTCACAGTATTCTCGCTCCACATATATGTAAATTATTGGAGATGGATTAAATAGTAGTAAGAAGAAATTATTGACACATGGGATGAGGTTTTTAATTATATTAGAAAATATTTTACCCTAGGAGAATAACATCTGAATTAGTCACAATTTGTTTTGATTTTTAAAAGACAATAAAAAACCATTCAATGAATGTCATGGTAGATTTAGTAGATTACCTAGTTAATTTTTGAATCATTATTTCCCTCCCCACTTCTTTATGTATTAATTGTATAATAACCAAACCCCTTTCAAGTAATCATTATTGGACCAATAAATTGGTGGGTAACATAGTGATATAGATGATGAAAATATGCAAAAAAAAGTTTAAATAGAGTAGCATAAAATTTTGAAGAAAGATTCTATAGATGATGTACCATTGAGATGAATTAACACAATCATTTTCCATAAGATAAATCTTATTTTTCTTTATTATTCATTTAAAATTTTCAAAATGGTCTTAGGGATCAATTCCACCAATAAGGCATGTTTTTACATTCATATCCTTACTATCCAAATTTTAATATTTCCAACTAAAAAATGAAAAAATTTAATTTTAAAGGTTTTATCCTAGGATAAATACTAGGAATGGAAAATTAATATATATATACAATAGACATGATAGAAACCATCCAAATATCTCATATATTGAACATTTTGTGAATTGTCTTATAGCTCAGTATGGTTTTCAGCAACAACCAAGGAAGTAATTCCAAACCCAAAAAAAGATAAATCTTATCACTCCCCTGAGAATATAAGCAGTATAATTCAATATATGGTTGTTATTTTTTATGAACATAATACCAAAAAATATTTGTCCTATGTGAAAATAGAGGATAGGAAGATGATTCCTGAAAGAGAAATGGGGAAGTTATCTACATATATTGGTCATAGAGTCAAGGGAATGATTTCCAAAACAAAATAGGTGAACCCTATAGAATATTTGATTAATATGATAAATATATGTAATCTTAACACCAGGAATATATTCTACTAATGTACCATAAATAGGTCATAATAAAATAGTAGATGAAACTGAAAAATTGAGATTAAAAAATATTGAATGTAAAATTATGGGTAATTTCATGAAAACACATATAATATTACAGTTCCTACTAAGAAACATAATGTAAATTCCTTGAAAAAAATAACAAAAAGGGGAATAAAGATCGTGATTATCATTTTTTGGGGATTACTACAATTCAGTTGAACAATTATCTAATAATTAATTTTCTAAAGAGAATAAAAAATTAAAATAAGGATTCTTAAATGTTAAAGTTTCTTAAGGTCTGTAAAAAACAGAACATTTTGATTCCTTTTAGAGGTTCCATAAATAAATCCCCATACTATCTAAAATTAATCCAGAATATTATTTCATTTATGAAAATGATGGAATATTTTTATACTTAAAATCACATATAGTCCTGTAGTGATGTCATGTTGAAAAGGATAATGCACAAAAATTATCATCCATGCCAATCATTAATCTAATAACACAGTGAATATAGTAGTATAATGTTTATTTTTATAGTTCATGTTTTATAAATAATTAATAATGTTCCATTTTCATTATTTTTTTACATTATATTAGGAGTTTTACAATACACCACTATTGTTTTACAACTTGTAGATTAGTGCATTACTCACCCTATTTTAGGGTGGATGACTTGATATAGGAGTATGAATTAATTTTTTTTCTATATGTCCATTGATACTAAATATATAATGCGACTAGGATGTACCTATCATTCTTGGAAGTCACTTTATATCCATTGGTTGATTTTTTATTGACTTATCAAGGGTAAAATTAATTTATAATATGGGTTAATAGAAAGTGTGGTATAATTTTTTAAAAAATCCTAATGAACCAACTTATAACCAGATATTATATATATATATATATATTATTTAAAGAGTTGAAGAATCTATTAATGTGGATAAATATGAGTTCTTAAGGATGATAGAATATATTAATGGTTTACCTATGATAGCTACTGATACATATTTGGGAATTACTTAAGATGTGGAGAAGGAACCTTTTGATGAGTTTTAGGGGGATATCCTAGAAGATATGGATTAGTTTTTCTTAGAACACATTTTCAACCCAATTAAAAAGTATGGATGTGAGGATCACGTTTTTGGAAAAATAGATAAGAATAAAACATTTCTATATTATATTATTTTAGAAGATAATTGATGACCCTGGTCATCCTAGAGTCATGTTTATTCTATAAAGTGGTATTACAACCAATATATATCTCAAATCCTTACTACCTCATTCAAATTATTTATTCATGGGTGATTCCTATAAATTTACTATTATGTTAACTACTGATTTAGTAAAAAATGAATTGGAATTTTTAATGATTTTTTAAAGACATATTTTCAGATGCTAGTACATTTCTAATTTATATTGTATAAATCCATTATAGTTTGTGCATAAGATCTGTATGGAACCTAATATTAATCCATGATTGGATAGGAAATGATGAATTCACCCAAACATGAAAGAGGATATCTAAGTAGATGTGGTTATGTTTCTTAATAATCAAATAATAATTCCCATATAATAGAATCCATGGGTGTGTCCCATCATCTACATTTCTTAGAATCATGTATCTACATAAATTATCAGGAAAAATTTAAAAAAAGCATGTAATGAAAAAAAATGGAGGGTATTCATAGAATATAAGAAACACAATGCATCCAATAATGAATTGTAATTTTTTATTCTATTGTTCATGAAATACCAAAGTCTATGGATCTAAATGAGTTTTTTTATTTATTTTATGTTTATTTTGGATGACATAAGATATCTATTTACCTTGATGGTCAAGATAATACCACCTTCACTTGCCTATTTAGGACATATTCTTACCCATGTATTCCATTTGTCTTGTGAAATGCTTGAGCCACTTTTTAGATATGTTTGATTGAAATGTTATTATAAATTATTGGAATGATAATTAATGTTGTCATTTTTTTAGATTTACATTGAAAACTTATCTAAAAATATGAAAAAAAAAATCCACATATGATGATTGGTAGATCTTATTTTTAATTGGGAACAATATTATTCCATGGATTATGAAGGAATATTTTAGTGTCACGTAATTTTTAATAAGAAATTAGAGGATTAAAATGATAAATAATTTGTGGTCCAAAATCACCCACTATATTAGAATATCATGTGGATAACATGATTTTTAGGCCATTCAATATATTAAAATGGGTTCATTATAGATTAAACTATTATAAAGTCGAAACTATGATTTAATTAACGATAAGAAAAAAATTTCTATGTTTGATGAGAGGTTTATATAGTAATTTAATTTTATTACTCTTAAGCTCATTTATTAAACCATTATACCTACCCATGGCTAAAATAATTCTATTGAGGTTATGAGTTATTCCAGTCATATTGTAACATTAGATAAATTATTACAATATATTTATAACATGTATAAAGTTGTTTAATATGATAGTAGGTTACATTATGGAGCTAAAAGGAATTATACCACAACATATAAGGGACTTTTGTAATTGATTTATTATTAAAAAACATTATCCAATTATTTTTTTCATCAAAATTAATTGTCTTTTCACTAAATTAAATCCTTAAATATATATTTTCCAAATATAATAAAAAATAAATACATTTGATGAGGTACTGAACATTAAAATATTTTTAATAAAAAACTAATGAAAAGGATGTGGCTAAAAATTTTTATGATAATCTAATATATAAGAAGTCATGTTCTCAAAATTATTACTTACGAGGGGTAATTCCTTATTTCTAGATGAAAAACTTTTTACTATTATCACTTAAAAAGATCTATGATTTTTTTTCAAAAGATCATAGAAATAGGAATTATTCATAAGTAAATTTCTAAGAACTAGAGGAATAAATTTATTTAAATACATAAATATAATTTTTTGGATAATCCTATATTTTTCAATATATTTTCTATTAGAATATTAAGTTGATGTGTGTTTTAGGAATATATGTTTCATATTCATGAGATTTGGCCATCATCTTCTCAGGGATGATATTTTAGGAGTCATAGAGAATCCAAAAATATTCTTTCAATATGGTCTTGATTGGGAAAATATTTTTATTTATCCTAGAAGACTTGTTTTGGGATGTGATAGTTTTCATAGATCAGTAATGTTACTTCAAACAAAGAGGTTCTCAAAAATGATATGTTAGAGTTTGATATGTTTGATGTCTGGGGAATAAAATTTACCGACATTTTACTGAATCATGTGTAATGAATATATATTGTTATATATTGATTATAAA
This sequence comes from Viscum album, assembly GCA_963277665.1. NCBI lineage: Eukaryota > Viridiplantae > Streptophyta > Magnoliopsida > Santalales > Viscaceae > Viscum > Viscum album. The sequence continues at coordinate 1,463,571,904 of OY728146.1, read as the reverse complement.
TTAATGTTGGCCAATGAATTTGATTTACCAATTAACTAGGTTAGTAGTGTGATAAAATATATCATGATAAACATTATCTCAATGTTAGTTATGAAAAAATGGTTCATCAATGATAATGATACTCAGTTTGAAAACATCTAATTCAAGAATTTCTTAGAAGATGATGGATGTGTTCACAATAATGGTATAAAAAATCAATTATATTTAATTTTACAAGAACAAGTATCTAATTTTGAAATGAAATTTATTTTAGATTACTATGTGATTAGTTCTAGAAAATATTTTCAACAGTTGGTGTGTGAGTAATAGTGGACTTATAAAACTGAAAATAAAATAAAAATAAACATTTCTCTATACATTTTTATTTATGCAAGGTATATTATTTTTAAAATGGAGTGACTATAAAAACCCTTGTTTTATGAATTATTTTTGAATAAAATAACTTTATTTTATAGATTCTTTTAAATACAATAGAATGTTTAGCTTCTATAATAACAAGTAATGACTTTTAACAAATAATGATATATTATTAATGATATTATTTCAATAAATACTTCATAACCAAGTCATTAAACATAGAAAAATTAATATTAATATGAAATTTTAAAAATTATGTGAAATAATTTTATATAATGAAAACTTCTTAATAACAAAAGTAATTAATTTTTAGAAAATACATCATGTTATTCTAAAATATTATTCTCAAAAAGTGTATTTTTGAATAGTAATATAAATAATTTTTGAATCATTTTTATAATTTATTTTACAAATTGAACATCATTTTTATATTTTTATTTCATAATTATATTTGGATGAATTTTTGGGTTATTTTATAAAAGATTAATTTCTTATTTAATGTTGAAAAATAAATGTTATTATAGAAAAATAACTATTTGTATAAAGAGTTTAAAAGGATTAATTTTTATTAAAAATTAAAATAATTATAAAATTACTTAAATTATATTTCAATTAACCAAATTTTTTTCTTTGTAATAATTTTCATGTTGAATATTGATTTAAAACATTTAAAACATTTGGACCATTACTCTTTGTAAAACTGATGTCCCATTGTGTCTGCTAGTTTAATTTTAAAATAAATGTTTCTTCTTCATTTAATGGAATTCAGAAAAATAAAATACATCATTTTAAGAATAATAATTTATATTTTATAGTATGGTTAACATAATTTTGTACTAATATTATTAGAAAGAATAAGAATATTTATTTACAATGGTTTTGCTAAAAATATGTCTAATGGGGGTTGAACATAAATCAAAAGGCTAAAAAATTCCCCAAAACATGACCCATAACCTTTTCTAGACACAATTATACTTTATTACTTCTATTATAAATAATGATCCATTTTTTAGGATTTTTTTCAAGTGAAAAACGTGCATACATTATTTTCATTTCAAAATGACATGTGTTATAATCACCTCTCTTATAAAAGGCCACATCCACTCCTCTACACTTAACACATCCAGAACCAATTTGTTTCCCAATCCCTTATAAACATACATACTAAAATTGATCCTATCATCTCATAATAATTTGTTTGGTCTAAAATCTTATATACAAAGCCTTTTATTGCAAACCAAAATAAGTTGTCTGAATTTGAGGTAACAACCATAACTCATCATTTTATTTAATTTCATCCTCCAACTCATTCAATTAATTTTAACCATTTATTATATAATACCCTAAATATGATTAATTTAATGATATATTCTTATGGTAATGTAATAACTAAAATCCTTCTCCTTGTTTATCCTATAGGTTAGATAATCATTTCCTATGTGTACAGTGGACTACCACCTCACAAACCTAAACAATTCTATTATTTACAATATAGACCCTCATGAAGGGATATAATGATCGAATAAATTTTTATATATAGTAAATTTGATATTATTGTGGTTTTTGAATCAATATTATCACATGTTACTTATTACTTTACATTCAATGAGAATATGATAAATTTGTTCATGTGTATGACAGACATCCATCACATATAGCTATGTGATTCTTTCATGATTTACATGGATTATAATAAGTATTTTTTAATTTAATATGTGATATATATGGAAAAATAATTGATAATTAATAATAAAAAATTATATTCCATTCATTCTTTAAATCTGGTAAGAAAATGGAATAATTGATCATGCGTACATACAATATGTCATCTCTGGGAATGGTGTGTTTCATTTTCATTCTATAAATCTTATTGATTAATATAAAAACTTATATACTAATAATATACAATATTTATATCATAGTTAACATTATATATTTTAGGGAACCATGATCAACATACAAAGACAAAAACAAATAAATACATACAATAAAAATATGTTTTTTCTTAAAACATGACTTTAACATAGAATTTTTTATATATGGGTAATAAAAGGTCATAAGAAAAAAAAATTATAGTAATATATATAATTATGGTATTTATTAGATGTATAATATACTTATATTTATTAAAAAAGATGTTTTTATGTGTACGAAAGATGTTGAGACTCATAGTAAGAATGTTTTCTACCAATATTCTTTATTTTATGCATATGTTATGTTATGTTCCTATTTTATTTTAAAATGTGTATATACAAAACCCTTAACAAGATATATCATGGATATATTTCTTTTAAATATATTCAATGTCTAATTTTTTAGTCTTTATTGGTACTTATGATTCAATGAACCCAAAGTGTTAATGATTTTAAGATTCAATCTTATCATTTATCAAGTTTTTTTATGATAATGATCCTGATCATAAAATATTATGATCCATTCCTCAAGAATAACACTATTTTTATGTCATGAGAATAATTTCTCCCCTCTATTTCCATTATTTATACAATCAATATTTTGTTATTTTTAATCAACATTAATTATATCTTTAGATGAAAAACGTTTCACTTATATGACTATCATTTCTTAAGATGTTATGAAAAATGTTTTAATGTTCCAATATTATTTTTTAATATCATTTTTTACCATGGTTTGAATATTTTTTTATGAATTATTTTTTCTTGTTCTAAATATGTGAATTTTGTTTTTCACCATAAATTTTAATGGAATATTTTTTTAAGTGTATGGCATGAAATTATTTTTCCAAAGTCATTTTCTATTAACATTCACTTAAAATATTTTTTAATTTTATCTTCAATGGAAATAAATTCAAAAATATATAATGTTTTATTTATTTTATAAATTTTTATTTCAATGAATTGATATTTTCCCCAAGAAACACTCAATGTGATTTTTCATCCAAAATCTATTTTCATCTGATATGATATTTAAAGATATTAATTATGATTTACTTGGGATATGAACTATGGGTACGATTTTCATTATTTTAGTATAAGGTTTATGTTATTGATAAAAACATTTTTAAGAATATTATTTCTCATTAATGGGTTATACCATGATATTTTTATTATAAAACTAGTATGTTTTTTCAACAAATATGATTTCAAAAAATGATGAAATGATTTTTAAAATCATTTCATTTCATGGGTTCTAATGTAATGAATGTATTATGATGTTGTGGAAGTCTCATTTATGATTTTAATCATGAGATATATGGGTCCTATATATCCATACAATTCATTATGTAATTATTTATTTTCATATTAGATCAAAGGGTACTCAGGATGTTAGCCCATATCCAAAAGAGGGTACGTAAGAGGTTATCCCACTCCTGAAGTAGGTACATTGGTGGTTTTCGTCATACTAACATTTTATGATGTGGATTCATCAGGGTTGGTGGGTGGCGTCTACTTAGTATGTGATATTCGTTTTATTACACATTCTAATTTGTTAGTATCTCTGTAATAATTTTTCATCAAATTGTTAGGGATTCATATACTTCACTATTTTAATAAATATAGACTAGAAATTCTCATTAAAGGAGGTGGTTTTTTACTCACATGAGTAAGTATTCTTTTGGTTTATAAAAAAAATACAGAATGGTACTTGAAGTGTGTTCCACATTCAAAAGCTAAATGAATTTCCTTCTTATAGTTTCTTAGATTTTAATATCCTAGTAAATATTCTATCACGAAGCATCCTTTGTTTAAGGAATCAGAGGATGTTAGTTTTGATGTTATTACTGACCCCAAATCCCTTTATTGTTTTATTTATATGTTTGAATTTTCTATACTGGGATGCATTAAAATATTTAATGGTGGATAAAAGTTGTCTCTTGATGATCATAAATATTTTATTTCTTATTTATGGGGGTAAAACTAGAAATCTATGAAACTTAGAAGAGGATAATACCATATTATTCTAGGGTCCAAATAATACTTAAATTTAGCATTAAAATATTGAAACTTAAAATTGGTGCATGGATTATTGCTGATATAATAATGGGATATCCCCTTCAAATGAGTAAATCATAGTAATAATATGTCACAAATATTGGTCAGACTTAATCATGTAAATTTTTTTATAGCACCCAATGATATTAAATGACCTACCTTCCAATATCGTATCATTATAAAAATGGACCAGTATACCATTAATAGTGAACTGGGACTGTATCCTATAATTATGGTATGTGAAAAATTAGATTACATGATACCAAATGTTTTCAATTTCACTATTATCGAGTAAAAGGTTGATATAACATAATAATATGAGTAGAACCCTCCCTTTCATGTTATGTTTAGAATAGTGGGACACTCTATTTCTATTTTTAGGGTGGTTTATAAATATTTTAAACCATGTCCTAATTAGAATTATCTAAATTATGAAAAATAGATCAATAAAGGGTAAGGATAATATCATTTAGAATGGTGAGCCCTCAAGGAAAAATTGTTCTACCAAATGGGTGAAAAAACAAGACAACATTCGTACCCAAAAAATGAAAATATAATTATTTGGGAAGATATAATTGAAGAATAAGAGAAGTTAAATAAAGACGTTGACATTTATATTGAATTTTTTAAGAATATTTTGGACCATACTAATGGGCTCCAATCAGAAGCTATTATAGAAAACTCAACTCTTAATAGATTATTTTCTCTTAATTTCCCTAATGAAATAGTTGTGCCTAATCTTCATAGTAAGGGTAACCGTAAATATGAAACTTTAGTTTATCAAGGACTTCAGAATGTTATTGTGAACTCTATCTTGTGTATGAATAACACTTTATCTCTTTATATTATGTACCATGACTCTTCTAATGAAAGGATAAAAATTGGAATCTCTAATTATAATCATTATTCAACTAAAAAATTCCAAAATACTATTATAACCAACTACAGGTATCTTAATCAATAGTTACAAGGCAATATAGCTTCTACTAGAAGATCTAATAGCTCCTCACCCCCTAAAAGTGATCCCCAGTTGGTCAGTAATCATTGTAATTATGATGAATAACTAATTTTTTAACCATAAAAAATGATATATTTGTGGTTTCTCGGGGTAATGAAGATGAGGATATTAAATTTTAAGTAGATTTAGACATGGATAATATCCCAAAAAATGTGACTACAGTGACATAATCTTTTTATAGTGTAAATATTCTCTCAAATAAAAATATAGATGGATCTATTAATAAATATTCTAATATATCTCATTATGACTAATAAAAATTATAAAATATATGTCAGCGGTGAAAAAAATCATAGTCCAGTAAAAATTCAAACTAGAAAAATGTATCCTCTAAGAACAGTGAAAAGGGGTTCCAACCCCAAGGATAGGTATAATTTATTTTCCTCTTCAATAATTTTTATTTAGTTGAAAATCTTGTCCCAATTATCTCCATACAATTGTTTATAAAAATTAAAATTCCCAAACCCTTTTCCATTTTTAATCCAATAAAAAAATTGGTTTTGATGGTCATGAATGTAGAGGTTACACCTAAAATTTTTGAACCATAAATAGTTTGAATATGGAAACACTATTTTTTTCTATCAATACTTTCTAAGTAGTGTTACTAATTTCAATATTTATGATCATATGATTACTTCTACACTTTATTTTTATAAATTCCTTATGTGCTGCCCTTCCACCTATGATAAGAACAGATGAAAAGAATGACAAGCTATTTTTATGAATCTAGATTACATTAGACACATAATCCAAGATCCTTGGACTATTCATGGATATTATCATGAAATTTTATTTCCTAGGCAAAACATATGTTTTGTACAAGGTAAAATAAATATAAGGAAGTATAAGTAATAAATTTAATGTAATGAAATGATTTAGATTAACCTTGTTAGAGATTAATATAATTGGTATTGAATATATTATAATAGAATTATTTCTAATTATATTTACTAATACTTCTAAAATTATTAATCCCATAAAAATTGTGATACTATTTAATGCACTACTCATATAACGATATTCTTATATTCTCATCCAATTTTCGCCATCCTACTCACTAGAAATTTATGACATACATTTCTTTTTTTGATTTAATAATTCATGGACCTAACATTAATATTTTGGAGATCATGTACAATAAATTTGGAATTATTATAATTTTTTTAATGTTTCCATTACACGTATCATGTAGATGATTATTTTGAAGAATAAACTAAAGGGTTAGTGAAAAGATAAACACAATATGATAGACAATGAAATTGAAACTATTGAATATAATCTAAATCATAAAGATAAATATTTCACCAATAATTATTTTTTTCTTATTTTTAGTAGGATTTTTAGATCAATGTCATGTTAAACTCTCTTCACTCTATAAAGGATTAATTTGAAAAGGAGATATTCAAAGTTAAGTGGCTCAATGACATATATAGAAATATATTTTCTTAAAAATATTTAAAAATATCCAAGAATGGTTTTAGACCTCTCATATTTCTCATGAATGGGGGAAATATCATGGATAATGATTAATACCTTTGGTAAAACATTTTATGTTGCACTACCAAACTGTTTGACGGGCCTGATTGTAATAAATATTTATCACATTATATTATTCCTTTAATTTTCAACATTAAAGAAAATAATCACCGTACATGAATACATATTTAGGTTTAGATTTAGAAAAAAAATAATCATATTTTTTATACTTCCTATAGAATCAATGGTTTTTCCAAAATCAATTTTCTAGCACTATTAAGATGTTATTGAACTGGATGTGTGCATATTGGTTAATTTTTTTCACCAATGGAACTTTCCCCTAGGGTATTAATGAAAAATTCTATACCATGGTTCCCAAAGGTAAAAATTCCTATGAGATACATATTTTTATACATATTTTCCTAATCAACAGCCACTATTATTATCACCAAGGAATTTGAACATAGACCTGCCACATTTTCTAATAAAGTTTTCTTTTGAATGTTTTTGGTTTTTTATGGGAAGAACCATTAAATACTGAATTTGTTTATTTTTAGAGTGAATAATATATATATATATATATAAAGTCAAATATAAGTGGAATTATTTATTTTATAAATCATATTATAATATCTTTTTTATATAATGAACTACAGATTCATATATAAGTTTCTCTATATCTTTGGTTTCTCTGATACTTTTGATTATCGGGTGAAATCCAAATTTTACTCTAATCATATACTAGTTCTCTTTAATGTATATCTGATGGGATACCTAAAATTATAAAATGTGTTTACATATGGATACACCCTCTATGTTATTCTCTTTTATATTGTTGAATTATATTTTAGAAAGCTTTGCAATCAATTAGTGGTACAAGGTAATTTCAAGACCTTATTTTCTTTTGGGATTATTATTATGCCTTTAAATCTCCTCTATGAGGATAACATTATTATATTCATGAAATTAGAAAAAATAAATATCCTAAATCTTATGGAAACCCTCTCCCACTATGATGATTAATCATATGATACCATAAAATAAAATAAATCCCCTGTATAAATTTTGAAAATGTTTCTAGTTGTAAGAATAATTTTAATCCCTAATGACTTTACCTTTAATGAAGGTTTATTCCCAAGTAGTTACATTTGTGTCCCAATAGTTTGTGATAGCCTAAAATCACTCATTTCTCCAAGATTGTGGATCTGATCTAGAATCATCACTCTTCTTGGAAGGGGAATTATTTCTCTATGGATTGAAGAATATATCTTGTCAAATATAATATTGTTTCAAAATTATATATTATATTATGGTCAAATAGGTACACATTAACATATTAGAAATGACAACATTTTCATTAATAATTTTTATTATAGTGGAACTATCCATGGAAGTAATTTAAGGAATGTTCATTGGGTTAATGTCACGACCCATCCCCTGGGGCTCGTGTCGTGACTACCCCCAGCCCGCCTTCCAGAGGCCAGGTGCTGGTGACTAGCACCAAAGGTGTAATTCCCTAAAACAAGGAAGGAATTTCCTTTATAACCTATAAACACACACAGTAGATATGATCACGAGTAAACTGAATAACCGACAAGTGAGTACAGTGAGTAAAAAAGGGTTCATAATACAAGCCCAACTGTAAAGAACAAGAAACTAAAAGTACAAATACAATTGAGGAAATAGGAAAATCAGCCATTAGGCCATCATCCGAGGTTCCTACCTGAATGATAAGTACAGATCGCCTCCTCAGTACTCCACATCCGTCTGTCTCCTCCGTGTACCGACACATTGTAAGGTCCACCTCTGGGTACTGTCCGGCCCTAGTACTCTCAGCCTTGGTCAGTGATGTCCGCTGTCTGCATCCAACACAACGAGGTGCAGGCATAGCCCATGCAGGGGTGAGTATAACGATACTCAGTTGGGACCCCAAGACCCTCACTGTCTCACAAAATCCAACAAGGATAAATCACAAAGGATGAAATCAATAGATAACCCCACATAGTTATATGCCCATACATCTACCTAAGTAATCAAGTAATTCATCTCAATCATGAGGTAAGCACAAAAGTTACTAACTCAGCTCAACCAGGATTTTTATTCACATTATCGAAACCACGGCTACTGAAAACTCATCCTCTATTGAGTACAGTGGGCTTGTCGTGACACCAATTCGCTTCCCACTAACCTTGGAATACTAAGGTACTTCTCATGTCGAGTACCGTGGGTCTGTTGTTTCACTAAGGCACTCCCCACTGTGGGTCTTCCACTATAACCAAGTGTTTCCCCTAATATCCTGTAGAGGTACTACTCCTATAGAGTACTATGGGACAGCCACCACAACCAGGAACTCCTCCGTCGTGGGCCTACCACCACAACCAGGTTCTCTCCACAGGGCTATTCGAGTCACTCTGAGTCAATCGGTCAGCAGTCATCAAGTCTCAGCTAGATACTAGGTCTCTGCACTCGGCTCTCTCGTCACTAGATGGATCCACTCCATGATCTAATGGTCGATACTCTAACTATCAAGAAGTCCCAAGAAAAATTATCTCAAAGGTATTCCATGTCATAGAGGTCTCAACGCAACCGACGGCACATCAATAGAATGCCTGCTTTGTGAGTTATTAGCCTTTTAGTTCCGAGGGGGTGGTTGGATCCTTGCACGGTCCAACTTGACCATATCTTAACTGTACCCCAAACACCTATGGGGTAGACTCAAAAGTACCTTCATGCTCCAAGATTGTCAGGGCTACTGACAGTTCATCAAACGGATGCCTGATTCCAAAGATACGGCTAAAGAAGATAAAGGGTGGTAGTGGATCGGCGTCCGGTCCGACCCGGTCAAACTGACCCAGTCTGGGCTGACCCGGTCTGGGTCGCCCAACCTGACCCATTGGGTCTGGCCCAGCCTGTTAGGTGGGTCATCCCATTAGGTTCGTCTCGGCCCACTGGGCCCAGCCCAGAAGGCCACGAGAGGTCACGGAGGGCCGCGAGAGCGCTGACCGGTCGCGAGGGCGCGGACCGGCCGAGGGTCGGCGTGAGGGAGGTTCGACCCGGAGGGCGCCACGTGAGCGGCTTGGCCCAGATGGAACTGCGAGGGCGCGGCTCATCCTGGATGGCACCGCAAGGCCGCTGCTCGGCCCGAAGGGTGTCATGTGGGGCGCGGGAGGTGCGGGTGGCACGGCGGTTGGGAGCCGGGGCGCGGTGCGGTCGGAACGCGGCTTGGCCGGGGTGCGGCATGGCTCAGGTTGGTTTTTCCAGAGGGTGGTGCGGCCGGAGGGCAATGTGGACGGGGTGGAACGGTTCGGCCTAGGGTGGTAGAGCGTCATGGTGGCTGCGTAGGTTACCTTTGTCGCCTCCGTTGTCTCGTCTCCTTGTCACCATGCCAAATAACATCACAAAGAATAACGATGGAGGGGGGTCTAGCCATGTTAGTTTGGTATGCAACCTCTGCTTTTAAGGTGGTAGCAATTAGTTCATCAAGAACAAAAACATAGAACGAACATGGAAGATATCTTAAAAACATCAATTCTCAATAATACCTTATTAACAAAATATTCCCAACCCACAAGAAAAACATCTGCAGATCAACATGATAATAAGTTGGTCTGCGTTCTTTGTTTTGGAAGGAAAAAAACAAGGGAATAAAATCAATCACAAAAAACCCCTACCTTTTTTGTTGTTCGTTGACAGAGTCACGGGGAAGAATACGGAGTTTTCGTCGTTCGTCACGCCCGCCACACACTTCCAAACCCAAGCTCCTGCGTCATTTCATTAACGATGATGAGAAGGGAGGGTCGGTCGTCGAAGAAATCCCACGTCGGTTTCTTCTGCAAGGTGCCTCTGAGGAAGAAGTCGAAGACGCTCCTTGCCGATGTTCTTCGTTGGAATAATGTGTTCTTCATTCTTCGTTGCTGAGAGCTTTTCTTTCAAAATCTCCTTCCTCCTTTTCCAACAAAAGAATAGGTATCCAAGAATAATAAATTATAAAATCTATTAAGTCGTTGGCATAATAATTCAAATTGGGTGAATTAATTAAGTTGGATCCACTTAATTAATTCATGAGGTTGGCACAATTAAAATAAAGGATGGGTTGACACCATTAAAGGAGGGGGAGGCACCATTATGTTTAGGGAGATCATGTGGATCTCCCTCATTAATGAGAGGAGTTGAGAGGTTTTCCTCTCCGACCATTATTAGGGGTTTTAGTCTCAGGTGGTCCACACATCGTAACCTCTCATGGGAGGTTAGGTTCGAGTGGTCCCCACCACCATAACCTCTCATGGGAGGTTAAGGTGTGGTGATCCCCACCTCCAAATTCCAAATGGGTGGTTATAACAGATAAAATAAAATAAAACATGCGTTTATTTTATTTTATAATTCTCATGAAAACCCCAAAAAAACTATCTTCCACCCTCGACCAACTGTCGTCGAGGTGAAAGTCTTCTTAAGAGAATATCAGCACTGCGAGTTCAACGGTGCCCTTGGATTTCAATTCCGAGCACCGGTTCAAAAGTTAGAAAACTTCGCTCGTACGTTTACCGAACGTACCCGAAAAAAACTTCAGAAACTGATTTCGGGAACACCGATCCTCAGAATCACGTGTCATCAATTTTCTTAGACTCGTAAAATTCTCATTTAATTAAAAAAATAACATGGAAATTGTGGGTCTTTAAATTCTCCCCACCTCAGGCTTTACATCCCCATAAGCCACAACTCAAACTAAGGGAACAAGTGGGGGTACTGAGCATGAATCTAAGAATCCCTCTCCCATGTACTCTCCTAGAGGTTCTCGTGTATCCAGCGAACGCGCGCCAGATTTATTGACCATCCACAAAGGACCCACTCTTGTTGATCCTCAATCTCTATTGGAACCTTCGTAAAAGTCTCCCCATCGTTGATGTCAAGCTTTCCATGTTCGATGATGTAATAAGGTTTTTGCACGTATCCCCTAAGCTGGGATACGTGGAAGACATCGTCCTCTTGATGCAACTGAGGTGGAAGAGCTAAGCGGTAAGCCTCCTCCCCAACTTTGTTGAAGACCTGAAAAGTTCCGATTAATCTCAGATATAACTTTCCGCCTTGGAAAAATATATGTATACCTCGTCAAAGTGAGGCCCATAGAAAGACGTGGTTGTTATCCTCGAACTCCAGAGGTCTCTGTCTCCTATCAGCATACGACTTCTACCTGCTTTGTGCAGTCTTCATCCACTCTTGGATGATCTGCACCTTCTCTATGGTAGCCCGTACCATCTCTGGTCCAATGAGTGCTAACTACCCTGGGTCAGTCCAACACAAAGGTGATCTACAAGGTTGCATGTACAACGCCTCAAAAGGTGACATCCCTATGGTGGATTGATAGATTTTGTTGTATGAAAACTACACTAAAGATAAGTTATCCTCCCAGTTGTGACCGAAGTCGAGGACACAAGCACTGCTCAGTCTGGCCATCTGTCTGAGGATGGAAGCCGGCGCTCAAACAAAGTTGCGTCCTGAAAGCTTCCTGTAACCCCTTCCATAGTCATGAAGTAAAATGTGTGTCATGATCGGAAACATTCTTTGATGGTAACCCATGTAACCAAGCAATTTTTTGCATATAGAGGCATCCCAAGCTCTCTACTAAACCCTTCTCTCTGATCCGTTGGAAGTGGGCCGACTTGGTGATTCGGTCGACGATCAACCAAATCGAGTCATGTCCCCTGGATTTATATGGAAGTCCTGTCATGAAGTCCATGGATATCTTATCCCATTTCCACTCTGGGACCTCTAAAGGCTGAACTAAGTCTGCTGGTACCTGATGCTCCTCCTTCACTTACTGACAAGTGAGGCACTAAGAAACAAACTCTGCAACTTATTTCTTCATTCCCAGCCACCAGTGTTGTCTTCATAGGTCCTGGTATATATTCACCACTCCTGGATGTACCACTAGAGGGGATTTGTGTAACTCCATCAACACTTCCTCCTGAAGTGACACCGGTACCACGGTATGTCCTCTGAAGAGGATGACATGCTCCCCACCTTCAGAAAATCCATCAGGTGTCTGCCCTATGGATATCTAAGCACGACATGTCTTACGGTCAGCGTCCCCATGATGTGCCTCCCTAACTCGCTGAAGAAGTGGGGGAGTGACTGTAAGAGACTGAAGGAAGGCTCCTCCATCTCTATCCAAAAAGGGTATATGCAAAGTGGTTAGCTGCTCCGTCGCCTCGCCTAGCAGCTGTGTACCAGATCTCTTGCTGAGTGCATCTGCAACAACATCCCTCTTCCCAGGATTATAAACTATCTCGAAGTCATAGTCCTGGAGGAACCCAAGACAATGTTGCTATATCAGGTTCAGGTCCTTCTGAGAGAATATATAGCTGAGACTCTTGTGATTAGAGTACACGGTAAAATGTTCGCCCATCAGTTAGTGTTTCCACATCTTCAAGGCGAAGACCACTCCTACTAACTCCAGCTCATGGGTAGCATAGTTCTGCTCATGTTGTATCAGCAAACGAGAGCCATATGCGATCATAGCTTGCCACTGCAATATGACACATCCGAGTCTGGTCCTTGATGCGTCGCAGTAGACTATGTACCCTACACCTTCCTCTGAAAGCCTCAAGATGGAGGCACTAGTCAGCCTCTTCCTCATCTCCTAAAATCATTGATGGCATCTTTCTGACCAAACAAAGGGTTTCCCCTTCTTCTTCAAGGTTTATAGTGGTGATGCAACTCTGGAGAAGTCTGGTACAAACCTCTGGTAATATCCAGCTAATCCCAGGAAACTTCGTACCTCTGTCACACAACTGGGTGGCTCCCAAGCAAGTACAGCCTCAATCTTTGCTGGATCCACTACAACTCCAGCCTCCAAGATGATATGTCCTAGAAATTGAACCTCTTGGATCTAGAACTGGCACTTAGAGAGCTTACCATAAAGATTGTTCTATCAGAATGTTTCCAGTACTACCCACAAATGATAGGCATGTTCATCCTCAGTAGTCAAGAAGATCAAAATGTCGTCGATGAAGACTACGAAAAAATGATCGAGGTATTTATGAAAGATACTTTTCATTAGTCCCATGAACACTACTGGATCATTGGTTATGCCAAATAGAATAACCAAGAACTCATAGTGGACGTACCGACATCTGAAGGTCGTCTTCTGCACATCCTTTCCTCGAACTCTGAGCTGATGATAGCCTGATCTGAGGTCTATCTTTGAGAACCACTATGCTCCCTTAAACTGATCAAAGAGATTTTCAATCCTCGGGAGTGGGTACTTTTTTTTCACGGTCACCTGGTTCAATCACTAGTATTCAACACAAAACCTCAAGCTCCCATCCGCCTTCTTGGCGAATAGTATTGAGGCTACCCAGGGAGAAACACTGGGTCGGATGAATCCCTTCCCCTGTAAGTCCTCTGGTTGTACCCGCAGCTCGTGAGGCTTCATGGGAGCCATCTGATACACTGGTGTATATATCGATGTCGTCTCGGGGACAAGTCAATGTAAAAGTCTTCCTCTTTGCGAGGAGGTAGACCTGGGACATCATTAGGGAAAACATACATGTATTGGTCCACACTACGGGATAGCTCGGACTCTCCACATCAACTACTCTGAGGGTATGGCAAGCCAACTGATGAGTGATCAGCTGCACCCTCCTCCGAATAAGTCCGTCACGTGCTGCAAAGGCTCCATTCTCACTGGTGAAGGTAAATATGGTTCCATCCGTGTGGACACACCGCACTTTGTGCTTAATGCAGTCAATCTGAGCATGGACTGTAGATAACCATTCCATACTCAAGAAGACGCTGTAAGGCCTCAACGCTGGTACTAGGAGATCCCAGTCGAATCTCTTGCCTCCTATAGTAAGCTCACACTGTCGGCACCAGTGCATAATTATTGAATCTGCTCCCGTAAAAGTCTCTAGCCATAAGGATCAAGCCAACGGCTCTGTCAGAATCTCCAAGCTCCGAACGAGGGAAGTGGCAAGGAAAGAGTGACTAGCACTGGTGTCTATAGGAATTGAAGCTAAGGTGGAATAGACACAGATAGTACCTTGTATCATATCTGGAGCACCGTGATCATAGGCCTTAGCTGCCTGGAGATGAGCTCTCCCCTGTCCACCAACTCCCTGCGGTCGGGGTAGACCTCCTGGTGGTGGTGGCGGTAGCACCTCGAAACATCATCCACTTCCAGCTGTATGGCCAACTCCTCCCCCACGTACCCCTCACTACTACAAATAACCCTTTTATTAGTGCTAAAAATGGACTTTAATAGTGCTAGAAAAGCGCTCTTAAAGCTGGTGAAGATAAAGGGGGGTCCCCTTTATCAGCACTCTAAAAAGTGCTGATAAAATAGTCCTTTATCAGTGCTTTCTTTTTAGGGATGATAAAAAAACCCCTTTTATCAGCACTTGTTTTTAGCGCTGATAAAAATTAAAAAAATAAAAAAAATAAAAAAAAATAAATAAAAATAAAAAATAAAAATAAAAAAATCATGCCAATCGAGGGGGATTTTATAGCACTAGAGCCCCCCATTTAATATCAATTTCCAACCCCTCCAGCACCCACACTCACCCCCCTCCACCCTATATTAGCGCTACACCCACCCACTTTTATCAGTGCTAGCCCCCCAAATCCACCCCCATGCATGTGCCCTTGCCTCCACCAAGATTTGATCTTGAGACCTCCCCCTTACGCACCTAAAGCCTTTACCACTCTGCCATATTGATTTGTTCTCCAATTAATGACATATCCATTTATTTATTTATATATATATATAGTTATATATAGTTATATTAATATATATATAGTTATATTAATATATATATTTATAGTGATATTAATATATATATTTATAGTTATATCAATATATATATGCAGTTATATTAATATAAACAATAAAAATGTGTAAAAGTTAAAATCGGGAGAATAAAAGTTTGTTGGATAGGCCTATAATGTTTCTTCTAGTATCCAATCAGTGTCACTGAAACATAGATTTATTACATTGGAGGAGTAATGATTTTATAGGATTGAATTATGTAGAATACCTGAACACGGTTATATCTAATTGTGCAGATGATCTTTATTTTTGGGTAGATCCATCTTGCATGATTGGCGCACGGTTTTCCTAACTGTACCACCTAACTGTTTGAGTTCCCCTTCTCTCCAGGTACTCGTGCATGGTTTATGCATGTTTTTTCAACCCATTGGAGGAGTAATGATTTTATATGATTGAATTATCTAGAATACCCGAAGGGGTTTGTGAAAATTCATGGAATTCCCACATTAAGTATCAATATTTAGAGATAAATTATTTAATTTTTAAGGGTATGTGATATAAAATGTATACATTTAAAATATTATGATTATAGAGGATTTAAAAATTAAGGGAAGAATTGGTAGAGCTTTCAGTTTGAAATCGAGTAATGAGGCAAATATTTTATATATCAAATATTTAAATACAAAGTAATATACAAATATCATATAGATCTAGGTAAAAGGTGTCAATATTTGACTCATTTATCTTATATTATAGGATAATTTTTTTTAAGAAATATTTTTATAAAAAAATATGTGATGATAGTTTTAATACACATGGTTTTTGATTCTAGAGATTTTATAACTTGTTTTGAGAATAATTCAAGGATAATTTTTTTTATACAATAAAAAAGTGTATATCTATTTTTTTGTTCAAATATATGGGTTTTTATCCCACCACATTCAGAGAAATGTCTTAAAGAATTATATTATTTTAAAATCTACAAAATGTTAAAAAATCGGGGTATCCCAACTAAAAACTCGGTTTTGGAGGACTTTTTGGCCTTTTTTGGCATCAAGAAAACCTTGATTAGGGTCCCACGAAGTCATAAGGGTGTATATCTTGTCTCACGCTTCGATTAGATATGTGTTAGAGCTCAAACGGACAATCGGATCAAAAGTTATGGCCTTTTGAAGTTCGAGTTGCGTTTTCAACATATTCTGGATATTTTTTTAATTTTTTTAATTTTTTTAGTCTTCAAATTGTTATTAAATGACTATTACTCTATAATAATTAAAAAAATATTAATTAAAAATATTTTTTTAATTATTTTATAATCTATTTTCACTAAATATATTATATATTAAGTGTAACTGTATATTTATACTTATCTAAAATATATTTAAAATTATATTTAAAAAATATATATTATATTTATATCAATATAACTATATCTATATATTTAAATATTAATATATTATTTTCAATGAATTTTTTTTCGGAAGTAGACCCTTTATCAGCGCTTTTAAAAAAAGTGCTGATAAAGACCCCCTTTATTAGCGCTATTAACAAAAGCGCGGATAAAGGTGTACCCTTTAACAGTGCTAAAAAAAGCATTGTTAAGGGGGGTACCTTTATCAGCACTAAAAAGGCACTGATAAAGGGGTACTTTTATCAACGCTTTTTTAGCGCTGATAAAGGTACCCCCTTTATAGGCGCTTTTTCGTTAGCGCTGATAAAAGGTGGCACTGGCCTTGCCCCATTTGGTGGTAGTGCCCTACTCCCTACGGACCGCCTCGATCAAATCTCTATCTCTACCTGGGCGGTCCTTCGACTGTCTACTGATCATCTGGACGGCGGGTCGGACAGTAGCGAGCCATATGACCATCCCTGCCGCATGTAAAACATTTCCCAAACCTGGCTTGCATTATAGCGACCCATACTTTACATACATGGTTAATACTTCAAAATTGAAGCATACTTATTACAACATATAACAAAACCATTAAAGGACCATATAGGTATAGTGTTTTTAGAAACTGGGAAACATAAACAACTGGTTCATAAAGCATCTACACTGTCTCCTATTTATTTCATCATATCTATAGTCCCTTTTTGGCATATCTTACTTAATAACCTTCTTCCTGGCCTGGGGAAAGAAAACATACAAAAGGGTGAGCTCAAATGCTCATTAAGGGTAAACAAAAGAAATATCAATCACATCAAATTTATAAGAACATAACATTTTGGAAATCTTACCCTGAAAAAGAGATCATAATTTCATAACATGGGATAAATCATGGTAGTGAAATATAATCCCAATAATCATAACTTAAAACATGAAACTTTGTGTCATACACACATAATCATAAAGAATCATTTATTATTAGTCAAGACTCATATCCAAGACTATCTTAGTGGACAAAGTCCATTTCTGAACTGAGTTAACTCCTCGTTTCAGTCCTGTTTCACTGAACCGGTTTAACATGTCGTTCCATCCATGTCTATCTCATGAGATAAAAAATCTTTACCCAATTCATTGTAGGGAGATATAGGTCCCACCCATCTTATAATGATACCATTCTTATGTGTGCCACAAAATCATAAACCATACATCATAGCATAACCCATGTAATAAAAATGGGAATCTTAAACATCATGACATCATAAAAGAATTAATATAAGATAAAGGAATTCATAAAAATATTTCCATCAAAACATAATCAAATCAATGTAATAATAGGGATAGAAACAGAACCCTATATTATCTTAGATGGAAAATAATTTTTATAAAACACTTGAACTCCATTCTTGAGGAAAATATCCTTTCTACTTCAAAAACATTTTTCCTTCCTTAACATGTCATAAAATTTTAAACTAAAAGAAGTTGATTAAAAATAAACATGAAAAAATCTAAAGGAATATTCTTGGAAATAATGATTTAAAAATCCATTCATGCCGTATAAGTTAAAAAACATTCTTCTCGTACTTTTGTCAGAAAAGTCAAAAAGTACCTCGTACGAAAAATGACAAAAGATTCATTTCATATCTTTTACTAAAAACTCACCGAAGGGTAAAATTGGATTTAAACAATTGTAGGTTTATGGAAATAATATTACATATTGAGGAAACATGGATTTGGATGATAAAATACACCCCAGTAAATACCAAAGTATAAACAATCTCGGATAAAAATGAGATTGTGATATTTTCCCTTACCTTAGGTCTGATATGCTTTGTACGTGTCCGAACCTCCTATATAATGATTTAAATAATGTTATTGACTTCTTCCAGAATCATACGTATTTTTATGATATCATATATGGTCATATTCTTAGCTTCTTATTAGTAATATTTCATTACTACTTGTTATTCATGTGTTTATTACTTTTTTTGTTCTTATGCATGTTTTGTCAAATAAATTATTATTCCTCTTTATAGGATACAGATACATCATTTAAAGAATGGTATTAGTGTAATATATATCATATTAATTCATTCAATTCATTTATATAATCATTATTGAATGAAGTTCATATAGAACGAGTCGCATCACATCGTGGAGACGGTAGGCCGTACATACGCACAAGCGATGATATCGTTCCCATGATCATGGAATTGTATTGAAGTGTGTGTATACTATTTCAGAATCAATATCACTTTACAATAATCATATATAGTTATTTATTTTCACCATTATACCCATCCAAGTAAGGTGGTGGTGGAAAACAGATTACACCACGGCGTGGAGACAATATTCTGTACGTGCGCACGCGCGGTGATTTTGTTTTCCATAGGATGGATAAGAGGTGAAATAGGGTTGTTTAATATTTGTAATAACATATCAGTATATGAGGGATACTTATGTTATTACCTCATAATGAAACAACTAAATAATAGGGAGTAGAAGAAGAATGGAACTTGAAGAAAACGGTAGAAGGTATTACCTCTTTCTCGAAGTGCCTCCTTTAAACTTTCTCTTAATGCACTAGAGTTGGTCTTTTGAGAAGACCAGTACCTCTAGTAGGTTTATAAGGAAGTGGGGAAGTGACATGGGTAGGAATTGGCCGATCTTGAAGACTCAAATTGTTGTGGGGAAGAGAGGGAGGAGGTGCCTTTTATAAGGGGTGAGAGGGACACCTTTGGAAAGTGTGGAAATATTATTTTATTATAAACTTATCGTCAGTTTTAAAAGGTCCAAAAATCATTAAAGATGAATATAAGATGACTCATGGTCTAAATAAAATCATCCAATCAGAATTGGACATGTTTTGGAAAATATTTTAATCATTATAATCTTATTTATTTAAATCATTTATTAATGAGGTAAATACTTCATCATTATTGTGTCATAAATAATTTAATTTATTTGGTGTCTAAAAAATATAAAAAAAATATTATTATGTAGGAAATATTTTTAGATTTCTAATGAATATTTATAGTCTAAAATATAATTTATATAACCCCTTATAAAAATTAATTACTAAAATATTTTTGTTAATGTCAATTTTATCTTTACATTAAATTAATTAATCCAAATTGTCATTGTCACTACCAAGTGGCTCAGTGGAGTCCCAAAATCGACCCAAGGATGCCCATGGTCGGCCAATACTCATCCAATAATGTTAGGACAAGTGTAAAGGTAATTTTTAATTATTATAATGTTCTTTTAACCTTGAATTACCCTATTTACCTTTAACTGTAGTAAATAAAATAAAAATTACCGTAGTTACTATTCATAATATCAAAAAAATAAAACTAACCTATTAACATAATTTGGACCCACTGATTCCAAATATGGAATCCATTTTTCAAAATTCAAAACACAGAAGTTGCAGTAATTAATTTAAAATTAATCTCGTTGTTAAGTAAACGGGTTTAAAAAGATAAAACATTGCCAAAGATTGAAATGTTTTTACCTATGAATTCAATGTAAAATTAATGATAATGACATACATTATATTAAATGGTAAAAATATATTCTATTTATACTTTAAAAACATTTAATATTATAATTTAACCATATAAGGTATTGCGATGAAAAAAGTTGTTTTTAATTAAAATATAGCGTGTTTTTACTATTCATTAAACTATGAAAGTTATCAGAATAATATGAAAATTTTATCCAAAGTAAATTTTTATATCCTGATTCTAAAGAAGAATTTTATTTTGTCAAATTGAAATTATAAACTTTTCAAAAACTAGATTTAATGTGGGTTCGCCATCAAAAGGCGGTAAAACTGCATTTTTTGAAAAATACTTCTTTTATCCAAAAAAGCTGATTTTGTTTTCATACCTCATACTGGAAAATGTATAAGATGAATTAAAATGTTATAAAATTCAAAATTCAGTTAATACTATTCATAACTGCTAATATTATAATATATCATTGTTTAGTGAAACTCGGTTATTGCGTACGACGCAAGCTATCGAGGAAGGTCGCGGTTGTGCGTAAAGCAAGCCAAGCTAGTGTTGTGTGTAGTGAAAGATTCCTTTGATGATTTATATAACATAAAAAAAATATTTCTCATAAAATTCTCGGGTGTTACATTCTACCCCCCTTAAATTGAATTTCGCCTCGAAATTCATCACTTCGTAACAAACAGATGAGGATACCTCTCCCTCATCATATCCCCAAGTTCCCATGTAGCTTCTTCTAATTTGTGGTTCTTCCATAAAACTTTCACCAAGAGAGTGGTCTTGTTTCGTAGGACTTTTTCGCTATGATCCAGAATCTCTATCGGTTGTTCTTCATAATGAAGATCTTGTTCCAGCGGTACAAATTCTGAGCTGAGTACATGTGAAGGATCAGGTATGTACTTTCTTAGGAGAGATACATGGAACACATTGTGAACTTGAGAGAGATTCGATGGAAGCGCCAATCGGTAAGCTACTTTCCCAACACGATCCAGAATTTCAAAAGGACCGATATATCTGGGGCTCAACTTTGCCTTCTTTCCAAATCTCATTACTCTTTTCTAAGGATATATTCATAAGAACACTTTATCACCCACTTCAAACTCTAGGTCTTTTCTTCGGTTGTCGGCATAACTTTTTTGTCGACTCTGAGCTGCTCTTATGTGTTGTTGAATAGATCTGACCTTTTCTGCCATTTCATCAACAAGATCAGGTCCTAATAGCTTTCTTTCCCCAACTTCATCCCAGCAAGTTGGAGTCCTGCATTTCTTTCCATAGAGAGCTTCATAAGGAGCCATCTGAATACTGGAGTGAAAGCTATTATTATAAGAAAATTCCAACAAAGGTAGGTGTTGATCCCAAACACCTTTGAAATCCATAGAGCAAGCTCTCAACATATCTTATAGAGTTTTAATTGTCCTCTCAGACTGACCATCTGTCTGAGGATGATAAGCAGTACTGAAACACAACTCTTTATCTAGAGTATGCTGAAGACTTCGCCAGAACTTTGAGGTAAACCTCGGATCCCGATCAGATATAACAGAAAGTGGTACTCCATGAAATCTTACCACTTACTTTACATATATCCTGGAAAGCTGATCCAAAGAGAGATCCTATCTAATAGAAATGAAGTGTGCAGACTTTGTAAGACGATCAACTATGACCCAGATAGCATTATTGCCTTTGAATGTTTTAGGAAGTCCAGTGACAAAGTCCATAGTGATGTTTTCCCATTTCCACTCAGGTATGGGTAATGTTTGTAACATCCCCTTAGACTTCTATCTCTCAGCTTTAACTTGCTGACAAACCAAGCATCGAGAGACATATTCAGCAACATCTCTTGTCATGCCATCCCACCAGAAGTACTCTTTCAGGTCTCTATACATCTTCATGCTTCCAGTATGAATAGAGAATAAAGAACTACGAGCCTCATCCATCAGCTCCTTCTTTAATTCGGGGATTGGAGGAACACAAACACGATTCCTGAACTTTATTATCCCATCACAATCAAGGTTGAATTCAGGAACATTTCTCACCTTCTTTTGTAACTCGACATCTTCTTTCTGCACCTCTTTAATCTTCGCATGTATAGATGGTTGAACATTTATTTGAGAAAGATGCGATTTTTTCCCTTTAATTATAATTCAAAGATCCATCCTTTGTAAATCCATAAATATTGGATCTTTTGTGATCCTCATCATGGATAAGCTAGCATGGTCTTGTCGACTTAAGGCATCTTCCACCATGTTTGCTTTCCCAGGGTGGTAATGAATTGATCAGTCATAATCCTTAATCAGCTCCAACCATCTTATTTGGTGCATATTCAGCTCCTTTTGTGTGAAAATATAATTTAAACTTTTATGATCAGTATAAATGTCACACTTGTCTCCATAAAGATAATGCCTCCAAATCTTTAATGCAAAGATTACCGCATCTAACTCCAAATCATGAGTTGGTAATTTTTCTCATGGATTTTCAACTATCGTGAAGCATAAGATATCACCATATCATTTTGCATAAGAACACACCCCAATCCCTTCCTGGATGCATCACTCTAGATCACAAACCTTTCTCTACTACAAGGCAGTGTGAGCACAGGTGCACTGGATAACCTTCTTTTCAACTCCTTGAAATTCTCTTCACATTCCTATGTCCAAACAAACTTAACTCCTTTCCGAGTCAACATGGTGAGTGGATTAGATAATCGTGAAAAATCTTTCACAAAACGTCGATAATATCCAGACAAACCAAGAAAACTTCAGATCTCAGTTACTTTTGTTGGTCTCGATCATCTTTCGATAACCTCTGTTTTTGCTGGATCCACAGATATCCCCTCTTTTGAGATTATGTGACCCAAAAATGCAACTTTTTTAAGCCAAAACTCACACTTGGTAAATTTGGCATAAATCTTCTCCTTTCTCAGGGTCTTTAATACAATTCTCAAGTTATCTTCATGTTTTTCCTTGCTCTTTGAATAGACAAGAATGTCATCTATAAAGACTACCACAAACTGATCAAGATAGTCTCTAAAGACTCTATTCATCAAATCCATGAACATGGCACAAGCGATGATATCGTTCCCATGATCATGAAATTGTATTGAAGTGTATGTATACTATTTCAGAATCAATATCAATTTACAATAATCATATATAGTTATTTATTTTCACCATTATACCCATCCAAGTAAGGTGGTGGTGGAAAACAGATTACACCACGACGTGGAGATGGTATTCCGTACGTGCGCACGCGCGGTGATTTCGTTTTCTGTAGGATGGATAAGAGGTGAAATAGGGTTGTTTTATATTTATAATAACATATCATTATATGAGGGATATTGATGTTATTATCTCATAATGAAACAAATAAATAAGAGGGAGTAGAAGAAGAATGGAACTTGAAGAAACGGTAGAAGGTATTACCTCTTTCTCGAAGTGCCTCCTTTAAACATTCTCTTAAGGCACTAGAGTTGATCTTTTGAGAAGACCAGTACCTCTAGTAGGTTTCTAAGGAAGTGGGGAAGTGAAATGGGCAGGGTTTGGTCGAGCTTGAAGGCTCAAATTGGTGTGAGGAAGAGAGGGAGGAGGTGCCTTTTATAAGGGACGAGAGGGGCACCTTTGGAAAGTGTGGAAATATTATTTTATTATAAACTTAACTTCAGTTTCAAAAGGTCAAAAAATCATTAAAGATGAAGATAAGATGACTCATGGTCGAAATAAAATCATCCAATTAGAATTGGACATGTTTTGGAAAATATTTTAATCATTATAATCTTATTTATTTAAATCATTTATTAATGAGGTAAATACTTCATCATTATTTTGTCATAAATAATTTAATTTATTTGGTGTTTAAAAATTATAATAAAAATAGAATTATGTAGGAAATATTTTTATCTTTCTAATGAATATTTATAGTCGGAAGAATATAATTTATATAACCCCTTATAAAAATTATTTACTAAAAGATTTTTGTTAATGTCAATTTTGTCTTTACATTAAATTAATTAATACAAATTGTCATTGTCACTACCAAGTGGCTCAATGGGGTCCCAAAATCGACCCAAGGATGCCCATGGTCGGACAATACTCATCCAATAAGGTTAGGACAAGTGTCAAGATAATTTTTAATTATTATAATATTCTTTTAACCTAGAATTATCCTATTTACCTTTAACCGTAGTAAATAAAATAAAAATTGCCGTAGTTACTATTCATAATATCAAAAAAAAAAAGTAACCTATTAACATAATTTGTACCTACTGATTCCAAATATGGAATCCATTTTTCAAAATTCAAAACACAGAAGTTGCAGTAATTAATTTAAAATTAATCCCGTTGTTAAGAAAACGGGTTTTAAAAGTTAAAACATTGTCAAAGATTGAAATGTTTTTACCTATGAATTCAATGTAAAATTAATGCTAATGATGTACATTATATTAAATGGTAAAAATATATTCTATTTATACTTTAAAAACATTCAATATTATAATTTAACCATATAAAGTATTGCGATGAAAAAAGTTGTTTTTAATTAATATATAGCGTGTTTTTACTATTCATTAAACTATGAAAGTTATCAGAATAATATGAAACTTTTATCCAAAGTAAATTTTTATATCCTGATTCTAAAGAATAATTTTATTTTGTCAAATTGAACTTATAAACTTGTCAAAAACTAGATTTAATGTGGGTGCGCCATCAAAAGGCGGTAAAACTGCATTTATTGAAAAATACTTCTTTTATCCAAAAAAACTGATTTTGTTTTCATACCACATACTAGAAAATGTATAAGATGAATTAAAATGTTATAAAATTCAAAATTTAGTTAATACTAATCATAACGGCTAATATTATAATATATCGTTGTTTAGTGAAACTCGTTTATTGCGTACGACGCAAGCTATCGAGGAAGGCTGCGGTTGCGCGTAAAGCAAACAAAGCTAGTGTTGTGTGTAGTGAAATATTCCTTTGATGAATTATATAACATAAAAACAAAATATTTCTCATTAATGTCTCGGGTGTTACATGCATGTCTCTACTCCGGGTTCCCCACACAATCGATCTCGAGTCATGCGGTCATCCACCTGTAGGTCTGGTCCTCTTGGACCTCCACGACATCTGTCTGCTACTAGCTATAGAAGACTCCGCTACATGTCTACTGGTGGTGGATCTCGCTTTTTGGAGACATCTCAACACTAGAGCATCAAGATCCACAATCTTTCCACTACTGCTTGTATAAGGCTGGTAGCAAGAATCACCATGAGGTCGGTTGGTGTCCCTATCAGTCGAAAAACTCTCACCACAGCCTCCAGCCAATCCTCAGCCACCTATGGGTCCTTCTCTCCCCTGAACCTGGGTTTCTTATGGTGATGGAACTCGTGCAATGCGCTCAAGTGGCGTGCATCGTCTGCTGCTGGGGATGGTGGCATCGGTGGCCAAACGGGGAGTGATACCTCTGGTGCCTCTGCTAGAAAGGGCCATGAAATGAGGCATCATCGCTTGGTGGGCTATCTGTGAGTACCAATCTCAGGACTCTAGCTGGTCATCCACAAGGAGGCATCATGAAAGAAACTGATGTGACACGGTCAAAAGATTATACCTGGTGAGATGACCTGGTTGAGATGACTTAAAGAAATCTTTGGAAAACACACACATAATCAGTGTTTTCGTGCACTGAGTCGGAAATCATAAGTCAGGGTCCTAGTGTATGGATACATCGGCTGCAACACCAACACTGGACTCCCTAAACTGAGAACCACACTCACTACTCTTAACACGATTTATTCATAGAAAAGAAAGATCAGATACCTGATTTTGGTGTTAGAACTGACTCCTCTAATACCAATTTGTCACGACTCGTCCCCTGGGGCCCATTTCTTGACTACCCAAAGCCCTCCTTCCATAGGCCAGGGGCTAATGACTAGCACCAAAAGCATAATTCCCTAAAATAGGGAAGTCATTACCTTTATAACCTGTAGACACACACAGCAGATATAGTCATTATTAAACCGAATAACCGACAAGTGAGTACAGTAAGTATAAAGGGGCCAGCATACAATCCCAACTGGAAATTACAAGAAACTGAAAGTACAAATACAACTAAGGAAATAGGAAAATCAGCCACTAGGTCATCCTTTGAGGTTCCTACCTGAAGGGTAGGTACAGATCGACTCCTTATAACTCCACGTTCATCCGTCTCCTCCATGTATCGACAAGTCGTATGATCCACCTCCAGGTACCATCCAGTCCTGGTAAACTCAACCTCAGTCAGTGTTGTCTATCATTTGCATCCAACACAATGAGGTGTGGGAATAGCCCGTGCAGGGGTGAGTATAATGATAATCAGTAGAGACCCCGAGACCCTCATGGTCTCACAAAATCCAACAAGGATAAACAATAAATGATGAAATCAAAAGATAACCCCACATAGATATATGATCATACATATACCTAAGTTATCAAGTAATCCATCTCAATCATGAGGAAAACACAAAAGTTACTGACTCTGCTCAACCAGGATTTTTATTCAAATTATCGAAACTAGAGCTGCTGGATAACTTCCCCTATGTCGAGTACAGTGGGCCTGCCACGACACCAAGACGCTTCTCACTAACCTTGGACTGCTGAGGTTCTCCCCCTATCGAGTACCGTGGGTCTGCTGCATCACCAAGGCGCTCCCCATTGTGGGTCTTCCACCACAACCAGGCGCTCCCCCTAATAAATTGCAGAGGTACTCTTCTTGTCGAGTACCTCGGGTCTGCCTCTACAACCAGGTGCTCCTCCGCCATGGGTCTGCCGCCACAACCAGGCGTTCCCAACTAGGCTAGTCGAGTCACTCTGAGTCAATCGGTCAGCAGTCGTCAAGTCTCATCCAGATACTAGGTCTTCACACTCTGCTCGCTCGTCACTGGAAGGATCTTCTCCACGAGCTACCGGTCTATATTCCAACTATCACGAAGACCCACGAAGATGTATCTCAAAGGTCTGCCACGTCGTAGAGGTCTCAACGCAACAGGCGGCGTGCCAATCGGACGCCCGGTCTGTGAGTTATTATCCATTTATTCCCAGGGGCCCGGTTGGATTCATGCATGGTCCAACCTGACGGTATCTCAACTGTACCCCAAACTGCAGAGGGGTATACTCAAAGGGACCATCATGCTCCAAGATTACTAGTTCCACTGACGGTTCGTCAAACGGAAGCCCGGTGCCAAAGATATGGCCAACGAAGGTAAAGGGTCATAGTGGGACCGGGTCCGGTCCGACCCGGCCTGACCCATTGGGTCTGGCCTAGCCCGTTAGGTTCATCCCAGCCCGCTGGGCCTAGACCAGCAGGTTGTGAGGGGTCACGGAGGGTCGTGAGAGCGAGGACCGGTCGCGAGGGTGCAAACCGGTCGTGGGTCGGCACGAGGGGGGTTTGGCCCGGAGGGCGCCACGTGGACGGCTCAGCCCGAAGGGCACTGCAAGGGTACGTCTCGGCCTGGAGGGATCCATGAGGGCGTGGATCGGCCTGGAGGGCACCGCGAGGGGCGAGGAGGCATGGGAGGCATGGCGGCCCGGAGCTGGGGTGCGGTGCAGCCGGAGTGCGGCTCGGTCGGGGTGCAGCGCGGCTCAAACCGGTTCAGCCGGCGAGTGGTGCGGCCGGTGGGCAACATGGTCGAGGCGGCGCTGTTTGACCTGGGGCGGTGGAGAATTGTGGGGGTGGCGTGGGTTGCCTTCATCACCTTCATCGTCTTGTCACATCGTCTCCATGTCAAAGAACATAATAAAGAAGAACGACAGAGGGGTTCGGGCCATGTTAGTTTGCCTCGCACCCTCCACATTTAAGGTGGTAGAAATCAGTTCATCAAGATCATAAACATAGAACTAACATGGAATATATCTTAAAAAAAATAATTCCCAATAATCCCTAATTAACAAAAATATTCCCAACCCGCAAGGAAAAACATCCGTGGATCAACTTGATAACAAGTTGGTACGCATTCTTTATTTTGGAAGGAAAGAAACAAGGGAATAAAATCAATCACAAAAATCCCATACCTTTGTTTGTTATTCGTTGACGGAGTCGCGGGGAAGAATATGGAGTTGTCGTTGTACGTCGCGTCCGCCGCACACTTCCAAACCCAAGATCGTGCGTCAGTTCGTTGATGACAATGAGGAGGGATGGTCTTTCTTTGAAGACGTCCCACATCGGTTGCTTCTACAAGGTTCTTCTGAGGAAGAAGTCGAAGACATTATTTTCCAGTGTTCTTTGTTGGAAGAACGTGTTATTCATTTTTCGTTGGTGAGAGATTTTATCTCAGAAGCTCTTTCCTCCCTTGCCAACAAAAGAATAGGTTGCCCAGAATAATAAATTATAAAATATATTAAGTCATTGGAATAAAAATTCAAATTGGGTGAATTAATTAAGTTGGATCTACTTAATTAATTCATGTGGTTGGCACAATTAAAAGAGAGGAAGGGTTGACACCATTAATGGAGGGGGTGGAACCATTAAGTTAAGGGAGGTCAAGAGGCTCTCCCTCATTAATGAGGGGAGTTTAGAGGTTTTCCTCTCCCACAATTATTAGGGGGGTTTAGTCCCGGGTGGTCCCCACATCGTAACCTCTCACGGGAGGTTAGGTTCGGGTGGGCCCCACCACCATAACCTCTCATGGGATGTTAAGGTGTGGTGGTCCCCACCTCCAACTTCCACATGGGTGGTTATAATAGATAAAATAAAATAAAACATGTGTTTATTTTATTTTATTATTCTCATGAAAACCCCAAAAATTATCTTCCACCCTCGACCAACTATCGTCAAGGTGAAAGTCTTCTTAAGTGAATATCGGCGCTGCGAGTTCAACAGTGCCCTCGTATTTCAATTCCAAGCACTGGTTCAAAAGTTTGAAAAACTCCGCTCGTACGTTTACTAAAAGTACCTAAAAAAAATTCAGAAATTTATTCTGGGCACACTGGGCCTCGAAATCATGCACTGTCAATTTTTGCGGACTCGTAAAATTCATATTTAATTAAAAAAATTACAGGTAAATTCCGGGTATTTAAAGTTAAATAATGTAAAAATAATATAAATGGTAGTTTGGGAATAAAGAATATCAAGTGTTATAATGAATATATATTGAAGAGGTTTACTTGAAACCATATAAATAATGATTCCATAGGCCTAATTTTCGTAGATCTATATTTCTTGAAAAACTAAGGAAGGGTAGCCTACATTATACTTACTCATCTATTTTTTCATTCATCATGTCGTCCATATCCAACAACATTTCTCACTAAAGATGGATTATGATATAGAATAATTCTATTACATTTATGTTATATAACTAGAATGGCACACCTCTTTTTTATTTTTTGGAACATGATAAACTCCCCATTGACACCAAAATCAATGTCAATAATTTTTCCACCTCCTCCAAATTGGAAATTTTATATAGTATTTGCATCTAGATTAATATTTACTACTTTTCCCCTTATGGTGTTTTTTTGTTAACATTATATAGATGGTATTTTGGACTCTAAAATCTATCATCATAAAAAATTTATGGGATCCTAACATGAACTCAATTGGATGAAATTTTTTAATATGCCATAGATAATACCATCCAATTTTAAACTGGTCTAGATACTTGATCATAATAAGATTCTAATTGATGATTTCATGAAATCATTTGTTATCAGTATTTTTTCCAAATTAAATTTTTGTAATCAATATAGAAATAAATATGATAACCTCTTTATATATTTCTCTATTTCTTCTTTCCCTATAAAAAAATTGATTAATTATTTCAAATCAATCTTTCATGCCCTTCCTCAATCTATTTCCAGCTCTGGGCCTATATAGATACTACTTTATCACCTCAACTTAGAAAAAAAATTCTTATTGTAATGGAATAACTACTAAACACTCTTTTTTATGTCTAAAATATTATATTCATAACCATAAATCATTCAATATTCAGGTTGTTCTAGCCAAAATCATTACTTTTATGAAGGAATCTCGTGCACTACTGTGAGGACACTCTGACAATTTGATTTATGACTTCTCAATTCATTATAGACTATGAATATCTTGTTATTATAAGTGACATATAGGAAACATTAATTTATTCTTGAAATCCTTTCTTCCATGATGGATTACCATTAATGTTGTCGTGGCTTCAAAGTTAATCAAAGAAAATTGGGCAGTGCAGTCATTTAACAAGATAATAATAGACATATTCTTAGATGCATCTATATAACATGTGGAATAGAATCATATATAGAGGATGAAATTTTTATCATCATCAACATGGTATCATATTCATTGAAAATTTATGGAATAATATCTGTAAAGACATCAACTCCACCACCATTATTTCAGTTGTTCATAATAGAATCACACATCTCTTGTGGAATATCATACCTAAATCGATAGAATTATTCCTATTTATTTCTACATAAAATCAACAATATTAACCATGTTTTCCAAGAGGCTTAATCATTCGATGATGGGACAAAAAAACAATGTATTCAACATAGACATAATTTTAGATATACGAGATTCCTTTTCATTTATTTTTCCTCTTTGAAGAAGATTGTAACAATACTCCCTCTTTCAAAAAAAATTATATTTTTCATCAATAAAGGAGCCTTGGATTTCTAGTCAAGTCATCACCATAATAAAAAATTATAACATGTTATGAATGTTTGTTTTGGTATCCATGAAATTTTATTTTATATAATGATGTATATGAGACAAATCTATTTCTTCTACAAATGTTGTTCTATCATAGATCACTTTATTTTATTTTTATCATGTATTATATAGTGTAATCATCATATATTTTCTCATGACTTATTTTAATGATCTATTATATGAAGGGTATGGTTTTTATATGTTATTATCATGTTCTCATACCCATATTCATCTGTTATATTGATATCATCCTTGTTTATAATTACTGGGTATCTGAGATCACTATTTCATATGTTTCCATTACCAAAGATGTATAAAAACGTATTTTGTATAATATATTAATAAAGTTTTCCAATTATGAATATTATAGTGTGAGATGTCATATCCCACTTATGGAATATTTTTTTATACGTATAAGTTTCCAAATGCACTATACCTTTATTATCCTTAGGCATGTGTCCATGTAATGTAATGAATATTCTTCTAAAAAAATGTAATATCTATATATGAAAAGGCCTTAATTTCTATATTTTTTATAAGATTATATTTTTATCCTTTGGATACTAGGATGATAAAAAATTAGGGAGATCCCTAAGGACTTGTCTAAGGATAACTTTATGTTTGAGTCAATGTATAAGAAAATTTCATGTAGTTTTGTTAATGGACATAGCAAGTGGTTTCCAAGAAATTTCTTCTATGACTATATACTATAAGTTGATGGGGATTCTGAATATAGGTAGCTAGTGAAAATAAATTTTAATTTTAATCATTGAGATAGACTTGATCATCACTTAGTACATGACAAAATTCCTTGATGAACATTATTTTTTTGAATATTTTAGGGGATATGCTTTGGAAATTCAAAAGCTCATTATGATCCATCAAGAATGAAATAAATAGAAGATGACTATTAATTACCTATGATAAACCTAATTTTTGATACATTAAATAGAATTATTCATGATTTATAAATAATATGATTTATTTTATTATGATTATGTTCTTCCTCAATATGATTATTATTTCTTGAAATACAATTTATGGTTTTGATAAATGGATGGATCGTCAAGGAACCATATTAGTGATGAGTGTGAAGAAAAATGATATTATGTTCCTCATTAATATCCAAAGGTTCTATGAGATTTAAATCAAAATCTCATTGTTAGGCTCATACAACTTTTAAAAGACATTAATCAAAATGAACTTTCAAAATAGAAAATTAATTTTTTTTGAGTACATTATGATTAAATAGTTATCATCCATCATTGGATCCACTAATCCACTAATTGATGTGAAATGGATGAGTGTCACTGAAAATATATTCTCTATTTTCCAATGTTTATAAAATGAAAAACACATTATGGATGTTTATTATTTGTACGGTTAAGTAGATCAGTGGTTGATCATCGTCCTTATTTCAAGGGAACATGATTAAATTGAATCCATGGATTTATATTTTATTAAGATCTGATTTATCAATGCGTACTTCCCTCGTAAACTTTGTACAAAAATTGGGAAACTTTTTTGTTGAGAAAATATAGAATAATGATGAATCTGTGGGTATATATGTGGATAATTTTACAAGACTTCTGAGATACACATCTTTTATTATCATCCATAATGAATGTTATGTTTATATATTCTTCAGTGGAATAAAATCAATTATTTAAAGGGTATTATTCATACTGAAATTCTGTAGATATGAATTAATCATTCTTTGTACTGACATGTTAGAAGTTGAAAATGTGTTGACCGATAAATAAAATGGTTTTGATAAGGAATAAAGGATAGAATTTAAGGGGAACTTTAAAAACCATGAATGTTGGAAGATTAGATTTCACTCATCTTATAATGATACCATTCTTATGTGTGCCACAAAATCATAAACCATACATCATATCATAACCCATGTAATAAAAATGGGAATATTAAACATCATGACATCATAAAACAATTCATATAAGATAAAGGAATTCATAAAAATATTTCCATCACAACATAATCAAATCAATGTAATAATAGGGATAGAAACAGAACCCTATATTATCTTATATGGAAAATAATTTTTATAAAACACTTGAACTCCATTCTTGAGGAAAATATCCTTTCTACTTCAAAAACATTTTCCCTTTTTTAACATGTCATACAATTTTAAACTAAAAGAAGTTGATTAAAAATAAACTTGAAAACTTGTAAAGGAAGATTCTTGGAAATAATTTTTTAAAAATCCATTCATGTCGTATAAGTTAAAAAAACATTCTTCTCGTACTTTTTTCAGAAAAGTCAAAAAGTACCTCGTACGAAAAATGACAAAGGATTCCTTTCATATATTTTACTAAAAACTCGCTGAAGGGTAAAATTGGATTTAAACAATTGTAGGTTTATGGAAATAATATTACATATTGAGGAAACATGGATGTGGATGATAAAATATACCCCAGTAAATACCAAAGTATAAACAATCTCGGATAAAAATGAGATTGTGATATTTTCCCTTACCTTAGGTCCAATATGCTTTGTACATGTCTGAACCTCCTGTATAATGATTTAAATAATGTTATTGACTTATTCAAGAATCATACTTATTTTTATGATATCATATATGGTCATATTCTTATCTTCTTATTAGTAATATTTCATTACTATTTGTTATTCGTGTGTTTGTTACTTTTTTGTTCTTTTGCGTGTTTTGTCAAATAAATAGTTTTTCCTCTTTATAGAATATAGATACATCATTTAAAGAATGGTATTAGTGTAATATATATCATATTAATTCATTCAATTCATTTATATAATCATTATTCAATGAAGATCATATAGAACGAGTCGCATCACATTGTGGAGACGGTAGGCCGTACATACGCACAAGCGATGATATCATTACCATGATCATGGAATTGTATTCAAGTGTATGTATACTATTTCAGAATCAATATCACTTTAAAATAATCATATATAGTTATTTATTTTCACCATTATACCCATCCAAGTAAGGTGGTGGTGGAAAACAGATTACACCACGGCGTGGAGACGGTATTCCGTACGTACGCACGCGCGGTGATTTCGTTTTCCGTAGGATGGATAAGAGGTGAATTAGGATTGTTTCATATTTATAATAACATATCATTATATGAGGGATAATTATGTTATTACCTCATAATGAAACAACTAAAGAATAGGGAGTAGAAGAAGAATGGAACTTGAAGAAAACGGTAGAAGGTATTACCTCTTTCTCGAAGTGCCTCCTTTAAACTTTCTATTAAGACTCTAGAGTTGGTCTTTTGAGAAGACCAGTACCTATAGTAGGTTTATAAGGAAGTGGGGAAGTGACATGGTGAGGTTTTGGCCGACCTTGAAGGCTCAAATTGGTGTGAGGAAGAGAGGGAGGAGGTGCCTTTTATAAGGGAGGATAGGGACACCTTTGGAAAGTGTGGAAATATTATTTTATTATAAATTTATCTTCTGTTTTAAAAGGTCCAAAAATCATTAAAGATGAAGATAAGATGACTCATGGTCGAACTAAAATCATCCAATCATAATTGGACATGTTTTGGAAAATATTTTAATCATTATAATCTTATTTATTTAAATCATTTATTAATGAGGTAAATACTTCATTATTGTGTCATAAATAATTTAATTTCTTTGGTGTCTAAAAAATATAAAAAAATATCATTATGTAGGAAATCTTTTTATCTTTCTAATGAATATTTATAGTCGAAAATATAATTTATATTACCCCTTATAAAAATTAATTACTAAAATATTTTTGTTAATGTTAATTTTATCTTTACATTAAATTAATTAATCCAAATTGTCATTGTCACTACCAAGTGGCTCAGCGGGGTCCCAAAATCGACACAAGGATGCCCATGGTCGGCCAATA
This sequence comes from Viscum album, assembly GCA_963277665.1. Classification (NCBI taxonomy): domain Eukaryota; kingdom Viridiplantae; phylum Streptophyta; class Magnoliopsida; order Santalales; family Viscaceae; genus Viscum; species Viscum album. The sequence continues at coordinate 1,463,536,859 of OY728146.1, read as the reverse complement.
CTCATCCAATAAGGTTAGGACAAGTGTCAAGGTAATTTTTAATTATTATAATATTCTTTTAACCTTGAATTACCCTATTTACCTTTAACCGTAGTAAATAAAATAAAAATTACCGTAGTTACTATTCATAATATCAAAAAAATAAAAGTAACCTATTAACATAATTTGAACCCACTGATTCCAAATATGGAATCCATTTTTCAAAATTAAAAACATAGAAGTTGCAGTAATTAATTTAAAATTAATCCCATTGTTAAGTAAACGGGTTTAAAAAGATAAAACATTGCCAAAGATTGAAATGTTTTTACCTATGAATTCAATGTAAAATTTATGATAATGACATAAATTATATTAAATGGTAAAAATATATTCTATTTGTACTTTAAAAATATTTAATATTATAATTTAACCATATAAAGTATTGCAATGAAAAAAGTTGTTTTTAATTAAAATATAGCGTGTTTTTACTATTCATTAAACTATGAAAGTTATCAGAATAATATGAAAAATTTATCCAAAGTAAATTTTTATATCTTGATTCTAAAGAAGAATTTTATTTTGTCAAATTGAAATTATAAACTTGTCAAAAACTAGATTTAATGTGGGTTCACCATCAAAAGGCGGTAAAACTGCATTTTTTGAAAAATACTTATTTTATCCAAAAAAACTGATTTTGTTTTCATACCTCATACTGTAAAATGTATAAGATGAATTAAAATGTTATAAAATTCAAAATTCTGTTAATACTATTCATAACTGCTAATATTATAATATATCATTGTTTAGTGAAACTCGGTTATTGCGTACGACGCAAGCTATCGAGGAAGGTCGCGGTTGGGTGTAAAGCAAGCCAAGCTAGTGTTGTGTGTTGTGAAAGATTACTTTGATGATTTATATAACATAAAAACAAAATAGTTCTCATAAAAGTCTCGGGTGTAACATTCTACCCCCATTAAAATGAATTTCGCCCTCGAAATTCATCACTTCATAATAAACAGATGAGGATACCTCGCCCTCATCATATCCTCAAGTTCTCACGTAGCTTCTTCTAATTGGTGGTTCTTCCATAAAACTTTCACCAAGCAAGTGGTCTTGTTCCATAGGACTTTTTCGCTACGATCCAGAATCTCTATCGGTTGTTCTTCATAAGAAAGATCTTGTTCCAGCGGTACAAATTCTGAGCTGAGTACATGTGAAGGATCAAGTATGTACTTTCTTAGGAGAGATACATGGAACACATTGTGAACTTGAGAGAGATTCGGTGGAAGCACAAATCGGTAAGCTACCTTTCCAACACGATCCAGAATTTCAAAAGGAACGATATATCTGGGGCTCAACTTTGCCTTCTTTCCAAATCTCATTACTCTTTTCCAAGGAGATATTCGTAAGAACACTTTATCGCCCACTTCAAACTCTATGTCTTTTCTTCAGTTGTCGGCATAACTTTTTTGTCGACTCTGAGCTGCTCTTATGTGTTGTTGAATAGATCTGACCTTTTCTGCCATTTCATCAACAAGATCAGGTCCTAATAGCTTTCTTTCCCCAACTTCATCCCAGCAAGTTGGAGTCCTGCATTTCTTTCCATAGAGAGCTTCATAAGGATCCATCTGAATACTGGAGTGAAAGCTATTATTATAAGAAAATTCCACCAAAGGTAGGTGTTGATCCCAACCACCTTTGAAATCCATAGAGCAAGCTCTCGACATATCTTATAGAGTTTTAATTGACCTCTTAGACTGACCATCTGTCTGATGATGATAAGCAGTGCTGAAACACAACTCTATATCTAGAGTATGCTGAAGACTTTGCCAGAACTTTGACGTAAACCTCGGATCCCGATACGATATAATAGAAAGTGGTACTCCATGAAATCTTACAACTTACTTTACATATATCCTGGCAAGCTGATCCAGAGAGAAATCATCTCTAATAGAAATAAAGTGTGCAGACTTTGTAAGACGATCAACTATGACCCAGATAGCATTATTGCCTTTGGATGTTTTAGAAAGTCTAGTGACAAAGTCCATAGTGATGTTTTCCCATTTCCATTCAGGTATGGGTAATGTTTGTAACATCCCCTTAGACTTCTATCTCTCAGCTTTAACTTGCTGACAAACCAAGCATCGAGAGACATATTCAGCAACATCTCTTGTCATGCCATCCCACCAGAAGTACTCTTTCAGGTCTCTATACATCTTTGTGCTTCTAGTATGAATAGAGAATAAAGAACTACGAGCCTCATCCAGCAGCTCCTTCTTTAATTCGGGGATGGGAGGAACACAAACCCTATTCCTGAACTTTATTATCCCATCACAATCAAGGTTGAATTCAAGAACATTTCTCACCTTCTTTTGTAACTCGACATCTTCTTTCTGCGCCTCTTTAATCTTCACATGTATAGATGGTTGAACATTCATTTGAGAAAGATACGATTTTTCCCCTTTAATTATAATTCCAAGATCCATACTTTGTAAATCCATAAATATTGGATCTTTTGTGATCCTCATCATGGATAAGCTATCATGGTCTTGTCGACTTAATGCATCTGCCACCTTGTTTATTTTCCCAGGGTGGTAATGAATTGAGCAGTCATAATCCTTAATCAGCTCCAACCATCTTCTTTGGCGCATATTCAGCTCCTTTTGTGTGAAAATATACTTTAAAATTTTATGATCAGTATAAATGTCACACTTTTCTCCATAAAGATAATGCCTCCAAATATTTAATGCAAAGATTACCGCAGCTAACTCCAAATCATGAGTTGTTAATTTTTCTCATGGATTTTCAACTGTCGTGAAGCATAAGCTATCACCATATCATTTTGCATAAGAACACACCCCAATCCCTTCCTGGATGCATCACTGTAGATCACAAACCTTTATCTACTACAAGGCAGTGTGAGCACAGGTGCACTGGATAACCTTATTTTCAACTCCTTGAAATTCTCTTCACATTCCTCTGTCCAAACAAACTTAACTCCTTTCCGAGTCAATATGGTGAGTGGATTAGATAATCGTGAAAAATCTTTCACAAAACATAAATAATATCCAGCCAAACCAAGAAAACTTCAGATCTCAGTTACTGTTGTTGGTCTTGACCATCTTTCGATAACCTCTGTTATTGTTGGATCCACAGATATCCCCTCTTTTGAGATTATGTGACCCAAAAATTCAACTTTTTTAAGCCAAAATTCACACTTGGTAAATTTGGAATAAATCTTATCCTTTCTCAGGGTCTTTAATATAATTCTCATGTTATCTTCATGTTTTTCCTTTCTCTTTGAATAGACAAGAATGTCATCTATAAAGACTACCACAAACTGATCAAGATAGTCTCTAAAGACTCTATTCAACAGATCCATGAAGATGGCATGGGAATTTGTAAGACCAAATGGCATCAATATAAATTCATAGTGTCCATACCTTGTACGGAAATCCGTATTTGGTATATCCTCCCTTTTGACCCTTAATTGATGATACCCTGAACGAAGATCAATCTTGGAAAAGTATTGAGCTCCGCGTAGTTGGTCAAATAGGTCATCAATGGGTTGGAGAGGATATTTTTTCTTGATAGTGATCTTGTTAAGTTCTCGATAATCAATGCAGAGTCTCATTGATCCATCTTTCTTCTTAACAAACAGAACTAGTGCTCCCCAAGGTGACGCACTAGGGCGTATGAATCCCTTATCAAGATTCTCTTGGAGTTGCTTCTTCAGTTCTTGCAACTCAATTGGGTCCATTCTATAAGGTGTCTTTGAAATAGGCAAAGCACCTGGTATGAGTTCTATTAAAAACTCAACTTCATGATTTGGTGGAAGACCTGGAAATTCCTCTGGAAAGACATCTTCAAATTCCCGTACAATGGGCATATTATTAATCGTGAGTTTCTCTCCAACCATTTGAGATAAATAACCTTCATTTAGTGGAATCAAGACCCATAAGATAGAATAAATTTCCACTAGAAGGTTATTTTCATCCTTGCATCGATAGAAGATCATAGATTGATCTGGAATATGAAATGTGACTTCCCTTCTTTGGAAATTGATATGAGCTCTATATAAAGAAATCCAATCCATGCCAAGAATCACATCAAATTCCACTATAGGAAGGATCACAAGATTTGCAGGAAGCACTTTCCCACAAACATCAATCGGAGAAGAATTGTAATCTTTTGATGCGACAGTTGTGCCATTAGGAGTTGTCACAGCCAACTCAACATATAATTGTTGAGCTAATACGACGATACCCTTAGAAAATTCTTCAGAAATAAAAGAGTGGGTGGATCCAGAATCAAATAAAACATTTTCTACTTTAGAGTGGATGGTAAGTGTACCTCTCACCACTTCGTTGTCGTACTCCACATCGCCGATAGTAATTGCATGTGACTTTCCTTTGTCTTTGGCCTTAAGAGTTTGTTGATGTCGATCGCCATCATCAACCCTTGGATTTGGGCATTGATTGGTATAATGCCCCATCTCCTTGCACATGAAACATTGAAGTGTAGTAGGTTCATTCTATGTATCCCTTCTTTTGTTTGTATCATTAGACATCTTCTTCCCATTATTTCGACATTCAATTGCCCGATGACCTTCTTTTACACACTTATAAAATTTTCTTGTCCCCTTAAGACAATTTCCTCCATGTTTCTTTCCACACTTTGAGCATAAGGGAAAACTCATCTTCTTTTCAGTGTGGTCTTTAGATTTTACTTTGAATTACATTTTCCTCTTCTTATCAAACCCATGTGACTGATGGGTTACACCAATCTCCATCTCAACCTTGAGAGCACATCAAATAATTTCCTCGTAGCTATTGAAGTCCCTTATGGCTAACACCCTTCAAAGACTTGGTTTTAATCCACTAAATAATCGATCGATCTTACTCTCAGGTTGGATAATAATTCTAGAAGCGTACCTTGCAAGTCTTGTAAAATTTGCTTCGTAGGTACCAACGGATTCATCATCTTTTTGCTTCAGTTCAAGAAACTCCTTCTCCATCATTGTTCGAAGAATACGAGGGAAATACTTATTGAAAAATTAGTTCTTGAACTCGTCCCATTCCATGGACTCAATTTCATCCCTTTGCCTCATATTCTTAATAAGATTCCACCATTGATCAGCATCACCTTCCAAACGATACACTGCTAAGATGACTTTATCATGTTCAGAACATTGAAGAACTGAAAATATATTTTCAGTGGTACTGATCCATTGTTCAGCCACTAATGGATCAGAAGACCTGCTGAATGAAGGTGGACGTTGCCTCATGAAGTATTCAACAGAATGTTGCTCCTTCCTTTTCTCATTTGGAAGTCCTGCATGATTCATATCTTGAGAAAGTTGTGTGAGCATGGCAACAAGATTTTTCATTCCAACTCTCATATCTTTTGGTTGCTCAGGGGGACAATCATTGCATTTCCAATCACATTCCGCATTAACATGGTACCTTTGGGTTCCATCCATTGACTAAAACCAAGAAGAATAGTGTGAGCAACACTAATTATAAAAAGAAAACCACATAATCAAGAATAAAAATTTTACTCTTAAGGTATTATCATAGGTTGTTCATGGAAATTTCTAAAACACTAAAATTGTGTTCTATGCATAGACATATCCTTAAGTTTCTTACTAAGGCTTTCACATCCTAGTTTCCAAAGGTTGACTATACCATTCCTCTGATACCAGCTATAGCGACCCATACTTTACATACATGGTTAATACTTCAAAATTGAATCATACTTATTACAACATATAACAAAACCATGAAAGGACCGTATAGGTATAGTGTCTTTAGAAACTGGTAAACATAAACAACTGGTTCATAAAGAATCTACAATGGCTCCCATTTATTTCATCATATCTATAGTCCCTTTTGGGAATATCTTACTTAATAACATTCTTCCTGACCTGGGGAAAGAAAACATACAAAAGGGTGAGCTCAAATACTCAGTAAGGGTAAACAAAATAAATATCAATCACATCAAATTTATAAGAACATAAAAATTTGGAAATCTTACCCTACAAAAGAGATCATAATTTCATAACATGGGATAAATCATGGTAGTGAAATGTAATCCCAATAATCAAAACATAAAACATGAAATTTGTTGATATACACACATAATCATAGAGAATCATTTATTATTAGTCAAGACTCATAGCTAAGACTATCTTAGTGGACAAAGTCCATTTCTGAACCAAGTTCACTCCTCATTTCAGTCATGTTTCACTGAACCGATTTAACCTGCCGTTCCAGCCATGTCTATCTCATGAGATATAAAATATTTACCCAAGGAATTGGAGGGATATATAGGTCTCACCCATATTATAATGATACTATTCTTATGTGTGCCAAAAAATCATAAACCATACATCATAGCATAACCCATGTAATAAAAATTGGAATCTTAAACATCATGACATCATAAAACAATTCACATAAGATAAAGGAATTCATAAAAATATTTCCATCACAACATAATCAAATCAATTTAATAATAAGGATAGAAACATAACCCTATATTATCTTATATGGAAAATAATTTTTATAAAACACTTGAACTCCATTCTTGAGGAAAATATCCTTTCTACTTCAAAAACATTTTTCCATTCTTAACATGTCATGAAATTTTAAAATAAAAGAAGTTGATTAAAAATAAACTTTAAAACTTGTAAAGTAAGATTCTTGAAAATATTTTTTTAAAAATCCATTCATGTCGTATAAGTTAAAAAACATTCTTCTCGTACTTTTGTCGGAAAAGTCAAAAAGTACCTCGTACGAAAAACGACAAAAGATTCCTTTCATATCTTTTACTAAAAACTCACCGAAGGGTAAAATTGGATTTAAACAATTTTAGGTGGATGGAAATAATATTACATATTGAGGAAACATGGATGTGGATGATAAAATACACCCCAGTAAATACCAAAGTATAAACAATCTCAGATAAAAATGAGATTGTGATATTTTCCCTTACCTTAGGTCCGATATGCTTTGTACGTGTCTGAACCTCCTGTATAATGATTTAAATAATGTTATTGACTTATTCTAGAATCATACTTGTTTTTATGATATCATATATGTTCATATTCTTAGCTTTTTATTAGTAATATTTCATTACTACTTGTTATTCGGGTGTTTATTACTTTTTTGTTCTTATGTGTGTTTTATCGAATAATTATTATTACTATTTATAGGATATAGATACCTAATTTAAAGAATGGTATTAGTGTAATATATATCATATTAATTCATTAAATTCATTTATATAATCATTATTCAATGAAGATCATATAGAACGAGTCGCATCACATCGTGGAGACGGTAGGCCGTACATACGCACAAGTGATGATATCGTTCCCATGATCATGAAATTGTATTGAAGTGTATGTATACTATTTCAGAATCAATATCAATTTAAAATAATCATATATAGTTATTTATTTTCACCATTATACACATCCAAGTAAGGTGGTGGTAGAAAACAGATTACCCCACGGCGTGGAGACGGTATTTCGTACGTACGCACGTGCGGTGATTTCGTTTTCCGTAGGATGGATAAGAGGTGAAATAGGGTTGTTTCATATTTATAATAACATATCAGTATATGAGGGATACTTATGTTATTACCTCATAATGAAACAACTAAATAAGAGGGAGTAGAAGAAGAATGGAACTTGAAGAAAACGGTAGAAGGTATTACCTCTTTCTCGAAGTGTCTCCTTTAAACATTCTCTTAAGGCACTAGAGTTGATCTTTTGAGAAGACCAGTACCTCTAGTAGATTTCTAAGGAAGTGGGTAAGTGAAATGGGTAGGGGTTGTTCGATCTTGAAGGCTCAAATTGGTGTGAGGAAGAGAGGGAGGAGGTGCCTTTTATAAGGGACAAGAGGGGCACCTTTGGAAAGCGTGGAAATATTATTTTATTATAAACTTATCTTCTGTTTAAAAAGGTCAAAAAACATTAAAGATGAATATAAGATGACTCATGGTCGAAATAAAATCATCCAATCCGAATTGGACATGTTTTGGAAAATATTTTAATCATTATAATCTTATTTATTTAAATCATTTATTAATGAGGTAAATACTTCATCATTATTGTGTCATAAATAATTAAATTTATTTGGGGTTTAAAAATTATAAAAAAATATCATTATGTAGGAAATATTTTTATATTTCTAATGAATATTTATAGTCAAAAATATAATTTATATAACCCCTTATAAAAATTACTTACTAAAAGATTTTTGTTAATGTCAATTTTTTCTTTACATTAAATTAATTAATCCAAATTGTCATTGTCACTACAAAGTGGCTCAATGGGGTCCCAAAATCAACCCAAGGATCCCCATGGTCGTAAAATACTCATCCAATAATGTTAGGAAAAGTGTCAAGGTAATTTTGAATTATTATAATATTCTTTTAACCTTGAATTACCCTATTTACCTTTAACCGTAGTAAATAAAATAAAAATTACCGTAGTTACTATTCATAATATCAAAAAACTAAAAGTAACCTATTAACATAATTTGGACCCACTGCTTCCAAATATGGAATCCATTTTTCAAAATTCAAAACACAGAAGTTGTAGTAATTAATTTAAAATTAATCTCGTTGTTAAGCAAACGGGTTTTAAAAGTTAAAACATTGTCAAAGATTGAAATGTTTTTACCTATGAATTCAATTTAAAATTAATGCTAATGATGTACATTATATTAGATGGTAAAAATATATTCTGTTTATACTTTAAAAACATTCAATATTATATTTTAACCATATAAAGTATTGTGATGAAAAAAGTTGTTTTTAATTAAAATATAGCGTGTTTTTACTATTCATTAAACTATGAAAGTTATCAGAATAATATGAAAATTTTATCCAAAGTAAATTTTTATATCCTGATTCTACAGAATAATTTTATTTTATCAAATTGAACTTATAAACTTGTCAAAAACTAGATTTAATGTGGGTGCGCCATGAAAAGGCGGTAAAACTGCATTTTTTGAAAAATACTTCTTTTATCCAAAAAAACTGATTTTTTTTTCATAACTCATACTAGAAAATGTATAAGATGAATTAAAATGTTATAAAATTAAAAATTCAGTTAATACTATTCATAACGGCTAATATTATAATATATCGTTGTTTAGTGAAACTCGGTTATTGCGTACGACGCAAGCTATCGAGGAAGGTCGTGGTTGCGCGTAAAGCAAGTCAAGCTAGTGTTGTGTGTAGTGAAAGATTCCTTTGATGAATTATATAACATAAAAACAAAATATTTCTCATAAATGTCTCAGGTGTTACATGCATGTCTCTACTCCGGGTGCCCCACACAACCGATCCTGAGTCATGCGGTCAACCACCTGTAGGTCGGTCCTCTTGGACCTCCATGACATTTGTCTACTGCTAGCTGTAGAAGACTCCTCTACATGTCGACTGGTGGTGGATCTTGCTTTTTGGAGACATCTCAACACTGGGGCATCAAGCTCCACAATCTTTCCACTGCTGCTTGTATAAGGCTGGCAGCAAGAATCACCATAAGGTCGGTTGGTGTCCCTACCAGTCGAAAAACTCTCACCACAGCCTCTAGCCAATCCTCAGCCACTTATGGGTCCTTCTCTCCCCTGAACCTGGGTGTCTTATGGTGCTGGAACTCGTGCAACGCGCTCAAGCGGCGTGCATCTTCTACTGCTGGGGCTGGTGGCATCAGTGGGCCAACGGGGAGTGATACCTCTGGTGCCTCCGCTAGAAAAGGGCCATGCACTGAGGCTTCATCGCTTGGTGGGCTATCTGTGAGTACAACTCGCAGGACTCTAGCTGGTCGTCCGCAGGGAGGCATCGTGAAAGAAACAGATGTGACACGGTCAAAAGATTATACCTGGTGAGCTGACCTAGTTGATATGACTTAAAGAAATCTTTGGAAAACACACATGCAATCAGTGTTTTCGTGCATTGAGTTGGAAATCATAAGTCTGGGTCCTAGTGTATGGATACATTGGCTGGAACACCAACACTGGACTCCCTTAACTGAGAACCACACTCACTACTCTTAACACGATTTATTCATAGAAAATAAAGATCAGAGTTCTGATTTTGGGGGTAGAACTGACTCCTCTAATACCAATTTGTCACGACCCGTCCCCTGGGGCCCATTTTGTGACTACCCAAAGCCCACCTTCCATAGGCCAGGGGCTAATGACTAGCACCAAAAGTGTAATTCCCTAAAATTGGGAAGGCATTACCTTTATAACATGTAAACACACACAGCAGATATGGTCATGATTAAACCGAATAACCGACAAGTGAGTACAGTATGTAAAAAGGGGCCAGCATACAAGCCCAACTGGAAAGTACAAGAAACTGAAAGTACAAATACAACTGAGGAAATAGGAAAATCAGCCACTAGGTCATCCTTTGAGGTTCCTACCTGAAGGGTAGGTATAGATCGCCTCCTTAGCACTCCACGTCCATCCGTCTCCTCCATGTATCGACAAGTCGTATGATCCACCTCCGGGTACCGTCCAGTCCTGGTACTCTCAACCTCGGTCAGTGTTGTCTGTCATTTGCATCCAACACAATGAGGTGCGGGCATAGCCCATGCAGGGGTGAGTATAACGATAATCAGTAGAGACCCCGAGACCCTCATGGTCTCACAAAATCCAAGAAGGATAAATAATAAATTATGAAATCAACATATAACCCCACATAGATATATGATCATACATATACCTAAGTTATCAAGTAATCCATCTCAATCATGAGGAAGACACAAAAGTTACTAACTCTTCTCAACCAGGATTTTTATTCAAATTATCGAAATTAGAGCTGTTGGAGAACTCCTCCTATGTCGAGTACAGTGGGCCTGCCACGACACCAAGGCGCTTCCCACTAACCTTGGACTACTGAGGTTCTCCCCCTGTCGAGTACCGTGGGTCTGCTGCATCACCAAGGCACTCCCCACTGTGGGTCTTCCACCACAACCTGGCGCTCCCCCTAATAAATTGCAGAGGTACTCTTCCTGTCGAGTACCTCAGGTCTGCCTCTACAACCAGGTGCTCCTCCACCATGGGTCTGCCGCCACAACCAGGCGTTCCCAACTGGGCTAGTCGAGTCACTCTGAGTCAATCGGTCAGCAGTCGTCGAGTCTCATCCAGATACTAGGTCTTCACACTCTGCTCGCTCGTCAATGGAAGGATCCACTCCATGAGCTACCAGTCGATACTCCAACTATCACGAAGCCCCACGAAGAAGTATCTCAAAGGTCTGCCACGTCGTAGAGGTCTCAACGCAACAGAAGGCGTGCCAATCGGACGCCCGGTCTGTGAGTTATTATCCTTTTATTCCCAGGGGCCCGGTTGGATTCTTGCACGGTCCAACTTGATGGTATCTCTACTGTAACCCAAACTGCAGAGGGGTATACTCAAAGGGACCATCATGCTCCAAGATTACTAGGTCTGTTGACGGTTCGTCAAACGGAAACCTGGTGCCAAAGATATGGCCAACGAAGGTAAAGGGTCGTAGTGGGACCGGGTCTGGTCCGACCCGGCCTGACCCATTGGGTCTGGCCCAGCCCGTTAGGTTCATCCCGGCCCGCTGGGCCTATCCCAGCAGGCTGTGAGGGGTCATGGAGGGTCGTGAGAGTGCAGACCGGTCGCGAGGGTGCAAACCAGTCATGGGTCGACACGAGTGGGGTTTGGCCCAGAGGGCGCCACGTGGACGGCTCGGCCCGGAGGGCACCACGAGGGTACGGCTCGGCCTGGAGGGCTCTATGAGGGCGCGGATCGGCCTGGAGGGCACTGCGAGGGGCGAGGAGGCATGGGAGGCGTGGCGGCCCAGAGCTGGGGTGCGGTGCAGCCGGAGTGCGGCTTGGCCGGGGTGCAACGCGGCTCAAACTGGTTCGGCCGGCGAGTGGCGCGGCCGGTGGGCAACATGGCCGGGGCGACGCTGTTCGACCTGGGCGGTGGAGTATCGTGGGGGTGGTGCGAGTTGCCTTCATCACCTTCATCGTCTTGTCACCTCGTCTCCATGTCAAAGAACATAATAAAGAAGAATGGAAGAGGGGGTCGGGCCATGTTATTTTGCCTCTCACCCTCCGCGTTTAAGGTGGTAGCAATCAGTTCATCAGGATCATAAACATAGAACTAACATGGAATATATCTTAAAAAATTAATTCCCAATAATCCCTCATTAACAAAAATATTCCCAACCCGCAAGGGAAAACATCCATGGATCAACTTGATAACAATTTGGTACGTGTTCTTTGTTTTGGAAGGAAAGAAACAAGGGAATAAAATCAATCACAAAAATCCCGTACCTTTGTTCGTTGTTCATTGAAGGAGTCGCGGGGAAGAATATGGAGTTGTCGTTGTACGTCGCGTCCACCGCACACTTCCATACCCAAGCTCGTGCGTCAGTTCGTTGATGACAATGAGGAGGTATGGTCGGTCTTTGAAGATGTCCCACATCGGTTGCGTCTGCAAGGTTCTTATAAGGAAGAAGTCAAAGACATTCTTTTCCAGTGTTCTTCGTTGGAAGAATGTGTTATTCATTTTTCGTTGGCGAGAGATTTTTTCTCAGAAGCTCTTTCCTCCCTTGCCAACAAAACAATAGGTTGCCCAAAATAATAAATTATAAAATATATTAAGTCATTTGCATAATAATTCAAATTAGGTGAATTAATTAAGTTGGATCGACTTAATTAATTCATGTGGTTGGCACAATTAAAATAGAGGAAGGGTTGACACCATTAATGGAGGGGGTGGCACCATTAAATTAAGGGAGGTCAAGAGGCTCTCCCTCATTAATGAGGGGAGTTTAGAGGTTTTCCTCTCCCACAATTATTAGGGGGGTTTAGTCCCGGGTGGTCCCCACATCGTAACCTCTCACGGGAGGTTAGGTTCGAGTGGGCCCCACCACCATAACCTCTCATGGGATGTTAAGGTGTGGTGGTCCCCACCTACAACTTCCACATGGGTGGCTATAATAGATAAAATAAAATAAAACATGTGTTTATTTTATTTTATTATTCTCATGAAGACCCCAAAAATTATCTTCCACCCTCGACAAACTATCGTCAAGGTGAAAGTCTTCTTAAGCGAATAGCGGCGCTGCGAGTCCAATAGTGCCCTCAGATTTCAATTCCAAGCACCGGTTCAAAAGTTTGAAAAACCCAGCTCATACATTTACTAAAAGTACCTGAAAAAAACTTCAGAAATTTAGTCTGGGCACACTGGGCCTCAGAATCATGCACTGTCAATTTTTTCGGACTCGTAATATTCACATTTAATTAAAAAAATTACATGTGAATTCCGGGTATTTAAAGTTAAATAATGTAAAAATCATATAAATGGGAGTTTGGGAATAAAGAATATCAAGTGTTATAATGATTATATATTGAAGAGGTTTACTTGAAACCATATAAATAATGATTCCATAGGCCTAATTTTCGTAGATCTATATTTCTTGATAAACTAAGGAAGGGTAGCCTACATTATACTTACTCATCTATTTTTTCATTCATCAAGTCCTCCATATCCAACAACATTTCTCACTAAAGATGGATTATGATATAGAATAGTTCGATTACATTTATGTTATATAACTGGAATGGAACACCTCTTTTTTATATTTTGGAACATGATAAACTCCCCATTTACACTAAAATCAATGTCAATACTTTTTCCACCTCCTCCAAATTGGAAATTTTATATAGTATTTGAATCTAGATTAATATTTACTACTTTTCCCCTTATGGTGTTTTTTTGTTAACCTTCTATGAATGGTATTTTGGACTCTAAAATCTATCATCATAAAAATTTTATGGGATCCGAACATGAACTCAATTGGATGAAATTTTTTAATACGCCATGGATAATACCATCCAATTTTAAACTTGTCTAGATACTTGATCATAATAGGATTCTAGTTGATGATTTCATGAAATAATTTGTTATCAGTATTTTTTCCAAATTCAATTTTTGTAATCAATATAGAAAAAAATATGATAACCTCTTTATATACTTCTCTATTTCTTCTTCCCTATAAAAAAATTTTGATTAATTATTTCAAATCAATCTTCCATGCCCTTCCTCAATCTATTTCCAGCTCTGGGCCTATATAGATACTACTTTATCACCTAAACTTAGAAAAAAAATTCTTATTGTAATGGAATGACTACTAAACACTCTTTGTTATGTCTAAAATATTATATTCATAACCATAAATCATTCAATATTCAGGTTGTTCTAGCCAAAATAATTACTTTTATGAAGGAATCTTGTGCACTACTGTGAGGCCACTCTGACAATTTGATTTATGACTTCTCAATTCATTATAGACTATGAATATCTTGTTATTATAAGTGACATATAGGAAACATTAATTTATTATTGAAATCCTTGCTTCCATGTTGGATTTCCATTAATGTTGTCGTGGCTTCAAAGTTAATCTAAGAAAATTGGGCAGTGCAGTCATTTAACATGATAATAATAGACATATTCTTAGATGCATCTATGTAAAATGTGGAATAGAATCATATATAGAGGATGAAATTTTTATCATCATCAACATGGTATCATTTTCATTGAAAATGTATGGAATAATATCTGTAAAGACATCGACTCCACCACCATTATTTCAGTTGTTCATAATAGAATCACACATCTCTTGTGGAATATCATACCTAAATCGATAGAATTATTCCTATTTATTTCTAAATATAATCAACAATATTAACCATGTTTTCTAAGAGGATTAATCATTCGATGATGGGCCAAAAAACAATGTATTCAACATAGACATAATTTTGGATATACGAGATTACTTTTCATTTATTTTTCCTCTTTGAAGAAGATTGTAATAATACTCCCTCTTTCAAAAAAAAAATATATTTTTCATCAATAAAGGAGCCTTGGATTTCTAGTCAAGTCATCACCATAATAAAAAATTATAACATGTTATTAATGTTTGGTTTGGTATCCATGAAATTTTATTTTATATAATGATGTATATGAGACAAATCTATTTCTTCTACAAATGTTGTTCTATCATAGATCACTTTCTTTGATTTTTATCATGTATTATATAGTGTAATCATCATATATTTTTTCATGACTTATTTTAATGATCTATTATATGAAGGGTATGGTTTTTATATGTTATTATCATGTTCTCACACCCATATTCTTCTGTTGTATTGAAATCATCCTTGTTTATAATTACTGGGTATCTGAGCTCACTATTTCATATGTTTCCATTACCAAAGATGTACAAAAACGTATTTTGTATAATATATTAATAAAGTTTTCCAATTATGAATATTATAGTGTGAGATGTCATATCCCACTTATGGAATATTTTTTTATATGTATAAGTTTCTGAATCCACTATACCTTTATTATCCTTAGGCATGTGTCCATGTAATGTAATGAATATTATTCTAAAAAATGTAATATATATATATGAAAAGGCCTTAATTTCTATATTTTTTATAATATTATATTTTTATCCTTTGGATACTAGGATGATAAAAAATTAGGGAGATCACTAAGGACTTGTCTAAGGATAACTTTATGTCTGAGTCAATGTATAGGAAAATTTCATGTAGTTTTGTTAATGGACATAGCAAGTGGTTTCCAAGAAATTTATTCTAGGACTATATACTATAAATGGATGGGTATTTTGAATATAGGTAGCTAGTGAAAATAAATTTGAATTTTTATCATTGAGATAGATTTGATCATCACTTAGTACATGACAACATTCCTTGATGCACATTATTTTTTTGAATATTGTAGGGGATATGCTTTGTAAATTCAAAAACTCATTATGATCCATCAAGAATGAAATAAATAGAAGATGATTATTAATTACCTATGATAAACCTAATGTTTGATACATTAAATAGAATTATTCAGGATTTATAAATAATATGATTTATTTTTTTATGATTATGTTCTTCCTCAATATGATTTTTGTTTCTTGAAATACAATTTATGGTTTTGATAAATGGATGGATCATCAAGGAACCATAATAGTGATGAGTGTGAAGAAAAATGATATTATGTTCCTCATTAATATCCAAAGGTTCTATGAGATTTAATTCAAAATCTCATTGTTAGTCTCATACAAATTTTAAAAGACATTAATCAAAATGAACTTTCAAAATATAAAATTAATTTTTTTGAGTAAATTATGATTAAATAGTTATCATCCATCATTGGATCCACTAATCCACTAATTGATGAGAAATGGATGAGTGTCACTGAAAATATATTCTCTATTTTCCAATGTTTGTAAAATGAAAAACACATTATGGGTGTTTATTATTTGGACGGTTAAGTAGATCAGTGGTTGATCATCGTCCTTATTTCAAGGGAACATGAATAAATTGAATCCAAGGATTTAGATTTTATTAAGATCTGGTTTATCAATGCGTTCTTCCCTGGTAACCTTTGTACAAAAATTGGGAAAATTTTTTGTTGAGAAAATATAGAATAATTATGAATCTGTGGGTATATATGTGGATAATTTTACAAGACTTCTGAGATACACATCTATTATTATCATCCATAATGAACGTAATGTTTATCTATTCTTTAGTGGAATAAAATCAATTATTTAAAGGGTATTATACATACTGGAATTCGGTAGATTTGAATTAATCATTCTTTTTACTGACATGTTAGAAGTTGAAAATGTGTTGACCGATAAATAAAATGGTTTTGATAAGGAATAAAGAATGGAATTTAAGGGGAACTTTAAAAACCATGAATGGTGGAAGATTAGATTTCACTCATGCCTGGTGTGTTTAATAAAACATGGATGAAATTTTCATTAGTGTGGTAAAAAAATGTTTTGTGTATTGAATGGTATGTTATCGAGCGGGTGAATTCTAATTTGATGGGAATGGGTTATCAAATGATATGATTATTGAGAATCCTTTGCAAAATACACCACTTATACATTAATGTCTCGATTACATGAGTTTGGGTGTTATGATATCAAGTTCCAAAATATGACGGTTAATGAAAATGATCGAAGTTATTATCTATTTATGTTGACATATAAGTGTAAACCTCATTTTATATATATTTGTATAATGAAGTATAATGATGATGTAGAGAAAGATGCAATTAATATATTCCCTAGAACTAATAATGTGTTATTTTACACTAGTTTTAAAAATTTAATTATTTATAAATATTTTTTTTGGTTATCAAGATACTACCCAAACAATTAATTATAGAATTATTTTTGAAAATCCATAATTGAATGATAATCGCATCCCAATTTTAGGATTACTCTTTGGTTAATTTTTTTGGTAATTTGTTTCCTATTAATCTTTTCATTCTCACACTGGTTTAATTTTATGTTTTTGTACAAAGGGATTTGATTTAACTACATAAATTCCACATAAATTTCCAATGAAGGGATCTCGTGTTTGATAATAAAAATCAATAAATGATCATATATCTGTTTGATGATAAATATGAACATCCAATATAAATAACAACTATTTTATATGTTTTGACTCCTATTTAAGTGGGTAATTTATGTCATATGGTTGGGAAGTAACTCAACATTGATGATAATAATATTTTGAAGGAGTGTCTTTCCTATTCATTTACCAAGCCTCCCACCACGAAACATTTTTCAAAGAATTTATGTAGAATTTCCCTAATTCAGTTAGATGAATTGAAAAGTAAACTCATGGATATCAATGACAAGGGTTTGATTTAGCCGACAATGTGACCTTGGTTTTCACCTTTTCTTCTAGTTAAAATGAATGATGGAAAAATGAAAATCTGAATTGATAATTAGGATTTGAAAAAAAACTATCAAGATCAAAAATATTCTACCATATATTGATTTCCTTTTGGATGAACTATGCATAAATTAATGCTTTTCCAAGATTCATATTTATTTTTCACATCATTAATTCTAGGTTAAGCAAGAATATATATCTAATATGAAATTTCATACAAGTTATTGATACTATGAATTTATAGTTATATAATTCATTATATTTAATTCCCTACTATGATCATGGGTTTAAATAATGTTGTCTTTAGAGATTAAATTGATTAATTTGTGGAAGTATTTATATATGATATTTTCATCTATTAAAAGATAAAGTATGAGGGTGAATTTCACCTAATAATTTTAATAATGACTTGATGGAAGGATAAAAAATATGAAAAAAATTAAAAAATGTAAATTTTGGATTTAAAAGGATTATTTTTGGGGTCATATAATATCAAGAGAGGGTATATCCATCAAAGATAAAGGTGATTGAATATTTTCATAAACATACCATGGAGAATGAGATCTATAGTATTTGTGGTTTTTGAGGAAATTATCAATGGTTTGTGTTGAATTTTTTATGACTATATAATTTAATGTCCATGTTAACATGGATGGTATACATGTTCCTCTTCACAGTTGAATGTAAGGAAAATTTCAATGAACTGGATAAACGATTAGACATAACACCTATTCATATAATACCCAGCATTAAAAAAGTGTTTTTAATATATATTGATGAATAAAATAAGTGATTGGGATGAATTCACTTGAAAAATGATATGGTGGTAACATGTTCATCATTATAATTGATGATTCATGAGGAAGATTAACCAAGTCATGATTTGGAGTTAGTTTCTATAACATTCATTTTTAATACTATGGAGGGATTAAAAATGTTTCATTTATATATTTATATAGAAGTATTTGAATGTGTTCTACATAATATGGATATACATGGTTATGGATTGGGAACTCTTAATACATTACCACACTAGGAATTTGAATACTATGGTTGAGGATTTGAGTTGAAAGTATCATGGTAGCTGATCTATGATGAGGACCATAAAATCTCTAGTTTTTATGGACATCTAAAGGATTTATCAATAAATCATGATTGATAGGAATTAATCATATCACGCACAATTGAATGTCTATCGATATATTAATGTATCAATTAAATAGGAGTAGATATAATATATTGAGACACATAAGATAGAAAGAAATTTCGCTGATTTTAACCATGATATTGATTGAATGATAATATTTAGGAACCATATTTATGTTCCTTACATAACATACATGAAGAATTACTTATTAGAGGAGGATTATAAATCATTATTCTATATTCATCCAAGGTGTATGAATATGTATAGATATTTTAAATAGTATTTGTTATAGGAGGGAATGAAGAGAGATTTCAAATAGATTGTATCTCAGATCATGGTGTTCCAACAAGATAAGGATTGGTTAAAGGAGCCTATTGAGATGATACATCCACTATGAAAACTATAATTGAAATTATAAAAAACCAGCATGGATTTTGTTATAATACTATGAAAATCATACAATGGGAATAATGTTATATGGGTTATAGTTGTTAGCATTAAAAAGTGAGAAAACCTTATCTCTATCAATGAAAACTTCTCTCATTATTATCTTTCCAAAATACACTGTAAGGATGAGGTATGGTTTCATGGTGTACCAAATTAAATTGTATTTTATTTAGATCCAAGGATTACATTGATGTTCTTTTGAAGTCACCAAAATTCTTTGGATAATGAGTTGAATTTCATCAGTACATATCATTATAAGACATATGCTTAGTCAAATAGAACAATTCAAACACTAGAAGATATGTTGATATATTTTTATATGGATTTAACAGGTGGTTAGGCTAAACACATTCATCTAGATGTTATTTCTATAAAAAAATAGATTCCACGCATGTATTATGATGGATATTTATTAATCCCTTAATATAAGTATGATTATACATACATTTTTGTATAATGATGATCAAGAAAAAATGGGACTTAAAATAGAATAAGAATTAGGGGAGAAGGTTAGATTCATTCTGAAACAAATCATGTGAGTTGAGATTCAGTATAAATGTTATAAAAACCATCACCAGCATGACTAGAAATTTAAATTTGGAGACAACATATTTTAAAGAATTTATTTATGGAATATGGTTACATGATTAATATAGAAAAGGAAACTATTCCCCATGTATATCAGTCCCTTGTAAATTATTGAACATATCAGGATGATATCGGGTTTATTGGTCCTTCAACCAAACATCACTCAAGTCCATTATTTGTAACATGTATCTCTCTTAAGGAAGTACATACATGATCTTTCACATGTACTCAAATAAATGGTCATTACAATGAATTAATATATTTTTATAAGGAAAAGTATGTGTATATTTTGGATCAAAATGAGAATGTTATGTGAAACAAGACCACTTATTTAGTAAATGTTTTTCTAGATAAACCACCCATTTGAGGGAGTTATGTAGAAAAATATCGAAAATATGAGCCAGTAGTTTAGCATTTTTTTTTGTATTTGAGTGTTGAATTTTGAGGGAAAATTCAATTTCATGGGGGTATAATGTAACAACCACCTTTTTTATCAATTATTTCCAAATAATTTAAATATATTTTGTATATTTTGTTACACACAATATAGAATTTAGGTTCTGTTATATCAAAAAATTGATTTTTAACAAAAATAAATATATTATTAATATTATTTTTAAAGATAATAATTATAAAATATGCATTAAACATAGTTATGGGAGTAGTAATAAATAATTTTTAAATATTATGTATAATGTTTTTATATAAATAAAATATATTATTATAAAATCTAATTATTTTTTAGAACAGTATCTTGGTTTCATAAATGCTGGTTTATAAAAAATTATTTCTTTTTTCAAAGTAAAATATTAATATTAATTTTTGAAACTTTTTATAAAATAAGTATTTATAAATTGAACTTAATATTTTTAATCATCGTGTAAAAATTAGATAAGGGTTAATGTTTGGGATTTTTATGAAAATATTAATCTCTTAGTAAATAGTGAGTAATAATAGTTTTCTTTTAGAAACTACATTTTGTTTTAAATTATATATAAGGATAATTTAACATTAAAATGGGTTTAATTATGATCTAATATAAATAATATATCAATTAGATAAATTTAGGTCATTGGAATGAATTTCACCTTGAATTTCTATATAAATACTTTTTATACTTTAGAACATTTTCTCTTTAGAAATTTATATTGTTTTTAAATTAAAGGATTAATATAAAATTAATATTTTCCACTTATGTGAATTGAATTTGTAAAAATTTATCACATATTTAGAATCAAAAAAATTATATTATCCAATAATTTCAACAAACAAAAATTTAATAACGAATTTTAAAAAAAAAAGTAAAAATTATTTACAGTGGTTATGGTAAAAATGTTTTTACTTGGGGTTAAACAAAAAATATATATGTTAAAAAAGATTAAATACATTTACAACACAAATATGTTTTCCATGTATTGACTTTATCTGATCTAGGAATAGTTATTATCTATTTTATAATCTTTTCTCATGGGAAAAATGTAGGTCTACCTTTTTCTTTTAAAAGCATACATGTGCGCTATTGAGCTCACTTATAAAAATCCACCCCCTCGCCACACAAATTTATACTTCCAAAACGCATTGGATCAACCATGACCTTCACAAAAAACTATAATAATTCTCTCATCTCATACTATATGTATTATTTTTGTTATAAAGATATTGTATGTTTCTTTTTTGTGTAAATAAAATGAAATTTTCAGAAGAATATGTAACACCCCTAACAGAGGGTTTTATTTTATTTCTTCATACAACTCATCAAATTATTTTTAAAACATGATTATATAATATTCTAAATATCCTACATACAATTATATGTTATTATTTTATATTAGTAACATAAATCCATCTCCTCTCTTGTTAAATGATTTAAAAAATAATTATTTGTGTTTATGGAGGACTACCGCCGTGTGAACTAATGTCATTCATTTTTTCATTACCTCATCTCATGGTTGGATATAATGGTAGATAAAATTTTTATATATGGTATTAATGATATTATTGTGGATATAGACTATTATTTCATAAGTTACTTCTTAATTTCAATTTTGAGAGAATATGATTACATCGTTCGTATGTATGGAGGACTACGGCCTCATGAAGCAATTTAATTCATGTTTTCATTACATGAATATTAATTGGGTTGATTTTAATGAACCTATGTGATATGTATAAAATAAAAATTATTTATTAATGATAATATATTATATAAAATTCTTTCTTTCAATCCTTCAATAAAACAGAAAAGTGTTTATGGTAATGTACGTCCCACAATATTCATATATTGTGTATTTAATTCTCAATATATAACTACATCAAATCACATAAAAACATATAAAATAAATATATTGTTTATTTGTATCCTGGTTAAAAATATCGAGATAATATAACTATGATTGATGTAATAGGAAAAATAATGAATAATCAAGACATACAAGAAAAACAAAGCAGTTAATCCTTGTAATGTGACATTAACATGGAATTTATAATAACTGGGTAAGAAAAGGTTAAAATGAAATTATACCTTCCATGATATATATATATATATATATATATAGTGTTCCTTATTTTTTAAAAATATAATTATATTTATTATACAGTAGGTTCGAACATTTACAATGAAATTTGATACATATAGTAAGGTATTTTGTTTTACAAATTTTCATTATTTGAGACATATGTTAGGTTATGCCCCTATATTCTCGCATGAGTCATATATAAATAACCACTGAAATGTTATATCATGAATATCCATAATTTAATGATATTTAATTTTTCATTTGATTTTTTTATTTAATATAAATTATGATTCAATGTTACTAAAGTTGTATGGTTTTTATGTTATAATCTCATCATTTAATGAGATTGAATATATTATGTTTCCGAGGATGAATTCTTATGATAGATATCCCCTGAAAACAATGAATTTTATGAAAATTATTTTATCTAATATAAATATATTTTCCCTTTATTTTACAATCTTTATGCACTCATGATTTCAAAATAATGTTTTTGATGAAAGCTGACTTTATTTATCTCTTCAATCGAAAAACCATTCTCTTATATGTCTATGTTTTCTAAAAACAATTTTAGAAATTTATTAATGTACCTATATAATTTTTAATTCCATTTTAATTTTTGTTAATTTTATAAATTATTTAAAATGAATATATTTTCAATTATGTAGGAATTAACCACATTTTCTTATCAACAATGTGAAAGGAATCATTAATTAAATGTGCATAACATGAACATAAATTTGGTGATGTAATTTTATTTGAAGAAAAATATATGAATGTATTCGAGTTTAATTTTAAAGGAAAGGATCTCATGAATATTTTATGATTTCTAAATTATAAAAAATTTATTTCCATGTAAAGGAAAATTTCCACAAGATATATTGAATGTGATTTTTTTATCAAAATCTATTTCCTTATATGATGACATCATTTGATGTTAAATAATATTAACTATCGATATAATTAAGTATACCATTCCAATTATATCACTATAGGGTTTATGTTTATGATTAAAATATTCTTATAAATATCATTTCTATTTAATTGTATATTTCATGATAAAATGCTAATGAATCCCGCATATTTTTCCATTGGTTATGATTTGAGGAAATGGTGGAATGATTATGATAACCAGTACTTTTCATAGGTTTTTATTTGATGAATGTTTTATGATCTTTTGTCACATTTTTATATAATTTCCATCATTTGATAGGTGGGACCTATATCTACCTCAAATTCATTGGGTAATGATTAATTTTATATAATCTTTAAGGATACATGAGAGGTTATCAAAATACCGAAAGAGGTTACACTATAGGTTATCCCTTGCTTGAAGTATGTAAATGGGTGTTTATACCTAGACAAACATGTTATGAAATTCTTAGTGGGTGCCCTTGTGATGATATTTTATATAAATATTTATATTCCACATATCTATGAATTTTGAAAATGGTATTCTCTCATGGATCATGTTATTGGATTTATATTATGATTCATGTCTTATAAACATCCACAAATTATTTTGTGGCTCTTTTATATGAAATATGATATTCAGGTTATGGTTATCATATTTTATTCTCTTGTTATAATTCCTATATTCTCATTTTTATTGATATCTACCTTTCTTATGAATAATTTGAACATGATTTGACATAATACCATTTTTATTTTCCCTGATATATTAAGATAGTTATTATGTATGATATTTATAACAAGGGATATTATTATGAAGAACATAGTGGGAGATTATATAGCTCAATTATGTATATGTTGTCTATGTCTCCATATTTCTAAAGGCACTATACCTTTAGGATCCTTAGTTATGTTTTTTTCGTAATATAATGAATATTAAATTAAAATGACTTAATATATATGTATGAAAATATTGAGACTATATAGTAACATCAAACGTCCATTTTGGTAATGAAGATATTAAATTTAAATTGTATGACATCTATAGAAATAAGGTTCCTTCAGTTGTGTCAGTTGAACTAAATCCTGAGAAAATATTTTTAGAATTTTTGGATTTATAGAGAAAACATTTTCATTTTTATTCTATATTTGAAAATATCATCATTAAAGTGGCCCATTAATTTCTTCATCTAACACATGTATTAATTTTATTCCAAGTAATTAACTACCATGTAGTCAATACACAACATAGTTATGTGAGTTCCTATGAATGGTGTATTGGATTTAGATAGATAGGATAATAGAATATTCATAGTTAAAGGGAATAGGGTAAAAAAATTGTTAAGGTGTAGAAAAAGGACATTCCTCTAATCTCTTTACCTAAAATATAAACACCCATTAACAAAAACCAAGGATAATAAATTCAATTGTTTTGTAATGAACTCGTGTTTATTGACTTGTATTATTTTTATTTATTTTCTACAATAATGATAAACATTATTTTGATAACCCATTATGTGATCCTCATAAAACAAGGTCCAAGTGGTCAACACTATATTAAATGGGTATAAATTTATTTTTTTCATTGAAAATTTTTTGTAATACAATGTATCTTCTTTATAAAATCCCATTTAAAAAATATTTTATTTAAATTTTTTTTCAAGTATAATATAATATTATTATTTACATTTATTAATCCTTATAATAAATTGAAATGACTAACCAAATAAATTCAATTGAGCATATAAAATAAATATTATATAATAAAAATAAATAATTAAATATTCCAAATTAAATATTGTAGTCTTATCATTTAATGAAATTTCAATATTCCATATTCATGGTATATATTCACATTAGCTATGTGTTAGGGACTTGAAAATATTGAATTTATTTTTCTTCTTGTGTGATATCTTTTTGGAATCAAGATGGTAGAAATTTATGTTCTGTCCTTTTTGGAAACATGTATACACTCATTGAAAATGCATTCATTCAACTAAAATGGTTGAAAAATGTATATCCTCCATCTTTGTGAGATGATTTTAAAATTATTTTTTTATTTACAATCATCCTAAATCATTGATTTTTCGTAAAAGAAAATTCTTTATTCTCAAAAACTGGAGTGGAAATATGGTAAACATGCTTTTTTTCATTCATTTATACCCTTGATAATTATTTAAACTAAATAATTATATATATGTTGTGAGTTGAATATTCTATAACATTATTATCCACATTAGGTAAATTTTTTATGTTATGTGGATATGGGCCCTTTTCTATTAATTATTTTTCTTTATTGATGGCATACATCAATAACACCCTTATTTTATAAATGTATTGTAAAGTTTTTTAAAAATCATACAAAAATTTATGGTTTTTTAGATTAAATAGAAATAAAAATTCTATCCTTTATAGTGAATAATAACAAGATTTTTAGTGACCTTTTAAATGATTATGATATTTTGGGTGTGATTTATTTCCTAGTGATGTCGCTCACCATTTTTATGGATGTGTATTTTAATAAAAGATTAATGGAGTTAGAGATGATAAATCAATGAGTAATTGTGGAATTAATATAAGGAAACAATAAATTTGATCTTAAAAATTGGGTAATATACTTTTTACAATCAATAAATTCATGAATCCAAATCAAAATAGTGTATTATATGTCCTTTTAATTTGAAGTACAATGTAAAATTTGGATCCCATGTTGAGTCTCTTAGAGAAGGTGTCTATGTGTGTTTAAAAACATTCCACATTAAAACTCATTAAGGATATTACAAAGACTTATGGAAAAACTCATATTTGGAAAAAAAATTAATGAGTCTTGTCAAAAATTAGTTCATTAATCTGAGTGGAATATAGATGAAAAATGAAGAAAAACACAATTGACTAAAAATAAAATCATTTGAGTTCTAGCAATGAAATAAAAAATGGGTCACTGATTAATGGAATTTAAGGGATATTTATAATTAACGGATTCTATTATTATGAAATTATTTTCACATAAATCTACCATTCCATCATTCATAGTATTAGAACATGAATTAGAATATAAGTAGGGTAGTTAGTGACCTCATATATGAGGTATGGAATTTTAATTTAGAAAGAAACTATTTTAAATCATTATTGAAAATATTTACCCACATGAAAAAAATTCCCTTATAATCAAATGTCATCACTAGATTCATTTTTTCTCTTATTGCGATAGTTTTTATTTCTATTTTTTAAGAAAATTCATGGAATTTTTTAAGGATAAGAAAACATTTTAGTGTGTGGGAGTTTGATATGTCTTGGGTTTACAAACATTTCCACATAAATTTTTGTAAAAAAATTGATAATTTTATATCAACACGATATATAATTGGGGAATATATTGAGATATGATTATTTATCTTCTCTCAAAAACATATTTAATGTGGTTTTTTAATGAATAAGTGATAATATTCTCATCGTCATCTATCAAAATATTCCCTAAATTAGAGATCATATTGATAACTGATTCCCAATTATTTTATCAAAACAAATGAAAGAAAAATTGTAAACATAGTCTATATCTAGCTGTATATAATCTATTTATATAATAATAAACTTTTAACAATTATAATTTTAAATTTTATTATTTATTCTGATAATGATATCCTTCAAATAATTTTTTTCATTATTTTTTACTTTATTTTTCTCAAATAAATACAAATTTTACATAAATTGGATTATTTAAATTGTATAATTTTCATGAAAAATTAAAAAAAAAATTGTTTCTTCAATTTGATTTTAAATTTTAATAATAATTAAATTTAATTTCATAAAATTTGTAATAACATATAAGTTTTATTAACTTTCATATATATATATATATAATATAAGTAAATAAAATAAAAAATTATTTATATATAAAATTTATTTACATTTTATCTATATCTCAACAATTATTTCACATCCATTTTTTATTATTTTTAATAAAAAAATTATTTTTCATCATTTTAATTTTCATTAAATCAATTAAAAATATTTTTAATTCACTTTTTGATTACATATTATAATTTTATTTATTTTTATCTTTTATCTTTTTTATTGAACTATATTTTAAATCATTTTTTTTATCAGTTTAATTCATCTTTTTTTATTTTTTTATTTTTTTTTATTTTTTTATTTTCTTGAAATTTATTTTTATGGTGTAAATTAATTCATTATTATTATATTTATTATATAATTAATATGTTTTATAAATTTTTCATTTTTTCCTTATTAAGATTTAGATTATATTTATAATAATTCTATTATTATTTTTTTGAATTTTTATCATTTTTATTTCATTACTTTTCAAAATGAGGTTCTTCATTAGAATGTATCATTATTTTATTTCACATTGATATGGATTATACTGGACTGAAATATTTCATGATCGTAATTTTGATTCATTGACTCATCCATCTAATGATAATAGTAATTTTATAAAACAAAATAGTTTTTTATTTTTTATCTATAAAATATTAATTTAGTTTTATGGGAATATTTCTCTTCTATTCTAGGTTTTTATAAATTAACTTCATTCAAATACACATTACATTTATTTTATGATTTATTATTTACCAACTATTGATTATCCACTTTTATTTTTATCAGTTTTAATCTATTTACTAAATCTGATATCCTTTAATATTATTTTTCTCATATTTTCATTATTATATATTTATAATATCTTTCATTAAGTATAAAAATTTATATTCCATTAAAAGAATTTGTTTTTTGTAATTTAAAATTTTCATAATCCTTTATTTTTTATTCTAATTTTATTCATTTAATCTTTTCTTGTTTTCTTTCAATTTTTTTATGACTAATTTATTTTATCATTTATTTTTCCTTGGATAAATATTCATCTCTTATTTTTTTTGCTTTCATTTATTTGATTCCTTATTTATATTTGATCTATGATTATAGAAATGTATATTAATCCTATTTTATCATGTGTCTATTAGTTTTCATTATTTGATTTGTTTTTTTTAGTTTTTAAACTTTCTTTAACTTCATAATTTTTAGTGGACTAAGTACTAGGTCAATATCTTTTCTTAGGAAAAATAATTATTTATTACACTACGTAAGATATTTTAATGACCAATAGGGTTTGATCAAGAGAGAAGGATTCATTTATGTGTGTTTTTATGTCTTATGGGTTAAAAAAAGAACACAATAGTAGAGAGAAAAAGAGGAAGGAGTAGAGGATAGATTTTTTGCTGAAAAAATAATGAGAGTGATGATGTTGTGTGAGAGTAAGTTTCAATAATAGGATATCCAATATTGGATAAAATATATATATTCTAGTGAGTATAATATATTTATAATGCATTAGAAATAGATTAGCTGGTTTATATAAGGATTATCCAACATTCTATCTTTTGAATTAAACATCTTGGAACTGATTAACAGAGTCTAATCAGATTTTTCATCAGGTCAACCTATGAAATAATGATTCCTATATATTTTCAATTGTTTAATATACTCTCTAAAATAATGATAAATAATTTTTAATTAACTTGAATTGGTTACATGAACATAGTCGGATACTACCAAGATATTCGTCTAGATTTCAGTAAAAAATTCATAGAGGGTAATTTTTTTTGGAAATATAGGTCAATTAATATCAATTTTCAATAAAAAACATTAGTTTCAATGAAGTAATAAAGAGTATCATCTAGTTGTACTGATGCATGAATGAGGTAAATACAATTAACAGAAAATATATAGTCCCCCAAGTGATATTTGTGATAAATTTTTCATTAAATGCATTCTTTTATTTCAACGTATAGAAATTCATAATGTTAATGATTATGAAAATAATTAAAAGAGTTATCAAGTTTAAATTTCATCAACTCCTCATTTCCCCCATTGATCTCTATGTCATGATCTTAAATCAACTCATCTCTAAGTCACATCTCTCCATTATCAAGTTTCATGGTGTCCCTCGGTGCATTTATTAGTGTCCTTTTATGGAATCTCCATTCTCTAATAAAAATTATTTTTCACATCAATCTCTCTATCAATCTCATAAAAATAATTTTTATGGAAACATAATGTATTTCTTATGGAATTTATTTCATTGTATATCACCCTCAATAATGATCTAAGTCATGCAACCTCAATGAATTGTGCTCCTCACATGGGGTCTACTCCTACATGAAGTATCAACAGTTGATCTAGTAATTCTTCCAGCAATATTTCAAATTTATTATTTAACCACCCAAAAATTTACTCTAAATGAAAAACATGATTAATCTTTGCACTAACTCCTAGAATATCTCATTTAATCTCAATAATATTGAAGAAAAACTCTAGTGAACCAATTTTATTTTAATTAATGATAATGATTTGTGCCTACATATACTAATCTATAATATAGGCAAGAAATACCAATTACACTTCTGTGAAGACTTTATAATATTTCATATCTAGATCATACACATCATCTCAGTTTTTAGTTGAAATAGAGATTTATAATTTTCATCAATAACATTATTCCTGAAGAGATTCCATAATTTTTTTTGTATCTATATTGTGAAATTTCCATTACACATGGTCATAATTTTAAATTTTCCCATAAGTCTTCACTGCTCATTAATGACTTCCCAAACCTGACCACACAACCATGGCCCAATACATTGCAATCACACTTTCCAAAAGTCGGATTTCAAATCAATATTCTAAATTAATCACTCCAATATATAAAAAAATAAGTTTATCTCTATTTTCTTAATTAATAGATTAAATATTATCACAAATCATGTTATTTATCTTTAAAATGTAAAATCATCTGATATATATTCATATTCCTCCTTTGTCAGCTCATTATGGCATTATTAGACATCCCATAGGTTATTTTTTCACTATAGAACATCATAGGTCCTAAGATACTATATTATTTCATCTATTCAGGTTATCATTGATGATAACAATGAACCTAATTTTTCTTAGTTATTCTATTGAGCATATTTTGTACATTCCAATTTGACAATGAAATAGTAATGGGGGAGAAAGATCATTCCCCCATAATTCTTCACACTCGATGTACAATAAATTTTCATGAAAAAAAACCATCCATCAAAAAACTTTATGAAATAAAAATTGATTGGAATATTGAGTGTAGAATCAATCAATATAGTTGAGTTCGAACATCAAATCATGTGATCCCACAATATCCTATGTTGATCGAAACATTTTTATAGGATTCTCCATAAAAGATAATAAATCATACATATGTGAAAAATCAATGAGCATGAATCTTCATTCAACCGCATATATCCTATGCTATATCTATACATCAAACACACTACACTACCAAATATATACTCTATGAAACAAATATTGTCAATTCAACATAATGAACAAAATATCATGTAGTTATTTTTCTTCAATCTGGTTTTCTATTAAAATAATAAATGGATTATTTAAATATCATCATCCACATGTTTCCATATAAGAATAAATAATTAAATCAAAATAAAATCCATTATAATCAATTCATTAATTATATTCCTAAATTATTCCTAGAGAAAAAATGATTTCCTACATAATTTCATTTCCAATAAAGGTACTATTTTTTATTTTTCAACACCATAGTTTTATAATATGTTTTGGAATTGATGGGTTCTTTTTTAATAGGTATCACATCCCCAATTAGTTGAAATATGGGAATCTTCATACTTAGAGAGATTTCAGATAGAATCTATAATCTTCATCTGTAGTGGATCTCATATTGGGTGTTTTTCAACTTCTAAACAATGCATCAGATTAGCTTAAATCATTTCATAGTTCATTTTTCAATTACTTCTATTTAGTCTTGTGAGAAATCAGTTCAATATTTAAAAAAATATTATAATTTTCTATTTCTTCATTGTGGTGGAATTGGAATCGTATTTATGATGAAATTATTGGTTTTTTCTCATCTCTAGTTGACAAATATGTGTGTGTTTGGGTCACATTGATGACACTAGCCTTGACCGAGTTTCAAATTCAGCAACTTGGGTTTTAATTAGAATTGTTTCCAAAATGAATATTATTATTATTAAACTAGTAATGGAATTATAAAACTAATTATTTGATTATATAATCTCATGCAATTATTTTGATTAATAAAAATAAAAGGATAGAGAATGATAGCATGGTCACTTACTAGTGTAGGATCACATTATGATGGGATTAGTGTATTATAGATTTATAGAATAAAACATAAAACATGAAATGGTAGGATTAAAATTAATTATTTTGGGAAAATGTATATTCTACCATGTATTAATTAGTTTTATTTATGTTCGGTTGGAAATTTATCCTAAAGGTATGATTAATATAGAAAAAATGTTTAGTCGAGAATTTAGGGGCGTTGTTACTTGTGCAATTATGCGGTCACTTGATTTTACTGGCATTATCACATAATTCATATTCATGTGGTAACACCATTACATTATCTTATGTATGGTATATTATCCTTTAGTATCTCAAGGTTAGTTGAGTTATTTTATTTTGGTCAAATATGTTATATCAATTCCATTTTTTGGTTAATTATCTCATGCTTAGGAAAGTTACCATGGGAGTGACATGTGGTCATTTGACAACTAATGAAATTTTTTTAGCTTTTAATTTACCATTAGTTTAATCACATTTATGTGCGGTCATTTTAGTGTTTTTTAGTAGAATCTAGAGAATTATGGAACCCCAAGAGGCTATGCAAGATTAGCGCACAAATAGGGAAAATCATGAATTTCATCCCAGCAAACTGTGCAACCCATTATGATCCACTAGAAAAGTGTTTATGGTTATTAAAAACCATGTTACCATCTATGTAATATTTGGAAACTATGATAGTGAATTTTTTCATGGATATCACATTATTTCCACATCGGGTGACCTCATAGCAGTAATTATACACCCTAACAACAAGGGGCGCACAGTTTCTATCACAGTGTAGCCCTACACAAAAAACCTTGGATGAAGGGTTTATTTCATTATAAAATTGTATTGAAAACATGAAACCCTATAAGTTAACCACTATTAACCAAATTTTTACTATTACATTAATATATGGTCTTTAAAGGCTCATAAAGAGCGACTTTGGCTCCTCAAACTCATTTCTTGCAGGATCTAAGTGTAATTAATCTCATTCGATATCCTTCAGATAAGTGGACCTAATATCATGTGTTTTCTTCCAACATATATTTCTCTACAACATATATTTTTATAGATCATAATTCAATTTATGTATCTAAATTTCATTTTTTTTATATCTTTATTCTAGGTTTTATTCCTTGATCTCTATTGCTATAATCTTTATTAGTGATCCCACTATGTGTGTTGTCATTTACTATGAGATAAATGATACATGGTTTGATATTTCATTTCCATAATATTGAAATATAAATTTTAATGATTAAATTCAAATGATTTTTTATTTTTTTTAAACCCTAATTTTAATTTCTTTGATGTTTGATTTTAAATGGGATGGAATTTGTTAAAACTCCAAATTTAATCAAATTGAAATGTGGTCTGGATTTTTAGAAAATGTTTACATGATTTTCAAATTCAATTTGAAAATTTACTTGTATTTAACCCTTATGAAAAATGGATTAATGACAACAATTCCATGGAATAACATGATTTCATGGAAACCATTTTTTTATTTTTGAAATGAGAAAGGAATTTTAAAAACCCAAAATTGGGAAATTTTAATTTTAACTGATTTGAAATTCTTGGTTTTCCTATTTTATATTGAATGAACATTTGAATAACAAATTACCATTGGTAGTTAGTGGTAACTATGACATTAAATCTAGAACCATGAATCCATAGTAATGGATTTGGGATAAAAACTATTAATAAATAATTATAACCTAACTATGTGAGAGGGTCCCCATTAGGGGTGCAGATGGGCCATGATGGTTCCATGATTATGTAGAATATTGATTTTAGGGTTCAAAGATATTTTAAATAGAGATCATTATTGAGATCTGTGAGTATAAAATTAGCTGAATTAACATAATATGTGTCTTTTTTATAAAATTATATGATTTTTTGATTGATTATATATTAGAGTGATTATTGAAATTTTTTATTCATTCCAATCTTTTTATATAATTATTTTTTATAAAAATTATTATTTAATATAGTTTTAGTATATCATCCATCTATTTTAATCTGAATTCATGTTTTTCAAAGAAAATAAATGAAATAACAATTTTTCTTTTTTCTTTTAAATTAAATAATTATTATTTTAATTATTATGTATTTGATTATGGAATGCTAAGTGAGACAAAATGGGGGTTTGTATCTCAAAAATATCTTTTACTTTGGGAGTTTGTATAATTTTTTATTCCATTTCCATTAAAAGGGAATGTCCACTTAGACGTGATAGATATTCTTGATCCCTAGGAATATTGAGTGATGATGGATACTGGTGGAGCTATTTCCCAATTCTTAAATCAAATCATTTGAGAATTTTGTAATGTTTAAATTTTTATTTAATTTTAGAAGTTTATTTATTTATATTTTTATATTAATTTAACAATTTGGATGTTTTGAGCATGCCCATTTATATTTTTATCTTCAACTATTTGTTTTGAAAATATATTACCTCTTGATTCATATATGATTGAATGTTCTAGTTTCCCATCAGTATAGATTCAGAACACCATTCAGTCCTTTTCCTATTATGCTTGGGTATAAGGGATCTAGGGTATATAGGAAGTATTGTGATGAAATTTTATCATAGGTTTTTCTAAGTATCATTCATTGTTGTTAGTGTACAGTTTCGGATGTCTTGATGAGATCTAGGTGTTATTTGTGAGTCAGTTCCTAGCCAGTTATCCTCGTAATGAGCCTTAAAATACCATGTGTGATTGTAAAAAGTGTTTTTGATGAATTTTTTGATAAAATTATAGTATCTTATTTACCTTTGATTATAGTTTTTGAAATCCCAATTGTAAATTTATTCTCTATGGAAATGATATTCCAATATCTTAGTTATGTGTGCATTATAATTCCATCAATGTACTTTTTTTTAGGTTTTATACAATCATTTATCCAATATGACTTGTTTTTATTCCACATTATGATATTGTTGGTGATCAAATGAAAGTAAACCCTCCAGTGGACCCGAACCTTATCTGAATAGTGGTGTAGGCCATCCAACCTCTAAGACACGTAACTTCACTCATTCCTCTTCAGGACCCAATAGTGTAACCGTAAAGTAATAAATCATGTGATCATGTTCAAGAGTTTCTTAATCATAATTCACTTTCATTTCAAAGATCTAACAATCCTCAAGAGGTTGAGGACTATTTAAGAAATTTATATATTCTTTCTTTTCCTGGAAGCAAGAGAAGGTATTAATTTAATATGATCTTCATTTAATATAGAAGGGAAT
Organism: Viscum album; assembly: GCA_963277665.1. NCBI lineage: Eukaryota > Viridiplantae > Streptophyta > Magnoliopsida > Santalales > Viscaceae > Viscum > Viscum album. The sequence goes on along the minus strand of OY728146.1, from coordinate 1,463,502,075 downwards.
AGTTTGATATTATGGGATTTTATGTGGATAATTGAAAACCTCTAATGGATTATAATGTAATTACATTCAAGTTAATTTCACAGTTTAATTTATAATTTATGGTTTTAGTCAAATCCCTAGAGTTTCTCAAACTTTAGCTAGGTTTCATGACTATTACTCAGTCTAAAAACCTCTTCATTGAGATTATTCAATATAAACATTATGTGGTAAATAATTATAATATTAATGGATTAAGAATTGAGATATGCATTCAATATGACATCTGATCATAGGTTTTCCTATTGCATATGTCTTAAAATAATGGTGTGTTTTATATGGAATTACTTACTAAGCTTGACCTAGTTGGTATGTAAGAATTGGTGGTAGTTATTTATTCAAAAACTTTCATATATTTGAGTTCCATTAATTTAAAGAGAAAATGTGAGGATTATTTTTGTGATTCTATATATTAGTCATCTTCCATACCACCTATTGTTTCTATAAGATGGCCATTTTAGTTATTAATGTGAATAAAGTTAGGAAATTAATGTTATGTGTTTAAATAGATGATAATAATATGTAGTTCATGTCATCATTCATTAATTTTATTAAAGTTTTGTAATTTAATTGCTTTCTCATTGTGGTATAATAGACACATTAGCCCTGAAATCTATTTTGATGAAATAAGAAGTACCATGAATTAAGGGTATCCACTAACATGAATCTAAAACTTAGCCTCATCACACTATTATAGAGTCTCTCAACGAAGATAATATAGGTACTTAAACTGTTATAGGTTACATAACTATATATTAATCCTTAGTGACTTATATATTTAATATTTCTACATATCACTTAGTTATATAGACTTGAATTATAAACATGAAAAATTATCCAATGAATATTTTTCATATCAGATGTATATTAATAAGTCCCAAGGAATGAATAGAGATGAGAATATCTATTTTCCTTATTGTGTTTCACATTATCAAAAATGGAGTATAACTATAATTTCCTCATTTTTGATATTAAACATCTTGATTCAATCCTTATGATATATTGGATGATTGTTAATATGTCCCCAAATTGACTGTTATCTTTATTGAGTCGTCTTTATTTCATATGAATGGGTGTGTTGTGTATTTTAGAGATAATGTGACCTAAGTTTGAGTAGGAAAAGACCATAATTTTTATAGTTGGGTAGGGTAATATTAGTTTTTTCTTTTGAATTTAATTTATAATCGGTGTGTGATGATCTTCCTCTAGTCTTCATCAGGTTTTCCAAATTGTTTCCTTATGATTACTCTAGTCTACCGCTAGTAAGAGATGTATATTTGTATATTGAGGTCATATGTGGTACTGAGTCATTATATATTCTTTCATATCACATATAATTAATATATTTTAATTATTTAAATAAATAGTTTGGTGATCTTTTAGATAAAGTATATGGCCCCAGCCTTAAACCTTACTTAATCTTGAGTTATTACAAGATTACACTTTGAGGATCTTTTCAGGTTTAGAGTTTTAGAGTATTAGAACATAAAACATGCATTACATTCCACATTTAAACAAAGTGGTTACATAAAAGATAGTATTCATTTTTCCCCTCAATGGAAACATATTTAAAATAAAACATGGATTCTTTCTTGACACTTCCTTGACACTATCATCATTTCATGTACCTTTCCCTTGACCTGTGAAAAACATTTCAAAAAAACATGGGATGAGCATAAAAATCTCAGTAAGGGTTATAAAAAATATGGAAAGGAAAAAATGAGTTCATATATACATAAGAATGAAATCATACTTTACCCATAAAACATAGGCACTTTAACATACCTCATCAAATCATTAATAAATCATAGAAATCATAAGACATAAAAGGTAACATGAGGCATTCATAACATTCTTACGTAGGGAGTAACCCTCTTGGTTACGTTTGGAATACCCACCATAGTATATTCCCTAAATCTCTTCGTAGAAACCTTAATTTTTCACTCCTTCGGGTTACCCAATGCATTGGAGAGCCATATCGGTCTCACCCACCCTTAGTTTATCACGGAACCACCCGTCTTCATAATAATGCCCAAGAACCTCAACATAATTGTATCACATAAAACATGAATAAATGAAACATAACATTTCCACCTTTCAATCACAAGATATCAATACAATACATTGATATAAAAACATTATGAAAACCATTTTCAATACCAAAATAAAAGAAAAGTAAAACATGGTATTTATTTTTCTTTTAAAAAAAATGTATGGCTTGTAAAGGAAGCCGAAACTCAAATAATGGTCATGGCAGCGGAGAAGTTGTTGTCGCTACATACGTACGACAACAACATTCCCTTTTTTCATTTAGTAAAATGCTTCGTATAAAAAAGATTCCTTTTGGATAAACGTAAAATTCAAAGGGGTTTATACACCGTATAAAAGAAGGTTGTGTATAAAAAAAATATACCTCAATGAAAGGAGATTGAGACGAAGTCCCATACCACCTAAAAGCTTTTAAAATTTTAAACCATTAATATCCATATAAATAAATTCTTAAAACCATTTTGAAAACATGGATATTAATAAGAACAAATATTTAAAACATTTAAAGCGATATTTTGGTTAAAGGGGTTTTAACAAAATTAGAGACACTTGAATACAATAATTGAGGAATAACATTTAGTCAGAACTTTATAATATCATGAGAATAAATTGATTCATGATATAATATTCCAAAGGACTGTATATACACCATATAAGAGTGAATTGGTGCATAACAACAATGAAGTCTCAATAGAAATGTCAAATGTGATGAAATCCCTTATAAAGAAGGTATCCTTAAATTAAGGATAAATCAATCTCAAAATTATGTGTGACAAATATAAATACACCCAATATAAGTGGATATTAAGTTTAAAACAATAAAAGGTCATTCACACATATTCAAAGGATGACATATTCAATAACTACATGTTGAACCCAAAGAAATCGAAATTGGGTTAAAAAGTTCCCTTGGTAAAATTCGACAGCCTAACGGCATCACTTCAAAATTCAGAAAATGAGTTGATGAGAGATAAAAAGGGAATCTCATAACTTGGACATAAAATTTACATCAATAAGGATATAAAAGAACATATCCCAACATAAAAAGATGTAAATTAAAATACATAACAAAATATGTCTTTTAAAAAGAGGAGGGTGAAAGGTTCCCTTACTGACTTGGGTAACTTTCGAAACGTACACCCCATGGAAAGAAGGACAATACAACATTGATGTAAATACTCATAAATGAAAGTATATTACACAATGAGTAAAATAATGGGCAGTACATACACCACTCAAAGGAAATTGTGGAAAATGTAGCATAAATCTCACGAGAATAAAATTGGGATGAATAATCCCTTACGAAAACTCGGCAGCCTAACAGCGCCACTTAAAACTTACAAAAAATGGATTGATGAGATCAAATAGGATCTCTCATCATATTAACATAATTTTTACAGAAATATTAACATAAAATAATATCCCCCAACATAACAAGAGAAGCTTAAAAGAAGTGTTATAAAGGAGAGTACTTAAAAAGAAAGAGAGAGGTTAGATCTCTTACGAAAATTCGGCAGCCTAACGGTGCCACTCAAAACTTCCAAAATGGATTGATGAGAGAGAATTGGGTCTCTCATCATATTAACATAAAAATTACAGTATAATTAATATAAAAGAACATCCCAATCACAAGAAAGATGCGCTTAAAAGGAATGACATTAAAGAGTGTACTTAAAAAGAAAGAGAGGAGTAGGATCCCTTACCTCAAGTCCGACTTGTCTTGTTCGTTTCTTTATATTCCTGAATAATAAACTTTGTTCAATTTATAATTGCTTAAGGACCTCCTATAATGATTATTATTTAGTTCATATCACATATTTTAATATTATAACAATTGGTTAATAATATAAGTCCATATCAGACGTTTTTGTCGATGTTTGGTACATGAGTCAAAAATTGAACTTGTTGGAAAATAATTTTCCATGTAGTTATAGGTACATCATATCCAGAATAGTATTGATGTTTTAAATATCATATATATCCAGTATATATTCATTTTATAATATTCCATAGCATTTGGAGATAAAAATTAAAAGCACCGTTCATGGAGACGGTAGGCCGTACGTACGCATGAACGCTACTTTAATTCTTTTGTCACATTAATGGAATTCAAACAAAATGAGATATATATATATATATATATATATATATGTTATAATTCCAGAATGATATCCATCATTTATATGTAATATATTACATATATATCCATTATATATATGTACTTATAATAGTACATAACATTTTGAGACAAGAAATGAATGGTACCGTTCATGGAGACGGTAAGCCGTACGTACGCATGAACACTACTTCCATTTCTATTTCATATTTAATGGAATTAAAACATAATGATACATAATAGTATTCCAGTATGGTATCATATATAATATAATTAAATATATCCTTTATACATACCACATATGGTATTAATGAATCAAATCACTTTGAGGGGGCGGTAGTCCGCACTTCCTTAAATGAAGATATCGTGTTTACAAATAATGGAAACCATAAAGGTATGTCATAAATGAAAAATAAAGAAGCTTAAGTAAAACATAAATATATTATATATCATATATAAATATAGTTTCATCTTAATTTCCACCTTTGAAGGTGTTATAAGAATGTTGAACAATCATCGTTTTGTGAGGCAGAGAATCGCCAACCACAGAAACAGTGTGTTCTTTAACCATTAGACGAAGGTGTGTGTAAGTGTAGCTCGAATACTTCTTATAACAACATCCTAGTATATTGAATATACTGTATTTGTTACAAAATAAATGAAAAAATAGTTTAGGGTTGGAGAAGAAAAATAAAACAAAAGGACACAAGTGAAGACATTACCTTAAAATCGTGTAACTCCCTTTTGTTTGAGCTCAAAGGCTTCCTTGGGAAGACTTCTGCCCAAAGCGAGGCTTCAAGGAGTTATAGAGGGATTTGGAGAGACAAAATGGGCAGGGTTTGGCCGAGCAAAAGGCTTTGGAAGTGTGGGTAAGGAGGTAGAGGTGGGGTCCTTTTATAAGAGGAGGGGAGGGGCACTCTTGGAAAGCAAAGAAATGTTACTTTATTTTAGAATGAGTTTCGGATTTTAATGGTCCCACATTGATGTGTTTCGAGGATAAGGTGATAAGGGTTCTAAATCCACCCATCCAATAGGTTTTGGACATGTGTAGGTCTTATATTTTACATTATCTTTCCATTTTATTTAAATCGTTAAATAATGAGGTCATCACTACATCATCAGGATGTCATATATAACTTAATTTATTTAATGTCTAAAAATTAAAAAACAAAATACTATGATGTATAAAATCTTTTTAGATTTCCAATTACTATTTATAGTCAAAAATCTGACTTGTATAACCCCATGTAAAAATTGTTTTAGTAAAACATCTCATGTTTGTGTCATTTTTACTTTAACATTAAATAAAAAGGTATTTATGTCATTTTCCAACCAAAGTGGCTCCATGGGGTCCCCAAGTTGACCCATGGATTGTATTGGTCGGACATGACACATCCAATGAGGGTAGGACATGTGTCTAGGTCATTTCATTTTATTAAAACATTATTCTTACCTTAAACTACACTAATTACCTCTAATCGCGATTAAAAACTTAATAAGTTACTATTCACCAAAAAATTATTTTAATCTCATTGAACCACATTTTACTTCTTAATGACAACCATGTATGTCGTATTTTTGAAATTCAAAACACAAAGATGGCAAATTTTCATTTAAACGGAAAATCAGTTTTTATAAGTTCCACTTAGTGGTTTCACTATTCATCAAAAATTAAAGTTTTTCAGAAAATTACCAAAATTTCACCCTAAGATATATTTGATATTCCGAATTCAAAAATGATGTACATTTTACAAAATTCAAAACATATAAGTTTCATTAATTAATTTAATAATTAATTCTCGCTGTCAAAACAAATAGCATGTTTTTATGAAACAAAATGTATCAAAAGAATGACAGTAGTTTAAGTCTGATTTCAAAGTGAATTTAATTCCAATGACCACTATTGGATTAAGTGGTAAAAATATATTCTAATTTCACTTTAAAACCAATTCAAAAGATAATCTAATCATATAAATAAATTAGATTAAAAGAGGTTTTGAATTAAAATACAACATTTTTCACTATTCATTAAAAATTGAACTTTTTCGGAAAAAAACCAAAAAATTACACAAAGTAAATTTTGATGTCTCGATTATAAAGAAGAATTTTATTTTTTCAAATATAACACATTAAATTTTCAAAAAGTGGATTTAAAAGAGGTTCGCCATCAAAAGGCGATTAATCGACCTTTTAAAGAATATTAGAATGTTTACACTTAAAATTGGATTCATTCGCATTTTTAATCCTCTAACATTTATTGTAAAAAGTAAAAATATTTTACAAACATATATAATAATTTTGTAGTTAGTTCTATTCATTCCCTCCATCACAACAGCTAGGCATTAACTACCATTTAAAATAATATTATTTTATTATTAGAGTGCAACGTAAGATTCCCAAGAAACTCGTTGTTGCGTATTGGGTACGCCATCGAGCATAGAATCCCCTTTAAAGTAATATTAATATTTTAGTCAAAAAAATATGGATAAATATAAAAATTTCATATTCTTTATTTACCTAGGGTGTTACATAAAGTATTCATATACCCGAGTGTGTCACCTCGGAAAAGATAAATTTTATTTTTGATGAAAGATTAAAAATTATTTTTATGTTCATTGATAAGTATAGACTAAATTGATTTATGGTAAATAAGAAGCATATGTTGCCCATAATTGATGATCTGTTTGATAAGTTAATAGGTAAAAAGTGTGTTTGAATATCGATCTTTGATCTGGTTATCACCTGTAGAAAAGAAAAAAAATAAACATCATTAGGCCACCTTTATGAGTAGGTATGGACATTATGAGTCTCATATACTTCCCTTTGGTCTAATGAAGTCTCTATAATTTTTTGGGGATTATAATGAATGATATTTTCCATGAGTTCCATGACTCATTTATAGTAGTCATATGGTTTAAATCTTTTTTTAATCCAAAACTAAGGAGGGTCATGTGAATCAATTGAAATTATTCCTAGAATTATTGAGAGATTATAGAGTTTATGAAAATCATTAAGATTTTAATTTTTTTTCTTATGGTGAGTGAAATTTTATGGATATAACGAGTCATAATATGTATTCATATTGAATCCATAGATGGTGATGGATATTAATAAATAGTAGAGGCCATGTAATGATTTTTAGATATGGTTTTTATAGTATTGGAGGGGTATTACAATAGTTTTGTTAAAGATTTATCTAATTTTTCTTATATAATGGATTCCATCATTTAGATGGAAGTAAAGTGATTATGGAATGAAAAATTGTTATGTTTTTTTGTTGATAGGAAATGTATTTTCACTAATGTTTCAATGTTATATCAAAAATAGGTTGGGAGTGTCTATGTGGTCATCTGTGAAACATCAGGTCTAGGGTTGGGATGTGTTCTTATTTGTTGTGATCCCATGGTCACCTTTGGATTCAAACATCGTAGACCACATGAGAATAATTATCTGACCAACTATCTCAAACTTTCCAATTTGATTAATTCTTTTAAGAGTTAGCGTCACTACCTTTTCATATAATAGATTACATTTATTTGTTCCAAAAAAATCACTAGTAATATCTAATCTATGAATTATTTTAACCTTCATCAAAGGTGTTTTGTAGAGTACATGAAGTTTTTTTATTTAAACACTACCTATTTTGTGGTTATGGGAAATGATATTACTGGTTCATTTTGCATAAAATTTATAACATATAGCATGAAAGAATCATCAAAGGATTTAAACATGATGTCTCTCATTACTCATTTCAATTTTAGAGTCTAGGAATAAGGGATCTTGGTTGTCATGAAAATTGATTGGTTTAAATCCCCTCTTCATGAGATGATTATTCCATAATAGAAGATCAATGATGAATTATATGGAATTTGGGACTCTATTTATGATAGAGAGACCATTGGAGGATAGATATTCTCATTTGAGGAAATACTATGTTTTAAGAATCAGTTTACTTTCCCTTTTCCCATATGATGTTAATTAATAGTTTATTATTGTAATTCTCAATGGGTGTTGAAATGTGAAATCATGATGATGTTTTATGATATTCATTTATCATTCTTGGGTTCATGTATGAGGTGAAACATCATGATTTTTTTCAATTATATACCTATTATAAAATCAAGTATAAGTTATAGAGACCATTGGAATTTAATTTTCAACATTTTATTTCTTCTTGGGAGTGGGATGGGAACTCTATAAAAAAATCTTTGGATTACATGTACACCATGGAATAAGAATATGATATGGGTTTTGATTGATTAGCTGACCAAATAAACACATGTTTTACCACTTTCTTATATAACCATAATTGGGGACATATCATATCAAAAAATTTATGATATTTTCATATTACATGGTTTCCCTTCTTTTTAATACTCTGGTAGGGATCACTATTTTACTTCTTACTTCCTTAGAGGCCTCGTGGAGGTAGTGGGATCTTAAGAAAATTTGATCATGGAATATCAACCATAGATGGATAGATAGAAAAATGAATCATATAAATTAATGATGACATGTTACATTAATGAATTCTCGGTTTATTAGATCCTAGAACATATATTTGGGACTTATTGAGTTTTCATATAATAATATTTACCAGTATAAAAAATTAAATGTCTCTTTTTGAGTCCTTGTATGGTCGGTTATCTAAATATGTTTTGTTTTCAATAGATATTGGGGAAGCCACCTCAGATGGACCATGTTTATTCCAATATATTATGGAAATGATTCAGTTGAATCCTAAGATAAATTTGATTGCATATATCTAGTATAAATATTATTATAAGCTTTATATGAGGTATTTTTTGTTTTTAGTTATTGGCTATGAGTTATTGGGATTTTTTCCCCATTGGGTAAAGAAACGGCTTCAGAAATCAGAAAATATCATAACATGGTTTTTGATACGTTTTGAGGTTGTTAAGATGGGGGAATGTGGTGTAATATTTATAAAATCCACTATATATGATGTTGATGTATAGTGTGTCCCATTTATCACAAATTTAGAAATATATTTATAACTCACTCATGTCTTGAGTTAGGAGGATCTGGATGTTGAGCCTGATTTATCTATGACTGAGCATCTGGTCAGGATTTTTGAATCTAGGACAACAGTATTCAATTAGGAGATGATACCTTTGGTCCCAAGGATTTGGTTTCATGGTTTTTACTCAAATGAAACTTGGGAACATGATATATTGATAACTAAGAAGTGGCCAGACCTCTTAGCTATAGTTATTTCTTGACATGCTTTCGGAGGACATAATTTTTTTATGGTTGGGAGGTTGTAACATCATATTAACTTCTATCAGGTATTATTTGACCCCTTTTTATATCATTTATTTCTAGTATAATTTGGGGTCATATCATGAAAATTTGGATAATTTTCAACACCTAATTTGTTTTGCACAGTAGTAACACAATTATAGAAACCAATACAATTTTTCCTAGTTAATCGTGACCCATTTTACGTGATAATGGATGGGAGAGAATGGTTTGTCCAAACTTTTTGGGATAACACCATTATTTGTGAATACTAATATAGGGAGGGTATTCATGGGTAGTGAACTGTTTTATAAATTTGTCACCATCCTATAAAAAATCATTCACCCTAATAGTATGGACTTGCAGTTAGGGTGAACAGTTTTTCTAACAATGAATATCTACATAGGAAACCATGTGCACGAGTTTTAATTCCAATAAGAATTTATGAAACTCTATAAATCCTCAATTTTCACCAATAATACACATATTTTGTCCTTAACTCGAATCTTTGGTCTTTTATGGCTCCCTAGATGTTATTTTTTATCCACATATAACCTTCTTCATTGATAATCAAAGTGTATATGACCTCGTTTGATCACATCTGGGTACGTAAAACTCTTCTCATTTGATTTATTCTAATATTTATTTATCCCCTTCCTTTAATTTTTTAGATAAATATATAATTGATGGATCTAAACACAGTTTTATTGGATATTTATTCGAGGTTGTGTTTTTTGATCTCTTTAATCTATTTCTTAATTAGAGATCCCATTGAAGGTGTTTTCAATTAAAATGTGATAAAAGGTGATTTGTTTCATATTTATTCTTCATATTATTGAAAAATAAATTATCTTGATTGAATTTACTGAGAATTTTAATGGATTTAAAAACCATTATATGAAAGGACTTTATGTGTGATTTGAAATAGCTTGTCATTTGTAAGAAAACCAAATATTAATTTAATTCAAATAAGGGATGGTTTTTTGGAAGATGATGGAATTATTTTAAAATTAATTTGATCAACTTTTTTGGCATTGAACCTTTATAAAAATAGATTAGTTTTAAGAATAATTTGAAATCATATTAATTGATGAAAACTTTTTTTTTTGAAATCAGGTTATCATGATGAAAACTAAAAAAAGTTATATTGTAATTTGAACAAGTTTGAAATGATTGATTTGACAATATTTGATTGATTGATTATTTAAAAAACATGTTATCACAATTAGTTAGTGGTAACTAGGAAAACACACTAGTAATTTAACTTCCTAGTAATTTATTAATGATGACAACTATTACTAAAAATTTGTGGCTTAAATACCCGAGACAACTTCCCTTTAGGTTTATAGATTTTTTATAAGGGTTCCCTGGTTTTGGTGTAGATTTACTTGATGGTTCACACCTATCTTGACTAGATAAAATTTTGGAAATTTATGAGGATCATATTTCAAATATTATCATACCTGATGGCTTTTTTACATAGTGATATGTTTTATGGACTTGATTATACATGCCAAAATCATTGAACTATTTTAATCATGCCAACTATTTTATATAAGTGATTTGTGTAAAATGTTTATTTAAGGATTTTATAATGCATTATGCATATAAATTAATTTAAATTAATTTTGTGTTTATAATATGTGAATTAAATTCCAATAATTGTTTAAGTACATGTAAATTAAAGTATAATTGGTTTAATTATTATGTAATTGTATATGAAAAACTTGGTGATAACCCACTAGGATTTGTAGCTAAAACCTTAGCCTTTACTTCAGATTTTTTGTTGAAATTATTATACCATTTATAACGAAATTAAATTATCTACTTTTAGGTGGTGGATGTTCATGATCCCTTGGACTTTGGAGTGATGATGGTGGCTAGTGGATATTCTATACACTTATTAAAGAGGGGAATTTGAAAATTTTATTTATGATATTATTTTTTCCTTTAGGATTTTTTTCTACGTATTAATTTGAAGTAACGTCTACCTATGGGAGAGTTTAGCATGCTAAATTTTATTTTTCATCATTCGATGTTTTGTGTAAAATACATTCCATCGTTTTTATTTTATGATTCCATGTTATATCATTCATCCCGTAGGGATCATAAATTCCTTTTGAGCCATATAATAGATGGATTGAGTAATATGGTAGATGGGTATCACGACTAGTTCGTGGTAGGTCACCATTAATGGTATTTTAGCTTTGTTTATTTCTTCCATTTGTACTACAAATACAAAAAATTCAATTTTTATTGAAAAATGTCACAATAAAAATAAAAAATTTAATGAATGTCATAGGAATTATAATTCCATTAATTAATGTAAATAACTAATTCCAAAAACAACAACTTGTTTAGTTAATTAATTTGATGAAATAAATTATTTTAAAATTCACAAAATTATCAAAATTTACTGAAAATTGTATTTTTATAAAACATAAAAAAAAATTATACATAACCAATTTGGAAAATTGGGTAACAAAAATATACATGTGTAGTTCCTTGAAACCCAAATTCTAATATGATTTTCATAGAATGTAAATTCATTTAAAAACATAAAAATTTAAAAAAAATCCCTAATAATTGAACATATTCATATAAAATTTCCAATTATTGATCCAAAAATATGTTGAAATATTTTTATACATCAGTTATATCTAAATCCCCCACTACTAAAGTATTTGTAGTTTTCAAACAATTACATAGTCTTCTTATTTTTAAAACAATCAAAAATTATTATCTTAATATCATGTAAAAGAAAAATAATGTTAAGATATTAATTTATAGAGGAAAAAAATTATTAGGTGGGTTATGATTTTTAATGAATACTCATAGTAAGTCATAACTAATTTTTATTACACACTAGAAATTAGGGGAACACAGATTCATTCACAATTGAATATTTGATGAATCCTATATAAAGTCACTTACTTCTATACTTAAAATATAATTTAACTTACAAATATCTATTTAATTAAATACTATATTTAATTGGAAATAAAATAATAACAAGAGGAACCTATAATATTCACTCTCTTATACATCCTAAAAATCAAAAAACCATTTTTCACTTTGTTGATAAAACTCAAAAGTTTTTCCTAAAAATAGATTCTATATTTTTTTCATTTGGGATCAAAATTAACAATAAATAATTGCATATTATTTCTAAAATGAACATTATTTGAATTATTCCTATCAATATTCATGGGAATATAATTTTGAAGATAAATTATTTAGTGTGAAAATGGATTTATTTACACAACACACACATTTTCATTAAATAATTGACTCACAATGGTATTCCAATTTCAAATATTACCCTAGATTTTATATACATATGTTACACTCTATTGAAATAGATTACTATGATGATTAATTTTCAAAAATATAAATCACAGAGGTTAAGGTTCAAATTTCTAATTTATATACATAAAAATAATAATTCTACAAAGAACGATCATATCATACTCTCTTTAAAAGTTAATAAAAATAGCAACTATAAAAATGTTATGTAACATCAATCAATAATTATATACCTCAAAAAATATTAAAATAAATTAAAAACTCAAAAATATGAGACTTATTTTCCACTATATATTATTTAATATAAAAGAAAATTTAAACTCAAATACCCTATGTGGTTGAATTTTTTTTAAACGTTTTAATTTCTTGGAAATAAAGAGATATTTTGTTGTATCGAGTCATTAAAGTATACTGTAACATAGGAAAAGGCCCCTCACATATATATAAAACCCCAAAAATTTTCAATGTTTAAAAATAATATGTATAATGATTAATAAACAGTATATTGAATATAAACTTTTCTAATATTGTATAACGATTTAATAGAATTTTCACTTTTTCACTTTTTCCACAATTTGACATCTATTTCGGAAAAAATTGAAATGTTCTTACAGTTCTCTTTATGTAAATAGAAAAAATAATTCCAAATTTTGATCAAAATGAATCATGAAAAAAACATAGTGTATAACATTAGTTAAATTAATGTTATTTTTATGGATGAAAAAAGGTTTCAAAAAATAGGTCAACATATTTTTCAAATCTCTAAAATACAAAAAGTTATCTATGGGGCATAAAAATGATTAAAATTTTTCCAAACCCATGAAATACCTTTGTGAAACATTCGTTATGAATGTACATACTTTATATTTACAATAATGATAGTATCACTCCTCTAATATTAGAAGAATTGATAATTTATCTTTATTCAATAGTATATTGTTTTTATCCATAAGTGGTGTTCTTTGTTTAGCCCTTTTCATTTCCCACAAGGATAATAAAAATTTTATAAAAATATATAATATCACATTTAAGATAAATTTCAACCATGAATAGGGTAAATGAGTTTTTTTAGATAATCCAATGTATTTATCCATTTTAAAATGGAATATAATTTAATTTTATCATATTTAATTACTAAGGTGATCCCTTTGATAGTGATTTCAAGGGATTAAATAATGGAGAATCCAAAGTATCGGTAATTATTATTAAATAAAAGAAAAAAATAAAATAAATAAAATAATTTTTGGTTAGTTTCAATGAATCAAGAAATTTATAGTCCTGATTTAGACTCGTTAGGATATAAAATTTCAAGAAAATTGATTTCATTAAAGCTATTTTGACACACCATTAAGAGGTTTTGTACCGTCTGACCATTAATTAAGAATTATATTTTCTACTATCAAGACAACACCAATTCCACCTTCACAAGAATTCACAAAATGTTGAAGGGTGCTGACCACTTGGATTTTAGTTTACAAAGAATAAACATAAACCTAAAGGAAACAAATCACATTATGACCCATTATAAGGTTCCTATTCGAAATTATTGTATAATAAAAATCATTTTTTTAATAAATTTATGAATTCTCATAATACTATGTACCAATTTAAACTATCTATAAAAATTGAAGATATATTAATTCTACAAAATAATTTATATAAATAATATATGATTTATTTCCCAAGAGGATTTATTATGTATCTCTATATGAAAATGAAAATAACTTAGAAAAAAATATGTATTAAAGAAAACAAAACTATTGGTGAAATAAATTTATCCCTATAAGTCTAAAAGTGTGCATAAATCATTAATGGGACATGTTTTATAAAACTATTTAGAGTTTTATGTAAATATTGTTTAAATTATATATTATATACTTCATTTATTCCACATGAAATTGGATGACAGTTTTTACCATATTTAAAATTACCACCACTATTTTTTTGTAAAATCATTGAACATTATGTTCTTAATGTTTGTCAAATTTTAGTTCATTATAAATTTGGACACACTAATCCTTTATAAAATGGTCTTATTGAATAATTTTATCACACTAATAACTTGGTTTCTTATTAAGGACACTCAATTAACCCAATTTGATACATAATCAATAGGAACCATTATTTATTCTTTACCACGTGACAAAAGAAAGGGTCACATAATGTTTAGTGTATAAAAATAATAAAACTTATGCCTCTAGAATACTCTTTTGGGACTTATCTTTCTTCTAACCCACATTAAAATGTCATTAAAAAATTATCACATCCTGTAATAAATCTTATATCGTTATTAAAATGTGAAGGTCGATATAAAATGGTTTGAAAAATATTTATTATTGTTCAATAAATAGTATAATGTTATCCCCAAGATTATAAATGAAAACAATCAAGAATTAGATTTATCTCTTCACTAATAACACATGTCCTTAAAATTACATCACAACCTGTCCTGAATAATGATGGATAATCCAAAAATTAATACATCATCTCGTTGATAATTTTAATCTTCTAATATTAATAAAAATAATCACATAGAATTCCAAAATCTATTATGTTCACAAAATAACCAAATTTGAGATATTATAATATATTAATCAAATATATTTCATAATCAATTTAAGAATAAATCTCTAGAGGGTATTCATTTTGATTACCGACCACCTCAAAAGGTGACTAGAAATGACATTCTTAGCCTCGTGATTCTATATTATTTATATATGATATTTTTGTAACAATAAGACATATCTAACATTTTTTAGTGTATCCACTTTTTTGGAAAACATAAATTTAAGGGATAAATGATTAGTAATGAAAATTATTTTTTACCCTATAAACTATTATGTAAACTTTTCTAATGAGAAAACACCTTCTAAATGTTCCATACATATTGTGGTTTAATTCCGTTTAGTTTTCTTAAGAAATATACTAGAGTGGTACACTAAATTAATAATTCAATATTATATCTACCAAAACACTTCACCTACAACAATGTTACTAGAATTAGACATATCCTTAAAAGGATGCTTCCATTTTGGGGTCAGGATAATGGGTGAATATGTGATATTCTCTTTAATAAAGTTGAAAGACCATAAAAAATTTCATCAAATAGAACAAGTATATCCTTAAATATGATTGGACACTGATCCCCACTTATTTTACAATAAATCATGATGAACCTCCCATAAAATCATTCATGTCCCAAAAATAATCAAATCCACATGAAATTCATAGGTGGAGGCAGCTTTTGTATCACCTCAATTTTTTCACTCTCAATATCAGGTACATTAATTGAAAAAATTTGTTGAATAAATAATTTATTAGTTATGAACAAACTCTTTTCAAAAATTAAAATAATGAAATTTTTATTAAATCTTTCCAAAATAGTTTCTTAATTATTAAGGCATTCTTCAATGTCATATACAATGAAGGAAAAATAATCCATGAAAAATAAAATTATACATTAATTCTTACCTATCGAAATTCCCACATATCATATCTAAAAGTATTCTATAACACCACAAAATAAAAAAGACATTGACCAGTATGAACACCTCAAAAATGGATAATTGAATCTAGTCTTATTCTAGTCATTGTCTATATTGGTGAGTTGGTTGTAACCATAGTAAACATATATGAATAAGAATAACTCATTTATAGACTTTAATTCTAAAATTTTATTCTAAAAAGGATTTGGTAAATGACCCTTCTATATGGTAGTAATTATTTTTCTATATTCTATATAATCCCCTATTTTCACGATGTCCAAAATATAACAAGTTAAATTTTTATATTTTTATAACTATGATTACACACTTCTTAGGAAATGACTGAAAAAGACTCACCCATGTACAGTATGAAATGGTAAATATTATTGGAGAATAAATAAAACAAAACATAACATATATAACCACTTCAATAATGTTTTAGATAATTATTTAATGTGATTACACTTCTTTTTTACACATAGATATCAAGGTTATTTAATGTACATAGTATGATGGATGTATAACATTATTATTTGAAATATACAAACCAATGAAACACTTTAACAACCTAGAGATACTGAAAATTGTATACTATTGATATCCTAAAAATTTTCAAGTGATAATAACATGTAATTTTATAAACTATCCTAAAAATGAATATTTGAAATGGTCGTGTAGGGGATTGAACTCCAAATTGGGTGGTTCTTTTCCTAATGGAAGACACTTGGGGTTGAGAGGTCTAACGTCAAGTACTAAACAATTTAAAATGGTATCAAATTGATTCTTTCTCCAAAAATAAACAAGAAATTAAATTTTCAACCTCTATCTCCAAAGCATAATTGTATTAAAAATAATCTTGTATAATGTTGTGTGCGATGTATCATATTATAGAAGAAAAAACCACCTTCCTCTTTGAGATCATAGGTCATAAATTTATGTAACGTTTTCTCTAATAAACATATTTTCTTAAGTAATTTAAGATAACATGGGATTAGAATTATGTATTACATGAGAATTAAATAATTTTTTTATTTTTTTTATAACCATAAATAATTTCAATAGTTTAGAATATAGATTTTATTTTTTGATTATCAATAAAAACATACATGGTGGAGAAAAGTTCCTCATAATATCAGGATTCCTGACAACACCATATTAAAAATATTATACACCTATATTTCATTATTTATAATAAAAAAATTTATGTTTTAACATCTTGATTAAATGTGTTTTCACTTATTAAATCCAAAATATTAAAATAAAAAACTTCTAGATAAAATTTTCTACTTTCATTTATTTTTTATTTTTGAGATTTTTTTACTATATTCAATAATTTATATCTTTTTTAAAGACAACATAATACTTCCAAAATAATAATATTTTCTCTAGGTTTAACTATAGTGTATCATTGAACCATAATATTTCTTTTAGAACCAACATATTTAGCTAACTACCCCATTTTATTTCTGGGTTATTCATCATATAATCCATTTTTTATTCATCAGAATAATTTTTAGACTTATATTACTCATTATTAATGAATAGGTTTATATAAAATTACCCATAACTTATATTGGGAAATACAGGATTCTTAAATTTGGTATGGTTAGAATTTTATCCTTGGTTGCTACTAAAATTCAGGTGGAGCAACTATAATATACACTTGTTGATCTATCTATAAAAGATATAGATGGCTTCTATGAAACTTATTATAAGTAATTGATAATAATTTATCCCAATGATACATACAATTAAAATAGTCAAAAAAATTAATTCAAATGATATTGGGTAGTAATATCGAAATTTTTGTTGCACGATTTCGAATTCCCAAAAACGGAACAGTCACAAAATTTCTACCTAAGAGTATTCCGGGTACTTTAATTAAAAAATATAAAATATTGTACTACATCATGTAGAAAATTATAGGGTTATTTTCAAATTATGATTCTTATTTTATTTTATTTATTTTTTTGTCCAATTTGTTAAAAAATTGTTTCGGATCTTTGGATGTTCAATCATTTGCATCCACACTAGAAAATTTGAACATTATTTTTTGGTGACAATTGGCGAAACTATTGTAGATAGTTTAAATGATTAATTTGGGATTAAATTGGTGTTTTATACATTAACCATGTATTCCCATAAATTTTATAAATTATTTATGAATCATTTATCCTTCAGACTGTAATAATATATATCTTTTGTTTCTAATTTCATATGTCACTATCCTAAGGTGAAATTTATTAGTGAAAGAATTGTAAACCCAATAATGTGTTCCAAACATGTCATTTTACCATTATTAAAAAAAATGTGATGGAATTTCCATCAATGTAAATGAGAATAATCTTAGTTTAACATATTCCTCACTCATTCCTTTTGGTGGTAGGTACCGAACACCATGGTATAAGCTCTTAATAAAGTCAACAGAGTCTTCATGGTCTATTCCATTGATGGTAGGAATATGGGTCAACATGTTTTTCTTATTTCAGAATTTCTACACATTACTGAAATCATAATGCATGATGGATTTTTAATAATATCATAATTTAAGAGTTACCAAAGTATGTGCCTTTGTATTAGCAAATTTCTATACATATTAAATTTTAGATATTGATAATTATTTTGATTTTAAAAAATATCATCCATTTAACATTATTCAAATTTTCTATAGAACTAAAAAGTTTGATGTTATCAGTTATTAAGGGCTCAATTTGTTTAGATGATAACCTATATTTTATTTGGAACCATTTTTTCCATATTTTTTTAATTTTTATAAAGTATTTTTTTAAAAAAATATTCTATTTTTATATTTTTTTTAGGTGTAATTTTTTATTTTTTTATTCTTTGATTAAAATTCCTTCCCTATAATTAATTCTTATATTTAGATGGAATAAGTACCCATTTTATCAGAAATGATCTGGTAATATTAATTATTCACAGTCGAATATAATCCATGTTTAATGATTGGATGGTTAGGATATATATGGAAGAAACCACATATGTATTTTTGTGTAAACCAATGGAAAAATAAGGGAAAAAAATAAAAAATAAAAAAAATTGTGATGATGATGTGTTTTTCTGTAAGACATTAATCATACTGATGAATTTTTGTGGGTGAAATTTTCAAGATGAGGTGAGGATCATTGATATAAAACAATACAGGGTCCTGTGAGTATAATTATTTTATGAAGTATGGGATATTGATTTGATGATTTTTATAATTATTTTTATTCGTTAAGGTTTATGAATTAAACATCTCAGAGATGATTTAAATTGGGTAACAAAAATTTTCATCAAGTCAAAATGTGAATTAATGATTCCTTTATCTCTTCAACTATAGAAGTCACTCACTCACTGTGTTGTATATTATTTATCTATTTGTTCATTTTTTAGATGAAATTAGTGTTCTACTATCCCAAGAATTATATATATTTTATTGAAATCATCATATGTTAAATTAGTTAGGAATTTAGTCTATCGGGATCAGTTTTCATTAATACTCAATGTTTTTTACAATTTTGTGTCAGTGAAGTGGTTAAAAGGATAATGTAATGGCCCGGACCTCTCCGGTCCATTTCTTGGTAAAAAATTTGATGTGGTCAAACACGACACGTGTTGTAATAATAATTTTTTATAATAATAATTGATAATGGTGGCGTGAAAATATTTGGTGTTAATTAGATAAAATGGTTTTAATTTAATCATTGTAAAATATAAGAAATAAAATCGAATATATTTAATAAAATGATGGGAGGCGCATGGAATAAGTTATAAAGGAATAAATTACAATAAATGAGGCTCATGTAATAAATTATAAAGGAATGAAATGCATGGGGTGCATGGGTGTGACCTTGTACAGGAGGCGTTGTTCGGTTCTCCACAATTAAAGTTGGAATTGTGTTAATAACATTAAAAGGGTATTATTATATAATAATTTGTTATAATAATAATAACATGAAGAGGCACGTGAATGGGGTTCCCAACCATGCGTGAATATAATGTTATGGGATATATGGAGTAATTATATGAAAATAATGGGCGTCAATAATAATAATAATTATTAATGTTAATGATGGGGACCCGTTGATGAAATTGAAAGAGGATTTATTACTATTGAATTAAATAATAATGATAAAGGTGACAGAAATATGTGTGTGTTTGTTAAATTAAATTAAATGGGTTTAATTTTTGGTTAGTAAATTAAATTATTTGAATTTAATTAAATGGAATGGTTTTAACTTAATAACCATGGTAAACTAATTTAAGGGGATTAAATTAGTACATTAATTATGGGTGTTATTATTATTAATTTTATTAAATAATAAAGTTGAAGTGAGAATGGAGTTTGGGGCGTTCCACATGGAGTAAAAGAAATGGGAGGCGCCACTTTTGGTGGTGGGAGAGAATCATGAAAGAAAAAAAAATAGATTGGAGAGAGAAACAAAAAATAATAATAAGAGAAATAAAATTAAAAGACAAATAAATGAAAAAGGAGGAATTGGTGCTTAATTATAGTGAAGACTCCAAAACGTGATTGCTTTTGGAGTTATGAAAAATAAATAAATAATTGATTAATAATAATAATAAAATATTGTTATTATTAATTTTGTTGATAAAACACTTTTTTGTCCGTAACTTCTTCGTGCGACCTCGGTTTCACGAACCGTCAGTGGCAGTGCGACCCTAACTACGAGACGAAAATTATGAGTCCAATATTGGATGTCTTTTTCGGGTTTTCGGATTGGGTACCCGAAACACTCATGAATTAATAGATTTAATATTGTTATTATTACGGGATCTTGTATCCAACGTATCTCCCTCATACGGTATCCGATTGACGATCCGTCAGCGACAGCGTAACCCTGAAATTATGACGGTCATTTTAAGACCATTAATGAGATACTTTTTATGACTCATGCCTCGGGTCAACGAAACACCACATATTGATAGAATTATCATTATTATTAAAACACGTGGAAACCACGTGACGTGTTGTGTGTTAACCAATCAAAACATGTAATGTATGTACGGTCACATCATGTATTCATTAATGCACGCTGAATACGGATTTACCTATTTGTTGCCTATATAAGAATGAGGTCATGTTTTATCTTCCATATCGATCGCTTCTTTGTCGCACGACGACGCTCTTGGACAATCGAGAAGTATTCCTCCTCTAACTTCTTTGTCCGAGCTCCGAATTACGATCCGTCAGCGGCCACAGGATCGTAGCGACGAGACGAAGCTTCTAAGCCCGGACTTGTCACCTTTCCTTTTGGCCTTCCTTCTCCAGCTTCCATCCTAGGAGGTGTTTGTCGGGTTTGGCGAAGGCGGAGGACACCGAAGGACGTCGTCGGAAGCAACGTGATCAGGACCTTTTGAGGTAGGGGTTTACCTTCGTCTCTCTATTTGGTGCAACATGCGGGGTGGGATATTTATCTTTTGTTCCATGGGATGTAGTTGAACTTTAAATAAAGATAATAACCGGATAAAGAAGGGTTTGGGGTTTTTTACTGTTTCTATTGCCTTCCAGTTTCTTTATCTTCTGATTGTGATTTTGGATTGAAAGGCCTTTGCCTACTGAAAATCAAGGTCGTTGGTGGCCTTTGCGTGCGAAATTGATATCTGAATTGTTTGTGGTTGGTTTTGTTAAAACATGGAAAATGGATAAGCACGTAAAGACTGGCTGATTAAATGAGAATGAAAACCTTGTGTGATCACCCCGGTTGAACAACATTGGAATAATGAACATGTTGGTGGTTTGGTTGTTTTGTGGGAAATGTTTTTGTAAACGATGGGGTTGAAATGGGAAGTGGTTGGTTGTGGAAAATGCCTTTATTTATGAAAGGTGTTTTCATTATGAAAAGTTTTTTGGAAGTAAAAGGTGTTTTCAAATGCGGAAATGTTTTGTGTGTGGAAAGGGTTTTATGTGTGGAACTTTGAAATAAATGAATGATGGAATGTTGTATGGTTGTGATAATCTTTTGTAAAGGAAATGGCATGAGGTTGCTTGCGTTTTACCTAACCATGGTTGTGGATGGAAGGGATATGTTTGTGAAAGGTTTTGTCTGGATGATAGTTGCCCAGTAGTAATAATTTGTTAAACCAGTGCATGAAACATGAAAACCTAAATGGGGTTGGGGGATGATTGTTTGGTTGTTGATGCATGCTTCGTGGTAGCAGTGCCGAGGCACATGCTCAGTTACTCTTTTTAAGAAGCCATAGGTTGGGATGTGTGTTTGGTATATGTATATATATAATTGTATCTTTGTGTTTTGTCGCACCACACCCATGTCAACCACCTAGTGCCGAACACTCCCATTTTATGGGAGAGGGTGTTCCCCCTTAGTTACTAGCTCCTTCCTGCTCCTTCTTCCATAGGCTATGATGGCTTGAGGTGACCTTACACCCAAGACTCTTCGGGTAGGTCTCGGAGGCTGTGATGGCTTGAGGCGACCTTTAGCCCAAGACTCTTCGGGCCGGCTTACCGTTCCCAAGAACCTTCAGGATGAGGCCCAGGTGTCTGCGGGCGGGTTAGTGGTTGTGGACCAGGTGTCTGCGGGCGAGATGCGTGGTTGTGAGGCCCAGGTGTGTGCGGGCGGGATGCGTGGTTTGGCCCAGGTGTGTGCGGGCGGGAAGAGTGTGGTAGCGTCAGGACGTTTGCCGTTTGGAAGAGCAGCATCTAATTAAGTGGTAAATGGTGTGGGGTACCCAATACTTTTGTTCTATATATATACTAAACTTGTTTGTGTTACTTGGTGAGTGTGACCAGTGAGGCTGGGTGGATAGTTTTTCCTTGTTAGTTTCTGGTTCTTCTGTTTTCTCACGATACCTTAGGGTGTCTCCCCACTTGTGCATGAGAGCTTATGTTCTCTACTGAGTATACTTGTATGCTCACCCTACGTTGTTTCAGGTTTTCAGGAGGACTACCAGGGCCGTGCGGGACCCTACTAGTCAGGCAGTGGGAGTTGTGCAGTTGCTGTTTTCTTGTTTTCCTTTTTGGTACTGTACTCACTTGTACTTTTGAGCTTCCTTGTACTTGTACCTTGTTATAAAAATTGTTTAAACATGCATGTGGGCTTGTTTTGGGTTTATTTATGTACACTTGTTCTTTTCCCTTTTTGGTGGTTGACTTGTCCTATTTCCCGATCCAAAATAATAAAAAGGGTAATGCCTCCCATATTTGTGAAAACTCATACCCTTGGTGCTAGTCGCCAACCCAGGGCCTACTGGAGGCGGGACTCGGGGTTCATTATCTTCCTTTCACCATTGCCAGCTCAGGAGGGGCATCTTTGGTGGGAGGGGGTCGTGACAGAATGGTATCAGAGGTGATGGTTGAGAGATAGGATGGAGTCTGGAGTTAGGCACAGTGAGGATTGCATGGGATGGTAGGGAAACAGTGTTCGTTAATCTTGGTGCGTGACATAGGCCAGGGAAGACCGGCTAGGACACGGGATTTTAGGGCCCCCCGTGATCCGATGCAAGGACTCTGAGCCTACCGAACAACAAAGTGAGACTATATTGATTGCAGGGTAGAGACCCTAGGGAAGGTACATGCATCATCATGTTTGTGTTTTACTTGATTTGGGGCGTTCTGGGAATAAAGTAAAATGATAAAATGAACCCTTAAGAAATATCCTTACTACTCGGGCTTAGGTTTTCCTTGTTTACCGAACAACTATGGCACCTGGACGTCAACGGAACGGCAGAGGAGTGGGACACAGACAGTTTCATGCAATAGAAGTGGCAACCCTAGCAAGGCCAGAGATCAAGAGAGATGTTTCCGGTTTTACTTAAATGCTCTCATTTATGTTTTGTTTAAATTCAAGATCATCACATTCCTTTGTTGAAACTCTTTCTCGCCCATGCTTTGGGCCTGGAACTTTTTTTCATGAATTTATAATGCTAAGTTGTTTCCCTCTTTCCATTAAATGTGTGTGAAGAGTCATAACATGTGGGGAGAGGAGGACCTAATCCCTAATCAAGACGCATTAATGTGGATTCGATTAAACCCGTGCAGGAGAGTCAGTGCCGCCTAAAGCGGATAATATCTCGACATGGGAGAAGGAATTCCTCAAGCCATGTGTTCGGGAAATTTATTGATGTTTTGTATGGTGTTGGGGGGCAATGTAAGTTGTAAAATCCTAATATATGGAAGTGGGAAGGCTCAGTCCTTAATCGAGAGGCATTAATGCGGATGAGATTAAACCCGTGCAGGCGAGTCAGTGCCGCCTAAAGCGGGTAATATCTCGACATAGGAGAGGGAATTCCTAACTAACATAATTAGGGTTGTCGGTTGTTTCTTGTTATGACAAGAGGCCTGAGAGGTATCTTGAGGGGTGGTTTTTCGGACCTTTCCCCCCTTTTATGGGATGGTTTTAATTCTCGAGGATGAGAATGTTTTGAGAGGTATCTGGTGTAATGGCCCGGACCTCTCTGGTCCATTTCTTTGTAAAAAAATTGATGTGGTCAAACACGACACGTGTTGTAATAATAATTTTTTATAATAATAATTGATAATGGTGGCGTGAAAATATTTGGTGTTAATTAGATAAAATGGTTTTAATTTAATCATTGTAAAATATAAGAAATAAAATTGAATATATTTAATAAAATGATGGTAGGCGCATGGAATAAGTTATAAAGGAATAAATTACAATAAATGAGGCTCATGTAATAAATTATAAAGGAATGAAATGCATGGGGTGTATGGGTGTGACCTTGTACAGGAGGCGTTGTGCGGTTCTCCACAATTAAAGTTGGAATTGTGTTAATAACATTAAAAGGGTATTATTATATAATAATTTGTTATAATAATAATAACATGAAGAGGCACATGAATGGGGTTCCCAACCATGCATGAATATAATGTTATGGGATATATGGAGTAATTATATGAAAATAATGGGCGTCAATAATAATAATAATTATTAATGTTAATGATGGGGACCCGTTGATGAAATTGAAAGAGGATTTATTACTATTGAATTAAATAATAATGATAAAGGTGACAGAAATATGTGTGTGTTTGGTAAATTAAATTAAATGGGTTTAATTTTTGGTTAGTAAATTAAATTA
The DNA here is from genome assembly GCA_963277665.1 of Viscum album. Classification (NCBI taxonomy): domain Eukaryota; kingdom Viridiplantae; phylum Streptophyta; class Magnoliopsida; order Santalales; family Viscaceae; genus Viscum; species Viscum album. The sequence goes on along the minus strand of OY728146.1, from coordinate 1,463,476,743 downwards.
TTTGAATTTAATTAAATGGAATGGTTTTAACTTAATAACCATGGTAAACTAAATTAATGGGATTAAATTAGTACATTAATTATGGGTGTTATTATTATTAATTTTATTAAATAATAAATTTGAAGTGAGAATGGAGTTTGGGGCGTTCCACATGGAGTAAAAGAAATGGGAGGCGCCACTTTTGGTGGTGGGAGAGAATCATGAAAGAAAAAAAAATAGATTGGAGAGAGAAACAAAAAATAATAATAAGAGAAATAAAATTAAAAGACAAATAAATGAAAAAGGAGGAATTTGTGCTTAATTATAGCGCCCATGAAGACTCCAAAACGATATTGCTTTTGGAGTTATGAAAAATAAATAAATAATTGATTAATAATAATAATAAAATATTGTTATTATTAATTTTGTTGATAAAACACTTTTTTGTCCGTAACTTCTTCGTGCGACCTCGGTTTCACGAACCGTCAGTGGCAGTGCGACCCTGACTACGAGACGAAAATTATGAGTCCAATATTGGATGTCTTTTTTGGGTTTTCGGATTGGGTACCCGAAACGCTCATGAATTAATAGATTTAATATTGTTATTATTACGGGATCTTGTATCCAACGTATCTCCCTCATACGGTATCGGATTGACGATCCGTCAGCGACAGCGTAACCCTGAAATTATGATGGTCATTTTAAGACCATTAATGAGCTACTTTTTATGACTCATGCCTCGGGTCAAAGAAACACCACATATTGATAGAATTATCATTATTATTAAAACGCATGGAAACCACGTGACGTGTTGTGTGTTAACCAATCAAAACATGTAACGTATGTACGGTCACATCGTGTATTCATTAATGCATGCTGAATAAGGATTTAACAATTCGTTGCCTATATAAGAATGAGGTCATGTTTTATCTTCCATATCGATCGCTTCTTTGTCGCACGACGACGCACTTGGACAATCGAGAAGTATTCCTCCTCTAACTTCTTCGTCCGAGCTCCGAATTATGATCCATCAGCGGCCACAGGATCGTAGCGACGAGACGAAGCTTCTAAGCCTGGACTTGTCACCTTTCCTTCCATCCTTCCTTCTCCAACTTCCATCCTAGGAGGCGTTTGTCGGGTTTGGCGAAGGCGGAGGACACCGAAGGACGTCGTCGGAAGCGACGTGATCGGGACCTTTTGAGGTAGGGGTTTACCTTCGTCTCTCTATTTGGTGCAACATGCGGGGTGGGATATTTTTCGTTTGTTACATGGGATGAAGTTGAACTTTAAATAAAGATAATAACCGGATAAAGAAGGGTTTGGGGTTTTGTGCTGTTTCTATTTCCTTCCAGTTTCTTTATCTTCTGATTGTGATTTTGGATTAAAAGGCCTTTGCCTACTGAAAATCAAGGTCGTTGGTGGCCTTTGCATGCGAAATTGATACTTGAATTGTTTGTGGTTGGTTTTGTTAAAACATGGAAAATGGATAAGCACGTAAAGACTGGCTGATTAAATGAGAATGAAAACCTTGTGTGATCACCCCGGTTGAACAAAATTGGAATAATGAACATGTTGGTGGTTTGGTTGTTTTGTGGGAAATGTTTTTGTAAACGATGGGGTTGAAATGGGAAGTGGTTGGTTGTGGAAAATTCCTTTATTTATGAAAATTGTTTTGATTATGAAAAGTGTTTTGGAAGTAAAAGGTGTTTTCAAATGCGGAAATGTTTTGTGTGTAGAAAGGGTTTTATGTGTGGAACTTTGAAATAAATGAATGATGGAATGTTGTATGGTTGTGATAATATTTTGTAAAGGAAATGGCATGAGGTTGCTTGCGTTTTACCTAACCTTGGTTGTGGATGGCAGGGATATGTTTGTGAAAGGTTTTGTCTGGATGATAGTTGCCCAGTAGTAATAATTTGTTAAACCATTGCATGAAACATGAAAACCTAAATGGGGTTGGGGGATGATTGTTTGGTTGTTGATGCATGCTTCGTGGTAGCAGTGCTGAGGCACCTGCTCAGTTCCTCTTTTTAAGAATCCATAGGTTGGGTTGTGTGTTTGGTATATGTATATATATAATTGTATCTTTGTGTTTTGTCGCACCACACCCATGTCAAGCACCTAGTGCTGAACACTCCCATTTTATGGGAGAGGGTGTTCCCCCTTAGTTACTAGCTCCTTCCTGCTCCTTCTTCCATAGGCTATGATGGCTTGAGGCGACCTTACACCCAAGACTCTTCGGGTAGGTCTCGGAGGTTGTGATGTCTTGAGGCGACCTTTAGCCCAAGACTCTTCGGGCAGGCTTACCGTTCCCAATAACCTTCGGGATGAGGCCCAGGTGTCTGCGGGCGGGTTAGTGGTTGTGGCCCAGGTGTGTGCAGGCGAGATGCGTGGTTGTGAGGCCCAAGTGTGTGCGGTCAGGATGCGTGGTTTGGCCCAGGTGTGTGTGGGAGGGAAGAGTGTGGTAGCGTCAGGACGTTTGCTGTTAGGAAGAGCAGCATCTAATTAAGTGGGAAATGGTGCGGGGTACCCAATACTTTTGTTCTATATATATACTAAACTTGTTTGTGTTACTTGGTGAGTGTGACCAGTGAGGCTGGGTGGATACTTTTTCCTTGTTAGTTTCTGGTTCTTCTATTTTCTCACGGGACCTTAGGGTGTCTCCCCACTTGTGCACGAGAGCTTATGTTCTCTACTGAGTATACTTGTATGCTCACCCTACGTTGTTTCAGGTTTTCAGGAGGACTACCAGGGCCGTGCGGGACCCTACTAGTCAGGCAGTGGGAGTTGTGCAGTTTCTGTTTTCTTGTTTTCCTTTTTGGTACTGTACTCACTTGTACTTTTGAGCTTCCTTGTACTTGTACCTTGTTATAAAAATTGTTTAAACATGCATGTGGGCTTGTTTTGGGTTTATTTATGTACACTTGTTCTTTTCCCTTTTTGGTGGTTGACTTGTCCTATTTCCCGATCCAAAATAATAAAAAGGGTAATGCCTCCCATATTTGTGAAAACTCATACCCTTGGTGCTAGTCGCCAACCCGGGGCCTATTGGAGGCGGGACTCGGGGGTCATTATCTTCCTTTCACCATTGCCAGCTCAGGAGGGGCATCTTTGGTGGGAGGGGGTCGTGACAGATAATCTACTTATTTTTATTCATGAATGGATAGAAAGTTATTAACCATAATATCATATTCCTCTATTGAAATTTTGGTAAATATCAAGATTAAATTAAATTTAATCACGGATTTAAATATTTTGAAAATAATAAAGTTATAGAATAAAAAATTTTAGGATAGAGAAATTAACATTCTTAATCACATAACTCCTACTTGTTTACCAAATGGATATCTAATTTCTAATCTCAAAAAATCTCATATCCTATACATTATTCCCCAATATATAAGTCCTCATATATCTCAGTGTTTTTAGCAGTTTAATTTTTTATACACTCTAAATCATCTATTAATTATTATTTTTTGTGAAAATACCATCCCCGATATCATAGTATGTTTTTCAAAAAAATATCCCTAAAATACATTTGGGATCTATTTTAGTTTACATTTTCTACAACTGTGGCATTTGAAAATTTCCAAAAATGAGTTTCACACCTCACATGTGGGTCTTCAACCCCAAAAAGTTACAAAAATGATTCAAGCATTCTCAAAACAATATTTTTAATATTCTATTCAACCAAACAAAATTAATTATACATAAAAATAATTTATATATTCACTAACATATATAATCCCTAGAGTAATATCAAAAATCATCCAAAGAATCTCTCAATAACACATGTGATTTTAATTTAGGATTTAGTTTGGGTATTGTGCCTACTAATCTATAATATGTTAACAACATTCCAATAATCTATATGTGTAATTAGTCTACATTTTTAACTCTAACTCATTCACATCCTCTTAGTTTATGGTAGAAAATTAAATTAATCATTTACATAAAAATTGTGATCAATAAGAGATTCCGTGATTTCAGTATAATATTCTTGAGAAATTTGAAGATAACATGGTCCGAATTATAATCATTCCCATAATTAAACACTACCCATGAATGATTTCCCTACCATGATCACACTTTAACAATACAACACCCCACAAGTGCACCATCAAAAATATTTCTTCCCGTCCATAATTTTTAATTCGTGTCTCCAAGATTAAACATATGCAGTCTATCCCAGATCACTATTTATCTACTTAAATATATTCACACATCAATGAGATTACGTTTTCAAACATAGTGGTAGATATCATAATATTAAATTATACATTAGAGGTCTTTAAATGAAATCATTTAACATGGTTAATATCTAGTTTCTCTATCCCTCACATCTACATATACTAATCAATAATTAATGGTATATCTCATTAGATTCTCATCAAGAATAGTTATGAACCAAATTAAACTCATAAATTTTATTGTTCACCTTTTCATCATAGCATAGTAAAAATGCATTCACATTAACATTAAATAACGAGGCCCCCATTATTCTTCATTCTCCCTATACAAGGAACAAATAGAAAGAAAAAAATTATTAATCCTAATAAATAAAGACTTATAAATTTTTATAAATATTCTATCAATCATCAATCATCATATGTGACATTTGGAATCCAATCATGTGAACCATTTATCCCATTCTATTTCTCAAAAAAATCATGGCTTTTCAAAAATATTATCAAGCATAGACCACATTTTCAAATTCAAATCATGATGAGTGTTCATTAAAATCATGCATAATTCATTCCTCTTATCCCTAGAACACAACACACCACTATATCTATCCTCAATAAAATAAGACATAAATATTTCATCATGATGAACACCATGTTAAGTGTTTCTTAATTGTAGTAGACTCAACTTCCTTATTATGAAGATAAACCCAGTAGAATATCATCCATAATAAATATAACTGGGTGTTTGATTTATTATTGGTAGTACCATCCTCAAATGAAGCTTTATCTTCATGTCAGAGGGTTTTAATTGGCTTGGATACTCAAATGTAATTTTATTTTACACACATCCCATCATTCATTAACTAATCATTGGATGGTCTACTTTCACAGTAGGTTCATCTTTGATTACCATTTCATATGGAAGCAAAATGGTATGGTCACTTGCATGTAGAGGTTGATAGATAGATGGGATTTTGTAATTGTAGGTTCAGGATAGAAAACATGAATCTTATGGTAGGTTTGAAATTATGAGTTATAGTAAATAGTTTATTCTCTATTTCAGTTAGTATTTTATATCCCATTAGGTTGGGAATGCAGACTCACAATATGTTTTAAATGTACTCTAATGGCTATTTATAATTATCATATGAGGATAATTAAAAAGTTTCAAACATGATCACTATATTCATCAAGTGGTATGTTGATTTTCAAGGAATGAAAAATTGGTTCCTGTTAACTTTCTACCTTCTTAAAGGCTCTTTCAATAGTTATAATTATCCTTAGAGTGTCTCACACTCATTTTAAATTTTGTCTTGTGGCTACTTATCTTACCGTACTTGTATCATACATTCAGTTCTATTGTTGTCAATAAAGTGATAATGAGTTTGACCTAAAATTACTTCTCATGGTAGGTAATTTGAGAATTTTATTTACAACACATCTTACAAGAACATGACCTAATATTTTTTGTAAAAGTACTCATTTTTAATATTTAATATCAATGATTGACATTGAAATTTTAATCATATGTATTAAAATAATGAATAAATTTGATATATATTATTTTATAATATATTAATTTATGTTGATAAAAGAATTTATTTTAATATTCAAAAATTAATCAAAATAATATTAAAAATGTAATTTAATTGAATCTCATAATATTATTGTCTATAAAAAAATTTGGAAGACAACATGAAAAATATATGTTTCTTTTATCACCAAAACCACATTGTTTAATAGGATTTTTAGATAATATAATTTCCATACAAAAATATTAATATTTTAAAATATTTTCTAATTACTTATCTTATTTATATGAAATTATCAATTATTCTTAAAAAATGTATGTGGAAATGTTTTTAAATAAATTAAAAATCTAGAAACAAAAAATAAATATTCAAATAAGGGTGATTATATGTTTTTTTAAGACATTGTTTTTTATTCTTATCGATAATAATTGTTACTTTGTTCTTTCTATTAATATTGGTACTAGAAAAACAAAATTGGTTATAATGGTGATCTTATATCAAGGGTAGAAATTATAGGACTATAATTTATTACATGGTTTGGTGTAATTTAAAATTATATATTCTATTATTCATTATTTTACTATTTATTTATGAATCCATCCACCATCATTATTAGGATAGAATATAATCAAGAGGAATCATTATCTAATTTATATTCCTATAGAGTTTCAAAAGTTTTTTTCTCCTAGATTCAAATAGATATATTATATTATAAAGGATGATACCCAAACATTATGAACATCCTATATAATTTATCAATTTATTTTTTATATTTACTCTCTTACTATTTGTGTGAACAACATTATATAGGACTGTTGGTTATTAGGGAATTAGTTTATCACATGAACAGTGTTGACATAACTAATCATTAATACATCCTCTTATGTGTATTTTATATGTTATTCAGTATACAATATTTCAAATGAATATGGTAATAAATTATATTGGGTATAGACTGTTATTGGTACCCATTAGTATTCCATTTCTTGTGTTACCATTATTAGAAATGCCTAAAAAATAATATTATATATTTTTGGGTAAATAATTTTTTGTTAGGGTTTGTAGAGGGGATTGGGGAAGTAGTTTTTCGATTTCATCATTTCTAAATGGTTTCTTGAGAAAGGTTAAAATATATTCAAGTATTAAAATCATCCATCAATTTTTTACTTCATTATATAATTATCCACCATTTTCCAGCTTTTTCTTGTAGTGAACAATGTACATGTTTCAGTTTTATAATTAATAAATCAATTAATACTCTCCCATACATCCCCATATTATAAGAAAATAATTTTTCACTATGAAATCACAAATTTAATTTTTAATTTTTTATGGTAGGTTTCAAATTTATGATTATTATTCATTATTGTATATTTGGTGTTTGTAATATTTTTGAGTGCTAACATGCTAATTTTTATATTAGTAAATAAATAAAATACTTTAAAAAGAATTAATAACTAAAAAAGACTAGTATAAATATATTAATTGATTCAATGACTCTACTTACCAATCACTTCATGATATAAGTATTACAATAATATTATATTTGGTGGAACCATTAAAAATTTGGTTGATTAAGGGGTTAGACACAGTAGAGTTGTCATTTTATCAGTGAATATCTATGATTATTCTATACATTAATTTTATTCCAATATTGATAATTATATATAATATATGTCTTTCATTCTCTTATGAACATAGCCCAACTATTTTTATATAACAATTTTTCCATAAATAATTATAGGATAATTTTGGGGAATATGAAATATATTTTATTCATTTTATCCATTCTCTATGAAACTATGTAGTGGTTTTTCTAGTTAGAGGCACATATCCATGGATTAGGTTTAACCAATGAATCTAAAAATAATTTTCAAAACTCTATATTTTTACACACTTTATTTTTTATTACAAGTCAAAAATTAATTTATTCTTCATCATTAATATTAATTGATTTTTGAAATATAATTTGAGATCGTCAAAGGTGGATGTAGATCCCTATGCCACACCATTATACTAAAATAATTTGTCCACCAAAATATTTTAATGAATCCTATATTATTTCAAGAATACTTTTTATTATTTTCCAACATTGGATGTAGTGACCCGACTTATGTAAACTTGAAGACCGTATCTACTACCATTACATTGGCATAATTACGTGGAATTAAATCCTAAAGGAACGACTGGTTAACTAGTTTTAAAAAAATATTACATACATTATAATCATAATAAATTGGGAAATAGAAAATAAAATATGAAATATAATAAAATTAAATGAACTGTATTAATGAAAAAACTTATTCAAATATTTCTTCTTCATAACCTAGAGAAAGGCTACAAAGTATAGGTGAGATAAAATTATTAGTAAGGGGTATGCATTGTGGAGGATTTGATTAATTAATAATGAATAATCAATATGGAAAGGTAATAATTGAACATGCATGGTGTATAAATAATTAGATATATCATAATCAATATTCAATGTAAATAATTGAACAGACATGCCCTTAAATCAATACACTAAGAACAAAAATGAATCTATAAATGATGTTAAAGAAAAATTATCCTTTATAATAATAATAAATAAATTATCAATAAATATGATTCTTAATTATTATAAATTATGTTTCCCAGTAACATGATTCCTTTACCATAAATATCTATCCCCATGATAGTTTAAAACAAACTAGGTAAAATCTTATCTGATTTGGAAAACTAATATTTCTCTTGAAAATATTAATGCATTTATGGGATATCTCAAATAGATCCCCAACACATTTAATTCATTTTAAAATTATTTATTTATTATTCAGTAAAAAAATTAATTAATTAAAAATATAACTTATCATCATATATCTATATCTAGTAAAAGATATAGATTAATCTATATTTCCCCCATAAATCTAATTACTATCAAAATGAACATCATATGAAAAAAAATTATATAAATTTGAGTCAATAATAATATCCATTTCATTAGAATAATGACATCTAATAAAAATTTAATGTATAGTATATATGGTTATGAGTAAGTAAATGTTTTATGATAAAGTTAAAAATATCAAAATAATTTGTTATTGCAAAGATAACTTTTACCACTTGGTAATTTTCAAGTCAAAACCCATTGGATAAGATAGTTAACTGTTAAAATTAAAACACCAAGAAGTATTTTAGAGTCATTTTATTAAATTAAAAGGGGGAATAATATACACCACATTGATGTGAATTTTTTCTTAATAACAAATTAGTCTCATTAGAATGTAAACTGAGACAAAAGTATTTACCTTGTTCTTTCTTTTAGTTATGTGGTCATTAACCACCTGTATATTTGAATAAAAATGTTACTAGCTTATAAAAGAACCATTATCATATTTATAATCAAATAAAATATCTTCTTCTAAAATTTTATTACCTATTTAGTTAACAATATTTCTTTATTTTCATTGATTTTGTTATTAATTTGCTTGTTTTTCGAGTATGTTTTGACTTTTTATTTTTCATTCATATTTTATAGTTAGTTATTTCATAATATATAATATTTAATGCATGATTTATATATTATATATATTCTTTATATATGTATTTATACTAATCCACAAAATTTGGTGATATGAAATGAAATACATCGTTCGTTGAGCTTATAGGCGTACATAAGCATGAATATTGTTTCTCTATTCTTATCATATTTAAATAATTACAATTAAATGATATATATTTATATTATAAATATGGTATCGTATTTATGTCATATAAATCACATATGTTTATTAAAACTATCCTTAATACATTCCATGTGATGTGTGAATGAATTACATCACTTTTAGTAGGCAGTAGTCCACACATCAACAAACAATGTTATCATCATTCCACAAAATTTTAATCCTTAAGTTATGAGTTATATCGTAATTAAAAAAAAAATTATAAATGTCATATATATCATATATATATATATATATATAATTATTAAATCATTATTCGAGTCCTTTAATGGTGGAAATGGATGAATGAATGACATCGGTTCGTGAGACACTCGTCTGCCATAAACACAAATGATAATTGTGTATCCCCTTTGATTGAATTATGTGAAAGTGTGTCTCTAAATTATAGAATAAAAAATCATAAAATTTTATATAATATAATTATTATATAATCATGATATAAGAACAATGTTCGGTGTGTGGAAAGAAATAAAAAAGAGTTCCCGTCGAAGAACATTACCTCTTTTTTGGGTAACTCTTTTTTTATACCAAATGGAATCCTTGGTTGGTTTTCAGAATAATGTGAGAAATCTAGGATGATATTAGTGATTTTTGGAGATTATTTGAGAAGCTTTGGGATGATATAATGGTCATATATGTGTCAATAAGTAAGGAGGATGAGTTCTCTTTTATAGTGGAGGAGGATTGGCATTCTTGTTAATATAAAAAGGTAAAGACTATTTGGATGTATCCCTTACATAGTGATCTTAAAATAATGATCCAAATTAAATAAAAGGGAGGATTTTGTCTAAATAATTCCATATATTTGGTTTTTTGAATTTTTTTTAGAAATTATATCCTTTATTTTAATGCTTTAGTCTCTTGTTAAGTTATTTTCTCTTAATACCTATACATATTTTTAATTTCATTCACTAATATTTTTTATCAAAAATTATTTTGACCTTAATATAACATATAAATTATGTCTATTCCAAATATGGAATCCATTTTTCCAAATATCAATCATGTAAGTGGAATAAATTAATTTAAAAATTTTCTCATATACGGGGTGACAAAGCATAGTTTTAAAGTGAAAATATCAAAAACATTGAAATGTTTTAATATTAAAATTTAATGTTTAATTAGATAAAATTAACTAAATTGGATTATTTTATGTAAAATTTAACAAATAAAATTTAAAACCAAATTAAAATATAATTTAACACTATAAAATATTTTGATGAAAAAAGAAGTTTTCAATTAAAATTTAGTATTTTTCAGAATTCATCAAAAAATGAATCTTCATAGAAAATAAAAATAAATCACCGTGTTATAATATTGATATTATAATATAAAATGTAATTTTTCTTATTTAATATATAATTAATAAAGGTATCAAAATTTAGTTTTATTATAAGCATTCCATTAAAAGGTAGTAAAACTACATTAAGAAAAATATAGCTTTTTATACATAAAATTGGATTTATTTTATCTTATATCTATAAAATATATTGGATTATTGTAAAAAGTATTTTATTGAATATAATATATATATATAATATCATTCTTTACTTGTAATTAGTTTAATTAATTAAGAAAAAATGTCTTTGGAAGCATAAAAAATTGTTATTTATTAAAACATTTCTTATTAATTCAATTAGGTTTTATATTCATTTCTCTTTAACTATTAATAAATGAATTAAACTATATTTTTATAGTTAGTTATTCATATTCATAAAATTAAATTAAATGGTAAGGTTATATCTTGTCCTATTAAGTAATATTATTTTAGTAATATATTTTTGTTTGGTAAAACATGGTCATGCATGTAACATAGGGTTATCGATGGAATTATTTGTTGTGTGAAACGAAATCTAACTCAATATAACATGAATTTCAAGCAATAAAATATAATGAATTTATTTTGTAATATTTAATATATTTAAAACTCTCTGGATGTTATATTCCATTATATAATTTGTTTTTCGTGTTATAAATGATATCAAATACAATGAACTTACTTATGAAATCTAGGGTGTTATATGGGGCATCACTAATATGTAATGTGAAAGAAGTACAATTTTTAACTCATATTTCATTTATTTAGTTAATAGGATGGCATGAAATGTAAGGTATTGATCAAACATATGATAATAAAATTTACATCTTGGAAAACATTGGTTCTTAATTATGTTTCTAATTGTTGGTCATTCATAGACAACATTAGTCTTTTAATGGTTAATAGATATTCAACCCTTAGTGAAAACATGTTGATGAAAAGAAACATCATTGATCAAAAATTAAAATTATCTATATTTACCATATAATTACTTTTTCTGTAGTTCCTCCATATGTGTGAATATATAATTCTCATGATCCTTATATCAAAAATAGAATAACAATATATCTTTAATGAATACAAAAAAATATCCAGATACACCTTGAACACTATGTTTATCATATCTATAAATAGAAGGTGTATTATTAAATCTATAATTAATTATCATATACTAAATATTAAATACTTTTTTCAAAATTCCATCATTGTTATATTGTCCATTTATATACATAAAAAATTACAAATAGGTTTAATATTGATAATTGTAAACTATTAGGCTGATTGAATTTGATAAAATAAGTTTTAAATTCATGGTAATAGATGCAAATTAATCATACTAATTTAATTGATATCCTTATAATTTTCTCATTATATCATTGACCAATTATTATTCTTCATTAATAAAATTGGGACTCCCCTGGTCAAACAATATGGTGTATAAATTACATATCACTCATATCCTTCTACTATGTTTTCAACCCAAAAAATTATACTACTTTGATTCAATAAAGTATTTAAGATATAAGATTAATATTAGGAATGATTTCAATATATAACATTCCCTCATAATCTAATGTATGACTAGGTAATTCCTCATAGAAAACATATATAAATCTTTATAGTAAAGGTACATCAATTAATTTTAGAATATATTTCCTATCCATATATAATTAATTTTCATCAAATATATTAAGTGATTAATTAAGCTGAGATAATAGGGGATGATCTGTACATTATTTAGATTTTGGGGATTCCACTATAATAATATTATATCCCTCTTCATCTTCGTGAATCATAATATCCTTCTCTTGGTAATAAATTTTTTTATTATACATTAAATCCTAATCCATATGAAATATTATATTAATAAAAATCGTATTTATAATATAACATATCTAAAATAGGGTACACAGATGCATCATAATTGGAATATGCTGAGTCATTTTGGATGTAATAATACCCCCACACATTTTCATAATTGATATCTCCATTAATTGGGTTCAAGGGAGATACATATTGTTTATATAAATAATATGAAATATAAAAGTGTGTAATGATCCAAAGGAAAATTAAACATTACCAAATATTGAGGAAATGATCAAATTGAATTCCACTATGTCATTAGTAATGTTTACTTTACTTTTGGAAATCATATTTGTTTTATCCCTTGGATTTTTCTGAGATAAAATCCCTTTATGTTTACTGTATTGGTTAGAAAAATGCACCTTATCCATATATATAAATCATTAAACATAAATAGTTTCTATCTTTCCCTTGAATTTGTGATATTTATGTCATTATTCTTCACATTAATGACAAATATGTGTTCCATTTGTGTAATACCCTTGGGCTTTTTCCCATAGTAACCCTGTATTCTAGATAGCATCACTCATTTCCCCTTTTTCACTTTTTTATTCCCATTATGTTGAGTCAACATTCTCTTTTACTAATTTCCACCATTTATAAATGTTCTACAGAAATTGTTCTATATAATTATGTTGCATGATACAACATTCAAATATAATGAAAATATATATGATAAAAACACCATATGAATGCATAGTTGTAAACAATCATATAAATTTCCAATCTTTTTATTAGTTCTAAATACATAGTTCCCAGAGTATCTAGAAAAAAATGTAATGTTATCCTCATATTTAGTAGCACATAAATACATCCTTTTTGTAATTTTGAGAAACTATGTTTAAATTTATTTTCTTTACTCACATTGAATTATTTTAGAAAATACCACCTTAAAATATTTACATTCCCTCTTTATTTTCCAATATTTTATTACACTATTTTGAATTAGAAACAACCAATGTTCCACATCAAACTTTTGATGATAAAATGCATAGATATATTGTTTAATTTCTCTACTTCCCACAACAAGAATGATCTTCTCAAGTGACTTTATTGATTTTTCATCAACCAAGGGATTAATTTTTATATGGAATTGAGGAAGTTTTTATCTAATGATGTGATATAGAACAGGTAAAAAATGTTATGGATCATAAATATGATCAATAAATGTGAGAATATTTTTCATAACATTGGTCAACTATCCTAATATGGTTTTTAAATAATTAGTATCATCTCCATAACCTTAAACTTCCTCAGGGTAAAATCATTCAGTTGATTGCAACTATAGATATGAGTAACATTCCTCACTTTCTCAATCATCATTCTATAATGTCATAAAGATATTTAGCTGATGATATTTCATTATAAAATTTAACTCATTTTAGGTCTATATTGTGTTCCAAGAAGTTAGAAGTTTTTTATATATAATAAGTTCAATATGACAAGGTTATTATAATTATAACACCTAAGGTTCCTACTAAATATGTTAAGACACAAACTGAAACTTCTATAAATCATGAAACAAATAGAAAATTTTTATATTACATTATTCAAACATAATACAATATTTATCATTAGATTAAACATCTTAGTAAAAATAAATGATTAGATTCCAACATTCATGACATTTGAAAATGTAAAATAAAACATGAACTCATTGTGAGAACATGATTATCCCTTCCATTATATCCTTGAAATTTACACACAGTATCCTCTATGTTTTTTGGGTAATGTAAAATAAAAAAGGGTGGTCAAATATTCTCAATATGTTATATAATATATATGAATGAATGATAACATTAATGTGAGAAAATTTTTATTATAAGAATTAATAAATAATAAGTCATAATCAACTAAAACAAATGTAATTCTATATCCATGATAATAATTAAAAAAATGTATAAAAATAATTATTTATATAAAAATAATGGAACACATAATTTCACTCATAGAAGCATATTATCATGAACATATTCAAAGAAATTATATAGTTATTAGAAGATGAATGAACAAAAATCCAACGAGTTTTTTCTCACAGTACATGTTAACGCATGATTGGGATTTAAAATTGTACACTGAAACTATCACTTGATTATGCCCAATTCATTCTCCATAAGATTTTTCTAGACATTTCATAACATTTCATAATTAATATATTGGATGAAAAAGAAACATATATAAAAATAGTGAGAAATTAAAAAAATATCTTGTTTCAGTAGAATAATGTTGAAGTATAAAAGAATATACCATAATCAACATAGATATTGTGGGGTATTTTTCAATGTAATATGATGTATCATCATCAATGAAATTTCATTTTGGGGAAAATTAAATTTTATATCTTCTTCATATAATATATTAATTAGTTTAAATAGTTTTCCTTGGTAGTATGTTGATCCATTGTTAGGAAAAATCCATTTTATTATATAATTATTAACTATCCTCCATGTTTCTATTTAACAAATTTGAATCAAATGTTCTATGAATGACCACCACCATGAAAAAACATGTTTAATTTTCTATAATTACCTTATAGGTATATAACTAAATGAAAATTTAATATATAATTATTATATTTATGATATATTTTATATTTTTAAATCTTAATTCATATTTCTAAATTTCCAAATTCTATACAAAATTAAACCATAGATCATGTTTATATGTGGTCTATCACCTCCATTGAACAATCAACATTTATTTCTCATTCATCACCACATTACATATATACTGTTGAAAATGTTTTGAAATGATAATAATTATATCCATGCTATCATTAATGTTCTACTATAAAAAATATTAAAATATTAAGTATATTATAAGAAATTAATATCATAAACAATATCAAACAAAATAAGTTTACTAAAAGGAAAATCATTAATTAAGATTATTTAATATTTTCAAATCAATAAATTATTTTTATAGTTACCTTATAATTATAATAAATAAATAAAATAAACACTAATTGATATCTTTATGATATTTGTGCGATAATATTACAACTAAACTACCTCATGATCATCAATAATCATAGTATGTTCATGTTTGTGCTGAATTGACCTCTTACATGAATAATGCGTCAAAATTATACATGCATGAATTTAAAACCATAATTAATTATAGAATATGGTATAAAAATGAAAAAAATGTATTCTTTTTATTTTGTAAAAGATACATAAATTTTTTATGCATTAATTTATAGAATACCCTTCATATATTGATAATCATGGAAAATTTTCATTAACAATTTCATTATTTATGATAAATAATAATTTACTCTTCAATGGAAATAAAAAATCAAATAATTAATTAGAAACCATTATGATAACATTAATGTGGATTTATTTAAAAACATTTCAGAGATAATGATTACAATCACCACTTCTACAGAACTAATACAAATAGTCAACATGATAAAAATAATTGATTTTTAACATATGGTAAAGTTTAAATGATATATAATTTTAAGATTACAATATTGAATCATCTCAGATGTGTCTATTCATAATGGTTTTCTGTAGAGTAAATAAGCTAGCTATGATAGGGAGGCATCGAGAGGAAAACATTCTTGAAAATCAACATCATAAGATGGTGAGAATGGGAAATGCACAATTTTTTCTATTATTTATCATTTTACACATGCTATAAATGGTTTTAGAAACTGTTCATGAGATCATTATGATCAACCACATTGGAATATTTATATAGTGGGTCATTTTATGAGGAATGATCCTCTAGTTTTTATTGGATCT